>CM053507.1:20370864-20460864 GCA_028627145.1 Eidolon dupreanum
TTTTTTTTTTTTTTTTTTTTTTTTTTTTTTTTTGCTTCTTGTAGCCTATAAGCAAGATTACAAGGCTTACAACATCAGGATTAAAATAATGAACATTAAGACATTGGGTGGGGGGGCGGGGAGTACTGGTGGCTTATATAGTGATATTTTAAAACTCATTGATTTCTTTAAATTTGACATCATGAGTGACTTATAGATATGCTATTACTATCATAGGTCATTGAGCCACACCAGCAACATTTATAGGAGAATATTTGAGAATGGAATGGGTTGCTTGTATGAAGACATACAGTGAATAATAAATAAGATGTTTTTGGAGGGTGGCAGACATTTGTTTTCTACAGTGGAATCTTTGTTTTAGAGAAAACCACAAGATCTGTTTGGAGATAATTGAGTTTATTTAATGAATTAGGTAAGTTAGGAAGATTAAAGTTTGGAAAAGTTGGTTCTTTGGGAATGGATGGGGCAGATAGGATTTTACAGAAGGCCTTTAATTGCAGTATCCAGCTTTGTTATGATTGTGATAGATAGAGGGATCATACTGTCTGGTTTATTTGGGACAATGTCAATTTAGGCTTGTTGTCCATATGTTTTAGTGCCCTACTTGAGTCTCAAAAATATGCCCTTTACTTCTCCAAAGGCTTGGATCATAGGTGATATGATTTTCCTGTTAATAGCAAACTAGTGAAGGTCATGTATTTGGCTGCTGAGGGTTTTTCCATAGAGAAGACATGGATATTTGCTGAGATTATTATTTACCTTTCTTTTTAAAAGCCATGTATTGAAACTTGAGCAATCCTTATGCTAGCCTAAATATTTTAAAGGTCTGTCAAAATCAGAATACTGCTCTTTAATGGATTAGCTATGGTATGAGGGAAACATATTTAATATACTTCTGATTCAGAATTTACTCGTTCATTCAGATTAGCACATCCCTCAGTTACTTCTTTCTCGGCACCTGCCTCCCCCCAAATCACTTGTCTGCTATCTCACAGTTCATTCAGGTATTGTTATTTAATCCTTATACCCAGAGAGGAAATAACTTGTTTGAGGATACCATTACATGAATAATTATTTATTTTTAACTTAATACTTCTGTAGCTTTGGATATATTAATAGCAGATACATTTCATTTGTACGATGCAAAAACATGATTTCACCAAAATTCACCTTATCTGTAATACACAAATGGTTGCAAATTTTGTCCAAACGTTTATTTTTTAACAAAAAGAGGCTAACCACTGAGAAATGAGCTTAAAGATTTATTTATTTATTTATTTTTTAAAAAAGCTCTTGGAGTTTTGTTGTTAGAGTTTAAACTAACTTTTAATTTCCTTATTTTTTGTTACTCTACATTTCTACTAGTTAAGTGAAAACTAATTACTAGAATCATATTTTGGTATTAAACAACTTAGAACCAACATCTGACTCATCTCAGAGTTAGTCTTTGTTGACTGTCTATTCTCTTGTGAATGGATCACATTTTTCATGTTTCTTTGTATATCTGTTATCTGAGGAGACTTGAATAGTCAAGACTTGATTTGAACCTTTAAGACTTTCACTTGCAAACACTTTTTGACTAAACCTTAATTTTCAGTAAAGTTGACAACATACATGTCTCTCAAATTATTTTAACTGAGAGTACTTATTCATAAAGAATCATATTTAGATGCTTGCTTCACACAGTTATTAATTATTGAATCCATAACAAAAACTAAATCCTTTTCTTTCAGATAACTTTAAAGCATATTTTCATTTTATAATACAAAGTATACACTATATTTAATAAAATCTACTTACTACAGGTCCAGGTCAAGACCTCGTCCACGTTCCCATAGTCGAAGTAGTGAAAGGTCTAGTCACAGAAGAACCCGTAGTCGATCTCGGGATAGAGAACGACGTAAAGGCAGAGATAAGGAGAAAAGAGAAAAGGAGAAGGATAAAGGCAAGGACAAGGAATTACACAACATCAAACGTGGGTAAGTTGAAGCAAATCTTAAGCAGTGATGACTTTAATTTAATGGCTATATTCAAACTAAATTTTCATTCCCAGAGATTTTTCTTAGGTGGAAAAAAATGAATACAGGAGAGAAAGGATAAATAAAAATAGTTATCTCAAATTTTTACCATGTGATTTGCTATTGGTTGGGCCTCTTTCAATGTAGAATGGGCATTTGGTCAATATTTAGGTGTATGTGTGTGTGTTAAAGTGAGTGTATGTGTGTACGAGACCCAAAATTTACTTTTTCTGGAATAGATATTATTAATACCATTATTCTAGCTCTGTCCATTTGGAGGGTGAAATTCATTCATAACTGTTTATTTAATTAGAAGATGGTAAAATAAAACAAAATACTGGTTAGTATCTTAAATTACAGCTTCTTGTTTGTTTTATTCAAAACTGACTTGGGGTCTTTTACTCAATGAAGAAGCACATCTTAGAATTTATCCCCTTTTGTCAGTCTTTCAACACCTTACATATGTTCACTTTAATACTTCAGTAAAAAGTATTTATCTTTAATGTGTCAGTCAGTTTTCCATGTTCAATTGAAGAACTTACCAGGATCTTAGATATATGGTTCCTTGAGATCTTGAGTTTGTGAAGAATTAAGTTTGTTAAAGGATGTAGAACTCTTCTCTAATCCTTTTCCTTTCCCCATTGTCTGTGTGTTTATTTTTTATTTCTAGATTTACAGTGATATTATATAAACCTGCCTAGATTGTTGGCTTTTAAGTCTTCTTTGAAATGATAAATTTGTGGTGGATTTTGGAGGAGGATAACATTATTATGTAACTTTCTTTCTTCTGATCACTGGACTGCCGTTAATACAAATTGAACAGTTGTCATTCTGCAGAATTCTGGATTCTGTCCAGAAAAGTTTTATAGATTGTTGAATGTTAGAGGAGATAGGGTTGGATATTTGGCTATAAGGATAGGGAGGCTTAGTTAGCCAGAGTTGGTAGAATTGAATGAGGATCAGAGAGGGTATTGGGGAAATCTGTTGATAAAGGGAGAAAATTGGAAGGATGATAGATTTGAAGAGAGAATGTAAAGTAGGTTTCTGAGACTGAAAAATATGGACTAAAAGAATCAATAAATTATATCAATCAAAGAACTGCCTTGTTTCTTCCTTTATTTCCCCCTTCTTTGGAGTTTTACTTTAGGGATTACATGGCTGTAAGAAGTATGACCATGATTTTAACTGATCACTAAATTTTTGCTTTCTACCTCACCAACTTTAAATTTTTTAGAATAATATTTGCACAGTTATATAAAATTGATATGACATAAAACATTACTTTGGGGTTTTTAAAAGTAAAAAAAATGAGAATATGCTTAAAAAGTGAAGGTTAGGGGGTTTTAGGAAAGATTCCCATATGGTGACGTTAATCTCAAAGGTCTGGGCCAGCTTTACAGGTTCAACTCTTTCATCACTCAAAGTTGATTATGTTCAAAGGGCTGATACCTGGATGACAGGTTCACAAGACACAAATGTTGTATTTGTCATTATTTTTTACATCTCAGCAAAGACAGTGAACAAGTAAGAGGGGTTGTTTGAAGGGCCCTGTGAGTAGCCTGATTCAGTCATCTCCATGATTTTAGTGGATCATAGTTACAGGGTGGTGCTGCAGCAGGGTGCTCTTTCCCTTGGTTTCATGCTGAGGACACGTAAATTCATCCCTTTTGGTATAACCTGAAGTCAGGATTTTTGGGGGTCAGTGTATACATTTAATATAGTAGTATTTATGTACAGATGCACCCTGCTTTGCTCCAAAAATAATTTCATTTTTTTAAAAGCTTTTGTGTTTATTTCCTAAACCTGATTTTTAAGCTATTTAGGGTAGAAAATGTATCTTATACTCTTTTGTATCGCTCAGTGTACCTAATGTACATTTCATTGTTCATAAATGTTTATTGGTTATTGATCAGATATGGTCATTCATTCATTTGTTCACTTGTTTAGTCAACAGTATTTAAATGCCTTTTATTTGTCAACTGCTACGTTAGGTAATAAGAACATAATGGTAGACCAGTCCTACTTGGGGATTTCATGCAGGTGGCAAACATAGGCATATATAAAAGGGAAGATGTGTAAAGTGAAATCAAATGAATGTTTCAATAAGAAGCTTTGGAAACATCGTATGAGTTAGGATGCTTTGGACATAAGTAACAAACCTAACTAACAGTAGCTTAAACCAGAGACAGCAGAGTTTTTTGTAAAGCGCTAGATAGTAAATAACTTAGGCTTTCTGGGCTGTATTTCTCTGTTACAACTACTGAACTCTACCCTTTTAGCTTGAAAGCAGCTGTAGATTATACTAAACAAACAGCATGGGTGTGTTCCAGTTAAACTTTATTTACAAAAGTAGGCAGTTGGTCAGATTTGGCCTAAGGGTTGTAGTTTGTCAACATTTGGCTTAAGCCATAAATACATTTATTGCTAATGTTACAGTTTGTAGGTAAACAGACCCGGGCCATTATTCTTGCAACAGGCCAGTCTTCGTATGTTGACTTTCATTTTCAATCCTGACACATTCTGATTGAAAGAAATTTCCATGAACATTAAGTTGGTTGATCTAGACTAGTCAACATGTCAGGGAGGGGCTGTCAGAAGAGATGTTTATACATTGAACGAAGAAAGAGACAAGAAAGAATGTTATGGCATATTTGAGGAACTGAGTCTAATGGGGTTTTGTTTAGAATAGAAGAGGAATAATGATGAGAGATGATTATTAGAATACCTTATAATTTATGTCAAGGAGTTTGGAGTTAATTCTAAAGGCAGTGAGAAGCAAGTGAAGTTTCAAGTAGAATAATGATATGATCAGTTCTAAATGAAATAAGAACAAAATGCTTTATATTTTAAATACATTTTCTTAGTATCAGGAATTTTGCTAAGCAAATGACATGTATTATTGATTTTCATAATGTTATGAAATAGGTGCTTTTATTATTCTATTTCTGTAGATGAAATCTTGTGATCATAGAGCTGGTAAATGACAGGCTTCTAATTCAAATTCACCTTGACTCCTTAAAAGTACAAAAGTCTCAAATCTGTAGGAATGCATAATTATTGATGATGAGATACAGTGTTTGAGACCAAGTGACATACTATGCTTAAACTCTCCTAGAAAATAGCTAAAACAAATTGAAAGAATTTTCTGTGCCTTATTTTTCTCTGATCAGGACAGAAATCTATCTTTAATAAAAGATTCCATTTTTCCTCCCTTTTTCTTCCTTCTTCCTTTCCCACATCAGCATTTCATCTGTTTACTTAGAATTACATTTAATTTTATTTAATAAACCCACAAAAGTTTCTAGGCCTTAGAGTTAAATTTATTTCTATGATAGTTTCATTAGCTATCTCTTTCCAAATGGTTAAAAAAAAAAGGAACACGGGTTAGAAAGTAAAAATGATTCACGATTTATTTAGGACTTGGATTTTACTTCATTATAATTGTGCAACCCAGTGATAAGTATTTTAGCTTGTGTTAAATAACATAGATGCTTCCTCACATAGGAGAAAACCCATGTGCATCTGCTTCATGTATAACAATCTTTGTTTTTATCAAACCAGTTTGAAAATATCACTTTTATACAAATATTGATAGGACATAAAGCATATATGTATGAAGTACAAAGCAAGGAGAGTCAGTACAATAATGGTAAAGGAGTATTTTACAAATTGGGAAAAATAAAAATAGGAGAGGAAGGAATTAGTGAGAAAGAGCTTTTTGATTAGACTTTTGAGAAAAAAGATAGGAAATTAGATAATTTTGAAAAACCTTTTTTAAATAGCAAATCAAATTACAGTTGAATAATTATAATGAGAATTTATCTTTTAGTGTCATAAGTTGATCTATTTATTTTATTAGTCTGCTGAATAAAGAGACCTAATGTGAACGGGAAAGAGTTTCAGGAGTTTGTAGGTACTAAAAGATGTCTTTTCTGACAATTCCATGTGAATGATTAATATAAGAAAGACACCAACTGAGCCTTAGATTTTATCAAGAAGGTTTAATGACTTTAATTTTTAATGTTTTACATTTATAAAATTTGATTTCTAAGAATATTTTATCTTTAAACATTGATAGAAATTTTTTTGTTTTTATTAGTTTTCCCTCCAAAATTTAAAAACGTAAATATTTATCATATCATTAGATAATTGTATTTTATGGGGATATGCCTTTGCAATACAAAAATGAATTTTATTAATAATAGAGTTATTAAGTTGAAATTGGAACTTAACAGTGTTATTTTGTTAAGCAAATTTTTTTTTTTAATGCCTACAGCACCCGGTCGTTCTAGGTGGTCTCCCATCCAAGTACTAACTGGGTTGACCCTGCTTAGTTTCTGAGATAAGATGAGATCAGATGCATTCAGGGTGGCATGGCCATAGACTGTTAAATAAATTTTTGAGTCCAGTATTAGAAATATGACACTTGTCATGGCATCTCAAAATTGCAACATAATTGGTTATAAACATTGTACACCCCATCTTTAGTCTTTTGTGGATTATTATTGGGCCTTCTTTAGTAATAATTTGTTCAAACTTCATAAAGTATAGTTGATTACTACAAAACATCTTTTAGAGACTTCTTTGAATAATTATTGTGAATAAATATGTCAATACCACCAGTGACATTCTGCTATTTATTTTGAATTATAGAGCCATCCTCAAGAGTAGAATTAGAATGGATTTGTTTTAAATTAATTTTCAATCATGATTTAAATCACCAGCCAGGAAAATCTGGTTTAAAGCAGTGATTGCCTAATAAAATGCTTTCTTAATTTAAGTAACTTTAGGATTCATGAGGAACCTAATTTAGTATTCCTAAGCATTTTCTCCTTTATGACTTGCCTCTGTGAAGGGTTTTTACTTTTATTATTCTCTTATTAGCTTTTCAATAGATGGATACTGTTCTCAGAAATGTACCCATCAAGACTTCTGGAATATTTTGCTCAAACAGTTGAGTTTATACTTTTTTTTACATAACTTTCTAAAGCTTTGTACTTTTAGAAAGAGGTAAGAATTTCCCTCTGGCCATACATATCCCTATCCTGACAACTGAAGTAGTTCTTTTTCATGAGTATTGGGAGGGGAGTATATTTAAACAGAATTTCTTATACTGAAATGTGGATCTTTAAATCTTTCTGACGGTGTGTGTAGAAGCCACTGGGATAGCAGTGAAATTGGGCTTCAGACATAACCTATAACCTTTTTATAAAATCTTTCATTAAAAAGTTTACTCTACAATGTAATTAGAAATTGTATTAGTTATATCACAATATTTTAAGTATTTCTTTATAGACTAAAAATGCAGAAAGCATATTAACAGAGGCAACATATACTTTTTGTTCATTGTAATTGCTACCTTTGAACATGCAGCCGTTCTGAGTAGAATATCTTTTTAAAAAGTGTGCTAAAGTGTTTAGACTCAGGGAAAGTTAAATTGAAAAACTTGCAGTTTTTGCTCATTTTAAGTCATTCACAACTTTTTCCCTTACAGGACAAGTTATTCTCTTTGAGTCTTAATTTATTCTTTCATTAAATGGAGATAACGATATTTAAAAAGCTATAAGTATTAGAAGCAATGTGTGTAAGAAGTCCAGTACCATATAGTAACCATACTTTATAGATATGTTAGTTATGGCTTTGCCCGTAGCAATGTTCCAGCGTCTTCAATTGTAGTTTCATGTAATAAATTCATGTTAATGAGGTTTTTCTTACCTAATGCTTGGCAGAAGATGTTGGAAGTGATTTGGGAATGCTGGACTCTGAATTTTGACAGCAGTTACATACTCTTAGAGCCTGTCATATTTTTCCTTACCTCTTATTTCTTTATGCAGCAGGAAGTCATTTATGCTAATTTACCTCCATTTGCATATAGGTTATAGAGTTCTGTGGTGCAGAGCGTGCTTAGAACTCCTTTTAAGTGTCTGTTTGGATCAAAGCAGGGCTGTGTGATAGCTGTTGTCTGACACCAAGCTGTGTGGTGTTGTTTTCATTAAACATTTATCACACTTCGAATGTGACAGCAGGCAACTTTGTGCCAGGATAACATGTTTTCATGCAAAATTTATTGAAAAAGACGAGACTTTGTAAAGAGATCTTGTTGCCTTTCACCAGTGGCGAAGGGTAAATGTTTGGTTCGAAAGAAGTATACCTTTAACACATGTCATTGTAACATGCAAAAGAAGCTTCGTACTGTCAATTTTGTTAAGCAGGTAAATGGGTAAACAAATACATGTTATATAAGTGTGTGCACTGGGTTTTTCTTCCTTTTTAAATTATAATTTTCATAATTTTCCTAAGAATTGAATGCATATCATAACAGTGACCTATTATGTTGTTGGACATTTTACATTGCAATGAAATTTACCACCCAATTTCCATTGTATAGATTTGAGTATTTTCTACTAGGTAATAGTTTTGTTCAACAGAAACAATCTAATTTTTTTTCAAAAAGGTGAGGTCAAGAAAGAGAATCTAACATAACGAAAAGAATAATCATCAAAAGCAGGAAACAAGGGCTTTATAAGTTCTCCCTCAGGTTACCACTTTTCTCTTATTCGTTATGTCTGTACACTTCAATTATCCCGGAGTTTGCCCAATGGGATTTGATGTGAATTATGCCTGATAGAGCACTAAATGGTATGAATTGTAGGCTTAGTCTTTGTTTT
The DNA here is from genome assembly GCA_028627145.1 of Eidolon dupreanum. Lineage (NCBI taxonomy): Eukaryota > Metazoa > Chordata > Mammalia > Chiroptera > Pteropodidae > Eidolon > Eidolon dupreanum. The sequence goes on from CM053507.1 coordinate 20,379,551, forward strand.
TGTGGTTGCCTGGTTTTGAAAAGCTTTGGAATGAGAGAAGGTACTTTTATTTCCTTTTTTCATTCCATAGGAGGCTGAGAAATTATAGTTGTGTGAAGAAGTTAGTGAGAGAGTAAAAGTAGTCTCATGCTAGACTTTTTGTTTTAGTAAGTTTTACCATATGGACTATAAAAAATTTGGTGAGATCCTTTTCAAGATGTATTACAAAAATTATGTTGGCATTAACATTCAAGAACAAAAGGAGAGAAGAAGTGAGTTGTGGGTAATGGAAGAAACTTTACCTTAGGAACCGGATAAAATCCACACACGACCTTCAAATTCTCACTCATTGTGTTTTGGAGCTATTAAAGGATCATTTTTTAGAAAGGTAAAATCATGACTCATAAAAATATATATATAAACGCAAATATAGGTATTATTTAACTCATTAATTAATGAGGGAACCAGTAAGATGTTACAAATAGCTCAGAGGTAAAACCAAAGAGTAGAAGAATATGTAGACCACCGGGAATACAGAATGCAAAATTGGTTAATAGATTCGAGACTGCCTTTTTCCATACGGGAGAGGGAAATCAGTAGCAACTCCACTGGACAAAATTCATTTGCTTATCTATATAAAAACAGTCATTTCCATTGTTATTAGTTATCAATAATTTGTGGATTTTAAAAATATCTCAGATAAGGAAAGATGGAAAGGTCAAGATAACTTGGAAAGGCACCCTAGACAGGACAACCGGTGATATTGTGTGGTCATCTCAATCTTTAACTTTTTTTTTCTGACAGAGTTAGTTATTCTCTTTGACCCTTAAATTTATTCTTATGTGGCATGGGGATAATTATCATTGAAAAACTGTAAATGCTAGAAGCAGTGCATATAACAAGGCTGGTATTATGTAGTAGGATCTCAATAAATGGTGGTTATTTTATTTTTTATTAGTAACACAAATGTAATGATTGCTTCCTGTGATTACTAGTTTCTCAATAATCATTCTTTTTTCATAGTTTTGTGTCTTTTTAGAGGCTGTTCCCTCAGCCACCTCTCCTGCCAGTTTCATTTATCTTTCTGGGGTAGATGTCACTTCCTTCATGAAGTATCCCTGCCGCTAACTAGCGCGCCCTGTAATTAGTAGCCATAGTACCTGTACTTAATCTGAATACAGAGCTTTGTAATTTTGTAATGACAAAATTTTGTAATTGTCAGATTATATAAACCTTGTCTGTCTTATTCAACATTGTATTTACTTAGATTATAATGAATACTAAAATACTTGTAGAATAAATAAATGATGGTTTTAGAAGTTGTTTCTAGGTAATAAAATTCAGCTTTTAAGCTTTTAAAAATGGTAACATGAATTTTTGGTATCAGGAAAATAACTGATTTTTTTTTTCCTTTTTTTACTATCCCATGCCTGGTTTAAGTGCATGCACACACACATAAACATATACCACCTCCATCAAAGTCTCCAGACTACATTTTTGAAAAGTCCACATAACTTTCACTATGTTTTTCTGTACTTTAAGTGTTATCAATTATGCTACAATTAATATTATTTAGCATCAGTTGTTTTAAAAGCTAAATGTTGTTTCTTAGATTTATGCTTTAAATACCAATTAAAATTCCAGTCCTCACTGATGCCTCTTCATGCCTAGTCTAATTTATTTCAAGATCTTAATTTATATTACCTACTCGATTTGGTACATGGTTACAGAACAACCCACTAGACTTAAATATACTATTCCTTAGAGATCTTTTATTGAAGGCCTTGGTGTTTGCCTTCAGTTAGGTTACATATGGCTTTTGTAAGCTAAAAATTCTGCAGTGTTGTTAGAGGAATGTAAAGGGAATAAACTGGGGTGTCAGCCATGTCTTTTCTAACTTCATAAATAAGCAGTTTCCCTAAAAGCTAAACTGTTGCTTATAATTAGATCCAATTTTTACCTCATTGTAAGATACTTTGAGTATCTCGAATATGAATGATGCTAATCCACATGAAAGCAATCTGTTCAGAATTTAAAAAAGTGTGTGTGTGTGTGTGTGTGTATGTGTGTGTGTGTGTAGAGAGAGAAAGAGTTTCTTTTATATATATATATATATATATATATATTTATATATATATATATATATATATATAGAGAGAGAGAGAGAGAGAGAGAGAGAGATTGATTGATTCTTTTCTCACAGGCTTTCTTCCCAGTCTAGTGATCATTGGAGTTGCATCCCCAAAAGTGATTGGAATAAACCATCATATATGATTGACATGTTAGACAAATCTTGGTCAGCACAAGTGGAGAAGCAGAAGTTAAATCTCCTTTGATTAAACAGCAAAGATTGGGAAATAGATATCTACATAATAATCTGTTTTTATATCCTAATGTGGTATTATAGGACAGTTTTAAAGTGGCTGGTTTAAATGTTTTTAATATTCTGGTAAACGGAGTGTGTATAGCTAGACGATAGAAATAACATACATCTCTTTGGGCAGATGTAGTTATGGGGTATACTTTTCCAATAACGTAGAGTAAGTTGTAATATATTTAATTCATGTAAGTGTTGTTAACATATCTTAGATTCAAGGCATTGAAAGTATATAAAAAAGAACTCCAGATAGTGTCAGTGGGGTTAATGCTTTTCATTTAGTGCTAGGAAAATGGTCCTTGGGTTCTGAGATTGCATGTAACTACAGGAAGATTGGGATGAATCTCAGCGATTGGACCTTGTGGGTATAAACACAAAGCACTTTCTAAATGCTGTTACATATGTGATGATCACTTAACACGGCAGGTGCAGGTAGGGAAATACAACAATGAATGCTGCTGTTCTGATTCTTTCTTGAACTCCTAGAGGAGATTTTGAAATGGCAGCCTTTGGCCCCAGTGGATATGCCAGCCTGTGACAGGCCACCTGGAGGTAGATCATGAAAATCAGTTTGGTTGTCATGTTGCAGTCTTAGCTTTTTCTTGAGAAAGAGAGATAAAAGAAGGCTTTCCACATCAGAAAAAGAAAATAATATCAAAATTTAAAAAGTAATGTGTATTTTGAATAAGCCAGAGGTAAAACATATATTGCAACTACTTAGTAATTAAATCCACTCAAGAAAAATGATAAAAGACAAGAGTAGAACAAAAATGTTTTTATAATTCAAAGCTGTCTATACAAAGAATACTGCTTTTGTATAAATATACACAATTGCCTAAACTTTAACAGACTATTTACTCTAAATGAAGATCTTTAAATTTCATCCATTAATCGGTAGTGTTAGGTCCATTAAATTTGCAGCTGCAAAGTTAATTTGAAAAATTGTCATGACTTAAGCTAAGCCCGGAGATATTATACTGCTACTGTATCACAAGATACGTGCTTCTGAAACTAATAAAGCAATGTCTGCTTAAAATGTTTATCATTGATCCTGTTTTTAGAAATATTCTTATACTTTTTTCTGTATGTTTTTTAAGTCAGATTTTTTGAGATAATTTTTATGTAGTAAGATTCACTTCTTAGATATATAATTCTGTGAATTTGACAAACTATTGTCCTGTAACTCTTATCGTAATCAAGATATAAAGTATTTCCATCTCCCTAAAAAGTTTCTTCATCCTCCATGTGCAATCTTCTTCCCTCACTGCTAGCCCTTGTCAAATTGAAAAAGTTTTACCTTTTTCAATATCACATAAATGGAATCATACAGCTTTTTGTATCTGGCTTCTTTCACTTAACATAATGCGTTTGAGATAAATCCAGGCTGTTCATGTAACAATTTGTTTATATTGTTAAGTAGTATTCTATTTTATGAATATATCACAGATTATTATCCATTTGCCAGTTTAAGGATTAGAGAGTGTATTCCTTTTTTTAAAAAAAAAGAATACAGTGGAAGAGTTTCTGTAATTTAGTGTTATTTCTTCTTTAAATATTTGGTACAGTTCACAAGTGAAGCCACTTAACTTGAAAATTATTTCGTGGGTTTAATTTCTCTGAGTTATATAACCAACCACATTTCTATTTCTTTTTGCGTCAGTTTTGGTAAGTTGTATTTTTCCCTTAGGAATTTGTTCAGTTCTTCTAAATATTCCATTTTTTTTGATAAAATATTTAATAATATTTTATAAAGATTTTCTACATTTATTATTAATTATGTGGTGATAATCCTTTTCCCATTCTAATATCCATTATTCATGCTTTCTTTTTTTTTCTTAATCTTGTTGGGAATTTATCAATTTTATTAGTTTTTACAACCAAGCAACTTTTGGCTTTGTTAATTCTTTGTATTGTGTGTTTGCTTTCATTAATTATTACTATTCTTCTAATTCTTATTTTTTCTTTTAATTTCTTTAATGCTCTCTTCATTTTCAATCATCTTGAGAAGGATGTTTAACTTATTTGTTTTGATTTTTTCTTTTCTAATATATTTACCTAAGGTTATAAACTTACTTTAATCATAGTTTTAAGTACATCCCATAGGTTCGGTATAGAATAATTTCATTATAATTTAGCTCAAAATATTTTCTAATTTCTATTGTAACATTTCTTTTAACTTACAAGTTGTTTAGAAGAATATTTCTTAGTTTCCAAACATATAGAGATTTTTAAATTATCTTTGTTATGTTTAATTTTAAAGTTAGCATATAATAAAAATTGACATTTTGGGGGTGGACAGTTCTATAAATTTTAACACATGTGTAGATACATGTAACTACCAGAACAGTTTCATTACTCCCTTCACCCTCAGAATCCCTTGTGCTGTTCCTTTGAATTTACATTCCTGCCCATTTCTAGCACCTGGCAACCACTGATAGGCTTTTTCGTTGCTAAATATTTAAAGGTTTATCTTTTTGAAAATATTATATAAATGAATCATAAAGTATGTACCTTTCAGACTGGCTCCCCTTAGCATAATGCATTTGAGATTCATTTAAGTTGTAGCAAGCTCAACATTTTGTTCCTTTTTATTGCTGAGTAGTATTCCATTGTATTGATATGCCACTGTTTATCCTTTTACTTGTTGAAGGACATTTGTTGATTATGAATAAAGCCACTATAAACATTCATGTACAGAGTTTTCTGTAAACATAAGTTTTCATTTCTCTCAGTAGTTAGATGAGGGATTGATGTACAATATGATGAGTGTACATTTTTCTTTACAGGAAACTGACAAACTGTATTCCAGGGTGATTGTACTATTTTGCATTTTTACCAGCAACATATAAGAGTTTCAGTTGCTCCACATCCTCGTCAGTGCTTCGCATTTTAAATATTATGTACCTTAGTTATTCATGATAATGTGTATTGATATCTCATCATGATTTTAATTTGAATTTATATTGCTAATAATGTTGAACATCTTTTAATATACTTATTTGCAAGCCATATATCTGTTCAACTTTTACCCATTTTAAAATTAGATTGCATTTTCTTAGTGATGAGTTTTTGCAAGGTGTTTATATATTCTGCATATAATAAGTCCTTTGTTGACTCTGATTTGAAAGTGTGTTGTTGAGCATCTTTTCATGTGTTTTTTGGTCATTTTTAAATGTTTTCTCCCTTACTATTAAATTGTAATACGTCCTTACATATTTTGAGTATAAGATCTTTGTCTGATATATGTGTTGTGAATGAATATTTTTCCCCAATCTCTGGCTAGTATCTTTATTTTCTTAATAGTGTTATTTGCAGAGGAAAATGTTTTCATTTTGATGAAATTCAGCTTATTGATTATGTCTTTAATGTATGTTGCTTTTGGTGGCATGTCTAAGAATTCTTTGGCTAACCTCAGGTCATGAAGATCTCCCGCATTTTCTTCAGAAAATTTTATAGTTTTAAATTTTACATGTAGGGCTATAATCTGTTTTGAGTCATATTTTATATAAGGCATGAGGTTTAGGGTGAGATTTTTGTTTTGCATTGGGACATTCAAATATTTACTTGTTCCAAAAACAGTTCGTTGAAAAGACTGTAATTTCTTTATGGAATGGCCTTTGTACTTTTGTCAAAAATCAATTGGTCATATTTATTTGGATCTGTTTCTGGGTTCTCTATTTTGTTTCAATCATCTATTTGTTTTTCCCTTTGCCAATACCACACTATTTTGTTTACTGTAATTTTATAGTAAGTATTAATATCAGTTCCTGTGGTTTCTTAAACCTTATTCATTTTTAAAAAATTGTTTTAGCTATTCTTGTTCCTTCACTTTTCCATGTAAATTTTAGTGTAAGTGTTTATATGTACAAAAACTATAGTTCTATATGTACAAAAACTCATTTTAATTGGAATTGTATTAAATTTATAGATTAATTTGAGATGAATTAACATGAAGATGGTTTGATTTCCTTTATTAGCCTTTCTTTTATTTACTTTTTAGTATACAAATTCTGTACATATTTTTTTTAGATTTCTACCTAAGTATTTCATTTTGGGGGATTTATTTTAAATACTGTTTTTAAACTTTAAATTTCTAATTATTTATTGCTAATATATGGAAATACAATATATATAATTGAAGCTTAATTTGTGTGTATGTGCATGCATGTGCATGTACTCTGTCTTTGTACTCTTTAACATTGCTAAATATACTTATTAGTTCCAGGAGTTTTTGTGGTAGATTTCTTAGGACTTGTTACATATACAATTTGTCATCTGTGGATAGGGACAGTTTATTTCTTCCTTTCCAAATTGTATACTTTTAAATTTATTTTTCTTACTTTATTGCACTGACTAGGACTTACAGTTCTATTTTCAATAGAAATGATGAGCAAGGACATTTTAGTGGGAAAACATTTAATTTTTCATTATAAAGAAAGATGGCTGCAGATTTTTTGTTGATGTCCTTTGTCATGTTGAGCAAGTTTCCTTCTATTCTTATTTTGCTAAGAGTTTATATCTTGTAATCATGAATGCTGAATTTTGTCAAAAGTCTTTCAGCATTAATTGACACAATTATGTTTTTTTCCTTCCTTAGACTGTTAATATGATAGACTATATTGATTTACTTTGAACATTGAACTAGCTTTGCATTCCTGAGATAAATCTCTTTTGGTTTTGGTGTATTTTTCTATATATTGCTGGATTCAATTTGCTGGTATTCTGTTGAGGATTTTTATTTCTATATTCATAAAGAATACTGGTCTTTAGATATTTTTTTTTGGTACTCTTTGATAATATAATGAAAAATATTCTCATTTTGGGAGAGATTGTATAGAATCGATATTTCTCATTTAAATGTTAGGTAGAATTCCCCAATAAAACCACCTGAGCCTGGAACTTTCTTTTTGGGAAAGTTTCTATTTATGAATTGCTTTTCTTTAATACTTGCTGTTTTTTTTTTGAATAGTTATTCCAATGATCTAATTTATGTTGGGTGAATTTTGGTAGATTTTGGCTTTTGAGGGATTGGTTTATTTCATCTGAGCTGTTGAATTTATATGCATAGAGTTGCGTTTATTATTCCATTAATATTCTCTTAATGTTTGTATGACATGTAATGATTAATTCCTTTTTCATGTCCTGATTTTCTTCGTAAATATTGCTAGAGCTTTCTTTTGAGTTTATTGATTTTTTCTATTGATTTTTTTCAATTTCATCGATTTCTGTTCTTTATTATTTTTCCTTTTCTTTGAATTTATTTTGCACTTGTTTATATAGTTTCTTAAGGTGAGCTTAGATTATTGATTTGAGGCCTTCTTTTATAATATAAGCATTTAACAATATAAATTTTCTTCTAGACACTACTTTTGCTGCATCTCATAAATTCTCGTATGTTATGTTTTCATATCTTACCATTTGTAAATATTTTCTAATTTTCTTTGTGACTTCCTCTTTGACCTACGGATTATTTAGAAGTGAGATATGTCATTTCCAAGCATTTAGAGATTTCTCTGCATCTTTCTGTTGTTGATTTCAAATTTCATCATATTATGATCAGAGAACATACTTTGTATGATTTTAGTTCTTATAAATTAAGGTTTGTTTTATGAATCAAGATATGGTTTATCATTGTGAATATTCCATGTGTATTTTGTTGTTGGGCCATATGTTGTATAACTAGCAAGTAAATCTAGTTGGTTTGTAATGGTATTCTATTGTCTCTCCTTGCTCATTTCCATCTAGTAATTATGTTGATTATTGAGAGAGAAGTATTGAAGTCTCCAACTGTGCTTCTGTTTTTCTTTTCAGTTTTTGCTTTGTGTGTTTTGAGGTTGTGTGTGTGTGTGTGTGTGTGTGTGTGTGTGTGTGTATACATTTGAGATTATTAGGCCTTTTTGGTGAATTGACTCTTTCATCATTATATTATGTCTCTCTTTGTTCTTGACTATTTTATTGCTACACAGTGCACATTGTCTGATATTAATGTAACTACTCTAGATACTAGATATCTTTTCTTCAGTGTTTGCATGGTATATTTTTCCTGTCTTTTTATTTTTAACTTGCCTGTATCATTATTTATGTATATATATTTTAAACTTTTTTTGGAAGAATTTATTTGAATCAACCTGACAACATGCCTGGAAACAAAATCTCAAATGCTTCATTTATATCATTATATTTGGAATCAGTTTTCTGCATACATCTTTTTTTTAAATTCATTCTGACAATCACTGTCTTTTAATTGATGTGCTTAACTTACTAAGCTTATTTATTTTATAGTCTATGATTTCATTATTTGTAGTCCTAATGGCTTCACTTCTGTTGCCTCTGAGGACAGTCTAAGATAATCTTAATCTAATTTCAGCAGTTGAATTGACAACTCTTAAATACTACCGAACAAACCATAAATATATTTGAAAAAATTTCCTAGCCATTGAGTAGTTCTTAGAGAAAGGGTTGATCTGGGTTAACCTAGTCTGTCATTACTAGAATCTGAGTTTCCATCCTATTTTATTACTTCCTATATATTTCAGTGTCCGGAGGTGAATTTGTTATCCTTATTTCCATTCTCCCTTCCAAATCATTATTCTTCTGTTCTTTATTTTGAATAGAGTAAATTAAAATATATTCCTCTGAGGCTTGTGCCATTCATCATAAAACTTTCTTTCCATATATTTCCTAGAAAATACTCCTTTTTTTTACTAAAGACTGACATCTGGCTCACAGTCTTCTTGTCCTTGAACTGTTTATCTAAGTCTTCAGTAGGCCAGAACTGTTCTTGGAACTTTAGATACATACGTACAACGGCTTGTTGGACATGTCTAGCATATCAAAAACTAATCTCATGAACACCTCCCCCCACCGAAAGGTTTCCCACATCAATGAAACAATTAAGTTTAAAAATTTTCCTATGGAGTTTCACTGCTGCTGATGTCAAGTAACTGCTTTCAGATCGTTTATCCCATGAATAAGGACTATGCAGTTACTACATGTATAATTTTCACGTGGGTCTTTAGAGGTGTGGTTATGGTTACCACATTTTCTCAATCTAGAATTAGATGTGCTCAGACAAAATTGTGTGTACCTACAGGGCTACTAGATTATAAATTAGTAATGAGTACTGTATTCTTTTCCCTGAAAAAAATCCAAGATATGTTACCATAGTAGATATAGTAGGTACCACAGAAGACTGGTAAATTTAGGTTCTAGTTCTAGCTTTTCTACTAGCATGTGTATGACTTTGGGCTGGTCACTTAACATCTCTGGGTTCATATTCCTTACCTGTAAAATGAGAGGGATGGAGTAAATAGCCTTTGACATCTCTTTTTGTGGTGGAAGAAGAACAGTATAATATTCTAGGATTTAAGGCAAGGCAGGCATCTTTGGATAACCCTTAAATTATAATGATTAGGTTCCACACATCAAATTAATTATCCTAATATGTGGTCTCTACCTTTTCCACAGGCAAGGACATTGGTGACTGAATATAGCCTAGGTATTGCCACCCAACAAATAACCTCCTTCCCTTCTGTCACTTGTTCATCAAATGTTTATTAAGTACTTACTGTGTCAGGCACTGACCTGGATCTTGGAGATCCCATTGTGATTGATAACAGTTGTGCCTGATGTATGGAGTATATGGTCCAGTGGTGAAAATAGCAAATGGCAATTATGAAGTCATATAAATAAATATAAAATTTCAATAGTGATAAATGTCAAGGATAAAAGACGCATTGTGCTGTGAATGGCATATCTGTAGATGGAGGGAGATGGCATTTGACTTAAGAACTGTCAGGCAAACTTTCCTGAAGAAAGAAGGATGAATAAAAATTGGTGAGGGAAGGAAGAATATTACAGGCAGAGGAAACATTATCAACAAAAGTCCTTAGATGGAAGAGAGACTGATTTAAACATCGACGGAAAGGTTGTCAGAGTGGCTAGAATGGAGAGAAGGGGGAGCACGATATGGGATATGGCCAGAGAAGCAGCTAGTGGTAGATCTGCAGGGCCTTGTAAACCTGGTTAAGGATTTTGGTCTCTATCTTAAGAGTAACAGGATGCCTTTGATGTGTCTTAATCTGATGGGTGTCATGATCAGATTAGTGTTTTGAAAAGATCACTCCAGCTGCAGTGTGGAAAACTGATTTCAGAGGATAAGAGTGGATACAGAGAAACCAGATAAGTAGCACAGTGGTCTAGGAGAGTTGTAATAGTAGCTTGGACCAGGGATTTGGCTTTGGAGATAGAGAAGTCGATGAATTTAAGACATATTTATCTATTTAAGGACGAATTTGATTTGGTAAATAAGATGAAGATATTAAGGATAACTAGTAGTTATCTGGTTTGCATCAGAGGAATGATGGTAATACTTTTTTACTGACTAGAAGAGAATATGGTATGAAGGAGAAGATCATAAGTTTGCTTTGGACATACTGAGTTTGAGAAGCCTTTGGAACATTAAAAAAGAGAAAGAAAACAAGCAGAGTATATGTAGTTGCAAAGTCAGGGGTGCTCTGGCCTGGAGTGTTGGGGTTTCAATTCCTTTTATTTTTAACTCTTTAGGTATTTTACTTGGAATTTGATAACTGTAGATAACTATAAAGGGGAGGCTTTAGTGACTAAAGCAGTATTTCCTATATGACAAGATTAAATCACAATGACTGCTGGATCTGACCCATGAGCCATAACAAAGATAAACGCCTTGTGCCATGGATTACTTTGGATGCTGTTTAAATGTGTCTGGCACTATTGTAGTTACTGGATATTGCAAAGATGAATAAACATGGTCTTTGATCTCAAGAAACTTCCATCTAGTTTGGAAGTCAGACACGTAAATACATGATAACAATATAGTGTGAGTGCTGTGTGATAGATATCCACTATACCAGGGAAGCATACTGGAGGGACACTTAATCTAAAATGAGCCACTCCAGTAAGATTGTTCTAGAGGTGTTGATACCTAGACCATCTGGAAGAACATGGAAGCAGAAGTAGGAAGGTGAGGACAAAACAATAGGATTGAGGCCAGAGGGATCATAGAGTTTTTGGGAAACCACTTTTTGGGGGGGTGGGAGTGAAATTACCATTTTATTGTCAGATAGAAAATGCAGAAGGTGCCTTCTGGAAGCAAGGGGGTGACATTGAGCTTTCTTGGTTCTTTTTTCTTCTTGTTTCATTTCTTTCTCTTTCTTCCTCTTCTCCCCCTCCTTTCCTCTCTCTTTCTGAATAGGTAATGTACTTATATCATTCAAAATTGAACATTATATAAAGGTAAATATACAGTAAAGTGTCTGTTTTCCACCTTATTTCCCATTCACCCAGTTCCTATCCCTCACCTCCCCAAAATTCAGGTAGCCACACTTATTATTTTCTTATATATTCTTCTAGAGTTTAAGAAAAATTATAAGCTAATACAAATTTATATTTTTTAATTTATTTTTCATTTTGGGATCTTTAGTTAATTATGGCTTTCAAAAATGTAAGAAGGGGTTATGAGAGGAGTTTTGACTTGATAGATTTTAAATTAGAGAAGCAGAACTGAGGCAAATGGACTGAAGACAGAGAAGCCATTCAGGAGTCTTACGGTAAGGCAGTGACCGTGGAGAAGGAAAGGACTTTATCCAATTGAATCTTGATCTTACTTAAGACTTGAGTTCAGTAACTAACCAGTTATTTAATACTAAATAATAGTGTGGGGACACTGAGGGTTGAGTTTGGATGAGTTGTGTGAATAAATTGTGGGGGCAGGGGAACGAGGAAGAATGTAAACCAATGGGGCTTACTCTAGAGTCTTGTAGACCTATTTTAAATCCAGCTCTTTCATTTACCAGCTATGTGATCCTGGGCAAGTCCCTTAATCTCCCTAAGCCTTGATTTCTTTATCTGTAAAATGGCCATGATAAATATAACTACCTCCTGGGATTGCATGAAGATTAGAGGAGATAATGCATAAGGAGAGTTTTGTATCCAGACCTCACCTAGAAAGGCTAATCATAAATCTGGTAGTCATTTGATCCTTTGCAGGAGCAAAGGTGGGAAACTAGTAGAGAATGAGAAGGTGGTTAAGTAAAAGTGGAAGAGAACATGAAATCTTATACATAGTTACTTTGATAATCAGCTGGTAGATGTTTGGAAATGAGTTCTTTGGGCCTCAGTCTGTTTATCCATACTGCAATAGTAAGTTAAACTAAATGATGAGGTCCTTCCAGCTCTGTTCTTCTGATGCCATACTTAGCTATCTTTGAACTCTAAAACTATATCCTTTATGTTATAAATTTAGAATAAAAACGAGTTCTTTCAGATGCTATTAATTTCTTTATTTAGTTTTATTGTATGGCAACACCCAGAGTTTTACCTCTGTTATACATTTAACTTTGTTTTTCTATGGCTTCTTAAGTAATTTTGTTTTGATCATAAAAGATACTTTTTCTTTTCTTCTTCTTTTTTTTTCAATAACCACCTTGTAAAAAGACTATTGTTTGCCTTGGCTCTTTTAATCTGCCCATGAGGAATTCAAGCCGAATGATAGGGAGCTGTGAAAATCCAGTTAGTGTGAGCTGTAATCTTTTTTGCTGGCTTTAAATAGTTAGAGTACCATGCAGACACCCTGCAGATAACTGAATCAAAACATACAGTAATCACCTAAACATGGATTCTGCCTTTGCTCTTATGGAGCTATAGTAGAAATCACTAATAACCATTTACTTTTCAAAAAAACATTTCGTCATGATATCAAATAAAATCAGGGTTAGATATTAAAAGCTATATTTCACAGGTAGGCAACCCAGTGTTTGTGAAAAGCATTGATTTCTGAAAATTTGATATTATCCAGCATTTATAATATCCTCTGACTATTATAGAGTCAGAAAAACTTCTTTGTAGAAAGAGAATATTTATAATCCTCTAATCTTTCCGTCCTCTTCTACTTCAGATATCTCTAAAGGAAAACAAGAAACTGTTAAGATAATCAGGCTTTTGAACTATAATAAAAGACAAAGTATGCTGCCTCCCTTTTTTCTTATAAGAGAAACTGGTTTCACTAATGCAGTTCATTGAATTTCGGTAGCAAAATATTCTCTAATAAGTTTGTCAAATGGTGGTCTATTTTTCTAGGTTTACGGGCTGCTTTTTTTTTTTTTTCTTTTCTAAGTTAAAAGATGGATCTCTCATCCATTAGATTCTGCATTAGAGTGATGAGAAACACAGTGTGCAGTATGCTGATGCCGCCTCCTAATTTTATTAGCTTTCCATTTTCTAATACTGCTGTTGATAATATTCTGGTGAAGTTTATAAAATAAAATAGGCTATTTGTTGAAACCAATATCCTAGTGTTGCTGGCATGATTCATGCTACATTAGGAGTTCATAAGTCATTAGTAATCTTTTATGTTCAGTATATTGTTCTTAACAGCAAACTTGAACTCCTTTGTTTTGAAAGATTCATAGGGTCTAATCCAGAACAAAGGTTTCATAAAGTAGATGCCTTTTCTATGCTTATCGCTTTGCCTCAGGCAATTTTATAGAGCTCAACATGCCAGCCCTTCAAAATAGGGAAGCCCAATTTTCATCAAAAATATAAATTCTGAGGATTGTGGTTGCCATCCACATTCTCAATACTTAGTTTTCTATAAACTTTTTATTATAGAAATATTCAAATATATATACATAAAAAGTACAAGATTGGTATGATGAATCTAATCTGTCTTTCACTTCCAACAATTTGCAATACACGTTCTGTTTGACATACTCTGTATAAACAGTTTTCTGTAACTATTATTATTATATTGCTGGATGTCTCCATGAAAGTTTTAAAAGCCATTGCTATTTTGGATGACTGATAAGTTTGGGTATGCATTTAGATTAATTGTAGATAATATTAAGAGATTAATTGTGTATTGTAGTTAATATTAAGATAGATAATATTAAGATTGCCTCTGTTCTTTCTAAGCTGCCTACTCCTAGTCACTTCTTAAAAAGTTAACAAGCTCGTTATCATCACCAGTTTTACCTCCCAATCAGATCATTAGTATACATTCCTTTCTCTTTCTACCACTTTCTACATTTCCAAGTCAGCTCTAATATCCCCTGTAAAATTGTTTGACCTTATTGAGATCAAATAACACCACTGTTCATTATCTGGCTCCTTCTTCTTGTCTTAACTTCCCTTTTTACCCAAACAAGTTTCATTCTTTCCTATGAAAATGGAAGAAGTGTTCTTGTTTTTATCATTTCTGTTGTGAATCTCATTACCTCTTCTAATTGTACTTTTTCCTGTATCAGTTCCTCCCTCTACTGAGTAATACTTAACAGCATTTAATAAAACCAAAACAAAGCAAAATAACACAAAAAACCTTAACCCTCTCTTGATCTCTTATTTCTTACAGCACTATAACATTTCTCTGCTCCTCATTTCAGCAGAATTTGATTTATTTTTTTTTCCACTTCTTCATCTCCTGTTCACTCTTCAACACATTTGAGTTTCTGTTCTTAACCACTATACTTAAACTGCTCTTGTCTAGTCATCTGTTCTTGTCAAGTGACTTCTGTTTTCCCAAATCCAGTAGATACTTCTCTTTCGTCATCTTATAGTTTTCCTCAACAGTTTTCAGCACAGTTGATTGCTCTACCTTTAATCTTCTTTACCTATGCCCCTATTTCCTCCTCTTTCCTGAAATACCTTTCTTTCTTGATCTGCTACAATTCTGTGTCAATGGCCATCCTTTTGCTGCCTCCTGCTTCTCCAAATGTCGAAGCAACTCAAGGCTAGTAGGTACCTGGGCCCACCATTTTTCAGTTTGTACATTCTTTCTTCTAGGTCAGAGTTCAATAAACTTTTTCTGTGAAGGGCCAGCTTGTCAATATTTTAGGCTTTGTGGCCTAAGAGGCAAATTTGGGGCTATTATTGTAGGCACTTATAAAACAAGAGAAAAAACAATTTCTGCATATTTTTGAAATATTTATTAAATTTGAAACATAGCAGTAATTATTTCTTCTTTATATCCACCTATTTCTGAATGGAGTGATATCTCCATTGATACAGACCAAGCCATCATTTTCCACCTGAGGTATAGCTTACCTTCATAATTGGCCTTCTTGCTTTTATTCTTGTCCCTCCCCCAAACCATTATCCACACAGCAACCAGAGGGATCTCTTAAAAATGTAAGTCACGTTATGCCACCCTTCTCCTTAAAGCCCTTCAGTGACTTCTTATTGAATTTTTTACCTTGGAATCAAAGTTCCATAGGCTCATGCACTCTCCTTTACCTCCTACAACTCATTATGCTCTAGCCACACTGTTCTTTGCACCCTCTAGATCTTTGAAATTGTTGTTGCCTCTGTCTGGAATGCTTCTCCAGGATCTTTTTATATGACTTCTCATTCCCATTATTTTGGTCCTTACTCAAGTGTAATCTTTTTAAGGAGATCTTTCCTGAATACCCACTGTAAATGAACTGTCTCCTTACCCAATTACTCTGTACCCAGTTTGTATACTTCAGAGTACTTATCATAGTGTGTCATCAGCATGTTAGTACTTCCACCAGAATATAAGCTTTAACAGGGTAAGGTCCTTGTTCATCGCTGTATTCTCAGAGCTTACGAATAGCACTTACACATAAAAGATGCTGAAGTAAGATTTATGCATAAATGAATTAAATGATTAAATATATGTTACTTGAATTTAAAGCTCAGGTTTCTTTTTTTTTTTAATTTAATTTATTTATTTATTATTGTTATTTTTTATAGTGACATAGGTTAATGGAATCCAATAAGTTTCAGCTGCACACTTTAACAGTAGGGCATATATATGTTTACATTGTGTGTTCACCTTCCATAGTTAGATTTCTTTCTGTCACCATGAATTCGACCCCCTTTACCCTATCTACCTTCTCCCTCCCCCTTCCCCTCTGGTAACCACTAGTCTATTGTCCATGACCATTAGTCTCTTTGTTTGTCCTGTTCATTTGTTGCTTTTAGGTTTATATTCCACATATAAGTGATATCATGTGATTTTCAACTTTTTCTGTCTGGCTTATTTCGCTTAGCATGATTATCTCGAGGTCCATCCGTATTGTCACAAATGGCAGTATTTCATCTCTTCTTATGGCTGAGTAATATTCAACTGTGTATACGTACCACAGCTTTTTTATCCAATCATCTATCATAGGACACTTTGGTTGCTTCATGTCCTAGACACTGTGAATAATGCTGCTATGAATATCAGTGTGCAAATTTCAGATATGAGTTTTCAAGTTTGGGCTAAATATTCAGTAAGCTCAGGTTTCTTCAGGGGGGAGGGTATATATAACTTTCATTTTAAAATACAATTTGTAATGAAAAATAGGCATATGCTTTGTAAAAAAAAATTTGTAATTTAGAATATATTAAGTGAAAACTCTACTCTGCTCTGCACTTCCCCTCATCTTGTTCCTTAGAATTAACCATTTACTTGCATGATTTTGTGCTACTGTACTTTCATCTATGTATTTATAACAATATACAATATATTAAATTAATGAGATTAATTTAATCACAGACTTCTGAAAATTGATTTGTATAGTAATGGTAGCTCTTGACCACTAAGGCCTGATGTTTTCAGTTTTTAAATCACAAAATTTTTTGAAGGAGTAGATGGCTAAATCCATATTCTAAAATTGAAACCTTTCTTGTTTCTTGCTGTATAAGCATGGTGAATTTTAAAGTTTAGAAGGAAATCATCAAGGCTGTTGTAGCAGTGCAGATGAGATGTAAAGCAAATAATCAGAGTTGGAGTCTTCTCCCTGCCCCATCCTGTTTACACTGAAGTGACTCTAATTGATTATAAAATTTGGAAATTGTTTTCACCAAATATCCCTTGCATCAAAGGGTACCATTTGCTAAGTAAGTGGTAACTACGAAATGATGGATGATCTGACCAATCCCGTGAACCTTTAACTAGTACTTTAAATGTAATTATTTCTATAAACAAGCCATGAAAGCATATGATCACCGTATGGCAGGTGATGAGATAGTTTAGTTGAGAAAAGTGTATGAAAATTAACTTAATTTTTAAAACCGAAAAACAAGACAATTTTTTTTAATCTTGAAAATTTAAGTATTTCTGATTTAGTAAATGACTTCAGACTGCAATAATAGAAATAATTTTTTTGTTTTTTAACCAGATAATTTGTCTATAACATATTTCTTCCTTTTCTTGACTTAGAAGAGGAAGATAAAGAATTCTGTAACATGATATAGTTGAATTTCTTTCAAATTATGTTTTTAAACTACCAGTCTTGATACTCTTTTTTTTTCTACCTCTTCTTCCCTTATAAAACCAGTCTTTTGTCTCTCTTGATAATGATGCTAAGCTCCCTATGCCTCAGTACAAAAAAAACTTCCAGATTGCCATGGTGGATATATAGCAGAAGAGACCTAGTCCAGCATGTTTTCTTTACAGATGAGTAAACTGAGGCTACCAGAGGTATTTTTCCAAGATAGCCACTAAGGTGAGATTTTCATATGTTAATAGTTACTAGTTGTATAAATAACTGTTATCTTACATGTTTTATACTTAGAGATTTTCTGTCTCCCACGGTGACTAACCTTGGCATATATTCGATAAGTGCATGTTAATAAATATGAAGCATTTTTTCATGGATTTTAAGTTTCAATTAATGGCTATATGTCCTGTTAAACTTGCTGCCTCTTGATAACTCATTAAAGTTCACTCCCTAACCTGTCACTGGCTGTTCCAGTTATTGCTGTCCAGAACTAAAATGTTTGCTTTTCTTGTTAAAAGGGAAAATTTCCATCCCTTTTAGCTCAGACACAATTAGGAGGTAAAGGACAGATTAAGGTAGAAGTATCACAGACACATTAGTGATTTTGGGGGGACTTCCTTGCAGATTTAATGAAAAGAATTGTGAGATAAAAAAATCATACTTAATGGGGCAGGGGAGGGGGGGAACACTTTAAAGGAGACCAAATTGTGAATAAACCTATGATAGCCTTTAAAAATATTTCTTACATAAACTAAAATTAAACACTAAAAATGACACCTAAAGAGAATGTTAATGACATTTAAAATCAGCACTACTTGAAACCATTGTGTCTGTCAGGGACTCAGGACCATGAAACCATACTAGTTGGTATCAGTCGGGGGACCAGTACAGAATGTGAAACCACATTAGTTATCTTAATAGAAAGAATTTCACATGGGGAATTGGTTAAATAGGTATGGGAAGATGGTATAAAAGTGAGATAACAGAGATAGTATAGTAATGGCAAGAATGAGGGACCACTCCTAGGGGAAGGGATAAAGAGAAGAGTTGGGATTATCAGGATTTAGTATCTCAGAGAAGGGCAGAGCTGAGATGCAGAGACCTGACTATAAGGTGTTGCTTGGCTAGTGTTGGTACTGCAGGGGCTTGTGAGAGGGGCTTCACAGAGCTAAGACCTAGACCTTTGAAAAAGGAGTGCTGCTTGGCTACTGCTAATGTCTCTGAGGAAATGTAATGGGTCTGGTTCTAGGAGAATGGAGGAAAAAGACACCTAGAATTGGAACCAACTCTGCTAAAGAGTTAGTGCCTCTAGAGTAAAGAGTTGTTGCTGGGGCCGCCCTAACCAGAGCAGTAAGTAAAACAGGGTAGCCCTTCTCACTTTCTCAAACTATTCAGTCTCCGTCTAAAATCCCTTATGAGCAGAGCCTAATAGTGAGGTAGCTGGCAAATGAAAAATGTCATTTGCAAAGATCTGGCTATGGTTGAGGCAGTAGCTGAGTAATTAACATAACCATTAATTGCCACTTTCGTTTTATACTAGAACCTCCTCATATCTCTTCCCTGAAGTTCTAATAGTTTTTTAAATCTGTTGGTTCACAGGAGATAAGCAGTGACTTGGATTTTTGAGATTGCTGATTAGGCTTTTCTCAGTCCATGTGCCCCGTGCCTGGTGTTACCTAGGCTTTAGCCTGTGGTAAATTCGTAGTAAAGTGCTTGGCTCAGTATCTTATTATTTACCGATGCCAAGAGTGTACAGTTCACAGTCTCAAGTTTACTTTCCTCTGCAAGGGTGTAGTTTGTACATACTGGAACCAAAGTGGTGGGCTGAAATGTGTATATTAGCAAATAAGAGCCATTTAGAATTTTGCATAGGGGGAACTTAAGGTTGAGAAATATTTCTGTATACCAATGTTCTCAAGTTTTTAAAAAATTATTGCCCCTCCTAAGGAGTAATCGTAAATTAAATTTAATTTAGTTGATTTTCATTTAATTTAAATGAGAGAAATTAAGAAAATTAAATACTAAGGAGTACGATTTGTTGAGCCGAGCTGAGTTTTGGAGGGCCAAAAACCACTGTAATATCTAAAAGTTTTTCACTTTTAAATTTTATTTATGTGATGTAGTAAACCGTGAAAAACTGTATACTTGGGAACTGGATGGCTCTAGCTACTTATATTCTGAAGTTAATGGGTGGGGGACCCTCTTTTTAGATTATATGTTTTGATTTTTCTACCATAGGATCCCAATTCTGATATCATTATTGATAAAATTACTGAAAAATGATGGAGTTGGCATCACCTTAAAAATGGGATGCCTGAAAACATAAGGTGAGTATGATTTGTCAGATTATCAGATGAAAGCAGTTTAAGACTGAAAATACCAAAATCTACTGTTGTTTCAAAGTTATATTATGCTATCTAATATAGCTTTATAAATTTCAGAATTCCAAATATATTAAATAATATTTTAGGACTATATGATATATGTATACTTTTTTAAGGGTAGCTTTTCCTTGCCTATTAAATGCGAGTTTTTTTCCTGTGCTGTCATATTTGAAATCTAAGTTCTGGTTGAAACTGAAAGTACTGTGTAGAAATTAATATGCCCAATCGAGATTTTTTTTGAAGCTCTTTATTTGATACAATTTTAATTTTACAAAGTTGTGAGAAGGGTAAAAAGAAATTTCATGTACTCATCCAGATTTACCAGTGGGTTTCATTTTGTCCCATTTGTTTTATCAAATTCTCTCTCTTTCCGTCTCTCTCCTAATACAAACACACACACATACATACACACACTTTTTTTGGGGGGGGGGAATATTTGAGAGTGGCAGAAATCAATCCCTTTAAGTCTAAATATTTTTTGTGTATAAATCATAAGAACTTTAAAAATAGCCATGGTACAGTAATCAAAACCAAGAAATTCAACATCGATATAGTATTATTATTTAATCAGTGGTCCATCGTCCCAGTTACATCACATAACTTTTTATTTACACATCAGCCACACCTCCCCTCCATCTAGGATCCAGTCCAGGGTCATGTATGTCAGGTAGTTGTCATGTCAGGTCTCCTTTAATGTGGAACAGTTTCTCAGCTTTTCTTTGTCTTGACATTTTTAAAGCTATATAGGCCAATCATTTTATAGAATATCCCACAATTTGGGTTTGTCTTATGTTTCCTAATGATTAGATTCGAGTTGTACATTTTTAGCCAGAAATGCCACAAAAGTCATGTTGTGTCCTTCTCAGCATAGCGTACCAGGAATCAAAAGTATTGATTTGTTCCGTTATTGGTGATGTTAACTTTGGTCATTTGGTTCGGATCCAATCAAAATTTGACTTGGCAGCATAAATAAAGGGAACTTTTATATTGGTGTGATTTCTAAGGTTCACGTTCTTGCCTAAGTCAATTGCTATATTTTCTACGTATATGTTACCTGTACCTCATTTGGGGAACAAAAAAAATGGGCTTGTTTATTATTGGAGAAGACATTAAGTGAATAAATTAAAATATTTGTGCCATTCCACTTACATCAGTTTTAGGGGGCTTTATTTCTATTTGATTTGTTTGAAATTATGTATAGTTTATATACATACTGTCTTGTTGGATGATGTTATATTTTAGAACTTATCTAAAGAGTTATCTAATACAAAATTTTAATTATTTTGAGTTCTTTTAAGAGTTTTAACACTTTATCCCTTTATCATGCAGTGTTGAACCCTATTCATATATTACCCCCAATGTTTCTAGCCCTCTGCCAAATTAAATCTGGAATTATGAATGAAACAAATACAAAAACATGATATGACATAAATACATGGTTTCAAGAAGAGTTTTATTTTAAGGTGAGAAGGACTATCAATCTATCCCTTGCCTTCAGAAAAACCATTTCTGAAAGATTAGAATGTATCCTTTTAAAGTCCTTGACACAGAGAATTCCAACTTCCTTTAGGAACCTATTTGATTATTTAACACACTCTAGGTATGCCTTCTTAGAGTTGACCTAAATCTGTTATCCTGTTTCTTCTTTGTCTGGTAGTAGAGATGAAGAATATCTGTTAGTCTTTGTATAAAAATGGCTTCCAAATTACTAAGGCCCACATCCTGAATAAATTACTTGTTTTCAAAGATACTATTTTCTGGTTCTCTAGTCACATGTGCGACTAACCTGTAGTTATCATTGCCACTCTTAGTTCAGAATCCAGAACTGGATAAGATGCATTGACCTTTTATTTACTGAACTTAACTATTATGTTTTTTAAATTAAAGTATGCTACATTGCTTTTAATCAAAGCAAGAAACCAATAATGCATTATTTCTTCTGAGTGGGGATATTGAGATATGCTGACAATATTGGAGTTTTATATAAAGTTGGGCTGCAGAAGAGAGTTTGAAAATCAATAGTTTTATATGCTATAATTTAATTTTTCACTTCACATTTCTCAAATTATTCAAAGGTCTGGTACTTTATTGTACTTTTAATAAACGTTTGCTAGTAACTTTTCAAGGACGTATAAAGTCGTGAGTGAAAGAACAAAGAAAACATAAAAGTAGTAAAATAGTGCAAATAAAGACTGATTAAGATAGTAGGAATGAGCTTGTTCTTTACCCATTGGCTAAAATGTTCTTTGTTGTTACTTTCTTTCTCTTTTAATGTTTTTGAATTTTAGCACTGATGGTTTAACTCTAGATAAAAGGAAAGGTAATTGAAAACAACTGTCTATATGTTTTTGTTTACTCTGGTTTTATGCAATTTACCAGCATATATTTTATTAAATCCTTAAAAAATTTTAGTCTAAAATCTTTAGTAGACATATATGGCTTATGTTTACTTTTGGAAGGTATCATGTAATACATTTAAATATATATATATATATATATATATAAATATATATATATAAAAGAACAGAAATGATTAGAGAAATAAAATCATAGTTGGTTCAAATCTTAACATTCAATTTAAGTAAACTGAGCTTAATGAATTTCATCAACTCTAGCTAAGTATTCCCATATCTTTTGACAATTGATTTCTTTTTTCTTATCGGTTTCATTTTACAAAAAAAAAATATTATATGAACTACTATGAGAAAAGCATTTTGCTTTAAATCAGGTGTTTAAAATGAAATTGTTGACTGCAAACATTCTGGAAAAAAAAATACATAGAAGCCTTAGGTTTCTGTGTCCAAGCATGGTGCTATGGAGATACATTTAGAAGTGAATTATGACTTGCTTGTCAATGCCTGCCCACTATCCTGAGTGTTCAGCTTTAAGAATGAAGTCATGTTTCAGCCTATGTCAGGGGAACAGAACACACATTTTAGATAGTCTTACACTGCTCAGACAGGTTGGCAATCATGAAATTAAACTATTGTGATACAGCTTGGTTGAATGATCCTCTGATAACCAAGTAATCACAATGCTCTACGTGAGAATTTGAGTTAAGTAACTCATGACTTAATGACAAATTTTGCTGCCAGTGGAGATATTTAAAATGTTTTGGTTGTTCTTAGAGTAGCATTGAATGAAGTTTTGAGCTGAGACTGCTATTATTAGAAACATCATGTACTCCTGGTTGGCTGCTTTAAAGGCAACCATGTTGACTGAGTAGACTTACCAAAGGAATAATATAAAATAGAAAAAATTCAATAGGAAAGATTGTGGCCTTCTCGTTATTTTTCTTCCCACAAAGTTATTAAGACAAAAAGAGACACCTACTGATCCTTATAAGTGAAAAGGAAAAGATATAAAGTCTTTTTTAACATTTCCTTGTCTAACTACTTCTAGAGACTTTATCATCTTCAGAGTAGATGCAGATATTCCTGCCAAAGTTTTTTCTTATCAGAGGCTAAGCCTTCTATATTGTCCTCAAGTTAGCTTAGTTCAACTTATTACGAAGCTGGCAGTTTTGGTGTCTTTGCAACTACCTTTGATTATTTTCTAGTAACCACAGTTATCTTGTTACTTGTGGATCTGAAGTGATAACCAAGATTTCAGAAATTGTTATGAGCGTTAAGAAAAACATTTGGAATCCACAGAGTTAATTATCTAAATTTAATACAAGAACTAATATAGAAAATTTTCCTATTTTATATTTGAGAGTATTTTAATTGAATCTTAAAGCATTCAAGTTTCTGCAAACCATTAATTTTGGCATTCTTTTCATGATAAATGCTGTGTGTTTAGAAAATCAATATTAAAATTTAGCTTCAAAGAATTCATGAAGAGAAACATAATGAAATCTTGATATATTATATACAAAAGACAAATCCCCGATCATTTCTTTTTATGCAAATAAGTTTGATTTAGACATAATTCCCCAACATCACCATGAATTTCCATCTGTGTAACCCTGATGGTCTTAAGCAGTCTGCAGTTACCTCATGCTCTAGGCTATATTCAATCTGCATGTATGGAAACTGTGACTATCTTAACACTTTAGATGATGATATGAATAACAATTGTTTGTTGATTTTATTCTCTATCTCCCTGGATAACCTGCTGTCTGCAAAGGCTGAATAAGTAGCAGATAGCTTTTGTCATCCCTTATCCAAGCTGTACACTTGTAAGGAAGAGCAGGGATAATCGTCTCAATCTAATTAGGGGTTAAAAGAGGCCATGACTGTGATGTGGCAGTGAGACACCTTACTGTAGCAATCCTGTTTGCATTAGAAAAATAAGGTTGTCATATTGATTATTCAAATTGGCTTGCATTGGCTAAGGCTCAATGGCTTGTATTGCAGCTGAAGCAGTTGAAGATCCCAGCTATTCACAGAAGACCTATGCTATGGCATATATTATATTGTGGCTTGTTTGCTAATTTGGGGTTTTAAGAATGAAGACAGTTTAATCTGGTGAAATGAAGTTTAGCTTCCACCTGTTATAGCAACGACTATATAAATTTTGAATAAATGAAGATCCAGTGTCATTTTAGATCTCTAACTGAAGATATTATGTATAAATATAAAAGCATTATTTAGAACCACTTTCATCTTTTGATGATACATGTTTTGATGGTAAAGTAAAAGGTAATTGATATTAGTCAAAAGGATGTAGCTTACAGGTGGAGGCTGACAGTTGCCTTGTCTTTTCCTCTTTCTCTCTCTACTTCTTTTCACACTCTTCTCCATTTTTTCCTTGAATATTCTGGACTTTGGATATGTTCTTGGATCAGAAATAATAATAGTGGTAAATAGAAACAAGTTTGAAAATTTCTTGTACAAATCTTTAATCATTCTTCCTCAAATGTCCTAGTTAACTGTTAAGTCCAGCTAACTTTCTATGCATGGGTGGCCTATATTTTGATGTACATATCAAATGTCTCTAGGTACTGGATACTTTTTATGAAACATCTATAATAGAAGCAGTTTTTAAAATGAAGTGTTAGTGTAATAGCCCCCTCCAACAGTAGTCAGTTATTTTTCTTTTGACTTTTACTTTCTCCTTTTTGAGTATCACTATGGTTCATGGAATTTTTATTCAATATGTTTCAATGCAAGTTGTTGTTATTTTATTGTTTAAATTGTATCAAGTTTGATCAGTAGGAACCTCTTCACATTGGCTCCTGTGTCCTTCTTGAATGATCCTATTAGTTTTAAAATGATTCTTTTCATTCTGTCCCAGTCTCAGATTGAACATACTTTGTCCCAGAGTCTGGATTCAGCTGCTTATCCAAATAACCCTTGCTTTATTGTATGGTGTATATGAAATGTTTTTTTTTTTAAATAATGTTTTTAGTTTATTAAAAATTGATGTGAAAAAGTATAAATAGAACTTTATCAGAGAGTTCAGCAGTAAGTTATAAAAATAAACCAGGAACTGAGTGTGGCTTATTCTTGAAATACAAAGGTAATTTAATGTGAAATTTGTGATAGGTCAAAAGAGTTTAGTGATATATACCTTTCTCCATTTCAGTTAGTTTTGAAAATATAGAGTTTAAGATTCAGACTATTGTTATTATGTGATTTTTAAAATATAAGGTAAGTTTTTCTGTAGGTATAATTTACATACAGTAAAATACACAGATCTCATGTGTAGAATTGTATAAGGTTTAACAAGTTCATTCACTTGTGTAACCCATACCCCATCCCTTTCACAAATTTCCTTGTACTACTTGGCAGTCAGCCCTGCCCCTAGCCTCTAGAGACAAACACTGTTCTAATTTCATTTACGATAGATTAGTTCTGGAACTTCATATAAATGGAATCATATAGCATGTACTCTTTTGTATCTGGCTTCTTTTGCTCAGTATAATGTTTCTGAGATTTGTCTATGTTGTTGCATGTGTTAATAGTTTATTCCTTTTATTGCTGACTAGTATTCCATTGTATGGACTGTACCACAGTTCATTCTATTAAAGTTATTTGGTTTGTTTTCACTTTGGAGCCATTATGAATAAAGTTGCTATAGACTTTGTTGTACAAGTCTTTGTGGAATATATATTTTTATCTCTCTTGGGTAGATACCTAACAGTTAGTTTTTGGCTGTTGAGAATAAAGCACCTATGAACATTTGTGTACATATTTTTGAAGGAGCATATATCTTTTGGGTAAATACCTAGTGGTAGAATAGATGGATTGTATGATAGATGTATGTTTTAGCTACTAAATGGTTTTGCATAGTGTTTTTGTTTATGCTTTAATAAACGTATGTTCCAGCAAGAAGTTTTAGTTGCAATCCTTGCCAACGTTTGATGGTATGAGACCTCAGAATTCGAACTGATATAATAATGGTTTTAAAGTGGTATCTTGTGAATGGTTACTAGTATTTTTTCTGAGGACTGATGTCGAATACTTTTTTATGTCCCTATCGGCCATTTGTATATTTTCCCTTGTAAAGTATTTGTTCAGGCGTTATCTATTTTTCAAAACAAATTATCTTTTTATTATTGAGTTGTTGCAATTTCTTAAATATTCTGGGTTCATTTACATATTCTAATTCCATTTATCTATCTATCTATCTTTCTATCTATCATCTTTTAGGCGAGGCAACCCTTGGTTGACCTCATAGATTGCAAGGATCTTGTCAGCTTACAATCCCTTATTTTTTATTTTTTAATGCCTATAGCACCTGGTCTTCCTAGGTGGTCTCTCACCCAAGTACTAACCAGGCTTGACCCTGCTTAGCTTCTGAGATCAGACGGGATCGGGCTTGTTCAGGGTGGCATAGTCTTACACTAGTTTCTTTTTCAGATATGTGTTGTGAATATTTTTTCCTAGTCTATGGCTTGCCTATTTATTTCTTAACAATGTTTTTAGATAAATAGTAGTTTTATAATTTGAAGTCCTATATGTCAATTTTTTTTCTTTTATGTTTAGTACTTGCACATTTTTTTATACTTAAAAGCTAGAATTATCTTATCAATTCCCACAAAAACTCTTGTTGTTATTTTGGACTTGCACTGAATCTATAGATCTGCTTGGTGGGAATTCATATCGATAAGATATTATGTTTTACTATCCATGGATATAGTATACCTCTTCATTTATTTAGGATTTTAAAAATGTCTCAATATAAAATAATTTTTTTCTTTTATAAAGGTCTTGCAGATATTTTGTTGAATTCATACCTATCCACCTTATATTTATTATATTTTATTGCAAATATTTTTATCCTATTTGGGATTTGAATGGGAATTCTGATATTTTTCCATTGAGTATAATTGTATTCTTGGTTTTTGATAGTTAACATTTCTTATTTAACAAGGTTTTCTTATATTCCTCATTGAATAAGATCTTTTAGAAATAATTATTTACATATTTGATTTTTATTGAAATTTTTTTCTATAGCAATTAAATTTATTTTATGGTTTTTCTCTTTTAATCGAGGAATATGGTGAATAATATTAACTGATTTTTTTTTTACTGTTAATCTGTCCTTGCATTCCTGTGATGAATCAACTTATTCATGATGTATTATTATCTTTTTGTATATATTATTAGTTTTGATTGGTTTGTTTATTTATTGGCATTTTTAAATCATTGTTCCTGGGTGAGATTTGCCTGTAATTTTGCTTGCTTGTTCTCTCCTTCCCCAGTTTTAGTATGACGGTTATACTAGCCTTGTAAATGTAATGGGGAACTCTGGTAGGAGATGTTGATAGTAGGGGATGCTGTGTATGTGTGAAGGCAGGAGATACATGGGAAATACCTGTTCCTTCCACTAAATTTTGCTGTGAACCTAAAACTGCTCTAAAATTAAAGTCTGTTAAAAATGTAACAGTAAATGGTTCATTATTTTCTATTCTTGGGAATTTTATGATCTTATCAATTATTTACAATTATCTGCTTATATTTTAATTAGGATTACATTGAATATATAGATAATTTTGAGGAGAAGTAACATCTTAATAATATTGACCCTTCCAACCCATTAAGAAGGTATATTTCTCCATTTATTGAAGTTTCCTATGATTTTTCTCAGCAGTGTTAACAGTTCGGAAGTCTTTGACATTTTTTTCTTTATACTTATCCTGAAATATTTCATATTTTTGACGATACTGCAAATGACATATAGATATTTTTAAATTTCAGTTTAAATTCAGTTGAATTTGGTATATTGATCTTATATCTTACAACTTTATAAAACTAACATTATTCAAGTTGCTTTCTTACAGATTTGTAAGTTTTCTATATAGATGATCATGATGTCTGCGATAAAGACAGTTTTGCTTCTTTCCGGTCTGGATGCTTTTTATTTCTGTTTCTTGCCTGGTAGCTCAGACCAGGACCTCCAATACAAAATTGAATAGAAGTGTTAAGGATGAACATTCTTGTCTTGTTCCTGATCTTCGTCGTTAGGATTCAGATTTTTTCACCATTATATATGGTGTTAGCTGGTGGATTTTGGTGAAGCCTCTTATCAAGTTGAGGAACAACCCTCCTAAGTCCTATTTGCTTACAATCAGGAATAGTTGTTGGATTTTGCCAAATGCTTGTTTTGGTGACCATTAATCATATATTTTTTATTTAATTGTTAAAGTGCTGACTTAACACTGATAGATTTTTCAAATGTAAAACACTTTTACATTTTTAGTATAAAACTCTACTTGGTTATGATATATTATCTTTTTTATATATTGTTGCATTTGTTTGATAAAATTATGTTTAGAATTTTTGCATCTGTTTTTATGAGGAATATTGGTCTTCATTTTTATTTTCTTGTAATATCTTCTGTATTTGGTATCGTGTTAATACTGGCTACAAAGAATGAGTTGGGCAATATTTTTCCTTTTTCATTTTTCTGGAAGAGTGTATAGAATTGGTATGATTTTCTTAAATGTTTGATAAAAGTCAGGAATGAAGCCATTTGGGCCTGGAATTTTTTTTGTGGAAAGGTTTTAACTAAAAATTAAAAATTTTTAGTAGAGAAATTAGTAAATGAATTAGAGGAATATTGTTACTCAAGTTATCTATTTCTTCTTGAATGGGCTTTAGTAGGTTTTATCTTTCAAAGAATTGATTAACTTCATCTAAGGTGATGATGGTATAGGCATAAAGCTGTTCATAATCTCTTTTTATCCTTTTCATATCTATACTAATGTGACTTCTTTTATTCTTGATCCTGATAAATTGTGTCTTCTTTCTTTTTTTCTCATCAGTCAGGCTAGCTAGAGTTTTAACAATTTTATTGGTTTTCTCAAAGAACCAGCTTTTAGGTTCATTGATTCTCTGTATGGTTTATCTGTTTTCTATTTCATTGCTTTCCTCGTTGAACTATATTATTGCTTATATTGAATTTAATTTGCTTCTCTTTTTAAAAAAAAAAGTTTTTAAGGTATAAGGCATGTAGTGCTTATATAGCTTCTTTAGCCAACATCCACAGGTTCTAATATGTTGTGTTTTCATTTTTATTCAAATAATTTCTAATTTCACTTATTTTTTCCAGTTTTATTGAGATGTAATAGACATAAATTGCTGTATAAGTTTAAGGTGTACAGCATAATGGTTTGACATATATAGTCAAATGATTACTGTAATAAGTTTAGTTAGCATTCATTGTTTCATATAAATACAGTGAAAGAGAAAACAAAAAAGAGAAAAACTTTTTTCTTTTTGATGGAAACTCTTAGAATTTACTCAAACAACTTTTATATATATCATACAGCAGTGTGAATTATAGTCATCATGCTGTACATTACTTCCCTAGTACTCGTTATCTTGTAACTAAAGTTTGTACCTTTTGACTACCTTTTTCAATTCTCTTTCCCCCTATGTGCAGCCTTTGGTAGCTACAAATTTGATCTCCTTTTCTATGTTTTTTCTTCTTTTAATATTCCACATGTAAGTGAGATCGTATAGTATTTGTCTTTATCTGACTTATTTCACTTAGCATAAAGCCCCCAAGGTTCATCTATTTTGTCACAAATGGCAAAATTTCCTCATTTTTCATGGCTGAATAATACTTCATTATAGATATAAATGTGCCACAACTTCTTCATCTGTCATTCATCTGTCATAGACACTTAATTGTTTCCATATCTTCACTATTATAAATAATGCTATGAATGTGGGGGTGCAGATATCTTGTCAAGTTAGTTTTTTCATTTCTTTTGGGTATATTCCCAGAAGAATTGCTGGATCATAACATTCAAAATATATTGTCAAAACATTAAAAACTTTCAATTAAAAATGTGTAGAGAAATTTAAATATAGCAAAACTAATATTTAATATAGTGTAATTGAAAACACTGAAAATTAAAATGTCTAATTTCTTTTTAAGAAATACTATTGAGCAGTTTCAGCAGTGCTTGCTTTCTTTGCATTGTATCTTTTCTGTGCCTTGACGGATTGTTATATTTCTTTCTAAGTTGAGAACAGTTTCCAACATTTTGCACTTTGTGATTTCAAAGTCATGAATGTCTTTCAGCGTTCCTTTAATGGGAAAGTTTTTACTACCATAACTTCTAGGGACATTTTCAGCCTGTCCTCCTTCATGTTGGTAAGTTCTCCTGCGCTCAGTTCCTCTGGTCGCATATCTGCAGACTCTCACATGGTGGCAGTGTCGTCATATGCAGGTTCAGCTATTTCCTAATCACATATAAGTTCACTTCCAGCATCACCACTTTTTGTTTCTTTGCTTCACTTTCATCCTACTTGGGCAATTCCCTTTTTTGATTTTCTAGTTTTGGGGGTAGACAAAGGCAACACAACTATACACTTTATTGTCTGAGTGTGACCTGTATAATAGATACCCACCAAACAGCCACAAACAGGCTCTCAAAGAACAGTTACTGATCATTTTGCACATTATTTATATAGTGATTGCTGATTCAACAGGCAGCAGCAAACTTTGTACTTAATGCAGTTACTACAGTTAATAAAGCTGTAGTAACTGAAAGTTGAACCACATTGTTGAGGTATTGGTGTTACTTAACTAAATCATTATAATTGAAATTTGCCCACACTGGAATTAAGCTAGGTGAGCCCAGCCCCCATGTGTGTGTATATTTGTATTTGTAGAACAGCATCTGGTGGAAGGTATTTTTAAGCTAATATTGAAGAATTACTAGGCCAAGATGTCAGCTAGAATAGAAATCCGGAGAGTTGAACCTAACATTTGCAACTGCTTTTGCATTATGATTATTTGCAAGTTTGGAAGAGGCTAAAGAGAGGCTAATTTACTCTTTTAACAAACATACATGATTAGGGGGACAAATATTTGGCTCCAGAGCCCACTGAGGCTGGAATTTTGATAATCCTCTCCCCAACAATTTGGAGTGGAACTCTGAAGAAGCTAAGGATTAAGTTGAACCAGAAAAAATTAAGGCCTTGCAACCCAACTTTGAGCTATCTTATTGACCTACAATAATCTCAGTCCCTAAAACTGGATTAAGAGGGTTCTATTTTCATGCTCCCTTCTTAAGCACTGGAAGAAGATATTTTACCTCAAATTATTTCCAGAGATGATTTTGCAAATAAAATATGTAGATCAGAATCACAGATAATTAGGCTAATGGGGGGACTTGACAACATAAAGGGGACCAGGAGAAAAAACCAGTAGTAGACCAGATCATCGATAGCTCCAAATATTGGGATTACTAAGAATTAGCTGAGGAGTCTAGCTTCTGGTTAGAAACCTGTATTGTATAGACTGAATGTGTCCCCCCAGAACCCATTTATTGAAGCCCTAATCCCCAATGTGATAGCATCTGGAAGGTGGAGCATTTGAGGGGCATTTAGGCTTAGATGAGGTCATGAGGCTAGAGCTTCCATGATGGAATTAGTGCTCTTAATATAAGAAGTGGAAGAGACCAGAGCCCCCTCTTATTCTGCCATGTGAAGACACAGCTAGAAGGTGGCTGTTTATGAACAAGGAAGGATATCGCCAGGTATCGAATCTGCCAGCACCTTTTTTTTATTGAGGTAAAATTGACATGTAACATTATATTAGTTTTAGGTGTACAACATAGTGATTTGATATTTGAATACACTGACAAATTATCACCACAAGTCTATATATCATCCATCACCTTACAGAGTTACAAAATATATTTTTTTCTTGTAATGAGAGCTTTGAAGATTTATTTTCTTAACTTTCAAATATGCAGTGCAATATTATTGACTATAGTCACCTCTGTTGTATATCTTCATGACATGTTATATAATTGGAAGTTTTACCCCTAACCTCCTTTACCCATTTTGTCCACCTTCCTTTCCATCTGGCAACCACCAATCTGTTCTCTGTATCTGTGAGTTTCATTTCATTTGTTTTTTTAGATTCCACATATAAGTGAAATACAATATTTTCTTTCTCTGTATGCCTTGTTTCATTTAGAATAATATCCTCAAGTTTCATTCATGTTGTCACAAATAGGATTTTATTCTTTTCTATGGCTGAGTAGCATTCCATTCCACACCATACTTTTTATCCATTCAACTAACAGTGGATATTTAGGTTATTTTTGTACCTTGACTATTAGAAATAATGCTACAATGAACATAGGCATGCACATATCTTTTCAAATTATTGTTTTTGTTTTCTTCAGAATTGAAAATACAGGATCATATGACTGTTCTAGTTTTAATTTTTTTCAGAAACCTCCTTACTATTTCCCAGAGTGACTGCACAGTTTACATTCCCACCAACAGTGCATGAGGGTTTCCTTTTCTCCGCATCCTCGTCAACACTTGTTATTTCTTGTCTTTTTTGATGGTAACCGTCTTGACAGGTGTGA
This sequence comes from Eidolon dupreanum, assembly GCA_028627145.1. Classification (NCBI taxonomy): domain Eukaryota; kingdom Metazoa; phylum Chordata; class Mammalia; order Chiroptera; family Pteropodidae; genus Eidolon; species Eidolon dupreanum. The sequence goes on from CM053507.1 coordinate 20,412,344, forward strand.
GGTAATATCTTATTGTCATTTGGATTTATACTTCCCTGATGATTAGTGATTATGAGCATCTTTTCTTGTACCTGTTGACCATCTGTATGTCTTCCTTGGAAAAACATCTATTCAGATCATCTGCCCGTTTCTTAATCAGATTGTTTATATTTTTGCTATGAATTGATGAGTTCTTTATATATTTGAGATATTAACCCCTTATCAGATATATGATTTGCAAATATTTTTACCCATTCAGTAATTTGCCTTTCATTTTGTTCATGGTTTCTTTTGCTATGCAGAAGTTTTTGAGTTTGATATAATTCTACTTGTGATTTTTTTTTCCCCTTTGTTTGTGGAGCCATAAAATAATCACTAAGACCTCTGTCTAGGAGCTCCCTGCTTAGTGTTTTCTTCTAGGAGTTCTAAGGTTCCAGGTCTTACATTTAAGTCTTTACTATTTTGAGTTAATTTTTATGTATGATATATGATAGTTGTACAGTTCCATTCTTTTGTATGTGAAAGTCTAGTTTTCACAACATCATTTATTGAAGAGACTATACTTTACCCCATTGTATATTCTTTGCTCCTTTGTCATCAATTAATTGACCATATTTGCATGTATTTATTTCTAGGTTCTCCATTCTGTTCCATTGATCCATCTGTCTCTTTTTATGCCAATATCATATTTTTTTGATGACTATACCTTTGTATTATTCAGGAAATGTGATGCCTCCATCTTTGTTCTTTTATCTCAAGATTTCTTTGCCCATTGGGTACTTCTGTGGTCCCATACAAATTTTAGGGATTGTGTGTTTAATTTCAGTAAAAAATGCCATTGGAATTTTTTTTTTTTGGTGACATTGGTTAACAAAGTCCAGTAAGTTTCAGGTGTACCATTTAACAGGTGCAATATATATTTTGCATTTTGTGTTCCCCTCCCATAATTAGATTTTCTGTCACCACATATTTGACCCCTTTTACCCCATCAACCTCCCTCCTTCCCCCTGCCCCACTACCCTCTGGTAACTACTAGTCTATTGTCCATGTCCCTGAGTCTCTGTTTGTTTGTCCTGTTTGTTTGTTGTTTTTAGGTTTATATCCCACATATAAGTGATATCATGTGGTTTTTCACTTTTTTTGTCTGGTTTATTTCCCTTAGTATGATTATCTTGAGGTCTATTTTGATAGGGATTGCACTGAATCTTTAGATTGCTTTGGAAAGTATGGACATTTTAACAAAATTAATTCTTCTGATCCATGAGTGTAGACTATTTTTCCATTTATTTTTGTTGTCTTCATTTTTTTCCCCCCCATCAACGTCTTACTGTTTTCAGTGTATTGGTCTTTTACTTCCTTGGTTAAATTTTTTCCTAGGTATTTTATTTAATTTATTTTTTTGATGCAAGTGTAAATGAGATTGTTTTCTTAATTTCTCTTTCTGCTAATTCATTGTTAATTTATCAGAGTACAACTACTTTTTATATTGTTTTTGTACCCTGAATCTTTACTGAAGTTGTTTAAGAGTTTTTTGATAGTCTTTAGGGTTTTCTATATATAAAATTATGTCCACAAATAGTGTCAGTTTTACTTCTCTTTCCAATTTACATGTTTTTATTTGTTTTTCTTTCCTAATTACTTTGACTAGAACTTCCAATACTACGTCGAATAAAAATGGCAAGAGTGGGCATCCTTGTCTTGTTCATAATCTGAGAGGAAAAGCTTTCAGCTTTTCACTGTTGAGCATGATGTTAGCAGTGGGTTTGTCATATATGGCCTGTATTATATGGAGGTATGTTTTTCCTATACCTGCTTTGCTGACAGTTTTTATCATAAATGATGTTGAATTTTGTGAAGTGGTTTTTCTGAGTCTATTGAGATGATCATATGATTTTCATCTTTCATTTTGTGAAAGTTGATTGATTTGCAGATATTGAACCATCCTTGCATTCCTGGAATAAATCCCATTTGGCTATGGTTTATGATCCTTTTTAATGTAATGTCAAATTTGGTTTGTTAATATTTTGTTGAAGATTTTTTCATCTGTGTTTATGAGAGTATATTGGCTTGTAATGTTTTTTCTTTGGTATTCTTGTCTGTTTTTGGTATCAAGGTAATGCTGGTCTAATAAAATGAGTTTTGAAACATTCACTGGTTTTCAATTTTTTTGGAGAAGTTTTAGAAGATAGGCATTAAATTTTCTTTGACAGTTTGGTAGATTATACCAGTGAAGCCATCTGGTCCTGGAATTTTGTTTTTTGGGAGATTTTTCAGTTCTGATTCATTCTCCATTCTAGTAATTAGTCTATTCAGATTTTCTATTTCTTCGTGGTGCAGTCTTAGAAAATTTTATATTTCTAGGAACTTATCAATTTCTTCTAGGTTGTCCAATTTGTTGGCATGTAATTATTCATAGTAGTCTTTTGTGATCCTTTTATTTCTGTGATCTCAGTTGTAACTTCTCTTTCATTTCTGATTTTATCTATTTGAGCCTTCTGTTTTTTTTTTTTCTTAGTGAGCCTAGCTAAAGTTTTGTCAATTTTGTTTATCTTTTCCAAGAGCCAGCTTAGTTTCACTAATCTTTTCGGTTGTCTTTTAGTCTTTATTTCATTTATTTTTGCTTTGATCTTTATTATTTCTTTATTTCTGATGACTTTAGGCTTCATTTGTTCTTTGTTTTCCAGTTATATGAGATGTAAAGTTAGATTGTTTGAGTTTTTTCTTGTTTCTTGAGGTAGACCTGTATTTCTATGACTTATAACTGCTTTTGCTTCATTTCATAGATTTTGTTATGTGGTATTTCATTTTCATTTGTCTCAAGATATTTTTTGATATTTCTTCTGATTACTTCATTGACCCATTGGTTGTTCAGTAGCAGGTTGTTTAGTCTTCACATATTTGTGATTTTTCCAGTTTGTTCTTATAATTGATTTCCAGTTTTATACCATTGTGGTCAGAAAAGATACTTAATATGTTTTCAGTCTTCTTAAATTTATTGAGACTTGTTTTGGGGGCTAATATATCTATTCTAGAAAGTGTTCCATATGTACTTTAGAAGAATGTGTTTTAAGTCAATCTGGTCTAATGTTTAAGGCTGATATTTTCTTATTGCTTTTCTCTCTGGATGACCTATTCATTGATATAAGTGAGGTATTAAAGTCCCCTATTATTATTGTAATGTCTCTTCTTCCTATAGATCTGTTAATATATGCTTTATATATTGAGGTGCTTCTATGTTGGGTGTATAAATATTTACAAAGTTATATCATTCTTGTTGACTCTTTTATCATATGTAATGCCCCTTTTTAACTTTTATTGCAGTCTATGCTTTAAAGTCTTTTGTCTGATATAACTGTCCCAGCTTTCTTTTGCATGAAACATATTCTTCCATCTCTTCCCTGTCAGTCTGTATGTGTCCTTAAAACTGAAGTATCTTGTAGGTAACATATAGATGTATCTTATTTTTGTTATTCATCCAGCTACTCTATGTCTTTTGATTGGAGAATTTAGTCCATTTACATTTGAGGTAATTATTGATAAGTATGTAATTATTGCCATTTTGTTAATTGTTTTCTGGCTGTTTTGTAGTTACTCTCTGTTGCCTTTTTCTTCTTGAGCTCTTCCCTTGCCTTTTCATAACTTTCTTTAGATACTTAGAGTCCTTTCTCATGATCTTTTGTGTATCTACTGTATGTTTTTGCTTTGTGTTTACCATGAGGCTCACTTATTATATTTTACATATTTAATGACCTATCTTAAGTTGATTGCAAGTTAAGTTGGAGCACATTCTAAAACTCTACATTTTTATCCCTCCCACATGTGTTTTATGTTTTTGATGTTACATTTTACATCTCTCTATCTTATGTATTCCTTAACTATTTTAGTCATAGTTATTTTTACTTCTTTTGTCTTTTGACCTTCATACTAATTTTATAAATGATTAGTCAACTACCTTTAAAAAAAAACATGTTTACTTTTCCCATGGAGATTTTTACTTTCATATATTTTCTTTTTAGTAATTAGTGCTCTTTCCTTTCAGCTTAAAGGAATTTCTTTAACATTTCTTGTATGTCTCGTTTAGTGTGATCAACATTTTTAGCTTCTTATCTGGAAAACTCTTTTTCTCTCCTTCAATTCTAAATGATAACCTGGCCAGGTAGAATAATCTTGGTTAGAAATTTTTTCCTTTCAGCACTTCGCTATATCATTTCACTCATTTTTGTCCTGGAAGGTTTTTGCTGAAAAATCTACTTTTAGTCTTATAGGGGTTTCCTTATACTTAACAAATTGTTTTTCTCTTGCTGGTTTTATGATTCTTTGTTTATTGTTAACTTTTACTTTTTAATTATAATGCATTTTGTTGTAAATCTCTTTGGGTTCCAATTGTTTGGCTCTCTATGGCCATGCCACCCTGAACAAGCCCGATCCCGTCTAATCTCAGAAGCTAAGCAGGGTCGGGCCTGGTTAGTATATGGATGGGAGACCACCTAGGAAGACCAGGTGCTGTAGGTATAAAAAAATAAAATAAAAAATAAGAGATTGTAAACTGTCAAGGTCCTTGCAATCTGTGAGGTCAACCAAGGGTTGCCTTGCCTAAAATAAATGAATAGATAGACAGATAGATAGATAGAATTTTTAAAAAATCAAATTGTTCAGCTCTGTGTGCTTTCTGTATCTGGATATTTGTTTCCTTCCACAAGTTAACAGAAGTTTTCAGCTTTTAATTCTTTAAATACATTTTTAGCCCCTTTCTGTCTTTTCTGTCCTTTTGGTCTCCCTCTCATGTGGATGTATTTTGCTCGATGTTGTGTCATAATTTCCTTTGGTTATCTTCACTTTTCAGAATTCTTTTTGTTGCTCTGTTTGGGTGAGTTCCACTGCCCTTTCTTTCAGATCACTGATCCTTTTCCTGCTTCATCTAGTCTGTTGTTGAGCTCTTCATGTGTATTTTTCCGTTCAGTTATTGTATTCTTCTGTTCTATAACTTCTAGTTGGCACTTCTTATATTTTTCTATTTTTCTGTCTCTTTCTAAAGTTCTCACTGTGTTTATCTATTCTTCTCCCAAGATCGGTGAGCAATTTTATGACCATTACTTAGAACTCTTTAGCCAAGAAGTTATCTCCATTTCACTGTTTTTTTCCCCCGAGTTTTTATCTTTTGATTTGGAACATATTTCTTTCCTCATTTTTCTTGACACTCTATTTCTTTCTACTTATTAGGCAAAACAAATAAGTCTCTTACTGTTGAAGGAGTGGCCTTGTGTAGATGAATGTTATCATTCAGCCTTGCCCTAGCTCTTGGTTGTCTATAGAACCTTTTCATTTGTCCAAGTAGCTTGATTTATCCTTGTTAGGACTCAGTTGTTGAGCATGTGCCAAGACCTGTCAGCATTTCAAAAAGAGGAATATCAGTCAGCCCCTAGTTTCAGGCTGATTGAATGCCAAGCCCTCAGGCTGAAACTTTTAAAGTACGTGTGTGTATACATACTTTATATAGATATATCCTTTCCTGTGGGACTGCAATCATAAACCCTTCTTGCCTCCAGACCAAGCAATCTGAAGGTGTTCTCTGGTCAACAGTTGCACAAATTGGGGTCCAGATGATTGTATAAAGTCCTTTCTGGGGATACGGGAAAGTTGTAGCAAGGGCAAGGGAAAAATGCAATGGTAGTTCTCAGAGAGGACCTTCACAGCTTCTAGATGTATGGTAAATCTTGAGACTGCCTCTCAGACTGAACGTTCAGGACAAGTAAATAGGTTTTCTTTCACAGAAAGACTGGGTGTGTATTTTAGTTTACTGCCTTTGCAGGGTCCTGGAGGGTGATAGTCTGCTAAGAACTTTCTCTGATTATTACAGTCCTGGGGTCTCAGAAAGGCATGCCCTGTTGCCTGCCACTGTCAGATGATCAAGGGCATCACCTGTGTGGAGTGCACAAGCCTGCTGGCTTTAGTGATGCAGAGGGAGAGCATGGGGTTAGGACGCACCTGCAGGTTTTAGTGAGCAAGCAGGAGAGCACAGGACTGGTTTGCTCCTGCTTTAGCAAGGCAGCAGGAGAGTGTTATGATTTGTACACTGCTGGTGTTAGCAATGTAGAGGGAGAGCACAAAAATGGTGCATGCCAGCATGGCTGTACTACGGTTGAGGAAGAACACAAAAATGACTCTGATGAGCACTTCGTCTCCAGAGAGTTCAAACAGGCCCTTGCTCCTCAAGCAGATGCTTTAAGATTGGCAAACATATAGGCTAGGTGGTTTTCAAACTGCTGCTTTTGCATTGGGCCCTGGGGCAAATGAGTCTGTGCATAAGCACTTTAAGGGCAGAATATTAGTTTTCTAGGGCCCTTTTATGTGTCCTGAATGTAAACCTCATTTGTTTTCAAAGCAGGCATCTGGGGACTCATCACTCTAGTATATGCCCCAACAAAGGTTGGTGTGTCCAATGTGAAGAACAAAACTCTTGCTACTCAAAGAGAAGCTTTGTATTTGTGACTCTCTCCTAGATTGTGAATTGCCATACATGGGGTGGGGTTTTTGGTGAGACCACATCTCTTTTACTTGTCTCATTTTACTTGGCCCTTTTATTCTTTTTTTGTAGAGGAGCTGTTGTGCTAGTTTTCAGGATTTCTTTCCAGAGAAAATTGTTTTAAATGTAACTGTAGATTTGGTGTGTCAATGGGAGTTAGGTTAGTTCAGTATCGTCATATACCTCCATTTATATATAACCGCCCTTTCTAATTTATTTTGATTTATTCTTTGACCAGGGGTTATTTAAAAATGAGGTATTTAGATTACAAATATTTTAAGATTTCCTAGATATATTTTTCTAACTCATTTCTAATTTACTTTCATTTTGCCAAAGATCATACTTTTTATGATTTGAATCCTTTTATATTTATTGAGACTTTCTATGAGTCACAATATGCTCTATTTTAATAAATATTTTGAAAACATTGTGAATTCTGTTTATTCTTGTGTGGAGTATCCTATGATGTTCGTTGGGTTAAGCTGCTTGGTTGTACAGTCATGTCTGTTACATGTTTGCTGATTTTCTCTCCACTTGTTCTATTAAATATTAAGAGAAAGGAATTAAAATCTCCAACCTTAATTTTGGATTTGTCTGGATATTTTTGTAGTCATGTAAATATACTTAAGCTTTGTTCTGGAGTGCAGGTAAGTTTCTTGGAGCCAATTTGGTCCTCTGACATCTTGCTGTTATGATTTGTTAGGTGGTTCTGCAGCCGCACTCAGTCTACTGCTAAGTATTTCCCACAATTGAAGTATGAACTTGCTGAGTATTCTAACGAAGGCCTTGTGTGTTATGAATTTTTCCTGTCTGGCTGGTTGGAATAGGCATTCTTTCCCACTCTGTGTGAGTACCAGACTCTGATCTTCGATTCTTTGGGATGGTGTTTATTTTGCATCTTGGTCTTTCTTTACAGGCATTCACTTATTATTACTTTGCTGACTATAAAAAGGGATTCTCAGTGGATATCTGCAGTTCTGTCGTGCTGCTTTCTCCTCTCCTCTCCTGTACACTGTCTAGTGAACCCTAGCTGCCCTAGTTTCCATGGAATCTCTGACTCCTCACCTGGATTCACTTTCTTTGCACTCCTGTCTCCAATATAGGCCTCCATTCAATTGTTTCTTGTCTCTCAGAAGTCACTGTTCTTTTTTTACCTGATATCCAATGTCTTGGAAACTATTTAAAAAATTTTTTTTGATTTGTTGTTGTTTTGGCATTTTGTTTTGTGATTGTTTCAGTAAGAAACGGAACTATGTTCCTCTTATTCCAGCTTGGATACAGTCTTTTGCCCATTTTTAATTTAACTTCAATCTTAAACATGGTTTTTATGAGAAAAAAACTTAATTTTAGTACAGTTTAGTTTATTAATTTTTATTCCTAATGTTTGTGATAAACCTTTTTAAATTCAAGGTCACAAAGATTTTCTTCTAGTAGTTTTACAGGCTTAGTTATTACACTTATGTTTATGATCTGTTTTGAGTTATGAAGGGTGGTAAGCTCAATGTTCTTTTTTTTTTTTTTTTTATCTTCTCATACAAATAGTTAATTACCCCAGTACCATGTTTTAAAGGACTTTTGTTTTTTAGTGAATTCCATCATCACCTTAATAGTTTAGCAAAAATCCATTTCTTATGCATGTGTGGATTCTTTTCTGGTCTTTGCCTTCTATTTTATTAATCTATGTTATTAATATATAATCTAATAATCACAGTATGATTACTGTGCCATTAAGAAATTAATTTTCATAGTTGATTTATACAAATTATAGCTTTTGTTCATTGAAAAAACAAACTCATTTCTCTGTTGGTTCATTTTCTATTTCATTATTTTCTTCTCTTTATTTTTTTCTGCCTTCTATTCACTTCAGGTTTACTTTGATCTTATTTTCCTAGTTTAAGAGCAAACTTTGATCATTAAAAGTAGATAGTTCTTGTTTTCTAATAAGAACCTTAAGGCTGTACATTTTCTGTGAACACCGTTTTTAATAGCCTTTATGGATATTTTATTGCTGATGAATTTTCGTTTAATTCTGTTATTTTGAGAAAATATACCTTGTAAGACTCAATATTTCAAAATCTGTTGAAATTTCTTTTATTGTCCTATAATTGATTTGGAAAAAATAAGTATTTTGCAGTTGGGTGTAGTGTTGAATAAATGTCATTTGAGTGAAGGTAGTGGTAGTGTTGTTCAGATCTTCTATATAATTATTAATTTTTTGTTTTCTTGTTAAATTGATATGTGTCAATGTCTTCATTTATAATTATGGATTTATTTTTTTCTTTAATTATACTTGCATTTATTAATAGTTATCTTAACTCTTATGAAGCATATATGTATTTGTAATTGTTATATTATTTTCTGTACTAACCCTTTGACCATAATAACATCTCTTTATAAAAAAAATAATAATAACCTGCTGCCCTCACCCCACCGTGCCTGCGCTGTCATCTCATGTGGGCCCATTCCTCTCTCCTGTTTTTCATCTGTAGTAATCCTTATTTTTCTGAAGTCTGTTTTGTCTAATACAATTGTATCTTTTCTAGATTTTTTATTCTTACAAACTGCATAGTTCATATTTTTTTCTGCCTTTTCCATTCAGTTTCTTTGTTTTTTATATATAATGTAGGATTCTTTTTGCCAGCCTGTGCTTAGGTCTAATTAAAAAAAAGACATTTTGGCTGTGCTTTTTAATTGAGTTGTTTGGTCCATTTTTATGTAATGTGATTATTGATATATTTGTATATATGTCTTCCTTTTGCTTAGTTTTTTAAAAGTTACGGGGTTTTTTTTCCCTGTCTTTTCCTTCTTTCTTGCTATTTAAACAATTTTTAGTATTTTCAGTATTTCTGGCTTTCACAGTTTCTGAGGTAAAGTTATCTGTAATGTTATGGTTGTTCCTTTATATAATGTTCTCTGGCCGCTTTCCTGTTTCTTCTTTGTTTTTGGCTCTTCACAACTGTACTATCATGTATGTGGGAGTGGTTTTTAAATATTCCATTTGTTAAGTGAGATTTTTACCTATGTAAATCAATATTTTCTACCAACTTTGGAACTTTCTTACATTATTTCTTAAATATTCTGTTTGTTCATTTTTTCATTTTCTCTTGGTATTCCACTTACATATATGTTGGACCATTATCTATTGTCCAACAGGTTTCTTGAAGTACTGTTCATTTTCCTTAAATTTTTTTTCTCTTTGTACTGCACATTGAGTAACTTATATTGATCTAACTTAACTGATTTTTGTCTTGCTGTTTTCTATCTTATGTTGAGTCCATTTGGTGAATTTTTTTATTTTGATATTTTAATTTTAGATTTTAAGTTTCCTTTTTAAAAATGCTATAGTTTCAATATCTCTGATGAGATCGCCTATCTGTTAATTCATTGACATTATTTTGCTTCCAATATTTGAACAATTTGTAATAGCTTCTAAGAAATCTCTGTCTGCTAAAACTAGTATCTGGTTTACTCATAGTGTCTGTTCACTTTTTTCTTACATAGTTAACACTTTATTATTTATTTGCATGTCTGGTATTTTAATTTAAAAATTGAACATCGTAGCTTCTGGATTCAGTTGTGTTCTTTTGGGAGTTATTGTTTTATTTTGTGTTGATTTGTTTTTGTACTTAACTCACCTGAAACTGCAAATTTCCTCTGACTGTAGACAGTGTCTGATATCCCTACGGTATTAATGGTTTACCACTGCAGCTTTTTTAGACTAGCTCTTTGGAATAGTCTGTTCTGTTCCAATTCTATTTCTTGTTGCAAGCTAAGAATTTAGATTGAGATAGCTCACTCTGTTTTTTTTCTTTGGGTAGTTTCCTAATTTCCAACTGTTCTACCAGCTTTATGATTTATATTTAGACACTTTAAGTGTATCCTACTTCAGTTTTCTGCATATTGTCTAAGTCAGTTCAGGCTGCTCTTAACAAAGTGCCACAGACTAGTGGCCAAAACAGCAGACATTTATTTCTCATGGTTCTGAAGGCTGGGAAATATGAGATCAAGGTGCCAGCATTGTGTCTGGTGAGGACCTTCTTGGTTTGCTGCGTTCTTCTTGTATCTTCATATGGCAAAGAGGGAAGTGCTCTGGTCTCTTCCTTCATTATAAGGGCACTCATCTACTCATGGGCAATTTAGCCCCAAAGGCCCTACCTACAAATATAATCAGATTGGGGATTAGGGCTTCAACATGTAAATTTTGTGGAATGTAGACATTCAGTTCATGGCATACATGTTTGGGGATGTACTCAGTCAATAAAAGTATCAACTATTCATTTTCCTCTCATCTCTGCCCATGTTTTTGCTAGATTCTGTGAAAACCTTCCTCAAATATGTACAGCTTAGTTGTTAGCCAGGAATTTGGGTAGACTTTATATTCAGATTTTGTTCATACTCCTTCTGTGGTTTCTCTTGCTGTCAGCATTTCCTCCTTTAAATTTTCTCTTCTCTTTTAGCCCTGAACTCTGATCCTGGTACCTTGAGCTAACAAGGCAATGATTTTCTGCCATTGTGTTTTGCGTCCATGACTATGATGGTTAGGGAGTGCTCTCACAACAGAAAGTCACAAAATAGCAATTCTTTTCATTTCTAAGTGAAAATTTTGATATTAAACTATGCTGAGTAGCTTTTTGAACGTTTTTCAGTGTCTTTACATAGATTTTTTTTACTGTTATTCAGTTTTTACAGTTATCTGTTGGAAGTTTCATTCCATCGTGCACTTCTTCATTATTATTAGAATTACTCTTCATTTTAATCTTAAAATTACATTGAAACAAAACCTTTAAAATAAAGATATCGTGACCTGAGAGAATTTTTATACTAAAAATTTAATGTATATGTCTATTGCTGTTAATTTCAAACTGCATGAAATTCTTAAACATTTTATTAATCACAGATTTTTATTTTTTAATTGAAAATATAATCTCTGAGATATTTACTTTTTATTCAAAATAATGAATTAATAACTTTGGAATTGACGGTATCAGAATTTCGGCTGAAGATCAGTTTACTTCTTCATTCCCAAGAGACATTTGTTTTCTAAATGTTTCAGCGGTTTTTAGGCATAGATTTCTATGCCAATGTGGATGTATATAAATTTACGAGGATTGCAGTAAAAGTTTTACTATTTGGAATATAGGAGAATTTTTCTAGTTGTTTTTGATTGCAGAGATTTCACCTTTTTAATATGGAAACATTTTTTTCTTTAAACATTTTTCCTGACTATAAAAGTAATATATTATAAAATAATTTGAGAATTATAGAAAAGAATTTTTAAAAAGGGTAATAAAAGTTACCCATAAGCTCACTTCTCACAAAAAACACTTTTTTACATTTTAGTAATATCATAGACTTTTTCTCAGCATTTGTATTTTTACAAAATTGGGCTCATTCTGTATATACTTGTAATGTATCATTTAAAAGAATATCTTAGGAGCGTTTTTCCTAAGATATTACTTTTAATGACCATGGAACATTTGTCCCGTATGAATATACTCTGTTTTCTCTTTCCCCAGTTCTGAGTGTTCACTCTTTAGCGTATTCAATCCATAGTTCATTATTTTATATTTTTGTTTATTTTCTTAAGATTTGTAGTAGCTTGATTTGGCTAAGAATACATGTTCCTTAGTTGCATTCTGTAAAGGGTGTGGTAATTTATACACTCAGCAACACTGTATGAGATTGTTCATTTTCTGACAACCAACTTTAAAGAGGGTATAATTTGAAAGAAAGATTTGCAACTCTGGTAGGAAATAAAAACCCCACACAAATCATATTCTATTAAGTTGATTTTTGTTTTTAAAATATTATTAGGATTGAATATTTTTATAGAGTAATTGATCATTTATATATTGTTGATGAATTGCCAGCTAATTTCCATTGTTTATTATTCTGCTCGTGTTGTTGTTCATCTTTTTAATATTACTTTGAGTTTTTAGGAGCTCTTTATGAATTATGGATATTAATTTCAGATATATTTTAGATACGTTTGAAATATTCAAATATGTTCCCAAATGATATTTTGAAAATTATTTTATCAGCTTACCTTATTTTAAGTGTGATAAATTAATACAATCAATATTAGTTTATCAGACATGATAAATAAGAATCATCTTGAAGGAAATTTTATCATATTCTTAAAATTTGAAGCATTTTAAATGTCTCATTTCTATATGCTAATTAAGTTTCTGTTTTATCTTATTTATTTGATAATAAAGTTTATTTTCCCCAACTACCATGCTTTCCAGTATTTACAGGAAAGAGATTTCTTGTTTTACTTATTTTTTAAGGAGTAACCTCCATGAAATGCCTTATTACTTTTGATACTTTGAAGATTTCAGAAACAATAACAATGAAATAAGAACCCATTTCTTGACTTCTAACATAATTTATGAAGATCTTCTTTTAACTAAGGAAATTAAAATTATTTGGGAATGTCAATTGATTGCCAAGTATTCAGAAATTTAAAAAAGATACTTTTGCCAACATGAAAAAATTGTGTGTCCTATATGGTAACAATAATTGGAATCTTTTCAGTATGTTTTTGTTCATTTGAGTTAGGTAAAGTTTATATTTGTTAGAAAAACATTTTCTGGAGTTCATATATTATGTCGAAAGATTCTAGAGGACTCAGGCTATCATCTTTTCAAAAGCAAAGGCTCTCTTAGCAAATAGGTACCCTTGTAATTTAAATATTGCATTTAGGTAAACAGAGAATTTTATTGTCAGGTGTCAGTGTAAGTAAGGGATCACTGCATACATAATTCAGGACACCAGGTTGCTTGTCGGAACCCAGTGCGTGACTCTCCATAAAGCTTTTGTGCCAGGCCTGTGCTGTTCCTCAAACACTCTTCATCACTGTTCCAGTGGTTGATGTGTAGGAGATGCCTCGTGCTCCCTGCTGTCTTTGCTGCTGTGTTTGCTTAGAGCTAACCCCAGGGATCTAATGAGGGAAAGAGTTGCAGCGGGGCAGCTTGAAGCTGAAAGATCAAACATTTTTACTTCCTGAGTTAACCATGATCCTGGAATCCAGCAAAAGGATATGGTACCCCCATGATAGGGTGACCCTAATGTCCTCTTTCTGTATGGGGACTGACTCACAATGGTAGGTTCTTCGGATAGCCTTTTGTTTGCAAAATTCTTTAGGAATTTCTAGTTTTGTTGCCAATTGATTTTAAATTACGCATTGTAATCATTCATTTCAGTCTCAATTTATTGAGTGTACCACAATACTCACTATAGATTTGATATATTTAACGCATCTGTTAGCAAGGTTTTAAAGTTTGGAATAATGAAATTGGCTCCATATTATTGTCATTTTACAATACCATGTAAGCGTTTATTGTATAGTGGATTCCACACAAACCATTTGTGGTTTAAATTTCATAGTTTTCTACTAAAGCTTAAGTTTTGTTAAGGATTTTGTAAAATAAACAGGTTCATTATAATTTTTTCATAATGACAAATTTTAGCTTAGATACTATTTTAAAATTTAAATATTAATGACCAAATCTATCTTATAATGTAAAACTTTCTGACTTTCTTATAAATATTTTACTTTATTTTTTCTTATTTATTTTAAAAATAGGAATAGTTTTCTCCTTTTTGAGGCTAAATGACTAGTCAGACCAGAGCTTGGAAGAATTGGATGAGCTTGTGCTACTGCAGAAGGGTGCCAAGTTAGAAGACTTCGCTCTTGTTATGACAGCGTTTATCCTTAATGTTATATCCATTCACAAAGTCATCTGAATTTTAAAGTTTAAGTGTAGTCTTTGCTGTCATAAACCTGAATATTTATGTCTAACTTCTTGAAGCCTTTGAATACAATTTTTTTAAAGTAATGATTTTAAAAGAACTTTAAACATTCGTAAACATATGAGTTTTAAAAATCCAAGTTTACCCCTGATAATTATGGATTATTAAAGGATTAAAAGACTTGGCTGGAGATTGTAATTTACATAGCAATTTATATAGCAATACTATTTCCTGAATAAAAGAGGTAGGTGGGGAAAACATTAATTGTTGCTTTTGCTAAATAGTCTTGGATGATAAGTTGTAATTTATAAACAGATGGTTCTCATAAAATTATACTTTGACATTGGATGAAATTGATGGATATAGGACAACATAAGCAACCAGGGAAGAAAGAGATTGTAATGTTCTTGTACTCCCCTGTAGTTTGAAGATGACCTAATTGTCTGTTAGTAGTAGATACGTTTAAATCCTTTTACTTTGTATTTTTCTTTGATTGAACACAAAATATATTTGTTTCTTTTTTATACAGTTTCAATATTTTTGCAAAAACAATTATACAGATACCTTTGCTACATTTGTTTGTGAAATTAAGTTAAGCCATGAAATAGTAAAAGCTTTTATAATGATTTTTGATAAATACATTTTAAGGATACACTTAACTAAAACTCATTTTCATTGAACTGGGAATGATCTGGAAAGGTTTTTAAAAAGTATTATCCTTTTTAGGCATGCATGTCACTATAAGTAAGGCAGGAAGAAAATATGAAATTTTAAACATCTGCTTTTCATCCAAAATATAGGTAATCTAAGAAAGTCACACAAGTTACCATGAGATAAGGAGAAGATTGTTTAATAGTTATCTTTTGTGTAGAATAGCATTATATTTGCAGAGAATCATTTTAATAGAGAATTTTTGTTTAGTGTGCATTGATAATTTAGAAAATGAAACTGGTTTTGCACTTTTCTCATATGCCAGTTTTTTTTTTTTTCCAACGGATTAAGGGCCTAAAGGAATAGAGGAAGTGAATGGACACTGATGTTTCAAAATATCTCATTTTGCCTAAAAGCAAGTACCGGCAGATAAATGCCCATAAAGGGATTTCTTTCTTAAGCCCCGTGGATTTTTCCCCGCACAACTTTTTGTGTGAGTTAGAAATGAAAACCATTCATCTAGTGCCCCAAAGAACGGCCTTATTGAATGGAATAACAGTGTAATGTACCATTGAAGGCAGGATTGAAAGTGATTATCTTGTTAACTCTTGACAGTTACCGCCAGCTTGAAATGGAACCGGCAGGCTTGATTTGCAAATGAATTAGAGCTTTTTCATTTTGTGCCAGGATCATCTTTTTATATTCTGATATGACAGATGCTATGTTCCAGGCTTTTGTTTTTCTTCGTTTTTATACTTGCAAATAAAAAACAAAAGATTATGATAGTCATTTTATTAGTGTCTTTTCTCTTGGAGTTTATTCTTTGTGTAGAAGTTTTTAATCTTATATTTTCCAAAAATTTGGTTAAGACTATTGTTTTTGTCAGAATTAAATTTGATTAATGTAAGTATAGTAGTAATTGGGTGAAAGAAACTTATTGGCTTTTAAGAAGTAGAAAATTACTCCCAAACAGAATATTGTAGTAGTAAACATAGAAACTTTTGGCTAAATTTAATAAAATTAGCTTTTTTTTTCTTGGTAACTGTTTTTATGTAACTTGAAACTTGTAGAGATTTTTCAATAATAGTGTAAGAAACTCCCATATACCCTGTACCCAGATTCACCAGTTGTTTACAGTTCGCCCACATTTGTTTTATCAGCCCTCCCTCTTTCTGGCTTCCCCTTCTCTCCACACGCATATTTATAAATGTATTATTTTTCCAAACCAAGAAGAATATATTGGAAGGAGAGTATATTGGAAACATTGTTCCACATAAATACTTTAGTGCACATATTCTGAGAACAAAAACATTCTCTTACATAACCAGGAGTACTAGCTTTGAGAACTCAGTAAAAAAATAAAATAAAAAAAGGTACATATATATTTTTAATCTTCATATTAGTAAGAAATCAATGTGCAGGTTATTTTATCTATAATGTCATAATGCTTCTATTTATATCCTTTGATCATCTAAATTAATTATAGCATTATTTATATATAACTTATTTTACTTAAAAGGTATGCTTTAGTCTGGCATTCTTTTGTACAAATGATGACTATTAATATATTGTCCAAGTAGTTTTTATTATTGAAGGGTTAATATAGTTAAAACTTGCATATTCCATTTAATATAAATGTTCAAAGTAATAGTAAACATACCCCCATCTAAGTAATATGCATTTTCCATCAAAGAAGTCTTTACACACACACACACACACACATCCTTGTGGAATTTTAAGTTAAATATCTTTAGATTACTGCCTCAGAAATCAAAATTAAGGTTCTATAAGTCTCTTAAATTTTTCATTGTAAACAGTTACAATTTGTTCTTTCATACAAATCTTAATAAAATATGGAACTGAATAATAAATCATTCCCCATTTTACCACTGTGACTTTTCAACATGAATGTTGGCACTGGGGCTTATTTAATGTAATGGGAGCTCCAGACATCATAACATATATTATATTGACACAATTTGTTGAGAACCTTTATAAAAACACTATTCCTTTAAAGATAGGAATGACTGTATTGGTAAGCATTGCCACACCAAGTGTTACCCAGAGCCTACTGGCTTTGAGGTGAGAGATGATAATAGTCTTGGAAGGAACTATTTGGAATCTGCTGAGAAGAAAGCAGGGCTATTTCTTAATATTTCATCTTTTTACTCTCATTCCAGATTCCATTTACCCCACCCCCGTGTCATCTCTGAATCTCTCTTTTACATAGTACTTGGGTTGGCCATGTTTGTTTTGTGTATTATGCTTTTATGGTACATTTAAGTTTGGCATTCCTTTATATAAATGGTGACTATTAATATATTGCCCTGATTTTGATACTTTAAAAGTGATAAGAGGTGCTGTTAATTCTTCTAGGATGTCAGAAATAAACCAGAACTATCCCAGGCAGAAAGAGAATATATGGTTGGTCACCTTGTGTTCCATATCACCTGAAAAAGTGTAGTGTGCTGTTTTTACAATGATAGCACCACACAGATTTAAATGTTAAAAATCTTAATGTAAACATAGGCATGGTCCTGTAATGGTCCAGAATGCTTTTTAATGTTGCCCAATTTGAAACCTGAAACTTTTAGATATTGTTTATATGGCATAAGAATTCTGTTTACTTGTTCTGTAATAGACAAATAATATCCGTATAATGCATGAGATTTAAACACTCTTAATGTTTAGAATTATGAATTTGGAAGATATGCTGAAGTGCTCAGAATGTGTATGGTTTCATATAGTTCTGTTTTATAAAAGTTCACTGTCTATAATACTGATATTCAGCGGTATGCTAAATTATCTTTAATTAATGATAAAAACACTGTTTTTCTCCAGTATACTAGAATATTTCTGATTATGCCACAGTTAACATTTAGATGGGATAATTAACATTTAATTTTTTTTCCATGTCATTCCTTCCTTCTCAAACTCTCATTTTATAGACTTGAATTTATGTCATGGAAGACAAAGTTTCCATCTTTTAGTATAATATTGCAATGATTTGTTTTTTATTTTGTTTTTTTGGTAATCAGCTATTTAGCCAGTACTTTTATTATGTGAAATTAAGAAAATTCTTATCTTTTTTGATATGTAAAGTAGAATAAAAGCAGAGGGAGAAGTTGCCTAAGTTCTTAACTTTTTAATTTAGCTCTCCCTTGTATTTTGTTGCATTTTCTTTTCTTTGTATCTATTGTTTACAGTTTGGATTCTGAGATACTGTCAGTATTGTCAATGATTGTCATGTAATTATCAAATTAATAAGAAAATAACATCTCCATTTACCACTGGTCACCTGTCCCTAAGTTTCCCAAAGTCAAAAATAACCTTGACAGCTTGACTACAAGTGGAATTTAAATGATTTAGACCAGGGGTCATAAACTTTTTCTATAAAGGACCAAATAGTAAAACTTTTAGACTTTGTGGGCTAAAAGACAAATTCAGTGGTATTATATAAATATTTATATAATAAGAGGTGATGTCTACAATTTTTATTGATTACATTCAAAATATAATAATTAGATTAATTTTATTTTTGTAAAACAAGGGAATGAATTAGAGTAATGGAATTACTTTGGGGGGGGATAGCATTTCACTTAATTGAGGTTCAAAGTTAGTGTTCTCTGTTATCAAAATTGATTACAAATGTTCCTCTGTTAATGCTGATCACTAATGAGATTTTAAATAGTTTACTTTTGAAATTTTTTTTTACATTGTCAAATACTGAATACACCATGAGCATATGATTTTAACTGAACATAGTCATCGTTTGGAAGATATTTGTAAAATTCTTTTAGGTTCTGTTCTTGATATTTGTCCTTTAGCTATCTATTACATAACAGATTAATCACTTCCAGTGTTCAGTAAAAGTGGCTGAGGGCAGTTCATTTAGAAAAATTTCAATCTTGACCTTTCTTGTGAAAAATCACAATAAAACTTTAGCACTGTTAAAACATCAGACTGGTATGTGTTAGAACAACCAGGATATTCAGTTTCGATTTCTATCAAAAATTCACAAAACTGACAGTGGACAAGTCCACAAGAGTAAATGAGGTTCACTGTTGACACTACTGGTTCAGTAGCACATGACATATTCAGATATTTTCACAAAATATTTTCCGATAAATAATAATACAATGAAGAATAATGGACTTTAAATTTTCACATAGGCTTGCATTTTCACAAGCTTTTTAAATTTGCCCAAGTAAGCCACTTTCTGTTCTACACATTAGCCCCCCCATATCCACAAGGGATATGTTCTAAAATCCCCCAGTAGAAGCCTGCAGCTGTGGATAGTACTGAACCCTATATATACTATGTTTTTTTTCCATACATACAAACCTATGGTAAAGTTTATAAATTAGACAGTAAGGGATTAACGACGATGATAATAAAACAATTATAACAATATACTGAAAGAATATGTGAATGTGCTTGCTCACATGCCTGCTCTCAGTGAAATAGCACAAATTTCTTTTTCTTTCTTCATAATTTCACAGATGGAAGAGTATTCTTAATGTAGCAACCTCCACATATGATTTTTCTTTCTTTTATTGAGTCAAAAGCTTTCACCTTTTAACTTAAAGGAATCACTTTATGGCTTTTCTTCAACGTATTTGATTGCCAGCATCACTATTCTTAACATTTTGGGGCCATCATTAAGTAAACTAAGGGTTCCTTGAAACAAGCATTCGATCTGATTACTGTGGCGGCTAAGTGACTAACAAGCAGGTAGAGTATACAGCATGGTTAAGCTGGACAACGGGAGGATTGCCATCCAGTGTGGGATTAAGTGGGAAGAAGGTACATGATTTAATCCTGCTATTCAGAAGACACAAATTTAAGACTTATAAATTGTTTGTTTCTGGAATTTCCCATGTAATACTTTTGGATTATGGTTGACCACGGGTAACTGGAACCTTGAAAGCAAAACTGTAGGTAAGCGGGGACTATTTATATATTTTTATCCACCATTAGATTGTACTGAATTAGTGTTTTTCACTTTTCTTGAAAAATACTCATTCTCTGTAGACTGTGCACATACTCAGTGACTAATCCTTCAGTCACTTCAAATTCAGCACTGACTCCTCAAATAAACAACTGAGCAGTATCACTACATCTGTGGATTTATAAAGAGCCAAGGAAGACCACTGAAAATGATTTTCCTGGTCTTTGGCTGTTGATGATACTCCCTGTGTCTTCAACTTCCTAAGCAGCTGTTTCCGCTGAAAGGCTAATAGTTTTAAACGAGTTTGTTTTCTCCAAACATATTCTTTTGGTTGTTGCAGTCAAACATGATTTAATTAATTCAATCATTGTTAAATGATTTTCGCTGATTGGCTAACAAATATACCTCTCAGAAACTCATTTTTATTTCTTATTTTTGTGAAGGACTTCTGCTGTAATGAGATAGTCCATTTTAAATGTTCTAGCATTTCTGACTGTTGCTTTCCTGTGAGTTGGAAATATTGTGAAGACTACTTAGTTTGGTAATGTCAACATAGATTGTATTCTTTCAGAACCGCTACAGTGTCATTGTATAATAAACACAATACATTGCCATTTCAATTGGTAAAATAACCAACATTCTATTAAGCCTTGAAAGCATATCATTTGAAGTCTCCTTTTCCCTTATTTTCTTGTTTTGACACGATTGGTATACACTAGTATTAAAACAAAAATTAAATGTCAAATTATAGCAATTCATGAAAGCTTTGAAACTCTTGAGTTACATAGTACATCACTGATTTTTGTGCTGTGAGTAGCAGTGTAAAGTAGTGAGATTGCCACTTATGATTTCTGTTGTGACACTTATCTTTCATCGTAACACTAATATAGCTATAGAAATGTGTATAAGAATGAGTGTGGTTGTGTCCCAACAAAACTTTATATATTGACACTAAAATCTGAACTTCAGTAATTTTCACATATTACAAAATATTATTTTTATTTTCTCCACCCTTTTAAGAATGTAAAAACTATTCTAACTCATGCAGCTGGATTTGGCCCATAGGTCATAGTTTGCTGACACCTGATTTGGACTCTCAGCTCAAGAGAATAGTTAGCACTCCTTTAAATTCTATTTTGGCCTTCAAATACTACTTGAATTTAACATGCTATTTTTTATTTTATGCAGGCAAATATAAAACCACTTATGGTAACAAGGTAACTCCTAGAAGAATCTTTATTTGTATTTTCCTTTTGTATTAACTAGACAAAACAAAAATCTTTCTTACATGTAACTATTTCAGACCTTCAGGACTTACTACATGCCATTTCATCTAGTCTACACATAAACTGTCCTCATTGAGCTTTTCTATTAGAAAAGATTGAAAGTTAACAAACATAGATTATGTAGGACTATTGGATAGCTTATGTAATCAGTGGAACTCTGGAAAACTAGGTTATGAAAGGGAACAGGAATTAAGACAGCTGTCTCATGGGATCAGTATAGTTAATATACAGGCATTAGCACCACCAACACCACTGACATTGTTGCTACTGCACTTGCAATGGCATTGTTACTGTCACAATGAAATATCTTTATATTTTTGTCTTTAACTGAATACAGATCAAAAGTTCCTAGAATAATCACTTCTTCCTATATTTGGTACTTTGGATTCAAAGCTCGCCTAATTTGGAATGGTATTCAGAATCTGGGTAGCTTAAAAAACATGAAAAATAATAGTGAAAAAAAGTATAATGAGTAAGCTTAACAGTGAACGATGAAGGAAGAATTCCTTGAGCTTCTAAACCAGATCTTGTACTCCTGTTTTATTGCACTCCATGTATTATTTCTTTACAGTACTTTTTAAATGTCATTCATGTCACAGTTACTAATTTATATACTTGTGTGTTAGTTGTGTTAGTTGTTTCATGCCTGTCTGTAAGCTCCTTGAAACCCAGTCTGCTTTGTTTTTAATTGTATCCTTGATAACTAGCACAGAAGCTGACTCAAATTTGTGCTCAGTAATAGTTGAATGAACAAATGACATAGGCAGGGGGGACCAAATCATGATGAATTCTGTGGAAAGGCATTGAAGAATTTCGAGCGGGGGAATGATGTGATTTATTTTTACATAATTAAATTTTTGTGGTAGGTGGATGGGAGGAAAGCAACAGTAGAATTGGAAAAATAGTTGTGAAGGAATTAGGACAGATTAGGCGAAAAGTGATGGTTGTTGGGTTAGGGTGGTAGTAACTGATATAAGTGGAGATAGTTTTCTATTGTCACTTAACAGGTAAAATCAATAGGACTTAGTGCTAAACTATATTATAAGAGAGAGAAGAAAGTAAAGAGATTGATTCTCAGGGTTTTGGCTTGAGCAACAGGATGAATGATGTGACTCCTTTCTGAAATTGGGAATACTGAAAAGGATCCAGTTTGAAGGAGGAACTCAAGATTTCAGTTTTGGTTTCATTGATTATAAAGTTTTTGTTTTTGATTTTTGAAACAGATAGAGATGTCAAATAGACAACTGGATAAATGAATTTGGAGCTTCTGAAGGCTATACATTTTTTTGTCATTTACTTACCTCTAGATTGTTATGAATGCTAGGCATGAGGGCAAGATAGATTAGGAAGAAAGTATAGCATAGGGTAAAGGCCTAGGGCGGAGCTATGAGGAGCTCTAACTTTAATGGCTGAAGAGAGGAGAATGTATCTCCAAAGGAGATATGAGGAGTCATTTTTTGACAAAATGAAGGAAAATTGAATGAAGATAAGTGAGGAGAAGACATGAAGGAGGGAATGTTTGACTGTATCAGATGCTTCCAAGAAGTCTGTAAATAGATGGGTAATAAAGTGGTCTTTAAATTTGGTTAACATGGAGAAACCACTGATGACTTTAACAAGAGTAATTTTTGAATGTGATAGGACGCAGGAATGTAGAGACGATGTGTGTAAATAAATGGTTTTTTAAATGTTTGGCTGCAACAGAGTTATAAATTGGATGGTAGCTGAGGTGTCCAGCGCCAGGCCAAAATCCTGTGTGTGATCTCTTAGACCCAACCATAACACGCATTCCTAGCCCAGGTGCCTCGAGACAAAGGCCTCTGTATTTGGAATCTAAGGCACTTTTTCTCCACTTCCAGTACATTTTTATTCCTAGCTCTTACCCTTTTTTCTCCCTATGGTCCACTGTTCCATAATGATGCAAGAGCCTTTTGTTTGGGGCTTATCAGCAGTGAGGTGAACTCCTGTGCCCCCAAGCTGTCTGCCCCACACTCCCCTGCACTGCACTCACCTGACCCTCACCCATGCTGTTCTTTGAGAGAAAATAGAACATTAGGAAGTGAGTGCTCTTTTGGCTTCTTAACTGCACTATTAATAAGTGAATACAAAAGTTTATTACTTTCAGTTTGACTCTTTGTCCTAATTGACCACTTGAACTCTTGGTTACTTCACAATAGCAGTACAGGGTTGGAGGAGGGGGGTGAAGAGAACAGATAATTGAAGGACTGAAGTCCTTGAAGAAGCCAGAGGAACCTGATTCCAGAGCCCGTGTGGTGGGAATGGCCTTTGTTAGAAGGAACCTTGGGCCTCACCTCTGTGAAGTATTTCCTGGAGTTTGCTACCCACAGCTTCCACCTCTTCCCCACCTCAAAGTCCCCCACCCCATAATCCCATGAAATTAGATTCTAACATTGCATTTATAATATTTGGTTGTGCTATTTACTTCTCTGCTTCTCCTAACGAGAGCTTCCAATTCTAATTTTGTGAATGTTAGTAAATGTCAGTGATAGGTGAATAAAATTGTTTTAGTTAACCATATCCCAAGACCTAAAGAGTTTTATATTTAATATTTAGCTTTGGGAATGTTAAAATTTGGTTGACATTATATACCAAGGATCTGTGATTATCAGAAACTTCATGTGATAACAAAGCAGAAAGTTTAGTTAAACAAATAACTAACTTGAGGGATGGATGCATATCTAGAAGCCACAT
Source organism: Eidolon dupreanum (assembly GCA_028627145.1). NCBI lineage: Eukaryota > Metazoa > Chordata > Mammalia > Chiroptera > Pteropodidae > Eidolon > Eidolon dupreanum. The sequence continues at coordinate 20,436,201 of CM053507.1, forward strand.
AAAATAATTGCTGAATATTAAGTGCTAGACTACAAAGAACTTTCTATAAGGTCAATGCAGTTAGCCTTGATAGCCATAGGTTTAATGTTCTGTCTATTCAAAAGGGGCCTATGTGGCCCATTGCATGTAAGAATTTGTGATTTTCATGTGGCATAATGTTAAAATGTATGTTCTGTGAGGAGGCTGTTCAGGAGTAATGTCACTTAGCTGGTGAATGAGGCCAGCTGACTGCTGCTCATCATTGTATCTCAGAGTGGCTTTGTTTCATTCTGATGTTTATATATTGAGTAATGCTTATAAAGAGTCTGCAGAGTAATGATAATATTGATAATAATTAGTAATATATGCTAAGTATACTCTGCTAAGCACTTTACATTCTTTATTGTGTTCACAATTTAGCACTTATCCAATGAATGTCAAGGAGTGACTATAAGTTTTAAGATGTAAGAAATTATTGTTATAGCAGAATTGGGAGTTTGGTTCTTGTACAATAAATGTATAGACTTTGAAAATGTAGTGAAGAAAACTGTTTTAGGAGGTAAATGCACGAGCAAAATCATGGAAGTAATAATGAACTAGTCTGAGAAGAAGTACATTTTGGATAGCAGTAGAAATTTATTAGCTAAATATTATAATTATAAAGCAGGCAGTGACATGAACTTGGGGACGAAGACGTTGATGTTAGGGAAAGAAAAGTGTTGAAGGATTTTTGGTGTGAAGTGATAGGAACCAAAAACTAATACAGACAAAGGGAATGTGACAGAACTTGGAACAATCTGGATCGATTATTGAAGGGTTCGCTATTTCCATTTGTCTCATGTGTGTGGACAGAACTGTGTTCATTATCTCTATTCTGGTTTCTCATTCTCCAACTCTAAATTGAATTTATCTGTATCTTATATAATAATCATATACCAAATTTAGGAAGATTCTATTACTATTAAACACTGTAGGTGGTATAAAGATGAACAAAAATGTAGACCGAGTCTTAAAAGTGAACACTGAGGATAATAGGCATTTACACACATAATTTATGAGTAAGTTTTTCAAAGGTATAGAGACCAGGAAAAGTGTGGGCTGAATATAGACCTAGCCTTATTTTATCTAACACAGCAGGCAGCATTTCTGTTGTAAAAGAAAAAGTATGAACTTTAGATTCAGATAGCATTTTTGGCCATTTTAGCAAGTTACTATTTAACTTTAAGCTACAAATCCCTAATTTACAAAATCAGGATAATGTACTGCTCCACAGAGCTGCTATGAAGGTTTTCTAAAGTATTTTTTTAAATTAAACTAACAATGTGTTTTCATGGAAGAAATTTTAGAAAACATAAGCAAAGAATGAGAAGGAACATAAAATTCATTTGAAATCCCACTGTTAAATTCCATTACCATATTAGTTTATAACTTTTCAGTTACAGTTACATGTATTCATACTGTATACATGCACCTATAAAACTATTTTTAACAACTTTGACATTGTACCAATCTGTAATATGCTCTTTTTGAAAATTTAATATGCCACAAGAACATTTTAATGGAAATATACAACTATATCATAATGTTAATGGCTATATGGTTTTCTGTTTTATGGATGTTACCATATTTTATTTTATGGTTTGTCATTATTGGCATTTAGATCCCAGGGTTTTTTTGTTTGTTTTTTATTAAATACAGTGGAGCAATTAATATCTTATGAATGTATCATTGGAATAAACCCAGAGAAGTAGAATTGTCAGGTCAAAGGCAATTAACATTTTCTAATTGCTCTCTGGAAAACTTGTTTTATTTTTTGCTCTCATCAGTAGCATATGAGGATATCTGATTTCCCACACATTTGCCAACACTGGAAACAATATCACTTGTATTAATCTTTGCTTGTCTGTTAGGTGAACAATGGGATTTAATTTTATCTTGTGGATCTGTGCTATATAATATTTCCCTAAATGTTTGTTTGCCATTTATATAGGTTTTTCTTTTTGTGACAATTGTGAGAATTTAGTGAGAATATAAGCATAAATGACCAGGCTCAGCACCTGGCATATAGTAGCCTATCATTAAGGGTCAGTGTCCATTTGTATTTAAATCCTCACCCCTTTGCAGCCTCCTTCTCAATCATTGTTCCAATTAAGGAGTAGGATAATGCTGCAAAATCTTGTCTCATTGGTGAGGTTATAGTTTTTAGAGATTGACAGTAATAAATTCTCTCCTGATTGAACTCGTGATTCCAGGTTTCAAATCTGCCTTTTACCAGCTGAGCGTGTACTGCGTGATCTGCTTAACCTCTCTAAGCCTTGGTTATCTATATATAATAGGAATAATAATTTCATCTCTTTATAATGTAAAGATTAAATGAGCTAAATTCTTTTAAAGCATTTTCTACATTGCTTGGCACATACTGTTCAACATTTCCTCAGAGGTGTAGTCTCTGAGAAGGTCAGATCATTTAGACAGATGTATATATAATCAAAGATTTAAGTGCTAGGAAGTGCAAAGAGATATTTAGGAAATGGCAAAGAGTTTGACTTGAGCAAGAATCGTGAATTCTATCTAGGCTGAGGAGTTTATTTTGATTCACTAAGCAAAGAAAGAATTTTAGTTTCATTTCCTACCACTGTTAGATCCTTACCTGATTAAAATCACAGCTTAGTTTTTTGTTTCCTGCTAGAGTATCAGTGTAGTTATATAGGAAAATATAGTTCCAAATTGAGGTGGAAATACCACTCTATACTTTTGTTGCTATTGTTGTCACAGATTGTGGAGAAAAGAGATAGAAATAACATTCTTTGAGATTCTACCTAAAAAGCATGGTAGTAGTTATTACAATTAGCCCTCACAATAACTCTGTGATACAGTGTATTATTATACCTCTTTTAAAGATGAAGAAACATATTTAGAAACGAAGTGATGTGTTCCAGTGTGAGCAAGGATGGAAATTCAGGTCAGCATGATTTTAAATCCATGCTCTTTCTAATACACTGCACTGTCTCTGTGTAGAAAACAAGTACTCCCTCATCAAGACTTCACCTGTCTCTTCATTATTCTTCCCTGTTCCTACCTAATCTCTCAGAAAGGAAAAGGATATCAAATAATATACTGATTTACCTGTACCTAGCAGTGTGTAAGAACATCCAGTTTCATCTACTTGTCAAAACAGTATAGCCATATATTTTTAACTTGGAAATTTATAAAAAGGCAAGTCTCGTATTTTAAATTTGCACTTCCATGATGACTAACAAATTGATCACATATCTCCCTCTTGACCAGCTTGCTTCTATGAATTTCCTGCTTCTGCCTTTTATTCTTTTTTCTGTTGAGTTCTTTATATTTTTAAACATTATTTGTAGTGATTATTTTGGACTTTGGATGTCGATATTCTTTTTTTATTATGTGTTTTTTTTTTCTTCCAGTTCTTGATTCGGTCAAGGAAGGTTGTATTTTTCTAAGTACTGGTCCATTTCTTCTAGGTTATTGAATTTGGTGTTATATACTTTTTCATAGTATTCTTGTATGATCCTTTGTATTTCTGTGATGTCAATAGTAATTTCCCCTCTTTCATCTTGATTTTGTTTATTTGTGTCCTTTCTCTTTTTTCTTTAGTGAGTCTAGCCAGGGGTTTGTCAATTTTATTACCTTCTCAAAGAACCAGCTCTTTGTTGCATTTATTTTTTCTACTGTTTTTTGTTTTTGTTTTCAATTTCATTTATTTCTGCTCTAATTTTGATTATATTTTTCCTTCTGCTGCCGTTAGGCTTCACTTGTTTTTGTTTTTCTAATTTTTTAAGATGAAGCATTAGGTTGTTTATTTGGGCTTGTTCTTGTTTTTGGAGGTAGGCCTGTAATGATATGAACTTTCCTCATATGACTGCTTTTGCTGTGTCCCAAAAGTTTTGATATGTTGTACTATCATTATTTTTTGTTACTCTGTATCTCTTGATCTCCCTTTTAATTTCTTCTCTGACCCAGTTATTCTTCAGTAGTATGTTATTTAATCTCCATGAATTTGTGGTTCTTTCTGCTTTCTTTTTACAGTTGATCTTTAGTTTCAAAGCATTATGATCAGAGAATATGGTTGGTATGATTTCAACCCTCATATTCGTTGAGGCTATCTCTGTGTCCCAGTGTGTGGTCAATCCTTGAGAATGTTCTATGCACACTAGAGAAGAATGTATAAGCAACTGTTTTGGGATGAAAGGCTCTGTAAATGTCAATTATGTACAGTTGGTCTAATGTACCATTTAAGGATGTTATTTCCTAATCGATTTTCTGTTTGGATGATCTGTCCATATCTGACAGTGGGGTATTTAGGTCCCCTAATACAATAGTGTTTTGGTCTGTTTCTCTCTTTAGTTCTGTTAGTAATTGCTTTACATATTTTGGGGCTCCCTGAATGGGAGCATAGATATTACTAAGTGTTATGTCTTCTTGGTGCATGATTCCCTTTTATCATTATGAAGTCTCCCTCCGTATCTTTCTTTACCTTTTTTATTTTGAAGTCTATTTCATCTGATATTAGTACCATTACTCCTGCTTTTCTCCGAATGCCATTTGCTTGAAATATCATTTTCCACCCTTTCACTTTGAGTCTATATTTGTCTTTGGAGCTGAGATGTGTCTCCTGGAGGCAGCATGTGGTTGGGTTTCATTTTGTTTTTTTTTTGATCCAGTCTACAACTCTGTGCCTTTTTGTTGGTGAGTTCAGTCCATTTACATTTAGGGTGATTATTGAAATATGAGGTCTTCTTATAGCCATTTTATCTTTTGCTTCCTGGCAGCTCTGTGTTTCCATTGCTTCCTTGTCCTTGTGTTTCTGTTTCCTTTATTTTGGTTGGTTTTTGTGAGTTTTCCCTCTGGTCCTTCTTGTTTTATGTTATATACTTTAGTTCTGACTCTTTGGCATGTGGCTACCATTACAAATATGAAAAGAATAGTTATATATGTACAGTTGTCCATTTTCTTCTGTGTGTACCTTATCTCCATTCCCCTTTGCAAATTTGGATCTTTGAATCCTCCACTTTTCAGTCATTGTTGTCTCAGTTTGTCCCTATGTATGCTGAGCGTTCATTACTATCTTGCTATAGCAAATCTCCTTATTTTAAGCTTATTAAGCCCTGTTCCTAGTAAAGGTTGCACTCCTCTGCTTTTATCAGCCTGCTAGTCACCTTACTCCTAATTATGGATTTTGGGGGTTTTTTTTGGACATTTTGTTTTAGGTGAGCTGACACCTTTCAGTATTTCCTGTAGTGCAGGCCTTATAGTGTAGAATTCCCTCAATTTTTGTATGTCTGGAAAGGTCTTAATTTCTCCTTCATATCTAAAGGAGAGCTTAGCTGGATACATTATTCTTGGCTGGTAGTTCCTTTTATTTAATAGTTTGAATATTCGATTCCACTCTTTTCTGTCTTGTAAGATTTGTGCTGAGAAGTCCGATGATAATCTTTCCAGTGGGTTTTCTTTTATAAGTTACTGTCTTCTTTTCCCTGGCTGCCCTGAGAATTCTGTCTTTGTCGTTGAGTTTTGCAGTGTCGTTGAAGTGTCTTGGTGAAGGCCTTTATGGGTTGAGATAATTGGGTGTTCTGTTGACTTCTTGAATTCTAAGCTCCAGTTCATTCCTTAGATTTGAGAAATTCTCGTCAACTGCTCCTTTTCCTCCCCTTCGAGAATTCTCATTCTTATGTTTCTCTCCTGATGTTATCAGCTAGTTCTTGTATTTCTCTTTCATTATTTTTCATTCTTCAGTTTCTCTCTTCTTCCTTCTAATTTATTTCTAGATTCCTGTCTTCGGTATCACTGATCCTTTCCTCCATTTGGTCTACTTATTTCCAAAGCTTGTTATTTCATTTTTCAATTCTTGTATTGTGTTCTTTATTTTAAGAAGTTCTATTTGGTTCTTTTTGAGAGTTTCATTCTCCTTGCTAAAGAACTTATTCTGCTCATCTAGTTGTTTTTTTTTTCAATTCTTGAAATTGTTGATAAGATTTGCTTTGGATCTCACTGAGTTTTTTCAGAAATACCATCTTGAATTCTCTGTCATTTAAGTCTTATATTTCTATGTCTGTAAGCTTATTTTCTGGAGATCTTTTCTTTCTTTCTGAGATGCACTGTCACCTTGGTTGTTCATGGTGTTTAATGGACTATTTCTCTGCCTGGGCATTAATGGAAGTGTGTTGTGCTTTTTTTTTTCCAGAAAGATTTATTATTTAATGGTTTCTAGCTTGTTGCAAAGAAGGTATTTTTCTTTTGGTTTACAGTAGGTGGTGTCTAAGCCTCTTGGATCTCTGCTTTATATAAGGTCTTAGTAATGTCTTTTTTTTCCTTATAGATATTTAATCTTGCTCACTACCCTCAGTCTCAGTTCCTGTCAGTGTGAGTGACAGTTGAGGAAGCATTTGCTCAGATTCCCCTGGTGCTCCGTGGTGTTCCCTCTTGGAGAGTATGGGGGGAGGGGCCCTCTGGGTTGTGGGATGGAGGCTATGGCTCAGCTCTTGTTTTGCAATTGTGGCTGGTAAAAACCAACTGTTTCTGTACTGTCTTTGCTTTTCTGCCGTCCCCATTTCTCTGCCTTCTGCCTTGATGACTGGGCACTGCTGTTGACCGTGTGGGGCTCACAGCACTTCCAGGCAGGGCTGTTCAGGGAACTGGCCACACCTTCTCCTCTCCCTCTCCTCCTTTAGGGAGCTTGGGGGGCTGTGAGAGGCAGCTTCTTTCTTTCTACTAGTCCACCGCCTGACACCCGGGGTTCTGGCCTGTGGTAGCTCTTATGCTCAGATCCCACACTCAAAAGTGCTAGTGTGCAGTTTGGATGTTTTTTGTTGAGTTTTAGATGTTCCACTTATTGTTGTTTCAAAGGGAGAGATCTGGGGACATTTCTCAATTCACCATGTTTATTCCAATCTCTTCAGGATATAATTTTTATGAAATGACTTTCTGGAAAGTATAAATTTGTTTTTATGTGTATTTAAATGGAACTTACTATAATGATACTTTATTATATTTAAATACAAATTTATATTTATGTAAATATAATATATAAATTTCATTATTTAGGCTTACACACTGAACATGAAATATATTGATTTATTTCTCCTTTTAAAATTGTTTAACCTCAATCTTTCGAGTGAAATAAACTTTATAAATCTTATTAAATAACATTTGTAAATGATTCTTAAATCAGTGATCAATTATTCTTTTTTTATACTCCAGATTCATTTAGAATAAGAAACAATCCAAATGTCCAGTAATAATGGATATGTTAACTTATTGTACATCTTTGAGCAGAATAGTATGTAAACAGTAAAAAACATTATATGTAAATATATTTATTGACACCTGAGAAACTGTTTAAATAGTGAAAAAGTTTAGGCTACATGACAGAAATCAACAGTAACACCATTTTTGTAAGAAAAAATAAGTGTATTTCTGGGTGTGCATAAGACTGGAGGAAAAAACTAAAACATGTTGAGGAATTATCTTTGGCTGGTAGAATTTTAGGTGATTTTTATTTTCTTCTTCATTAGAACCAGACGTAATTTTGAAATTGTCTGCAATAAGCATTTATTATTTGCAGGGTCACTGCTAGTCCACACAGCACCTTTGTGAATACTAGGAAGAGGTGTCCCTGTAGATGCAGTTTCACACCAAGATGCGCTGCTTGGTTGGGCATATAGCTTTTATCTTCCACTGCCCTAATAGGTTTTCCTTTCTTTTTCTTTTTCTTTTTTTTCTTCCCATAATGAACAACATGCACAATTGTACATGATGGCCCTGAAACTTTACATAATAAAAATTATTTAAAATTAAAGACTAAAAGTAATATGACCTTTTAATGCATCTATTCTGGGCGGGCTGCTCTCCTTACTTGACCTCTATCAGGTCATGTGGGACCTTTGAGCTCACTCTTCCTGCCTCTTCTTTTCTACTTACTCACTCTGCTCAAATGTAATCAATCCTTCAGGATGCAGCTGAAATTGCCCTCTTCTTTGAAATATTTCTCAACCACTCTGACACATATGGCAATTTCCTCTTCTGAACTTCTCTTGAACTAGGTCAAGACCATGGATTGAAGGGATTGTTGGTGAATGGGTTGCATCTTACTTGCTAACTCCAGATGACTGGCAGTGACTCCTTAGAACACAGTGTTAAGACTCTTGAGCTGCAGCTGGCCTCAGTGGGAAAGAGGATTGTCATTGATTAGGAATGTTAGTCCTGCATGTGGGAAATAGCCGATAAGTAGCATGTTCACATGCATTTTTCCTGCCTGGACATTAATTATTTCGTGAATTAGTCTTGGTTTGATGACACTTTTTAAACATCTAAGGCATAGAAACCATATCTTAATACTTCTACTTTTTGATGGTGTTTGTTTGTTTTCAAATTATTGTTTTTATTATCTACTCTGAATTTGTCATGGAGTCAAAAACAAAGGGTACTCAATAAATATACTTCTGTTGCTCTTCATTTTTGATGTTCCAAATCACTTTCTGGTATAATTTCCATTGTGTTCTTTTAGATCAGATCTTCATCTGAGTATGTTATCTAGAGCACAACTTCAAAAATATTGAAATCTCTTTTCTTTCCTTCGTAGACCCTTTATGGGAACTCTAGAAACTGCTTACCTGAATTACTGTAAATGGCTTACCTGGTACATACCAACTTAAGTCTTCAGCCTCTCATTGGAATAAGCTTAGTGTGTGTCACGTCCTCAGCTATTTTATATGTTTAATAACTTGTCCTGATAGTAGATGCTCACTAATATTTGTAAAAACAACTAAAGAACCTTAAAAGAGAATAGTACATGTAAAATTCAATAATCATGGTACAACAGTCTATGCAAATGACTTTAAAGTTCTAGAGTAGAATTTGTTGCAAATAGATCAAAAACTACTTGTAAAATACAAACATCTGAAAACTCATTCTTTACTGTGGTAACATAAGAATATACATTTAGAGCCATTAATTTGCAAGATATTCTCTAATCAGGAGAAAAATGCTGAGTATCACACCAAACCTGAAACATTGAAATTGAGAATTCCAGGAATATCTTTTAGGAACTTAGTGCTAATATTCTGTATTTTTCTTTTTGGGGTTATAATTAAAAACAACAACAACAACAACAACAACAGGTAATTGATATATTCTTTTTTCCTTCTTTTTTCAACATACTTTATTATTGTCGTTCTTTCAGAAATCAGAATATGAGAAGGTACTTATTTCAGGATATACATGATTATTTTTATTGGATACTAGCCATTGGGCCAAGCTCTTTATATGTACTTGTTATTTGAAAAATAAACTGAAATTCGTTTATGAGTATTATAGTCAAAACAAATTTTAAGGTGGTTAAAAAGCTAACGTCTATGAAGATATTTCTTGAATTTGAAAGTGGAATAGTCATTTGGTCCATTATTATTAGTCTGTCATATTGAATCAGTATTTATTGAGTGTCCTATATATGTGTGTGCTGATTATCTTGGTAATTCTTGACTTGATTTTAAGAGTGGAAAAATTACAGAAGATATATAACTTGACAGAGTTATTTAGTAAGTAATAGAATTGGAATTTGAACCCAGCTTTTTCTTAGATTTATATGCTACCAAAATTTTGCATTAATTACGTTTTATACTTAACAGAAAAGATCTTATACGTCTAAAAATTTATCAGTTATTGAGAGAGAGATGTCAATATTTTTTAAATTTATAACTCAGGCTATTAAAAACCTCAACTACTATTATGTAAAAAATACACAACTCATGCAGATTTTTGCTTTACGAAAGAGAAAATACAAATTAACTGTAATCTTATCTCTACAGCTGTAGAAACTACAGCATACTAATCTTTTAAAACTGAATAATATGATTAGTTCATGAGAAAAAAAACTATAAAATTTTTTCACTTTTTGCTTTTGTAGGAGTTGCTGTTTTTCATAAATACCATGTGTGCACACATTTTATATGGGATAATACATATACATTACTGATTATAAATATATTGAATCTTTTATTTCTTAAAGATTTGGTCCATGATACTCTAATGCTACATCAGTTAGTTGCTTGCATTATGGTTCTGAGTATTTTATAACTATACATTCACTAGATTTATGCTGGCTCTCTGAAATGGTTTTAGTTTATATTTTGTTACTTTTCTGCTCTCTACTCAGAACAGTCACTTTTCTTTTGGACATCTTTTGTTTATTTTACTTGTGTTAAAATATTTCTTTTATAAGTAAATTCATAATAGAGTTTGGATTGATATAATAGGAACTGATGAGAAAAATTATGTACTTTTACTAGGTGAAGCAAGTAATCAAAACATTTTTTTTCTAAGTTAATATTTTGACAAGTGTAGATACAAAATATCAAGGGTAAAGGGTTTTTTGAATATAAATGCCATTATTAATTGTGGCTTCTTGGCCTGGTTCTCTTAGACCATTTTAAAACCTGAATGATCATCTTGCTATAATATTATTATATTTTTGTAAAAAGTTGATCCCTTCCTAGTAAGATTAGATTGAAAAAATCTTTGTTTAGTAATTTCTTACGGGGATATAAGCTTTATCATAGCAATAGTTTATAAATTTACAGCATGCTTCCTTTGGCAAAATAATGAAATCTGTTTGCCACAAAAGTAAATTAGTATTTTGATTTTAATTTTTTTCTTGCCCGTCATGATATGATTGATGCATAGTGTCTTCCTGCTGGAAGGAGTCCTAACATTGAAACTGACAGGTGCCACAAGGTTTATTTAGGACAACCTCAGCCTTGTCCCAGTTAGTTTCAAAATGTCTGCCTCATACATGTTTAGCTACCACATTTCCTGCTTTAGAGCCTTGTGTTATGCCAACATTACTATCTGTGCTGCCTCAACTACAAATTGGATGAACAGCCCGTGACACTTTTTCAATATTATTACATTAAACCAAGTGGATTTTGATTGATAACCTAATATTCAACTAATGCAAAACATCAATCATGGCAAGTATATTAATTATTTAATATTGCAGTCTAATTCAGAAATCGATGTGCTGCATGAGAGGAAGGGAAACTCATGGTTCCCAGAAGATTTAAGACAGGGAATGATTAAAAAAAGACCTGCTGTACTCCTGTGTGTTAGTTCGATACAAATCTTTATTCATTTGCCAATAATCTCTTCCCATTTTCCACTTCAGGACCATTTTATCAGTTTTGAGACCTATAATTGAATTAAGTCTGCTTTCAGCACAGGGCAACAGGAGTTGCACAAATATTGATGAAGTCATGACAGGGACAACCCAAGAGACAGACCACTAAAGAGGACAGGCCTTTAAAGAGGACCATTTGTTGCAAGATCCTTCTCTCAGTGTCTTGGATCTTGCCTCTCTCTTTCAAAAATTCATTAAGACTTTGGAACCACTTTTAAGACTTTTATATTTAAATATCATTATAACATATTTCTATAGCACATTGCAATTTATAGTGTAACTTCACATACATTATCATGCTTATTTTTTCACCACAACCTTATATATTAAGTAAAGCAAGTGTTAACAAATCTTTATATTATAGGTAAAAAAATCTGAGCTTTAGAGAAGTTGGATTATTACCCAAGCTCATGCAACTATTTTGTAGTAGAGCTTAAATTTGAGTGTAGGTATTCTGCTTCTACAGCCAGGATTATACATCATGCTGTCTTGTATAGTGTTTCTGTACTCATGATGCTTTATCTGTGTTGTTTCGAGATGACCACCCTTTCTTGCCTTTCCGCCCAGAACAGAATTAAAGAAAATTGACTTTCATGGAGAATTTGTTGAAAATTTGATGTCCCAGTGATACATATTAAGCTTTGTAAATATGCAAACCTAGATATAAATGAAAATTTCTTAGTCTGTTGTATCTTTCATTAGAATAGAAAGTTCATCTTCATACACACACACACACACACACACACACATGCATAGATATGTATATATTTTTGCGTGGGAGGAGGGTAGAAGTGGCTTAAATATATTTTGTTATCAAAATTACCACCCCACCTTTCTTTTGGTTTATGTTTGCCTTGTTACATCCTTTACTATCTCTTTTTTGGAAACCTTTTTGAACTTTTTTGTTTTATGTGTCTCATAAATAACACATTGCTGGATTTTATTTCTTCCCCAATCTGAGAATTTTCTCTGGCATTTTAATTTCAGATTGTTATGAGTGAATTTTCTTTAGTTTTCTTTTCTGTCATCGATTGCTTAGATTATAGTATTTACTTTGTTCTATGCCAGGCTTTACTTGCTTCATCTTGTCGCTTCTTCCTGAATTTTTTTCTTCTTACTGCATTATATTCCCCAGAAATTCTTTCAAATAATGTCTTTGTGTGGTGAATTTCCTGAGACTTTGTATGCTAAAATTTATTTTTCTTTCTTTATTTTATTTCTTTATTTTCTTTATTTTAATTTAAATAAGTTTATTAGCTGTGTATAAATTCTAGGTTCACAGTCCTTTTACACTTTATCTTCGAAGTTAATACTTTATTATCCAGCATTAGTATTGAGAAGTCTGATGTCAGTGTTGTTATTCCTCTATAGAGGGGTAGGCATTTTTTTTCTGGAAGCTTTTAGACTTTTATCTTGATCTATAATAGTCTTAATTATCCTTATATTACGTTTTGCTGTGGGTTTTTCCTTAACCTGTTCACTGCTCTATGTGCACTTTTAATGTAAGATTTGAATATTTCTGTATCTGAGAAATTTTTGTCATTATTTCTTCAAATATTTCTTTTCTTCTATTTTGTCTTTGCCTTCCTTCTAGGATTCCCATTACATAGATGGTCTCACTTCTATTCCTGTTCCTAATTTTATCCTTTGTTTGTTCTGTTTTTTCACTCCTTTCCTGTGCCTTCCGGGAGAGTTCTTCTACCCAGTGTTCCAGCTTACTAATTCATTCTCCGTCTGCGGCTATTGTGCTTTCAATTCATTCTCTGAGTTCTTTATTTCAAACTATTGTATTTTTTAATACCCACTATCTCATATTGATTTTTTTATAACTGTTTTTTTATATTTAATTTCAAAAAATCTTCCCTTCGAAGATGTTATTATGCTTATATTATATTCTTGCTCAGTCTATTCTGTTTTCTCTGTATGAAGTTGCTGTTGTTTTTTCCAATCCTGTGCTTACATACTTCAGAGGTCTTAAAATTTTCCTTGTGGGCTTCTCTTTTTACTTCCTGCAATATTTAGCTGCCTTCGCTAGTAATTTTAATCTAAGGAGAGGGGCAAAAGTCTAGGCTCTGGCTGGTGCTCCTCCAGATTATTTAAAACTGGAGTACGAAGCATCTAATGTTCGACTTTGGCCTTAGTCAGCCACTTTTTCCATCATGTCTTCCTACTCCATCAAAAACAATATAAAATGAAACAAAGCAAAACAGCCACCCACCAAACACATACACATAGCTCCTAATACTTCTGTTCCAAACAACCACTCAGTGTTACAATTGCTTTGTTCTTTGTGTGGTATGGAGTGGGATCAGGTAGGACCACTCAGAAACCTGAGCAGGTTGCCACTGACTCTGCACCACTGTCATGATGGTTAGATGTCATACCTTTATTAATTGAATTCATACTTTGATTCAAGCATTGTATTGGGTGCTGGATTATAAAAATTTTAAAGATGCAATCCTTATCCTTGAGAAGTTTCATTTTAGTGATGTCAGTGGGCAAGTAAATAGGTATTTATAATAAAGTGTAATAAATTCTGTGACGGGAACACATGGGAAAATTTCCCTACTTCATTTGTGAGGAAGGGAGGTTTCCTCAGTGAAGGTATAGGTTAGACTGAGTCCTGAAGGGTTGTTTGTTTGCTTGTTTATTTGTTTAAGATAGTTGAGGAGGGTTATAAGCTGAGGAAAAAGGAGAATTTCTGGTAGAGCAAGTAAGTTTGTGAAGCCAAGTTAGTAGTTTTTTATGGCTGTTACTGTCACTTTCCATGTGATGTAGCTTTGGAAAAATAAGAGAAGGAATGAATAAACTGGAGTGTAGTAAGTTATTATGGATTTTAAGAAGGGAATTGACATGGTTAAACTTACATTTTAGAAAGATCTTGCTGTATTATGGAGAATGAATTGACACGGGGTAAGGCAGGAGCCATTGTTACCCATTTAAAGGCTTTATAGTAATCTGGGAGAAAAAAGATGAGGCCCGTAATCTCCTAGATTAGTGGGAGAGAAAAGAAAAGATCTAAAATAAGGTAATGGCTCTGAAGATAGAAAAAAGTGGTTAAATCTAAATGAATTAAGGATATTGGAGAGCCAAGATCTTGTAACCACAAGGTTGAGTACGTTTGTTTACATTTGATAGTGAAGGAAAGGGTGTATATCAAGAGTTACACCTAGCTTTCTTTCAGGCATATCAGCTAAAGGCATATTTCTTAAATATCATTTAATTTAAAGAATCACTTGGAAATACAGCAAAGCAGTAGCTAGCCAACCTTTTCTTCTTTTCGTTTTAAAAAACAGTTTCTTATCCTGGATTCCAAAATGCCCTTATCGCTCTTGTTCATCCCACTTTGTGAGGACATCCATATGTTTCTTTCAAATTTCTTAATGTGCATGATGATGAGATGCTGCTTCAGGCCTTGCTGTCAGTGTCATATGACATACAGTACATATAACTTGTTACCTTTCTAAAATCTAAAATACTCTAATGAAGCATGTCTAGCCCCAGTGGTTTCAGATAATAAATTACATGGACTTTTATTTTGAATCTGAACATTTTTGTTCTCTTATATTGCATTATCATTTTCTAATAAGAACCATTATGTGACAGTGTAGCCATGGGGAAAATGAAGTGGCTTTGTAATATATAGCCCAAACTCCCAAGGTAGATTACCAAGTGAAGGTACAAAACAGTGTGTGTGGTATGCTTCTGTTTGGATTTAAAAAACAAACAAACAAACAAGAAAAATATACACATACACACACATGAATAAAATATCTTTAGAAGGACAGATTGCTAATATTAGTGATTGAGAACTGGCAATCAGCGACAGACTTAATTTCATTTCACACACACACACACACACACACACACACACACATTACACTGTCAGGTGATTCACTATATACATTATTCTTTTTGTTTAGATTTTAAATTCACAAATGCTCGTATGAGAATGTTCTTGTGGTCTGTTTGACTTCCAGCTCTAATAAATGCATCAATTCTGCAATAATAAAGTTAAAAATAATTATTTATGTAGCTATTAGTCTTCTCTTGTTACAATTTATTCCTATCATTTGACATTAGGACTGCATCCAGAGAAGGAGTTTCAGAAATCCTTAAATTTTTAAATGTTGAATACATAGTATTGCTAAGATTGCCAGAAGCAGTAAGTAGAGAAGAGAATGGCTAAAGATGAGTGCTTTGCTAATCATTAGACGTTGGAATTTATTCCCAGTATGCCAGACTGGGCAGTAAGAGCAAAGGTTGGAAGCCATGAATTTAGTTCAAGCAGCAGATTTTAAGGGGACAAAAAATAGAGAAATTTAGAAAGATTGTATAGCAAGACAAAGGAAACAGATAAGCATATTTTTGACAAAGACTATTGAAGACAGAAATTGAGGGAAAATAAATAAATTTGGGACCCCTTCAGAGAAAGAAAGAGGTATGAGGAAAAGATTAAGTATCATGAATGCAATACTGTCATTGGTTGTTGGATTTTCATAATTATTTTATGTAATGTGGGAGAAGTATAATTTCTATGTTAAATAAAGCTTGGTATTTATGATGAAATTTTAAGCACTACTTGGTCAGAGTAATAAAAGTCAAAGTCCATTTGTCACTAGTAAATTAGTATAGAATGAAATCAGGATTAAAAAAATCCAAATATTTCTCTCATTTCACCAAATGTATATTTATCTTTGCTCCTTGCATAGTTACTATTTTTAGTTCTATCAGCAGTGTTCTGCCTCCAGTGAAGAGCAAGAAATTAAATACCTAAAATATATAGTGATATTTGATATTTGTGTTTTCTTTGGTGATGTGTGTGTGTGTGTGTGTGTGTGTGTGTGTGTGTATTAGGTCCTGATTTGTCCTGTGCCCTAAGTTATTAAAATTAATGTCAGGTAAAATTTGTTAAAATTTAGTTATTTAGCTATGAACTCACAAATATATTCTTTATGTGCATATTCTTTATATAAAAATCTGACCATTGATAGATAGGTATTCGATAAAGCAAATATAGTAAAGTGTCAGTTACAGAACCGAGATGGTGGGTAGAATTTGTATGTTTGAATATTTTCATAATAAATGTTGGAAAAATATAAATTAAAAAGCTAATATGAAATAAACATGTGAATAGTAAAATAATAATATACTTGCCTTCTTTTTGTTGTGAACTGACTTTGAGAAATCTGAAACATTCTTTCTGTCAGTGGAATACCAATTAGGTGGTAATACCATTAGATACTTAAATAAATGATCTCTTCCCATTTGATGGAAATTGTTTTGTCCTTAACAACATTGTTATATGAGCATTAGTAAAGATATATGAAAACATTCTAAGGGTTTATAAAACAATTTTTAGGTAAACAAATTATAGCAGAAAAGGGTTTAGCAACTATTTAGAACTTTTATTCTTCTATTTTAGGGAATCTGGAAACATCAAAGCTGGATTAGAACATCTGGTAAGTTCTAATTTTCTCTTGAACATTTGCATCATCTTTGATATCTGCATTCTAAATGAACACTTTTGAATGAGCTTTGAATACCTCGTATTGAGAAAGTCAACCATTTCCCAAAGGGTCAGCTTACTGTTATTATGTGAAGGCACTTACATTTTCATTTATCTTATCATTTCAAGGGAATTTAAATTTTTTTAAATTACCTTTTTTTTTTTTTTGATGTAGAGATGAAATAAAATGGATGACAATCCTTGGATTGATGATTGCTTTAATTATAAACAAAAATGTTTGGTGTAGAATTTTTGGCATATCTTGATCTGACAAAAACAAGCTTGCGTTTTAAGAAAAACACAATCAAATATTGCATGCATAAATATGGTGTGTTTTAGCAATTTAACGGCTTTGAAAGAAATGCACAGCTTTGTTTTTCCTAATGTCTTTGCATTATGAATAATGCATTGGTTTAAACTATATTCAGTTTAGAATATAAAATACATGAGATGCAAAATTTCGGGTTTAAGTAAACATTTTTAGAGCATCAGTGAAATTCAGACTGACTTATTAAAATCTGTCCATTGATCAAAAAATTGGAAAAAACTGTTATATTGTAACAGGCCTAAAATTCATTAGCTTACCACATTGAGTGTTCATTACAACTTTAATAGTTCATTTAAACAGAGCATTATAAAGTCATGCTCTGGTTTCTGGTCAAATCCAAATGTTGAATAATTAATGAGAGAGATTCTTTTGTAAATACAATCCAAGTACTTTTTAAATGCGAGACCTCATTCGTATATCATATTGTAGCTTTGTTAACTATTAATGTACTTTTGTTCTCCCACAAAAGCAAACAGTAGCAAGAGGCATCTTTATTTTGACTCACATTAATTTTAGAATTGGAAGGGATTTTTGGTTTTCCTTTCAAAAGGAAACTGAGGAAACCTAGACTTTAAAAAAAAAGATTCTAAAAATTATAGATAATTATTAAAAGCAAGATATAATAACCTTGTTAGAAAATTTGAACTATATATTTGTCCAGATAAGAAATAAATAACATTTTGTTCTTATTATTAAAAATTAATTCCTGAATCTATATTTATCACTTCATAATGGCACATATATTTAGGACATATGTACATCAGAATAAAAATGTTAATCTAAGACATCAAGTGCCAGTATCAATTGGGGGTTTATAACAAGGAAGAACACCTACCAGAGTGCTGAAATGAGCTGTCTTTTATACTTCTCTTGTAAGTTATTATGAATTAGAAAGACTTTATTCATATTTGGTTCATGTTTCTCTGTAAATGCTAGTTAGATTTCTTTTAGTTTAAATTTTATATTTTTTATACTTACTAGTATGAACTCATTTCCAGTGACTGTTTCATCATCTATACTCTATTTATAATCTGATGTAGCAGTGGTTTCTGACTATGCCTTGGGCCACCAGGAAGGCTCCCCAAGGCAGGTGGCACTGTAGACTTCCACTGCCCACTTTAACCAGCGTAGTTCCACTTTTAGTTATTTTGTATATTTTTAAATTTTTAAAATAAGATTTCATCTGAAGAAAGAGTTTTACTAAATATTTAAAAATCTTTGATGAAACATAGCCACTAATTAAAATCAGAAGTAGTCGTTTGTTAATTATACTTTTATGTTCTTGAACATAAATTATATTTCATCTGGATCATACATATACAACAAATATATTTCAAAGATAATGCATTTTAGGAATGAGAGAGCCTGGATAAGTAAAACAAATAGTGCGAAGTAGATGATTTTAATGTACTTTATCTAAGTTGTTCAAAAGACTCTGTAACTTGTCATTGCCAAATTGACTCACTGATTGTGAACTATTAACAATAATATGACTATATGAATATATAACAAAATCACACACATATATATATACATACATACATATTGCTTTGTGCACTAATAATATTCAGACAGTCAGTGATATTCTTCATAACTCCCTAAGAAGGAAGTAAACTCAAGAATTTATTGGTTGAGCATTAATGAAGTCTGTACGTTTAGCAGCTGAGCTCTTAGGCTTGTGTCTTTCTACTTTCCGACTGAGAAGATACTTAGGGCCCTTGTCATCTAGCACAGATAACCCTTCTTTGAATTAGTTATGTAGCCAAATACAATTAGAAGTCTAGCTTCCAACAGATTGATTTTTTTAAATATATGAAGTAAAGTTAAATGAGAAGAGTATTCCACACATTTGGAATAATTTCTTCTTTATGTAGCCTTCATCTTTTCAAATTTATTTGCCTTATCATAGAGAATTAGCATTGTTCTAAGAGAGGGTAAAGCCAGTATAAATTTAAATAAGTTGAGGAAAATGACATGTGCAGCATGTTACACTTGTCAAAAGGACACATACGTAGTGGCACTGTCTTTATATTCTGTTTATGGCCTATTCTTGGTGTATAGTTATGTGTAACCCTAGAAAGGAGAAAGCAGGTATGGATGTAGAGAGGAAAGAGTGGCATAGATGGTTTGTGTTCCCCTGGAAACTCCTCAAGGCCCGATTTCAATTATTTGTCATAATACCTCAAGCCTTTGATTCGCTTTTGTTCTATCATTCCTTTCTTTCTATGTTGCCAGCTTTTCCAGGGCAAGTGTCTAGCATATCGTTCTTAGCTTAAATTTTTATAACATATTGCCCAGTACCATTTTATTTTGCTTTTCACAAACACGTCTACGACCCATAAAGCCTATGTTTGTTTAAAGTTCTAGACAGAACCTGTGAAGGTTGGTGCCCCATCATGCACTGATGTTTCTCACTTGATAATTGCAAAATGGAGATTTTCCAACTCTTTCAGTCACCCTATATTTAGCAGTCAGCATTCTACTGTAAGGAAGAGCCTACCCTTCTTTCTTATTTATCTGTTTATTTTTAGCAAGGACTCATGGATTTTTATTTTACTAAATAGTTTATTGTTAATTACTTTCCTTATTTATTTTGATGCTCAAGTTTTCCCAGACTTGTCTAAAGAATATCCTTTCAAGACGACTTCTGGGTCCTTTTGACATATCCCATCTTTTTTTTTTTTTAAGTGTGTCCTGACATTATGGCATAACTAGATGTTCCAGACTCTTCATATACCTTCCCTGACCTAATCCTGGAATCAACCATTTCTTCAAATTACATTTCATTTTAGAAAAAAATAGTATTTAGAAGTCAAGGTCTAGGTATGTGATGTGCTCTTTGTCTCTGAAATTTCATCACTTCTACAACATTTTAGTCTTAGATTAGATAAATAGGTAGGTAGGTTAATTAGATATTTTAAGAAATTATGAGTCATAGATATACCTCCAATTTAAGTCCAGACCACAGATTTCTTTCTTGTCTTCCCCCATTTCATATTTGTATTTCTCTTTATTCAAAGTGAGAACCCTGACTCCTAACAACACCAATACATTTACCCATTTGCTTAGTCACATTTTATACACACACACACACACACACACACACACACACACACACACACGCATGCACGTGTGTGTGTGTGTGTGTGTGTGTGTATAATATGTAGTAGCAAGATTGCTACAACCTTACCTTGTGAAAAATAAGCCTACTAAAAAAGTTCAGGATTTATTTGAGTTCTTTGCCACTTGAGTATAGTTAGGTTATTCATTTGAAATATAGCTGATTCTTTTGTTTCTTTTTGCATTCAATTATAGGTGCCTTTGCCCCCTTCTTTAATTTAATTATATATTTGAATATCTAATGTCAACATGCTTCTAAAAGTCAAAATATTATATATAATGATGTTCTCAGAAAAGTGTCACTCTCTTCCATTCTTGCTTGTTCTCTTCCTTGTAGGTAGTCAGTTTTATTAACTTCCAGTTTATCCCTCTTGTGCTTCTTTTTATAAAATTAAGCTTACATGCATGTACATATTCCTGTTTCCTCTTATTAAAAGTCGCATATCACATAAACTTTTTTTGTATTTTGCTTTTTTTTCATGTAACATTATATACTGGAAATCACTCCATAATTACTATATCATGATAGTTACTATTTTTCTTTCTGTATTTTGCTGTGTTTTCTTTATTAAGGATATGAGATTATAGCCTACTTACATGCCTGCCACACTTTTATAGATGCTGGCACAAGACATGAGATAGATGCTTTTCAATTCTTCATTTCTGAAATATTTTTCTTCCATTTGTTTTTACTTTTTGAATATCTGATTTTAGGATTTTGTTGTTGTTGTTTTTCCAAATGTCTTGTACTTTGTGATTGGTTCGGGAGGATGGATTATTATCTATTGAAATGTTTTGGTTTGCATTTTCTGTTTACTTATAGCAGCTTTATATGGGGGTGGTTTGATTTTTTGGCTTTCTCTCTCTCCCTCCCTTCTTTCCCTCTCCCTTTTCCTCTTTCTTTCCCTCACCTTCCCTCCCTTAACTCCTAGACATTTCATAGACAGGGCTCCTAGCTCAAGGGCGTCCTCTTCTGCAGTACAGTGAAGTACAGTTTCTTTAATGGATGATGGTGGGGGAGGCAGGAAGAAAGGGCTGGCATGTCTCGTTTCTCTTTAGCTGTTTGTTTCTTGTTTCTTCTTTCTTGTCATTGCCATGTATCCTATTTATCTGATTTTCTCCCAGAAGCAATGCTTCCTGAGGCTGCCGTTTCTGGTTCCACTCACTTTCAAGTTTCTTCCCTTTAGCTGATGCTGTAGTAAACACTAATCTGAGACCTCTGTTCACTATTTTGGCATTTTAGTGTTGTAGTACTTTGTTTTTCTGGGGGATGGTTTTTGTTTGTGTTTCCAGTTACGTATTAAAATTACAACTGCTATCAGAGTTGGGGAGGGGTCTGTGAAAAGTTTTACTTCAAAAGAGAAATTTCCTAATGGAAAATGGTGGAAATCAATGTCGAACAGACCTTGAGTTTTAAGGAGTCCTGCTATGGGAATCCTGTAGGAATCACCAGTAAATCAAACATCTTAAAGAGCTCAGAGCCCATATTTATTTAAAGACTTAGAGAAAACACGTGAAAACATTGCTTATAATGTTGTGCTTAGATTTTATAATGAACTTAAGGAAATAATGCTTTTTACTTGCTGAAGAATCATATACAAATTAAAGACCTTTAGCTAGGACCCCAGTATATATGTCTGTTAACACAAAATAGTTGAAGGAGTAGAAGTAGATGGTTATTAAGTGGCAACGTTGCTCATGAATTTTTTTTTATTGATGATGCTCTAAAAGTGTAGAAAAGAGACCATAAGTTCTTCTCTGTTATGTCAAAGTGAGCTGACTCCATATTTTTCTACCATCTTATATTTTATTTATTTAGTTATTTAGTTTGTTTTTGTTTTTGTTTTTCATGTAGGAGGAGAGACGATTTTATTCTAATAAAGCCAATAACAAATTAGATTACCTTAGATCCAGAGTCTCAGGCAGAATCAATTCTGGGAGAGAATGCAGGAAGAAGGGAAAAGCTGCCTTCTTCATCGGTTCTCCTCCCTCTTGCTCCTGCTGCAGTGTCAGAATAAAGGGCTGAATGATCCCTGCAGTCTCTCAAAGCTGCAAGACCTTCCTCCCCGAAGCTGCATTCAAGTCCCCATCTTATGTTTTAAAATTCTGGTTGATGCAGGGAGCAGAAGCCCTTATCGAACTCCTGAATGAAGATTATAATGTTTACTGTTTAGATTTTTTAGTAAAAAGAAGTTTAGTGACATACATTTTTATTTTTACAATTATGAAAACATACAGGAGATAGAACCTTGCCATTTAATTACAACTTTTACTTTTATTTTATTGGCAAACTATAAAAATAATGCTATATTGTTTCCTCTTGGGAGAGGGATTGCGATTAGAATATATTAGGTTAAACTGTATGAAAAATTGTCACTTTTTTAGGTCATAATAGTTCTGCGGGTTGTTTCTGGCCTGAAGAGTACTGCTGTGCCTTGCCCCCTTTGGTGGGGAATGATGGGAATTATCCTGATCAGTCTGATGTCTCCAAAGCCTCCCTCATTCTCTTTTCTGAAAATCAAATAATTGGGAGTGGGATGGGTATGGAGCATGGTGATCTAGGTCAGTGCTTCCCTGTCTTTAATGTGCATATGAGTTGCCTGGGGTTATTGTTTAAACACAGGTTCTGATTCTTTGGGTCTGTGGTGAGTTGAGATTCTGCATTTAGCAAGCTCCTAAGCAAGGCTAATGCTGCTGGTCCAGCCACCACCAGGAAGAAAAGTACATTGAAAAGCATTACCTTGAAAGACATGTGTCCAATGAACAGTGCCTTCTGCTTCTAATAAAAATCTAGATGTTTCTCCCATGTGCAGGTTGAATATGATTCTGCAACCTGTGAATGTTTGGTTAGACGTTCATAAACCCAGAGAGATGGACACTCCAGAGATTTACACAGGGGCAAAAAGTCCATCGTCTTACTCTGTAAGAGTAACAAAAGGACATTTTTTTCTTCATTTTGTTTCTAGACGTTAAGTTGTATATTTATGGGATGAAACTGAGTACCAGGACTAATACTTTGCTCAGCTTTAGGTGTGAAGTTAAATAATTGACAATAAATCTTTTAGTGAAAAGAATTATAAGTGTTTACAACTTTAAGTGGGATTTGCTCTCTATTAATAGTTGAATAGCAAAAGAACTCTGGAGCCGTACCTGTGGGTTTTTTCTCCCCACAGAGGTCTCATTTATGTTCCTTATATTGTATAACATTTGAGAGTGATGACCTACTTGTCCTTGTGGTCAGGCAACACAGTCTAACCATTTTAAGTGTTGAAAAGCAACTGTCATTAATAGCTTGTTTAGCCCATCAGTGGTTAGTAGGATATAGTTGATGCTTGCCAGAAATGTAGGCAGGCCCATTGCTATTACATACTCATCAATAACACTGCAGGTTTTAATAAAAGCCCTTTCCGCTTTGTTTTAGGTTGTTTTGCATAGAACTTACAAATAAAAGTGCTATATTCCAGTTTACAGACTAATCACTTTATTTAACATGAGCATAAACACAGTTAATGTATTATTGTCATACTTTTGTGGATTCGGTTAACATACAACATGAACTATATAAAATGCACAGAGAGGTTACAAACCTGTTCTAAAGACATTCATCTTCATCTGTTGCATTTTTAAATGCCTTGTTTTATTTTACTATCTCTCCACTATGTTCAGAAAAAAATATTTTTGACATTTGTCCAAATGAGTTTGAGGATATAATTATTTCAGAATGCACTGATGTTATTCATATACTCTATATATTTATAAAACACTGAAGAAAAATGTTCATTACCTCATATACTATTTGACTTCAACATAACAGATCCATTTCCTCCCAACATTTTAATTTATTTTTCTCACCTAAGCCAATATATTTTTGAGGTTTAGGGTAAATGTGCGTATTAAAACAGATACTTTTCTCAAACTGTGATCCTTAGATAAAACAGCTTGAAGTTTTTCTTCTTTCTGCAAGCTCGGTTTCATAAATCTTTCTCTCTTTTCTTTTAACAAGCAAGTGTGTCCTATGAATATGTGCAAATTAAAATACCTTTAATGTGGATTAAATGTTAATGTTATATTGCTGTCATGATTTCTTGGGCCATTTGCAGGTCTTAAGTCTGGGGACTGGCTCACATTCCAGTTAGAAACTCAGTGATCCATTTTTGACACCTTTTGATCAGTTATAAATTTATAAAAAATTGCTTCTGCAATGAATCATTTATTAATTATCCAGTTATCCAAACAGCATGAATGTGGGCCCCTTTTCTATCTCCCTCTATTCCCTCTCTTCCAAAGAAAGGTCTGTCTGTTGCATTTTTAAGACATAGTGATCTTAGAAGCAAATGGTATAGCCAGTTAGCTTTAAAAAAACAAACAAATGACAAGATATCATGTAATTTTCGTGATACTACTAATAGTTTCAAATTTATGTTTATTTTAGATAAAGTTTATTTTCTGACTGTTATGTACCTGTGCTTATTAAAGCTTTATAAAGTAAAACTAAATATTCTAAATGTATTAAATAACCCCCATTCCCCAT
>CM053507.1:20465864-20545864 GCA_028627145.1 Eidolon dupreanum
AAATTGTCTATACCAAAATAAACCCAGGCTCCATTTCCTCAACGGGTTTACTTAAAAATTCTGTTATTGGTTTTCCCCAGGAATTAATGAAAATATTAGTTACACGAATAGATTTTTTTGCGTTATCTTTTAAGGGGTTTGTGATCGGTACTAACTGTAAATATAAATGTAAGTTTGTTAGCAATATCTCCATAACCATATATTCAGATTTATTCTAAAGTTAAGCACAGTATATTCTGAGAACTTGATACATTTAGAGAAGCAATTAAAAAATATGTTAAAATAACACAAATCAGTACTCATTGTTTGATGAACACAGGGTTTCTATTTAACAACCATTACATAAACGTTATGTATAAAGTAACAGTGGAAAAATTATGAAGTGTCTTAAAAGATAATTCCTAAAATGTTGTCTAATAAGTTGTTATCCAGAGATAAATAGTATTCATCTTCTATGGCAAAGTTTACGCTGACTTTTCTTTGAACAACCGCCTTAATGCTATTCTAATAAAATTTATTCCTTTTCTCTCCTTCGGTCGACCTTTATTATTATTTATAAAATGTTTATACTAATCTACCTCCCTAATTTGTCAAAGGTTCTATATAAATATGTTTCTAGAAGAAACTCCACAACGACTAAGTGGCACTTATTAAAATACAAGTTCCTTCTTTTTCAGAGTCATTCATAGTTCTTTATTTAGAAGCAGTAATGCTTTGGAATTGTTTAGAGACTAGAGTTTAATCCAATTAAGAACTTATAAAATCTTGCTAATTAGGTAACCAAATAACACTTTTAACTCTATTTCTAGTTAATGGCATTGTGACTATTTTTACTTGGTGTGTTTTGTTTATTTGTTTTTCTTTTTTTGATGTGATGTTTTACATTAAATTTAACTAGTTTTACATGGTTGCCTCATATCACATGCCTTCTGATGTTTGGGAGTTTGTTATTGGGGACCTCAGTTTTTGCAGTATTTTTTTCTTAAAAGATATATGCTCCTCAAGGGCATTATGCTAAGTGAAATAAGTCAGAAAAAAGCAAATACTATATGATCTCCTTTCTATGTGTAATCTTTAAAACAAAAACAAAAACAAAAACAAAAACGACCTAAGACCATAGATACAGAGAACTGAATGGTGGTTGTTAGAGGCAGGACTGAGGGGTGGAGGTTGGAGGATAGGAGAAATAGATGAACTCTTTTTTTTTTTCATTTAAATAAATTGAATTAAAAAATTTTAAATATATACTTATAAATTGCATTTTGATGTGACTACATACTACCTCTTTCTCTTTAAAAACCAGCTTAGATTCTATTTCCTCTATAAATTCATTTGCATATATCCAGTCAAAATTAATCTTTCACAGACCTAAACTACTGTACCAATTTATAATACCTCTCTAATAGTATTAGTACTTTGAATACTTTATTATAGTTGTGATATGCATATCTTACCTACCATATTAGATTATGAATTACTTATTAAGATTAGATCTGTTTTCCCATTGCTGATAGTACTTTACCACCTTGAACATGTATTGTGCAAAGTATGTGCTAATAAACTTTAAAAATCTGTTGGATACATATTTTAAATGATCCAGAACAGCTTATTTTTAAAATAAATATGCATTCTGAATGGACAGTCTATATAGCTTTCAAATTCAGATTTTTACGTTTGAGTTTTTAAAAATAAATTTGTTTATTTCCTTTAGTCTACATTGAGTTTTTTTCTTTAAAATTCCAAGGAAACTGACATAGAGGAAATCATTGGAAAACCTGGGTATGTTTTAAAAATACAGCACTCTGCACTCCCCTCCTTTTCCACACACATGGTGTAAATATTATTTTACAATGTTAGAATAAGGAAAAGTTTTCCTTTAAGAGGCAATTAAACTTTAGACAACTGATCAACCATTGTGATATCTTAAGGTAGCCTTGAGAAGAGAAGATTATACCATTTGAAAAAATTAATATCCATGAAAGAAGAAGATGCAAGCAGACATGTAGAAACCCTGGCAAGACTCAGAAGGTGTGTTGTTTTTATAGATTGGTATTTTAGTTGTTGTCCCTGATGGAGAAAGCTGACCTGACCAGAGAGTACCAGTTACACTAGAAAACAGCTTCTAACTTGTCCCGCCCTGGTGAGAGAAAAGCTTTCATTGAAAAAAGCTAAAGTACTTAATGAATAGGCAGCATCTCTTGAGAATATGCTTTCCTGAATGTGGCCTCAAGTAACGTTTGATCCTGATGGATAGGAATCAGCCAAGCAAAAGGTGAGTAGAGCTCAAAGCTTCAGAAATACATGTTTCTTCAACATGTATTTGTTGAGCATCAACTATGTCCCAGACTAGGTGCTAGATATGGAACAGTGATCTAGATCAGGAGAGGGGACCCTGTCTTCATCCATACAAATACATAATAAGCATATTTTGTGGTAATTTGTCAAATCTGGTAAGTATTTTGAAGATAAAGTATAGGATGCTATCAAAAAATAAAGATTGGATGGACAATATCAGAACAGCAACTTATACTTTATATTAAAAGCAATTAAAAGGATGATGGATCAGTAAAAAGTTATCTGTGACATTTCCAAAGAACCTGTGAAATACATTGTCTTGATTGTCATCCTTGATTCCTCCTTCCTCATTTCCCACATGCCATTGCCTGATAACACATAGCCTTTAAATATTTTTCAAAACTGTGTCTTCCTCTCTTCTTATTGCCCCTGGTCCGGTTAAGGCTTCCTTACTTGCTGCTTGTATTTCCACAACAGCTACTGTGTCGGATGCTCACCTCCAATCTTATCCTATTCAAATTCATGCTCACATAGCTCCTGCAGTCATTCCCCATTATTCCTTTAATGGATCCCAATCACCTTGAAGGTCGAAGTCCAAATTTCTTAAGAAAGCAGACCCTTTGAATGCTACAAACCTCTTCCAGGTTTATATCTTGCCATGTTCTGATTCATTATTTCCACATTATACTATTATATCATTTCTTACCTTGTTCTTGCTTTTGCTTTTTCCTTTGTTTAAAGTATTGCATACTAATGAACACTCCCCAACCCCCACCCCAAGTCATTTGTGACTAGCTCAGGCATCATTTTTGCAAAAATCTTTCTCTGATCCATTCTGTCCCTGGAATGAGACCCTATGCTTCTCTGTGCATATCTCCATTGAAATTTTACTTATCACATTATCGTATGATTATCTGAGACCAGGAAATATCATATTCACTTTTGTATCTCTAGTGCCTAGTGATCATAAGTACTCAATAGTTTTAGGTGTATGAGTAAATGATTTGCTTTAAATTGCTGTTCATATTCTGTAACTATTAAGTGTGAATTTAGTAATATTTAATATATTTTAATATGTTTCCCATCACAAAAAAATTCAGAATCACTGATTTGAGCAGATGTTTGGTCTTAATAATTTGTGCTTGTAATGAAACCTTTATGAGGTGTTTGTTACCTAGTGAGAACAGTGCCATCTATTGGCTATTATCCAAATTGTATCCACTCTCCAGGATGGAGCATAGAGCACTAATCAAACATTTTTAGAAAAGCTCACCTATGACAAATTTTCTCATGAACCTGTAGAAGAATAAAACTAACCACCACATGTATGGTAAAAACAAATGAAGTAATTTAGTCAGGTATCCCAACAAAAGAGAATGATACTTTGTCCTGACATAATAACAGTAAATGTATGCCATCAGTGTATGGTTTATTTATATGTCAGCTCGTTCCTAAAGAAACTAAAATACCTATTAATGTTTGATATAAAAAGACCATCTAAGCCAAAATACAAATGAACATTCACGTTGACCCCTCTTTAAAAAGAAACTGACACATTGTGATTTACATAGCATTTTGTTTCCAAATACTTTTAAAGTTTTTATGGAATCATAAAAATGTAAGAAAAAAAATCTTTTAACAAAGAATTCTCTACACTATGAGTGATTGTCTTTTAATGGTACAAAAAAGATACCATAACTCTTGTATGAAAAGTGACGGTTCTATTCTGAATAACCTGTGCTACTCTTTGAAAAATGACAAAATGTCCATTGTTGTTTTTACTTCATTCAGTGATCTAACATTTAAATTTAATCAGCAGAGATAAGACCACACTTGATTTGGCTGATGTCAAATAGTTGCCTAAGTAGTAGATGCCATGCTATGGGCATGGATAGTTGATACAGTGTTTTGTAAATAGACAAAGATGATTTATGGTGAGTGTAGGCCACCAAAATATTAGTGAGCCTTGTTGTGTTGCTAGATTGCCACTTCTCTTAAGAGTTTTAGAAATAACATGTTTCCATTATGCTTAAAACAAATGTAATTTAAGGTACACAGAATGATGGAGATATATTCTTTAAAAATAGTTTCTTGAATTTTAGTCATATATGGATTCTATTTAAAGAGAAAAAAATTATTGTTACTTCACTTGATAGACTTTGATACTATATCATAATATTGCTTAATGTATATATATTACTGGATTTAAACTCCTTACTGTTACAGCGTTTATATAACTATAAATCATAATGTTAATATTAATAATGAAATTATAGTAAAAATAATATTAGATAACACATATAGCTTGCTATGTGCTAGGCACGTTGCATAAATAGGTAGGTAGATGATAGATGATAGGTAGATAGAGTATACACACACATACTCATCTAATCTTTACAATAACTCTATGATATAGATAATAAAACCCTGCAATAATTCACCCCAGGAGAAGGAAAATTGAGCTATAAAACCAGGGCGGTCTGACTCCAGAGTTCATACGTTTTTTTTAAATTCCACTTAAAACATTATGGTGGGATTTTTTAGTACTATTACTATCTCCATTTTATAAATAAGGAAACTGAGGTACAGATAGGCTAAATAAATTGTTCAAGATCCCACAGCTAATAAATGTTAGCTCTGAAATTTAAACCCAGGCAATTTAGGCTCAAGAGCCCATTCTTTTTGTGTATTTAGGTACCTCTCTAATTTAAATATTTATGCAAATTTACTAAATTTACAAATTAAAAATAAAAGTTTTAAATCAATGAAAATAAGACTTAAGCAATTTAGTATCAATTAACAATCTTAATTTAATGTAGACAATATTGTCTTATTTGCATTGAATTTCCAACATTTGATTTATTAATAGATTTACTTGCATGTTTTATGTTTCATATGTTTCCTAAATGATTTTGAGATTTTTGTCGTAACTATTTTTTCTATTTAAATAAATAGATAAGTAAGCTTATTTCAATCACTGAGCCATTGTTTTCATGATCTCATCATTAATAATACAACCAAAAGTAACAAAATGCTGAAAAATTTTGAAAGTATGTTTAACAAAAAGTTATTAGTTTACTTTTACGCTCACTGCTGTTGCAGTCATTGCAAGTTAGTATATGCAAAGATTAGCGGACTATCAGCTTAAGCGATGATACAAAAAGGGTTGCTGTAGCTAAGGTTTTTTGAGTTTGGCCTATCAGTACTACCCTACTCTGTTTCATATGATATGCCTCATTACTCCCGCTACTTTTCTCTGTTAAGTCTACTGCAGAATCCCTCAATATTATACAAGAGTGCTATGACATTGTTTGGCCTGCTTTTGATGCAAACAAAGCATCCAATTTTTTCTCATTGGTCCAGAATAGTATTTCGGCTACTAAATCAAATAGTACTTTGATTTACCTGCATAAAAATGACTGTGTCTCAATTTAGTATATAACAGAAATTAAAGACTTACTCTATTTTGTGAAAATGCCGTAGTTTAAATTATAACTGCAATGAGAATCATTTTGTCTTTTTAACTGCCAGAAAATTTAACATGAATACAGCAGTGGATGTGAGGCTGTTGTTGTCATGGACGTTTGGATGGGCATCCTTTGCAGCCATCAGACATACTTAAGGATACATTAAAAACAGACGCCAGCACTTTAGAGGATCACATGGCACCAGACTCGATTATGAACATAAACATAAATCCTGGTCCTGAAATTACACTGAATTGCTTGCTAATAAGTGGGCTACTCATATGCTTCTATTAGTAGTTTTTATTAGAGAATCACCAAAAAAACATTTTAAAAATCTCAACGAACATTCTCAAAGGAATCCTCCTGGAATGTATTCAAGGGTTCTCAGGCTTCTTGAACTCTAGGTGGAACTCTGCTTTAGAGGATGTGATAGAGCCATTAATCAACTGAGATGTTACCATTTGACAGTCTTCTAGCAACACACAGAGACTTGGTGACATATGAGCATTATTGATGTACCAAAGTATCTCTGTATTCCAATTCTTTTCCTACTGTTTAATCTGAATCCTTCTTGAAGACAGTATTAAAATAGAACCAAATTTCTTTTTGCAAAAGGTGCTATACTGACTTTTGCCCTTCTAGTTAAGGTGGATATCAGGGTCCCCAAGTTTCTGTGGCAGTTTTGAGAATTGTGTTCATAGCAAAGTTCCCAGTAATTAAAAAAAGAAAGAAAGAAAGAAAGAAAAGAAAAGACCACCTCTCCTTTTTAAGTCCTTCTCTGCTTTGCCCCTCCTCTGCCCTATACCGCTGCTGATCCCACTAGGAACTGCCATATGTGCAAGGTATTTCTCTATGTACCAGATCAGTGGTCCCCAACCTTTTTTGTTACCAGGGACCGGTGCTCCTATGAGGATCTAATGCCTGATGATCTGAGGTGGAGCTAGTGCTGGGGAGCGGCTGCAAATACAGATGAAGCTTTGCTCACTTGCCCGCTGCTCACCTCCTGCTGTGTGGCCCAATTCCTAACAGGCTGTGGACCGGTACTGGTACTGGGGTTGGGGACCCCTGCTTTACAACACTGATTCCTAACTTTTTTTGGACACATAGATCCCTTTTGGAATCTGACAAAAGCTGTAGATTCTCTGTCCAGGAAAATCGAATTGCATACTATTTCAGCAGGTTCGTATGCTCCCTGATACCCATGTGTGATAACCACATTAAAAATTTCTCCAGTATCTCCTGGGCTTTTTAATATATTTATTATGGCATATTTTACATGACTTACATTTTATTGGGATATCTCATTTAAAAATATTGGAATCACTTCATATGCAATCCAGAAACAAAGAAAAGGGAAAAGTCACTTATAATGGTTCTGTTTTGATTCATGGCTGTTACTGATTTGGTGCACATTGTTGTAGTCTTTTGTAAACAGTATATATTTATACTCTTGTATTCCAAGAGCATATTGGAATGATATTCTGATTGTAGAAGTTTTTGAGAACATTGTAAAAAATTTATATTTTTTAGGAGTTGCTGTAGGGATTATAATATGCATCTTTATCACAGTCTACTTCAAGTTAATATTGATTACTTCCAATAAAATATATCAATTTACCTCCATTTATACGTTTTATCTTTATTTTTCTCTCCTTTTTACTATTGCTGTCATACATATTACATCTATATACATGATAAGCAACAGTACAATGGAAGAATCTTTACTTCCAGCAAGTATATGTCTTTTAAAAAGTTTAAGAAAATAAAAAATTTTTAAATCTCATATATTTACTCACATATTTACTACTCCCAGTGCTCTTCATTTCTTTCCTTTGGTTCTAAGTGATTATTTATTTCCTTTTAGCCAGAAGGACTTCCTTCAGTATTTCTTATTAAGGCAGTCTTGCTAGCAATGAATTATCTGTTTTTGTTTATCTGTGAATGTTTTAATTTTGTCTTTATTTTTGTTAGATATAGAATTAATTGTTAATTGACATTTATTTTTCCACCAGCACTTTAAATGTGCCATTCCCACTGCCTTCTAGTCTGCATTATTTCTAGTGAAAAAGCAACTATTAATCATATTTTTTCCTTGTATGTGTTGTGGTGTTTTTCTGTTGCTGCTTTCAAGATTTTTCTCTTTACCTTTGGCTTTTAGGAGTTTGACTATGATGTGTATGTGTGGTTCTTTTTGCATTTGTCTACTAGGGATTCACTGAGCTTTGTTAAAGTGTTTTCCACCAAATTTGGTATTTTGGGGCCATTATTTCTTCACATATTTCCTAGACTCAATCTGTGAAATTTGTTTCCCCTGCAGTGTTCAACTGTTGATGTCTCGGATCAGTTTTTGTGTATTTGTTGGTATTGGTTCCTTAAGAGTCTCTCCTGTGCCTGTATAGTTTAGTAGTCAATGAATGGTCCCTCAAAAAAGTAAAGCGTTCACACTGTGGCCATACTATGAGTGTAGATGAAGAATACCTTCCAAGGTGGAACAGATTTACAAGTGTTTCAGGCTTTTAATCTTCACCATGTCCTCTGAGACCTTCTGCACACATGCATAATTTATTAGACAGCCTGGTGTGGATAGTTTATAATTCACATTCTATGTCTCTCATTTTGAAAATCTTCCCAGTAAAGATCTAGTTGTTCTGCTACTGCCCTGAACCAAGTCCACTCTCCTGGTGCCAAAAGCTGTGGTTTTTGCCATTTAAGTTGTGGAGGAAGTAGTGTTCCTCAAGCAAGAAGCTCAAAACATGCCACTCTTACTTGATGAAGTAAGTGTTCCTCAGTAAATACTTCTTAGGTTATTCGTCTTTGGTTATTTCCCAGTGCTCTAAAATGATTGGTTTTAGTAATTTTGTCCAGGTGTACACCTATTTCCTTCTGTTGTCATTACTGGAAGTAAGAACATAGCATTATAAAATTTTTGGATAATATTTTTCACATCCTTGTTCTGTGTGCCCATGTTGTAATACATATTTCATGTAAATCTAAAGTATAATCTAAATTTGTATTCTGCATTTTCACTTAACAGTACAGTTTGAATAATTTTTAATGTCACGATTTTTGTTTTTTTTATTGTTGTTGTTTTTTATTTATTATTATTATTTATGCCTACAGCATCTGGTCTTTCTAGGTGGTCTCCCATCCAAGTACTAACCAAGCCTGACCCTGCTTAGCTTCTGAGGTCAGACATCAGGCTTGTTCAGGGTGACATGGCCATAGACCATGGACCATGGCTCCACTGGGGCGCGAACCCAGGACCTTCTGCATGTAAAGCAGACATGTTAACTGCTAACTATGGAACCACGTCCAATTTTTGTATTTTTAATAGCTACATTATATTTTAGTATGTCAACATAATGAGATAAATTCACTTATTCCCCCATTATTGGAAACTTGCTGGTATACTTCTTTCAACCATTTTTCAATAATTTACTCTCATAGATAACATCATGTGCATAAGTCTTTGTATCTTAAATGATTACTTTAGGCCAAATTTTTTTTTTCTTTCTCATTCCCTTATGCCCCTCCCCTTTAGCAACTATCAACTTGTTCTCTATATCTATGTGTCTGTTTCTGTTTTGTTTTTTCATTTCTTTTTTTTAAGATTCTACATATAAATGAAATCATACAGTATTTGTCTTTCTCTTTCTGACCTCTTTCACTTAGCATAATACTGTTCTAGGTCCATCAATGTTGTCACAAATGGAAAGATTTCATAACTTTTTAAGCTTAATAATATTCCATTGTGTATGTGTGTGTCTAGTAGTTTTTTGGTGGAGTCTTTAGGGTTCTCTCCATATAGTATCATGTCATCTGCAAATAATGAGAGTTTTACTTCTTTCTTTTCAATTTGGATGCTTTTTATTTCTTTTTGTGTTTGATTACTGTGGCTAGGATTTCCAATACTATGTTGAAGTAAGCGGTAATAGTGAGCATCCTTGTCTTTTTCCCAATCTTAGAGGAAAAGCTTTTACCTTTTTTGCTATTGAATATAATTTCAGCTGTGGATTTGTGATATGTAGCTTTTATTATGTTGAGCTATGTACTTTCTCTACCCACTTTGTTGAGAGTTTTTATCATAAAAAGATGTTGAGTTTTGTCAAATGCTTTTCTGCATCTACTGAGATGATCATATGGTTTCTATGCATTATTAATGTGACATTATATTGATTATATAATCAATCAATTATATTGATTGATTTATGGAATTTGATCCATCCTTCTGTCCCTGAGATAGAATCCCACTTCGTCATGGTGTATAATCCTTTTAATGTATTGTTGAATTCAGTTTGCTAATATTTTGTTGAGAATCTTTGCATCTATGTTCATCAAAGATTTTGGTCAGTAATTTTGTTTTGTAATGTCTTTATCTGATTTTGGTATCACAGTAATTCTGGCTTCAAATAATGAGTTTGGAAGCATTTCTTCCTCTTCAATTTTTTGAAATAGTTTAAGAAGGATAGTATTAATTCTTTTTTTGAGTATTTGGTAGAATTTACCTGTGAAGCAGCTGGTCCAGGACTTATATTGGGAGTTTTTTGATTCCTGCTTCAATTTCATTGCTAGTAATTGGTGTCTTTAGGCTTTGTGTTTCTTTCTGGTTCAGCCTTGGAGGGGTATATAATTCTAGAAATGTAGTCATTTCTTCTAGATTGTTGAATTTGTTGGCATATAACTGTTCATAGTGTTCTTTAATGATTCTTTGTATTTTTGTGGTGTCAGTTATAACTTTTCTTTCCTTTATGATTTTATTTATTTGAGGGTCTTTTTTTTTCCTGGTGAGTTTGGCTAAAGGGTCTCAATTTTATTTATTTCCTCAGAGAACCAACTGTTAGTTTTACTGATCTTTTCTATTTTTTAAAATTTCTATTTTTTAAAATTTCTATTTTATTTATTTTCACTCTGATCTTAACTATTTCCTCCCTTCTGTTTATTTTGGGTTTTATTTGTTCTCCTTTTTTCTAGTTCCTTTAGGTTTAGATTACATTGTTTATTGGGAATTTTTTTCATTTGTTGAAGTAGGCCTGTATGGCTATGAACTTCCCTCTTAGAACTGCTTTTGCTACATCCCATAAATTTCAAAAAGTTATTTTTGTTTTCATTTATTTCAAGATAGTTTTTGATTTCTTATTGGATTTCCTCTTTGATTAATTGTTTTTTTTTTGTTTTTTTTTTTAGTATTATGTTATTTCATCTTTAAATATTTGTATTTTTTCCAGTTTTTTTTCCTGTAGTTGATTTCTAGTTTTACGCCTTTGTGGCTGTAAAAGATGCTTGATATGATTTCAGTCTTTTCGAGTTTACTGAGGCTTGTTTTGTGGCCTACTATGTTTTCTATTCCGGAGAATATTTTATGTGCACTTGAAAAAATGTGTATTCTGCAGTTTTTGGATGAAATGTTCTAAGAATATCTGTTAGTCAGGTGGTCTAATGTGACATTTAAGGCTAGGACTTAATTTTCATATTCATTTTCCGTCTAGATGATCTACTATTTATTTGAGCGGGATGTTAAAATTTCTTACTATTAATATAATACCATAAATTTCTCTCTTTATGTTCATTAATAATTGCTTTACATATTTAGGTGTTCCTGTATTAGGTATGTAGATATTTATGATTGCTATAGTCTCATCTTGCATTGACTCCTATATAATTATGCAATTTTTTTCTTTTTTTTACATTTTTTGTTTTAAAATCTATTTTGTCTGATATGAGTACTGCTACTCCAACTTTCTTTTTGTTTCTATTTGTATCTTTTTTCATCCTTTTACTTTCAGTCTGTATGTGTCTTAATTTGTAGTGAGTCTCTTATAGCTGCATATAGATGGATCATGTTTTTAAATACATTCGGCCACCCTATGTCTTTTTGTTGACATATTTAATCCATTTACATTTAAAATAGTTATTGATAAGTATGAATGTATTATCATTTTGTTCATTTTTTTTGGTTACTTTAATAATTCTCCTCTGTTCCCTTCTTCTTTTGATCTCTTCCTTTGTGATTTGCTATTTTTCTTTAATGTTTTGTGTAGGTTTCTTTCTCTTTGTGTGTATATATCTTTTGTAGGTGTCTGGTTTGTAGTTATCATGAGGTTTATATATGTCACTCTATATCTATAGCAGTCTATTTTAAGCTGATAGGCATTTAAGTTTGAGTATTCTGTAAGGACTACATTTTTACTGTGCCCTCTATGCTTTATGTTATCAACATCATGAGTTAGCCTCTTTTTTGTGCTCTGTATGTCCTAAATACTCACTGTAGTTTGAGTTGAGTTTGATACTTTTTTCTTTTGACCTTTGTAGTAGCTTTTTAAATGTTTTCATTTGCTGTATTTGTTAAATATTTGGCTTTATCTGTGAGATTTTTTTTCTTTACCATATTTTTTATTTCTGGTTATGGGCTTTTCTTTTTGGTTTAAAGAAGACCCTTTAATCTTTCTTGTAAAGTTTATTTAATGGTGACAGACTCCTTTAGTTTTTGTTTATCCTGGAAACTATTCTTCTTCAGTTCCAAATGATTGGGAATCTAGGCTAGATTTTGAAATGAAAAACCTATGTCAAAAGGTATGAATAGTTTAAATATTTTTTAATATATAGTACTCTGTCATTGTCTGGTTGATAGGCAGTTTAGCATACTTCAAATTTTAATATTGTCATTGTCATGTTTTTAATAGATACATTATGTATCATTGAGTAGATTTACCTAACTAGATTTGTAATTTACTATCTTTACTTTTTTTAAAGAATGTACCTGAAATATCTAAGTGATCACAGCTCTTTCATATTTTAAATGTTTTCCTCAAGGTTCCTAAATTGGAAATATCTTCTCAAAGAATATGAGTACTTTTTTAGAGTTCCTTTCATATTTTTCAAATTGCTTTCTACAAGGGTTGCATCAATTTATAATGCTTCTAGTGAAGTATGAGAGTTTTACATCATTGGCTAGCATTAGCTAGCATTTATATTTTTCCAATTTGCATATTTTGGTTGTAATGACAGAGAATTCTAC
The DNA here is from genome assembly GCA_028627145.1 of Eidolon dupreanum. Lineage (NCBI taxonomy): Eukaryota > Metazoa > Chordata > Mammalia > Chiroptera > Pteropodidae > Eidolon > Eidolon dupreanum. Next base: position 20,478,642 of record CM053507.1, read on the forward strand.
CAGAAAAATCTAAGGAAAGAGTTTAACTTGCTATCTTTTAACTGTGTGAGTTTTCTATTCTTTCATTCTTATCTTTTAGAAATTAGCAATTTTCTTACAAACTTTTAGGAACTATTTTTAAATGAAGCTATAAACTGTTGGTTAGATTTGTTGCTAATAATTTTACTATCACTGTTGCCATTTTATTTTAATTTCGTGCTGCCAAATAGTTTTAATATAAAATTTGAGTATTTTATGCAGTCAAACATATCGATCTTGTTCCTTTATGATTTTGTCTGTTGCTTCTAAGCATAAAAGGTCATCCCTACGCCCATGTGAATTCTGTCTTATTCTGTTAGATTTAACCAAATGAAATTGCCACTTATATAGTTAAAAATGATTGTGATTGTGTATCAGTATTTCATATGGTTATAACTTAAAGTTTTGTTAAAGTATATTCATTTTCCTTATTGGAATATTTTGTTTCTCATGGCCTCATGAACAAATAGAAAATAACATATATGCAAAAACCAACCTTGAATAAAATCACACTTTTCAAGAATGTGAAAAATCAGCTGCCCTTTTGGTTAGATGGTCAGTTCTTTAAGAAAATCAAGTGGGGCTTAGTCAAGTGATAAAGAATGGTGGTTATCATACTCAAGTTACTATGATAATGTATTGCTTCATTGCCCTTTTATAATAGGAAATTTTAAAGTGTATAAAACTGTACCTTTGAATATAGGATTATATTAGTATTGCAATTTTCAAGACTAAAAATAGAACTTAACTTACCTCATTTTTTAGGTCAGCAAGGAGGGGTCAGGAGTATACTGGCAATAAAGACAGAGGGATCTGATTCTTTTAGAATGAAAGCCCAAGAAATAATGTATTCATGATATATATGTGTTACTTGCACTCTGTTAGAATTCTAAAAGAAAAATGGCAACGAGCAACATAGGCTAGAAATCAAGGCTCTGCCAATACTTTTTAATCATGACTAACAACATCCATGGTTTTGGGCTTTCCTTAAGCAGAGATCGTTAATTATGATGAATTGTGGAGTGGTTTTGTGATTAGAATAATGTCAACTAAAAAGCCAGTATCTGACCATCTACATCATTTTCACTTATTATTTAAGCCAGTTATTGATCACAGGTCTCCTGAGGCCAAAGGCTAGTACATTTATCTATTATAAAATTAACCTCTTAGCAAAATTTGTCTTTAATCTCATGGTAGTAGTAAAAATGGGTGTCAAATGTCAGATTACAGGTAAAATTTAAATAGTCTTGCAGTTTTTAGAGCAAACTGAAATATACTAAAATGCGTGACATAAACATACTTTATCACAAACTGTAAAAAAAAATTAATAGTCTGCAAATTTTTTTAAATTAATTCTTTTCTTTATCTTTAAAGATTTTTCCTTTTGTCTTAATACCCATTTTCCTTAGTAGTACTTTGTAGGACTTAGTAGAACTTTCTAAGTAGGACTTAGAAAACAGGTAGAATTAAGGATAGAGAAGAAAATAAAAATTGTTACCCTTTGACTATATGTATATTTTTTCTAGTTCTTTCTAATATATGCATTTTACTTTTAATTATTTTACAAATCTGGATCATTTTTCATATATAGTTTTGAAGTCTTCCAAAAATGTAATTTTAACATTTCCTCATGTTATTTAATGTCTTTAAAACATTTGAAATATTCACTACTATTCTGCTTTTATCATGGAGTTTGAACATTATTTAGTTAACCATTCTTCTATTGGGCATATTCTTCTATTTTTCAAAAACATTGTGATGGACACACTTTCATGCATGAGGAAACTATAGGTCTTAGCAACCACATGGTCAAGACTAGAATACAGATGTTCTGATACTCAATCTTTTGCCTTTCGCCTTATTCCTTTACCTGTATAAAACTGTTGGACACATGTGAAACATACATTGATTGCAAATATTCCACCTATAAAATGTCTTAGTAAATTGCTCAAATCAGATGTTATTTTATGCAACACTTTTATGGAAACAAAACAAATAAAATATTTACTTGGCCTTTTGTAGGTTTATCTGTATCATTACCCATTTTGAAAACAATGGTTCAAACAATTGGATATATTATGGATTTTTTTAGGAGAAAACATGTTTTTAAAAACTTTCTGATACTTCTATCTCTTGTCCTTTAGTGGAGAAAATACTTCAAAAAAGTAATTTTGCAAAATTTTTTTATAGGCAAAGTAAAGTAACTGCACTCAAAGAAAATATAACTTGGAATAAAACAGAAAAGTTTTTAAGACTGTTAAAACTTATCTGAAGTCAGTAAAGCAAAGAGAAATAGGTAGACTATTCCAGATAATTGGTACTGCAGAGAACACCATTCCCTTCTCAGCAGTCATAAGGTGAGAGAGACAAAGTCAAAAAGCACAAAGAAAAGTAGTCACAGGGAATAAGTTCTTAGAAATAGCCGTTGTAATGCTACAAAGGATTTTAAACATAGGAAGTATTATTTTAAACCGAATTCTGAAAAGATCCGGAAAGACATTTATATAATTGTTTAAAATAATGTCTTGTAGACCATTTTAAAATGTTAATATTTAGGGACTAAAAGATGTGCTGATACTTAAAATTGTGATAAGCAAAAGTAGGTGGCTACAAAGATGTTAAAAAAGAAGATACTAAAACAGAGTTTAGAACCATATGAATGTTTATCCTTTTATAACTTTTAGAAAAAAATTAGAAAAAAAGTTATTTGTGTTTGGTCTTTCAAAATATAAACAACTATGTTATTGAATCTAATTTTACTTTAACTTGAATTTTATGTCTAGAAGTATTAGTAGATATACTTGTTTTACATGGCATTATTTTAGAATTTCTGAGAAGCCTAACATACAAATAACTAATGCATTTAAAAAGCCTTAATTTCCTACTTCTATGGGAAAATCTCTTAGTTTTGCTGTCAAAAAAGTTCTCAATTTCTAATAGCAGAGTGTTAAGTAAACGTCTTTACTCAGTAGCACAATTGTGTAGCTGTCACAAGTAGATGATGGTTTGAATTTGCTCTTTCGTCCATTTTGTTTGTTTTATGCTTCTAAACTTGCAGTAAAATAGCCAAAGTTCTTCTTCTGTCTCCCTGCCTACCTTGGCTACACAGAGGGGAGGGAATCTCTACTTCATCTACCTCGCTTTTAGATAGAGCTGCGTCCTTTCCAAATCTAAGCGTTCTTCTTAGGTTCTATTACTACAAGGTGGTTTAAGCAGTGAGGCTCCATTGCTGGGGCTAGGAATGAAGGAAATTGAGGAAGGGAGAGGGCCCTCATTTTGAAAGACGAGAAGTAGTCTGTAGCATTTTCACAAAGATTTCAGTGTTCTATGAGCCATTAAGTAAGTGCATACTATTTTCATCTAACTATGTGGGGCTGGTAAAGGTGGTGGCATTTCAGCATCTCTGCAACTAAGGACGACTGGTGAAAAGGAAATTCCAAATAGCGGGTTCTGCAGGATGTAGTTGAGAAATAGTGAGATGCGACATATTGCTGAAATGTTAGCTATGCGTACAAACATGGTTGAAAAATAAGGATAGAAGAATAAGCTTGGGATATTATTGATAGTATTGAAAATTAAAGTGATAAGTTTAATGCTTAACTCTAGAAGCAATGCAGAGTCACTGAGGTATATTTTAAGCATCGGCTTAGTGAGAACTTTGTTTTGTGAGGATAATTTTAGTAGCTGTATATAGAATGGAAAAGATACAGCTATAGCAGTCTAGATGGGGAGTAAGCCTTTTCTGTCAAGGATCAGATAAATATTTCAGGGCTTCTGAATCATACAGTCTGTACCACAACTAACTATTCAACCCTGCTGCTTGCTGCCATGGACAATTTATAAACAATTAAGCATGGCTGTGTATTTGTATAGTATATGAACAGCATCATTTCATGGGGTCATGAATATGGGCTTCTTAAACAGGCCCTCAAGGCTGTGTAATCTTAGGTTAAGATTCATCTCTTTATTTAAACTTCCTCATCTATAAAAGATATCTATAAAATTACATTTTTCTCTGGTTTATAATAAAGAAAATAGCTATTATATAACTTTTTTTGCAAACCTCCTAAGCTCCTTAGAGTAAATGTTTGGTAAAACTCTAAGATGAATTTTCTATTGAGAACGGAATATATGTCATAGGTTTAATTCTTTTCTTTTCTTGTCTTTATTTAAACCAACTTGGTGCTACATTCTAGAGGCAAGATAAATCTACTTTTGAGCTACTTGTAATATTTCTAGCTTAGACCTTGATCCTAAGAGATAGAATTATAGTAACTGTTAAAATGAAATGTAGCCAGAAATATGATAAGCTGTTGATATGTGTCTCTGTCATAGTGAGATTGCATTTTACTTTAAAGCAAATGGCACAGTACCTGTACTGTGAATATGTTTAATATTTTTCAAGTTACTCATCTGAAAAAGCTTGATTAAAATGAGCTTTTAAGGTGGCGCTTACAACCATTAAGATCATTAGGAGCTACATCCAAAAGGCTAAAGAAAATTTAGTTTTAACTTTGTTTTATGGCAATCAAAAATTATTAGACTTTTTTTTCCCCCCATGAAAGTTAATAACAAATGGATCTCAAACTATGAGGCAGTACAATGTTTTAAGAACAGAGATTTTGTGATCTGGATTAAAATTCAAGTTCTGCCACTTTATCATTTTTGTGACTTAAGGTAATTTATTCTTCATCTAAATGATAGCATTAAGAATACCTGCCTTGTCAGGAGCATTATGAGAATTTTGTTAAATGAGATGTATGTAAAGTGCTTAGCAGAGGGTCTGGAACATGAAAACATACAATAAATAATAGCTATTATATTTTTGTCCAAAAAAGATGTTAATTTTTTTTTCAGGTAGCTTATGGTCTTTCTCAGTAATGTCTGTTATGTTGGCCTGGAAAGTTATGGCACATAAAAGTTATCACATATATATTTGGAGCTCATATGATCACTTTAAGAATTGCATTCTATAACCAAATAGATTGGTTTAAAAACTTATTAATGATCTGTAGATGACATGATTCATTATTACTACTTGTTATAATTTCCTCAATAACATATTATTCTTTCAAATGTCCAGCTATTTGAATTAGGTAAATTCTTCCTAACAGATAAAATTCAGTGAAATTAATACTTCAAAATTAATTTATATATAATACTTATAAGGATTTTAAAATTTACAAGGAAGTTTATTTCAAATATATACTTACTGAGTGCTGACTTTTCCAGACTCTTTTCCAGATGCTAATGTTATACAACTGTCAGACAATCGTTACCTTCAAGAAGCTGATAGCCTTCAAAAAAGGAAATATAGACAATAAAATGAATAATTATACTGAAGATGTGCTGATACATGTATTCCCAGGGCATTGCGGGAATGTAAAGCAGAAAATTGTAACCATCACAAAAGGAGTCAGGAAGAAAATAAGCTGGAACTGATGAGGTGTTCAGGAAGTGATACTTCTTGTGCTGAGCTTTGAAAGAATATAGATTACTTCGGAAAAGGATGTAGAAGTTGTCCAGACAAAGGGAACTTATAGGTTTATTTGTATAGATAATGCATTTTTATTAACACGCATTAGAAAGAATGGCTACATGACTTTGAGCAAGAAACTTTACCTTATAAGGTTGTTGTACTATTAAAAGAAATAATAGACTTTTTATTCCAATGAATATGGAGTAACAGGGATTGGATTTACTCTCTCACCTGAAACAACTTAAAAAAAATAAAAAAAAAACGGACAAATTATTTGAAAAAACAGCTCTCAAGACATCAAGCATGAAAAGCAGTGATTCTTGAGAGATGGGAAAAACAGGATGAGCCCTTCAGTTGTTCCAGCTTAAGGCCTGGAGAAAGTTTCCAGGTCATGCCACAGGTAGGGAGAACCTAGTTAGAGCCTGATGGTCTCTTTGAGTTGAGAACGCAAAGCTGTGATACCAGGGAGGCCAAAGCCTCTAGAGTTCACAGGGCAGGTTACCAGAGAGGAATGAGCTACAGGATATCTGCAGAGGGTCCCCTTCATGTATTCAATAGACTACTTATCAGTACGTGCATGTGAGGAAACTATCTAAGGCATGGGTGAAAACCACCTGAAGTGATTAGAGGAAATTGTGCCTATTACAGAGAGTTGCTATAGAGCCTATTCTCAACAACCAATATAGAAAACCTCATATTTCATGGTGCTTCCAATCAAGTACTAAAAAAACATTAGTGGGTAAAAATCAACTACAGACTTAGAGCTGTCTGGTCCTGCCTACAAAGCAGGAACTGGAAGGATCAAACTGCTTCCAAAGGATGTAACTGTATCCCAGAACAAAGACTAAGACTATTTATAGGAATACGGAAATATCCAGCATGCAACAAAATAAAATTCATGATGTCTGACATCCTATAAAAAACTACCATGCATCCAAAAATCCAAGGAAATATAACATATAATAGAAAAGTCAGTCAATTGAAACTGACCCAGAATTGACACAATAATAGAATTAATAGACAAGGACATTAGTAGAATTATCACTATATTGTTTATGGTCAGAGCACTGCTAGAAAGACTGAACATATTAGAGACATGAAAGCTATTAAAAAACTAAATTCTACGCAGAAAACTAACTACATGTCTAAAATGAAAAATACACTAGATGAGATTAATGGAGATGCTATATTGTAAAATATGAATTAGTGAACTAAGGACATAGCAGAAGAAAGTATCCAAAATGAAACTGGAGAGAAAGAGACTAAAAAAAAAAAAAAAAAACAAATCAAAGAATATTTATGAGCTGTGGTACAACTTTAGGCAACTAAATATATAATATACATGGAATAGGAGTCTTGAAAGGAAAGGTAAGAAAAGGGGGTGACAAAAATATAACTGAAGAAATAATGACCAAATATTTCCAAATTTGATAAAAACTATAAACCAACAGTTCCAAGAAGCTCAGCAAGCCCCAAGCCCAAGAATATGAAGAAAATTACACTAAGTTATATAATAGTCAAACTGCTTAGAACCAGTTATGAGCTTAAAAGCAAATAGAGTAAAAAATGAATGCTCATTGTTATTATGTATGAAGAAACAAAGATAACTTTGAAAGTAGATTTCTCATTGGAAGCAATGCAAACTACAAGACAGTAAAGCAACATCTTTAAAATAATGGAAGAAAAATTTTATAAACCAAGAATTCTGTGCTCTGGGAGAATATTTTTCAAAACTGACGGACAAACGAAGATTTTTTTTTTTAAGACACACAAAAATGGAAAGAATTTATCACCAAACAACCTGCACTCAAGAAATGTCAAAGGAAAGTCTTTCAGCATTAGGAAATGATAATAGATGGAAATGTGAATTGGCATGAAATAGTAGAGAGTAGTAGAAATAACTACACGGGTAGATATATATATATATATATATATATATATATTTTAAAGATAACTAAAGCATAAACAACACAATATATTGTGGAGTTTATAACAATATATGGCTGCAATGATGATGATGCAGAGGCTGGAAGGAGAGAAATGAGTATATTATTATAAGGTTTTTATAGTATATATGAAGTGATATAATAAAGTAGAAGATAAGTTAAATATGATGCTGCCTATTTAAAAAAACCATTTCAAATATAAAGACTAAGAAGTAAAAATGACAGAAAAAGATATACCAGGCTAAAATTTAGTCTTAAGATGTCCTTCCTCATCAAATTGATATGTAGAGTCAATGCAATCCCATGCAAAATCCTAATTTTTTTTTTTTTGGTAGAAATTGATAAAATTTGGGATGCAAAAAACAGAAGAGCCAAAATTACTTTGAAAAAGAAGAAAGAAGTTGGAGGAGTTACTCTATCAGATATCGAGTTAATATAGAAATAAATATAAAATAGCAATCAAGACAGTGTATTATTGGTACCAAAATTGACAAATTGATCAGTGGAACAGAATAGTCTAATTATATATATATTCCCAATTGATTTTAACAAAGGTGAATAAGCAATTGAGTGGAAAATGATAGTCTTTTCCATAAATGATGTTGGAACAATTGGATTGCAACATATCAAAAAAAAGGAAGGCTTTTCAGTGTATATGTTGTACTATATAAAAAATTAACTAAATTTGTTTTCTGGAACTAAATGTAACATAAACTATAAAACTTGTAGTTGTAAACCTAGGAAAAATCTTTGTGAATTTGGGTTAGGTAAAGATTTCTTAGCTGTAACAATAGGAGGACTTTATCCAGAAAATAAATATAAATATATAATTCTCTCTGTGTGTATATGTCTGTTTTGCAAACCCCATATATGAAAAATTACTTTCATTATAGTTAAGAGCTCTGAAAACTTAATAAGAAAACAATCCAATAAAAAGTGGCAAAAGTTTTGAACATCCATTTTACCAAGGAAGATATATGGATAATAAATAGGCACATGAAAGGATGCTCAACACCATTAATCATTAGGGGAATATAGATTAAAGCTACAATGAGGTGCCTATTAGAATTTTGAAATTAAACACTGACTGTACTAAGTCATTACTAGGATGTGGAGTAACTGGAACTCTTATATACTGCTGGTGGGAATGTAAAACCACTTTGGAAATAGTTTGGCAATTTTTTTTTAAAGTTAAACATATATTTACCATATGACTCAGCCATGCCAATGCCAGATATTTATACCTAGAGATATGAAAACACATAGTTATACAGAGAATTGTATGTGAATGTTTATAGTATTTTTAATAGTAGCCAAAAAACTGGAAATAATTTGAATGTTGACAGGTGAATGATAAAGACTGAATGAATATTAGTAACCTGACAGTGGAATATGGCAATTAAAAAGAATGAGTACTGATATACACACAATGTGGATGGATTTTAAAATAAGTACGCTGAGTTAAAAAGCCATACCAAAAAAATACTTATTGTGTTATTCCAACTATAAAAAATACTGGGAAATGCAACGTAATGTGTGGTGTCAGTGTTTGCCTGAAGACTGGGAAGTGGAGTGGAGGCACAGAGAGGCATGGAAGAATTAAAGAAGGGCATGTGGAGAAGTTTGGAGTGATGAATATGCTTGTTATCTTAAGAGTAGTGACATTTCATGACTTTATGAGTATGTCAAAAAACCTATCAAACTGATTAAATAATTTTATTGTAGTTGCATTATACCTCAGTGAAGCTCTTTGAAAAAAATTTAAGGTAGAAATATCACACATGCTTGGCACAACGAAGACATTTAGTAAATAGTAGTTTCTTTAAATTATTATTTTCTCTCTCATTATACTATTAGATCCTTGAAACCAGAAGCTATATCTATTTATCTTTTTATCTTCAAACTTGTAGCATGGTACCTTATACATAAAAGATGATCTATAATATTTTTGAACAAGTAAAAGTAATGAATTTTGAACAATTAAATGTAAAGGAAACACCCCACGAGGGCCTAATAGTACTCTAACGAACACCATCTGTCTATAAGATCCGAAATATTTATTCTGTACGTTCTCTTCAGATGGAAGTTTCCAATAACCCAAGTCCTATAAGTAGGTAAACGTCCCTGTATATATTTTTCTTATTTTGTTTTCATTGTCATAAAATACACTTAACATAAAATTTGCTATCTTAACCATTTTTAAGTGTACAGTTCAATGGTATTAAATACATTCCCATTGTTGTGTAGCCATCACCACCATTCATCCCCATAACTCTTTTCATCTTGTGAAACTAAAACTCTATACCCATTAAACAATGGCTTTCCATTTTCCCCTCTCCCCAATCCCCTGGCAGCTCTAAGTTTTGATACTGACTACTCTCAGTACCTTATATGAGTAGAATTATAGAGAATTTTTCTTTTTATGACTCACTTATACTTAGCACAAGTGTCCTCAAGCTTTATTCATGCTGTAGCATATTACAGAATTTCTTTCATTTTTAAGGCTGAATAATACTCCCTTGTGTGTATATACATACATACCACAGCACAAGTGTTGGCAAGGATGTAGAGAATCTGGACCTCTTCTACACTGTTAGTGGGAATTAAAATGGTACAGCCACTGTGGCAGCTAGAATGGCCATATTTTTGTCAACTTTCAGAATTCCATAGTGGTGGCCAGGGGTTCAGAGAACTGAAAATGAATGGAAGTGAGAAGGGTGAGCAAATAGCTTAAATAGTTTAGCTTTAGGTGACTGGTTTATATAAGAATAGGCTTCTCTTTGCTGCTCTTTTTTTATATAGTCATGGCTTAAGGATTGTGCTGATCGTGAATGTTAGCTTTGGCAGTATTTTGAGAATCTAGATATGCTATCTATTTATAAGGAACTCGAGGAATTGGACTAAATAAGGGTAAATCCACAGTCAGAGGAAAAAGTCTAGACATTGAGGATAGTCACCTCTTCAAGCCATCAGGAAATGGACTTAATTTTAGTTTCATCTTAGGGCTTTTGTTTTTTCTTAAGAATCTAGATACTCCTCTCTAAAACCAGAGCTTACAAGTGGAGTTAAGTAGGTGTTCTTAGCTACCAAGGGGAGGGAAGGGGCAGGGCAATTCTGGAGAATTCATGGCAGTAGAAAGACAACCAACCCCCTCACCCCCATCAAAAGTTCTTTATTGATTTAGAAATTTTAAACCCTATATATTCTTATTTCTAGTTATGGCCTTTTCTGCATAAAGAAGACCCTTTAACATTTTTTGTAAACCCTATATGATAAGAATTTCTAGCAGAAGTACACTATTCTTTAAATGAGTTAAAATTACAGTATATTATCTATGCTAATATTTATTTTTGGGGTATCACACCATAACACAATAGTGTTTTAACTTTACTACAGCCTTTAAAAACTTACAGTAAAAGTTCATAGTCTTCTTACTGTTCTGTTAATGTCAGTACTAAAATTTATTTTTAAGGAACAACATATTTTCTAAAATTTAATTTTGTTAATATTCATGTAATTATGCATTACTAATTTTCATGTAAGGAATATTATTTTTTAATGAAATATAATTTTTTCTTTGTAAGTTTACTTCACACAATATAATTGTGACATTGTGTTCTTAAATATGTCCTTGTATAATTCTTATATTGAAAAATTGCTGTATTCCGTGCATTTGTATTTGGTATTATTATTTATTAAATAAAATTTGATTTCTAGTTCTGAATAACAGTATCATTTAGCAACTTTAAATGGAATTCATGCTAATCCCTGTGATCTAATATATTCTAAAATAGATAAAGCATTAGAAATTTTGACACGCAAGCCCCAAAGGTATTTTCATTCTAAGCCTGCTAGTATGATGATACCTAACTAAAAATGGATTAGTATAAAATGTTCTTTTAACTCTATATTGTTTCTATTTTCCTCTTAATCTTTTTTTAAAAAAGCAACTATAGAAAGCAGTCGGAATGATAGCAGCATGTATCTGCCATTCTCCTCCATTCCAAGCTCCAAATGATTTTTTTCTGAGCCAAGAAGCTACTGACTCACATAGGCAGGTGAGACCTGGAGGGTTTCAGTGAAGAGACCTGTTATGATGCCTTTCCTCTTCTGGGACAAACTCAAAGCTGAAACTGTATTAGGGGGCCCTTGGAAAGGATTTGAGGGGAAGGTGACTGACAGAAAAAGACTGCAACCAAGAATCCCATATCCATTCAAATTATTCACCAGTCAGAGTGAAAGAAAGATATTTGCAGATGGACAGAAAGTGAGAGAGCATTTGTATCTGAATTCCCTATCCAAGAATAATGTTTGAGAAATGAATCCAATACTTGAGAAATGAAGTCAAATATTTTTAAAAGTAAAAATATTTATAAAATAAAAATTACTTTTAAAAATCTGGTGAACCTAACAATGTATTTTTATCCCATAGTTGAATTGACCCCTATATTTCACAAATAAAATTAGGAAGTTATATTTGTATATACAAATGTATTTAGAATGGAATTCTATTTCATTTATATTACCGAGACAAATGTATTATTTTGAACAGATTGGTCTTTTGAACAAAATCAAAAACCTATCCTTATGTTTTATATCTATGAAATTAATTGCTTTGACTTCATAAATATCGTACAGATTTAGTTAGAAAGATACTGAGATTTGGAGCAGAAAGTCGTGATTTCAGTCTGTGATTCACTAGTCAAGGCAAGTTACTAAACTATTCCTATTCCCTGGTTTTCTTTATCTTTGAAATATGAATCCTATGTTGTAGCTTATTAGAGAAATTAATGAAGATATAAATATATCTTAGCAGGTGTTATTATCATAATTATCAACCATCAAAAATCTTTCCTTCAGAATGGTAATCACGTTTTCAAGACAGTAGTTATAAATTGGTGGGGGGTGCTATGGAGGGAGATTTTGTGGGTAGGAGATTTTAACAATATTGTTAATGTTTTATTAGATGTGGGTACTCATTCTATATATTTTTCTATGTCTTACATATTCTTAATTATTAAAAATAATGTTTCCTTATAAAGTACATAAAACTTCCCATGAAATATCTTAACCAATAAAGTGTCTAACATTTTTCTATCAAAGGATGCTGCTTATTGGACCCTTGGAAATGTATGCTTCATAATTCTTAGCTTCATTGGGAGATGCTATTCAGAACATCATTTTCTTCTTGCCATTCTAGTTATGTAATATTGCACAAAGTATCACATTTCTATTGTATGTGTTAATAGATGACATAGATACACAGACTGTTTTGGGATTGATCCTGGCTATGAGAAGTACTGTGTGTTCCACACAGTATTAGTCTTTATAGTGACTTAAAGTTTCATGAAAAGTCAAGAAATTTTGTAAGCCTGAAATTGCAGTTCTGCATGACAACAGTGAGTTAGTGCTGAGTATCACCTGCTTGCTTTGGCGGGCTGTATATTCCACAGTTCTCCACACTCTCTGTGCTCCCTGATACTGATGCCATTCGCCTTTATCATCATAAATGTTTATATTAACTGTATGGCCCATATAGGCAATTTAGTTTATAACTGTTAGAGAAATTATTATTCAGTAGGTCTCAGTCTGCCATTAGAATTTTGCTGTGATATTTTAATTTGATGTCACTTATCCAATACTTTATAAAACACACTTACATACATTTTCTCTACAAATATATGGCATAAAGTACTCTTTTGTTTGTCAGCTCCTCCTCACACCCAAACATGTTACCGATTAAATATTTCTCAAATCTAGTTTTTTTCTGTTCAACCTTACTGCTGCTGCTTCACCTCAGGCCCTCTTTGTCTTTCTCCAGGAATTCTTTAATTGCTCCCTAACTGCGCTCCTGGTCTCCAGTCACATGCCTTTCACTTCATACGGCTAGAATGATATATCAAAGTACAAATCTCATCTCATCATCCTGCTGTTTCAAATTCTTGTTAAGTCTCTTCCTCTTCTATGTCAGGGGTCAGCAAACTTTTCCTTAAAGGTCTGGTTAGTAAATATTTTAGGCTTTGAGAGACATAAGTTTCCTGCTATTGTTGAGTTGAGCACAAAAGCAACCACAGACAATATATAAACAAATGGGCATGGCTGTGTTCCAATAAAACTTATTTACAAAACCAGCCGCTGGTCTAGGGCCACAGTTTGTTAACCCCTGTTCTATGATATAAAAGGCTCTCCCTGTCTTCCCTCCCATCTCATTTAACACTCTCCCATTCTGTTTCTTACAGTTCAAAAGCACCATTCAAATTCTTAAACTTTCTGAGCACAACATATTTCTATATCCAGTTATTTAATGCTTTTTATTTAAGCTTTTTTTCACATGTAGTGAAATATTCTAATACATTTTGTAAAATGTTAATTCTGAAATGATTGCATATAAATGTTTAGTTATGTGCTTACATATTTATAAATGTATTGTGAAGTGTTAAGTATTAAAAATAGTTTTTAACAGGTCTTTCGTAAAAATCATTGTCTTGATATAGTGTGTTATAGTTTGGATATCCTCAACACATTATTTATCCAAAAATCTCAGAGTAGGGTCACTAGTAGGAAAGAAGTTTGGTTTCAGCATTATCAACTTTATTGAATCAAGGTTTATTGAGAGAACTATATTAGGACAGTTAGTAGGAATTGAAACCACTTAACTTACGTCATGTCCTGTCTTCATCACAATTGCTTCTTTCCAGTAGAGTTAGGAAAACAAAGTCTTTGGTTTGAGGATATGACTTACCGGAAGTATGGGACTTTAAGTTGTTGTTTAAATTCTAATAAATCACTTTACATGTTTCCATATGCAACTAATATGTTGTTAAATGTGTGAGTTTCGCCTCATTATTAAGTTACTGTTATGTAAGCTACTAATGATTGGTACAATGTTGGGTAGTAAACAAAACCTTTTCCAGTAAAAAAAAAATGAAAAAACTTCATTCTTGCATCATGTTAATGAAAAGTATTATCTGATTACTAAGGTGAGAGAGTAGATTGGTAGAGTTGTGATGCAGTTTTGTTCAGAAGTAGGTGGATATTAATATTGATTAGGATAAAGTTCTCTTAATTTTCTGATATTGCATAACAGTGCATGAAAGCTCCATCTATTAAAACTGACCTATAAATGTCTTTTGTGGTTGATTTTTAGCCACCAGCTGAACAAGCTAAAGCCAGACTGCAGCTGGTTCTTGAAGCTGCTGGTAAGTGTTGGTAATTAACTTTATTTAAATGAAAAGCTTGAAATAAATCCTGACATGCTTACAGGTGGGTCAAAGGGAAAAACATCTATTGTCATATATTCTCACAAATTTATGAGATCTAGGTTATATATATGGCCATATTTTACCTTAAATATTTATTACTATAGTATATTACTTAAAGGTCATTCTTTACCTTTTTATTTATAAAATTGACTTCACTTTTGTTTTAATTTTGATGAAGTCCAATTTATTGGTTTTTGTCTTTTATAAACTGTCCTTTTGGTGGCATGTGTATTTTTTGCCTAACCTCACATCATGAAGATTTTCTCCTACATTTTCTTCTAAAAGTTTTATACTTTAACATTTTAGATTTAAGACTATGATCTATTTTGATTTAATTTTTGTATAAGATGTGAGTTTTAATTTGAGGTTTTATTGTTCCAAAGGAAACAGGTAAATGTCATTTTATAATTCATCGAATTACATTCTACTAACTCATTGGACTCTTTGTTCTGGGTACCATCTAACTTTAAATGCTATGTTTTATTTTTCAATGTACAATAATGCTATACTTGGATTTTAGATATAATACCCAGATTCATGTAGACATTAAATACTTTACCATTTTAAAAAATATAAAGATCCCTGTCATCTTTTCTAAGTACTGATATTTTACTCTGAATCTTAATGTGCTCTCCAGAAATATATGTAACTTACTCAAATAAGTCATCAAGATAAGCGTGCAGTAGGGTTAAAATAATATCACAAAAGTAGTACATGTTTTTAAAAATTATTTACTTTTTAAAGATTCATAAAGAGATCATAATTTCCAGTTGTAAAATATGGATTCCATTTTAACATCAAAAGTAATTTCAGACTGAAACTGGAGGGCACACGAGTCCAGGGCTGGGTGCTGCCTGCACCATTCAGCCAATAGACTGACACAGGAGTTAAGCTATTTAGAATAAGTGCTTATTAGAGAATTGCAAGTCCCAGAGTCGCAAACAAGCTGTTGCTGAAAGGCCTGGCTCTCTGAGTATCTCAGGAGTACAGATTATACAGGGAACAATCTATAATCATAGAAACTAAGGGATTTGGGGTCGTCGGTGCTACTGATTGGACAATTAAAAAGGGACGAGGTAATTGGTCACTGTGTCCAGTTCTGGAATCAGCCATGGCGCCATCCTGCCTGGCCCTATGACCTGGTTCTTTGGCTGGTGGAGTTATAGTTCTGCCTCCATGGAGCGAGGCTGAAACACATCTAAAGCCAAGATGTCTTTCTTAGGCAGAAGTTCAACTGAAATTATTGTCGTCCTCAATGTTATAGACCTGAGGCTTGGTTAATCTTATGTCCGAAGGCTTAATGATTAAAGGAGCAGGCATACAGAGTATAAGGGCAGGTATAAAAGCAAGTGAGTCCCAATGCCATTATCTAGGCCAAACCAGCTTGAATCGAGGGGCAAGGAGGGACTATATTAAAGAAATGAAGCTTGTTCGTGGTCACAAGCTTTAGGATAAGAAGAGGTGAGGCCGAGAACACCATGATGCTCATAATACGGGGATCCTTTATCAAGTTTTTCTTCACTATCAAATGATAGTAGTTATATTTTTGTATTCATTGATTGAGAAAATACATATGTGCATATGATTTAAGGATTTCTTGCATTTGCTTCTTGTATTCCCACCCCAAATGTCTGTTGTAGTCTAAAGATTTGGAACACTAGTATAAATGATATACTAGCTTCATATATCACCAGTAGAAGTAACTTACCATATAGGGATAAAAATCAATAAATATTTTGACTATCAGTCTTTATACTCCTACATATTACTTTAAAAGTCACATGTATTTTATGTATGTATTCATTTTATGAATTAAAATTTTGCTTGCTCTAGGGTTTTATAGGATAAAGCTAATTAGTATGATTATCATTTACATAATATGCATTCATTCTTCAGTGGCATTTTGCTTTGACAAAATATTTTCAGTTCATAATTTGAGTATTAACAAACTCTAGCTTTAAAGGAAAATATTTATGGTACTTAGTCCAGAAAATATTTGCTTCTGTTAATACAACTATATAGAATTTCATTTAATAGCTTTATACAGTTTTCTTTTATTTCTTCATCTTTTAATGATCTTTAAGAATATTATGAAACAAATATGACAGTCCAAACCTCAGAGTGTTTAACTGGTTTATATTGGTCCCAGCCATCATCCTGATTTTTAAAAATTTAATGCTGTCAACTCTGTTAAGGATAAAAAGCTAGGTTCTGTATATTTGAGAAACATTTCAAAACATGACAGTTTTCAAATTAAAAAATGTATATTGGCCTAGATTAGCAAATGACAGACGTTAGCTAGATGTTACGTTATTTATTAATTTCTTCTTGTTGACTGTATATGTTGTCTCAGCTTTTTTCTCTTATCAGTAACACTGTGATGTGCATCCTATTACAAATTGTGCTTTTTAATTTTAGATTATTTTCTTGGGATTGATTACTGTAAAAAATGAGTTTATGAGGTTAGTGGGTATTAATTTTAGAGCGGCTTTTTGTACATTTTTGCTGTATTACTTTACAAAAAGAAAAAAACCTGTGCTACTTTTCACTGCCACTGGTTAAGTAACCATTTTTACCAGACTGCTTTTTTGATGCCAGTTCTATGAATATATTGCTTCATAGTATGATATAACATATTATACCCCTTTGAAAAATATCCAGTACTGCTTTTAATGAGAACTGCCTGGAGAGGGGAAGCAGATGGATGGATAAGGGAGAACTTATTGTCAGGGTTCCAGAACTCTGTTTCAGTGATGAATTCAGGGTGTTCATTGTATTGTTAAAAATTAACAATTAAAATAAAAGCGGGGAGGGGAATAAAAAGAACTTGAGCCAGTCTGATAAGGCTTGCAGTTAAAGTCTAGCCTGGTCCTAAGAGTGAAGTGGCTGGACAGAAAGGTCCAGCAGTACCCATTCTGTCACATTAGCATTTGCTTGAGTTCCCAGGGAAAACACTTTGGGGCCTGGAAACTGGGTATGGGGAAAGGCTTAAGGCCGTGTGTTGGATTCTTGAGACAGGATTCATTTCAGCCTTATAATTACCATGATCTAGTCGATAGGGTTCATATATAGACATCCTGCTGATTAAATTTAGTCTTTTACTCTGTAGGTCCCAGAAGAAAGCTTTATATATAACCATTGCATTGTTATTGAATTATTAGTGAATGTTCATAATGTTACTGGTTTGGAAGTAAAATATATTTAGAATATTTGGCAATGATTATTAGTGGTATGATTTTGAAAGAGTAAAATAACATTAAGCAAAATGTCTAGGGTATCATGCATATTGTACCAAACATGAATTTGAAGTCAAATTTTATTATACTTATATTTCATATGTGCTAAACTGTTATATTTTTTACTTTGCTATGCTGAATCTCTAGATTTAGATAGAATCATTTTTCATGTTCATTACCAGATTGCAATTGAAATCAAATTTTGGTTTAACTTGTTTAAACTTTTAATTCAAGGGTGATGTGAAATTAAGATTATAACTAAGGTTGCTTTTTTTAAAATCTTCAAATGGCAGTAGGACATAGAAGGTTGCAAAATTGTGTAAATTTGTAAGATTGAATCTAAATGGTAACTTCAGCTAATGATTTACTCTGTGGTGCTAAGTCCAAATACAAATGCTTTCTACCATGATGTCTTCCTTTCCTCTTTAAGAATACTTTTATCATTCTTCTATTTAATATTGAAATTCTTCTATTTAAGATTAAAATTTTTCTTTGACTTCTTTATAGGCAATCATTCACCTAGAATTAATGACTCTTATTTTGAAATATTTTTTATATTTATCCCTTTATTATCTTTCCCACTGCCATCTCCTTAGTAGATGCCAAACATTTCATCCAAAGGTTAATCCATTACCTCTTAAGTGGTCTCTTGCTTCAATTCTGTTACTTCTCCAGAGAGATGGTGGTGGATAGAGGAAGGGTTCTAAGTCTGCTTCCTATTCGTTCTGTAACCTTGAACAGTTTGGTGTTTATTGTTTAGCTCACACAGAATGTTTTAAATGGAACATGACAGATGTGTATATTTTCTAGTTTACTATAGTACTCTATTTTTAAAAAGTAATTTATCGTGGTGAAATTCACATAATATAAAATTAATCATTTGTGTTTAAAGTGAACAAATATGTATTTAAAGTGGCATTAAATGTATTTATAATGCTTTATAACTACCACCTCTAACTAGTTCTAAAACATTTGCATCACTCCAAAGTGAAACCTCTTCCTATTAAGCAGTTTTCATCCCATTCCCTTTACCCCAGCTCCTGGTGACCACTAATTGGCCCTCCGTCTCTGTGAATTTATCTCTCCTGGTTATTTCATGTAAATGAAATCATACTACATTTGACCTTTTGTGTTTGGCTTCTTTCACTTAGCATAAGGTTTGGAGGTACAGCTATGGTGTAGCATGTGTCCATTTTTATTCCTTTTTATGGTTGAATAATATTCAGTTTGTTTATATACACTATTTGTTTATCCACTTATATATTGATGGAAATTTGGGTTCTTTCCACCTTTTGGCTGCTGTGAATAGTGCTGTTATGAACATGCATTTATTTGTACTTGTTTGAGTACCCATTTGTAATTTTGGGAGTAGATACCTAGGAGTGTAATAGTGGAGTCATTTGGTAATTCTTTTGTTAACATTTTGAGAAACCACTTAACTTTCCCACAGCAGCCGAACCGTATTATATTTCAACCAGCAATATATGAGTACAGACTCCTATTGTCTCAACTAGACCATGGCACACATTTGAATTCCTTGTTTGAAAATATTTAGATTTGGGATTTCTCTGTACCATCATTTCCTCATTCGTAAGGAAGAAGATAATAACTACCTCCAGGGTTGTTGTGACGATAAATATCATAATGCAGTAAGTGCCTAGCCCAGAGCCTGGCAAAGGGTAGCCACCAGAAATCTTTATTTCTTTATACATTTTGTAAATACCACTGCTAGATGATTCTCTTGGCCACCATTTGGTCATGCTACTCCATTGCTCAGAATTATTAATTGGCTCTCTATTGCTTACAAAATCAATTTTACAGTTATATACTTCAGGTTCCAAAGTTCTGTATTGTGGATCTTAAAGACTTTTCTGTCTTTATTTCTTAGAATTATGTGCTTTGTCTCATTGTTCTTTGAGTTACATGTTTGTTTGTTTGTTTTCTACCTGGGAATCTTTGCTCATGATTTTATATCTTCTAGAAATGTCTTTCTCTTTCTTCTTCCCTCTTCAAACACTTCAGGACTCATCTGCAGTAGAATTTCCACATTATTTCCCTGCCTTTTCTAGCACATGATCTTTCCTCCTTTGAATTCCTTTTGTCTCAGTCTTTGCATACCATTTAGGCTGATATTTATTCACATACTGCTAATATTAATGTTTAATTGTTTCATGAGTGCTGGATTTATTTCCCCAATGAAATAATAAACTTCTGAAAGTCGGGAACCATATCTAAAATTTCCAAATCTTTCCCAGCAGTTTTAACAGCTGTGGTAAGTGGTAATATACCAAAAAGAATTCCAGCTGTTACTTTTTGGTGTATAAGTCATTGGGAGAAACAACAATCTGGATAACTGAAAAGTAAACCTTTAAATTCTGATGTGCTCTTTATAACCACTGTTTGATGGATTTTTTAAAAATTAATTTTATTATGGTAACATTGGTTAATAAAATCCAGTAAGTTTCAGGTGTACAATTTAACAGTAAAGTGTGTGTGTGTGTGTGTGTGTGTGTGTGTGTGTGTGTGTATGTATATATATATATATATATATATATATATATATATATATATATATTGCATTGTATGTTCACCTCCCATAGTTAGATTTCTTTCTGTCACCACATATTTGACCCCTTTTACCCCACCTACATCTCTCTTTCCCTCTCTCCCCCACCCTCTGGTAACCACTAGTATATTGTCCATGCTCATGAGTCTCTGTTTGCTGCTTTTAGGTTTATATCCCACATATAAGTGATATCATGTGGTTTTCCACTTTTTCTGACTTATTTCGCTTAGCATGGTTATCTCGAGGCCATCCACGTTGTCACAGTGGCAGTACTTCATCTCCTCTTATGGCTGAATAATATTCCATTGTATATATGTACCACAGCTTCTTTATCCAATCATCTGTTGTAGGACACTTTGGTTGCTTCCATGCCCATATGATCCAGCAATCCTTCTTTAGTATTTACCCTAAAGACTTGAAAAGCCATATCCAAAAAGATATTTGTACACCAATGTTCATAGCAGCATTATTCATGATGGCCAGGACATAGAAACAGCCTAAGTGTTTGATGGATTTTAAAGTAAATGTATGAAA
Source organism: Eidolon dupreanum (assembly GCA_028627145.1). Taxonomy (NCBI): domain Eukaryota; kingdom Metazoa; phylum Chordata; class Mammalia; order Chiroptera; family Pteropodidae; genus Eidolon; species Eidolon dupreanum. The sequence continues at coordinate 20,499,683 of CM053507.1, forward strand.
ATTTTTTCTGGCTTCAAATGTAGACAATATATGGCCATAATCTGACATTTTAATCTTAGATTTTAAGGTAGTGCATTACAGAAAAGATAATGACACATGATTATCACAGAGGAGGAAGGAGAAGAATAAGTTTACTTAAAAACTTGTATCTGTTACTTTTGTTCTCACTGTTGTTTGACTTTCTAGGATCTTTCCAAACATTATTTAGGTTTTCATAAAAATACAGTATCATGTTATGCCAAGTATGTTCATGGGTTTGAAGGATTTAGAGGAGAGATTTTTCAGAAATATTTTTCATTGGCATGAAAAGATGACTCTTTTCACAATGTAGTTTCAAGGTACAATTTTTTCTAAAATCACTTTAATATTTTAGTTTTAATAAAATTACTGACACATGCAACCTTTAAAATTATATCTCTAGTGTCATAAGAAAAAATAGAAATTGCTTTTAGTGCATGTATGGTAAATCACCTTTATCATAAAAATCTCTCTAATATTTCATTTTCTGAATAATGTCTACAACCCTTTGTATTGTGCTTTATAGTTTTCAAAGCACTGTCATAAATCTTTTATCATTTGACTCACATCACTGCATGGAGAGCTAATTAGTTCTATTTTACAAATATCCTGAAAGTATAAATGACTTGCAAAAGATCACATAGCTAATAAGTGGCAGAACCAGGACTCAAATCCAACGATTTCTGACTCTATTTATGTCCATAAGTTAAATCCCAGTTATACTGGGAAGAAAGAAGAGTGATAGAAAATATTACCAAATACATACCTTGTTTTGTTAGGTGTAATGCTATAATCACCTTACAATAAAATAATTTCTATCCTCAATCAAGCCTTTGATTCTGAAATGAGTGCTTTCTAACTGGTAATAGAAGAGAACTAAAGTTTCACTCAGAAATGTCCTTTTCCTTAACTATTAGAGTACTCATAGTAGTTAAATTTCTAATAATTTTGAAAGATCCAGGGTAATGTTTTATGACCATCAGTATTTTTGTCTTCAGCCTTCAACCTAACTAGGGACATATATTTCAGAGACCTTTGCTTGGGATAAATATTTTAAAACACAGATAAGTGACACACACTTACATACGATATCCAGATAAGAAGCTGTGCTTAAGTATTAGTCATAGGAGCCCCACTCCATCCCAATTCTTCTGCAGCATGTTAAGTTTAGATATTATTCTTGTAGTTACCTATTAAGCATCTAGAAGCCAAGTAAGTCCTGACCCTTTCTTTTCATAGCCGTATGACCTTGGAAGTCTCAACACTCTCTCTAAAGTCCAGTATAGCTTTAAGTATTTGTGATCCTGAGAATTACGAATGAGGTTGCCATAATAATGTTGTAGTGTTTCCAGGGAGCATAGAAAGCCATTCTGCTACCCTGATTTAAAGCTAACAGAGGTTTTGCTCTGTAGGTTTCTGACCACTGATCTGTGGCTCCAAGAAATAGGCTGATGTATTATAAGAGGTTTTCATGTAGGAGAAGCCTAAAAAAACAGAGCAAGTGATAATTTCAATCTCATATAGTTTTCAATTTTTTTTTTTTTTATCCATGTTGGCTTCTGCTTGATTATATGTTGATAGTCTAGATTCATATCCAGCTTCACTAACTCTGGGAGCTTGGGCATTTTACTTCCCCTTTACTCTGTTTTACTTTCCTCATTTACAAAATGGAGACATTATTAGTACATAACCGATGAGGTTGTTGTTATGGAGTTTAAATGAGTTAACATTTGCAGAACAGTTAGAACAGTACCTGATACACAGTAAGCATTGAGTCAGTATTAGCAATTATTCTGAAAGACAGGAAACTACAGTGGTTAAGTTCTTAAGTCAGAATGCCTGAGTGCCAGTCTCAGCTCCATTATTTACTGATAAAACCATGTGAAAGTTGTTAAAGCTTGCTGAAAATCAGTTTTTTTTTATTTATCAAATGGGAATAATAGTAATGTATATCTTTAGAGTTATGAGACATAAATAAGTTAATGTAATTAAGTGATTAGAAAAGCACCTAACATATAACTGAGTGTACTATAAATGTTAGCTAGTAGGAGTAAGAATAGGTTTTTATGACATCACCAGAGTGGCTTTATGAGGTAATGAAAGAAGAGCTATTGAGCCAAACATCCTTCTCATATGAGCACACATAGACAGTTAGAAATTATCAAGAATTAAGAATAGTGCTTTTTAAAAGAAACAAATGAATAAAACCTTAAATAGTTTAATTGACTTGGGTTAAAATATTTTTTCATCAAATATGATTTCTGCAAACTTCAGAAATTCTACATAAAATGTAATAGCTTTAATGCAAAATCATATTGTTAATGTTAATTTAAATTTCAGTTTCCAATATGAACATACTTTTTGGCTTCATATTAGGCCAAAATAGTGCTTCCCTAAAGAGAATCATTTAGTAAATAGCTTTTTAAAGTATGTTATTTGTTTTAGCATCAGTTACACATTTATTTTTGAATGGCTTATTTATTCCTAATAATATTTAGTAAGAAGAAAGCTATCAGCCAGAGTCTGACTTGCCATGTTTGAGCAGATGTTAAGCAGACAGTAGTTGAATGTTAATTTTGAGAGGGTGGTATGCTTAAGCCTAGCTGAAGTATGTTGCATGTGGGCTTTCTAGACTAGAGTACAATGCTGGATCTCTGGGGAGAATTTTAAAGCTAAACCTCTTTCTTTTGGGTCCTCTATATGGACTCTCTCAAGTCAGTATAAAGCAGATCATCCCTAGGCTAAAGCCCTTCAGCTTTTGTTATTGGGCTCTGTAGACCTGTAATTAGGCCTCCTGGCAGGCCTTGCAGGCCAGTTAATGGTCATATGGAGTTTCTGTGAGGCAGACTGGCTTTGTATAAATCCTGGGTACGAATACGTTTATGGGTCACTTCCTACCAGGACCATGCTTTGTCCTTATGCCCTGCGGGCTGACAGGGAGCAGGTTCCCTTGACCATGGACTGTTCAGTTTGCAACTCAAAATCTACTCCACTAATCCCCAGTGTAAACAGAGGATTTAGAAGGGCTTCTGTCACTTACAGTTGCCAATTCACTTGGGTGTCTGTGAATTTATTTTTCTCCAGACTTCATTATTGAAAGACTGACAAGTGTATAAGATTTGGATGTTTATATATCAAGTGTGCAGTTTCTTTTTCAGTAGTTTTAGAATTGTTGAAAATAATTTATCTGAAACAGAATTAAGTAATGAGGTTTTTAAAATTAATCACCTTTTAATATTTCTTAATTTAAGCGATTAAAAAGTTTGGAATGATAACCAACTTTTTCTTACAAGGGAAATTATAGTTTATGTTTTCATGTAAGAATAAAATAATACTATGGAAAGAAATTTACCAAAAAGTGATAAGTCAAGGAAATAATTCAGAACTTTTATACTATATGTCTTACATTAGTAAAAATTCCATTTTGATGTAACTGAGAACTTTTTAAAGGTGAAATATCAGAGCAGTATATAAAATACTTAATAAAATGTGTTACATGAAACATTTAAACATTGAATGTTATTTATTGAGCATCTACTATGTGGTAAGCACTTTTTTACATTTTTATATATTATAAATGTTTTAAGTAATTGATCCATGTATTCTAACCAAGCAAAATATTTGAATTTTAATAAAATTATGATTCAGATTTCTTTTTTTTAATTTGATTTAATCCTTTACTTCATTATGGTTTTCACTTTGTTGCTCAGATTATGTTAAGATTAATTGTAAAATATATCTAAATTCTAAGTATGCTCAGCAAATATCTTCATATAAGCCAGTTTTTCTTCTGGGGGGAAATGATGAATACTTTCCCAGGTCTCATCTACCATATCGGTGCTCTGTATTTTGCATTTTGTGAGGTAAAAATGGTTCATGACAGATGTGGCTGAAAAGACCACATACGTAGACTGTATGATTTTAGTCTGGTGGAACTAATAGGATCACTCATTACATTTTAGACCCTGGGGTTTCTTTTTTCTTTCATAATAATAATAAAAAGAAAAACTGTTTAAATAGAGTGGCCCTTTTTGTGTGTCAGTACAGCATCTTCCCCTAAATTTACAGAGTCGATGGTAACAAATCAACAAATAATCCTTTCTTCCGAAAAATATTTAATTAATGTTTATTTAATGTTTACTGTTATTTTTAATCATTCTGCCATCCCATAAAGGCGAGATTTTGTTTTATTTTTATAAAGGATTTGTTTGAATTTTATTCAGCAAAACTAGAAAATACATATTTATTAGAGAATTTAAGACCTGTGAGTTGACTAAAAGTTTTGTAAATATTGAAATAATTAATAACAACAGAAGTCATTACACAGTTGGAATTCTTGGTGTTTACTTAAAACTGGGAGAATCATAGCATAGTCTATTTTTCTTTTTTAATGTGTGTGATGTATTTATTGAAATAGAAACATTGGTGCTCTATTTAGGAATTCAAAAAAATGAGGCTCCTGAACAGAATGAAGTGAGCTATGATCCTATTTTAGTTTTTACCAGAAGTTAATGTTTACATTGAAAATAGCCTTAGTATTATATATCAAAATGCTAATAGTGATTATTGTCCCTGGTGGTGGAGTTTAAGGTTATTAAAAAAAAATTTATTTGGCTTGTCTTTATTTTCTGACTTTTTTGTAGTTATGAAAAGAGTCTAAAGAGGTATAGAAAAGGTTTAATTTAAACACGATAAAATTCCCCAATATTAGTATGATTGACAAATGTATACAGTCATGCAACTACCACCAAAATTTTTGATAAAGAACATTTTATATTACTTCAGAAATTTCTCTTGTATTTCTTTGAAGTCAGTTCTCTCTTCCTATTACCTTAGCAATCACTAATCTGCTTAATGCCACTATAGTTTTGCTATTTTCAGAATGCTGTATAAATGGAATCATAGAGTATGTAGACTTCTGTCTGTAGTCTTTCAGTTGGCATGATGCTTTTCGAATTGTCTGCATCGTTGTGAACACCACTTCTTTTTATTGCTGAGTAGTATTCCATTGTATGACTGTACCAGTTTGCTTATTCATTCAGCAACTGGCGGACAGATGCGTTGTTTCCAGTTTATGGTTTTGTTGATTATAACTTATATGAACATTTGAGTACAAGTCTATGTGAACATTTGTTTTCATTTCTCTTGAATAAATACTTAGGAATTGGATTGCTTGATTATATAGTTAAGTGCCATTTTAACTTTATAAGAAACTGCCAAACTCCTTTCCAAAGTGGTGTACCATTTTGCGTTTTCACAAGCTGAATTTTGAAAGTTATGTATATTCTGGATAAAACTTCTTTAACAGATATGAGATTTGCAGGGTGTTTTTTTTTTTTTTTACATTTTATAACGTGTTTACATTTTCTTAAAGTGTCTTTTGAAGAGCAGAAGTTCTTGTTGAAGTCCCCAATTTATCACTTTTTTATTTTATGTATTGTATTTTCAGTGTCATAGCTAAGAAATGTTTGCATAACCAGAGAATATAAAGACTTGTCCTTTCAGTGTTAACTCTTATAGGCACTTAGTGTTTTTATTATTGACTTTTCTCTGTTCTTAATATTTTATCAATATTTGTATCTGTTCTCTTGGTTTTGTGTTATTACTAGGGTGATTTTTTAAATCTTATTTGCTAATTTTAACATATAGAATTTTCATATTTTTATTTAGTCAACTCTATAAAAATTTAACCGTATCTTTTTCATCCATCTTTAATTGCATTTTAGCTTAGAAAACTGCCCAGAGTTAGCCAAACTGTGAAGTTAAGGGCACAGTCTTTCATTTTGCTAACACTTCTGACCCCAATTAGAAATACAGAGTTTTCCCCAAACCACCCTCAGCTTTGACAGTCCTTCCCCAGAAAGACTCAGAGATAAACTGAAAATAACTGTTCTTGTGGTCACATTTATTACAGGGAAATAATGCAAATTTGAACCATCCAATGGAAGAGACACATAGGGCTGAGTCTAGGAGGGTTCCAAAGGAAGTTCCTGTCTTCCTCAGGAAGTGTAACCCTCATCACATCATGTGTGACAATAGTCATGGGTATTGCCAACCTAAGGAGCTTACCTAAGCTTCAGTGTTCAGGGATTTTATTCAAGCATCATTACATGGACATGATGGATTTATTCATTGCTTATTTCATTGAAGCCAATCTCCTGGAGGTTGAGCTGACTCCATGTAGACCAAAGCCCTAAATCTCTAATAGCTAGTCTTTTTGTCATGGCCAGTCCCCATGCTAATACTGTTGGGTGTGGCTGGCTCCTCCCTTAGTCACCTCAATAGTGTAAATATCAGACTTGGTCTTAGAGGCCCACCATGAATAATAGAAAACACGGTAATTAATTAGCCTTTTAGGAGCTGAAGACCGAGTTCCAGCTCTTTTGGTGCCAGGTCAAATTATTTACTCCACAAAAGCCTTTCTCTTTCAGCTATTAAATAAAATTCAGTATTTTCTTTTGATCATTGTTTTTCTACTTTTGTGAATATTCTATCATTAACTCTTGAATTTTTCTGGAAATTAGTGTTGATGCTGAAGACAGAATTCTTTTTTCAACAAAAGGCTAATCAATTCTGGCACCATTTGTTAAATTTTCCTTGTTGATGCCTTATTTATTCTGGAGACCTAAATTGTAAACCTTTATCAGATTACAGTAAATTAGAAAATAATAGTAGAAAGTACTCAAATTAAGCATAAAATTCCTGCCAAGGAAGATAGGCAAATTATAAATAGCAGACTAAAGATCTCAAAAACTATTAGACTATGAGTCTACTGACTAGCAATGTCTCTATGCATAATCCCTTAAGGACATTACTCTTTTACATGCCAGACTTTATTTGGTATTTTCATATTTGTAATGATACTCTAAGTTATCAAGGAAAAGATGAAGGAAGGTCAGCATCATTCTATTTAAGAAAACATGAAGATCAAACAAATGCTGTGTGTGTTGACTAACAAGGAAAGATGTATATGAAATCATTAAGGAAAAAAAAACACCATGCACAAACATAAGTATAGGATGATGATGTGTATATATTTTTCATAATTATATTGTGTGTGTGTGTGTGTGTGTGTGTGTGTGTGTGTGTGTGTGTGTGTAAAATGCACAGAAAAAGCCCTGGAAAATATCCACCAAACTGTAATGAGGAGGAGAGTAATAGAAATGGTTATATGCCTTTATTTCCTACTTTTCTGTAGTTCTTTGATTTTTTTTAAAAAAAATAAGCTTATGTTTCTTTTACAGTTGAAAACTTTAAAGACAGTATATAAGCTGATGATGCGTTGTAGAAAGATGTCATTCATAAACAAGTAATTTACATGTTGGATGTTTAATAGGTTAGTTCTAGAGAGTTAAATAGTGAAACTTCATTCACCAGAGGTGGAAGTACAGGAAACATACCTTTCTGACAGTATATTTAGTATTTTTTTTAAAAAATATACTTTATAAAAAGTATTTTAATTGTTTTTTAAAGAAAGGGGGTCATAAATTATATCTTATGCATTTCGTTTATAAAAGATTTATGTATTAGTTTCTTTATAAAGCCTCCTACTTATTATAGGCTTCTACTTATTAGGAATTTTATTTTATGTTAGTACAATAATTTTTTCTTTTCCTTAATCTAGAAAACTGGGACTCAACAGGTTTAGACTAAAAGCTGAAATGAGAGCATCAGAGAAAGAATCAGAAATAGATAGCACATTAAGAAACTTTTTTCACCAGCCTATTGGTAGAGCATGACTAGGGGTCCAATTACAAAGTCAGGAATAGAAAGAATTAACATGGAGTCACCTAAAGAGCAATCTGAATTTCCTGAGGCATTGGGGATGGGAGGCAACATGCTACCACAAAACAAGACAGGCCAGGGTTAAGTTAACTGATTCCAGATTGTAGATTGTGCCTCAGACCTCTAGGGCTTAGGAGGGAGTGTAGGAGTCAAAGATGATCAAGTGTACAGCTTAGGGTGGCAACAGGAAATACATGACACACTCAAAGGTATAAGTAGACAGTTTAATGAAGGGACAATTAAAGAGTTGGTTACATTTAAGAAGAATCATCAAGATTCCAGGCCTAGCGATAGCTGTGAATCATTACCATGCTAGGCCTAATAAGGGAAAAGAAAGAGCACAGCTTTAGAACATTTGAGAGCTTATTATGAGAGCTGTCCCAATGGAAACTGGGCCTTTAGAAGAGAAAGGCTGTTTCCATGGAAATAAGCAAAATGTCCTTTGAGAGATGATTGAATAAAGAAGATGTGGTACATATATATAATGGAATATTACTCAGCCATAAGAAAAGATGGAATACTGTCATTTTCAACAACATGGATGGATCTTGAGATAATAATGCTAAGCAAAATATGACAGAAAAAGTTAAGAACATATGTTTTCATTCATATGTAGGATATAAAACTGAAAGCAACAAACAAAGAAGACAAACAAAAACTCATAGACACAACAGTTTAGTGGTTACCAGAGGGAAAGGGGGAGAGGGGAGGTAGAAAAGGGTAAAGAGGGTCAAATATATGGTGATAGAAGGAGATTTAACTTTGGGTGGTGAACACAATACAATATACATATGACATTATTGAATTGTGTACTTGAAACCTATATAATTTTATTAACCAATATCACAGTAAATTTAATAATTTAAAAAAATTGAAAGGCAGCCACTGTCAAACCCCAGGGCAGCAGAAAATAATCCCTAACCTCTCTTTCCTCCTGCCCTCAAATTCATCTCCCTTCCATGTCTTCTATTGGCCAAACTCAAACAGTAGCTGAAAGGCGAGGCAACCTATTTGATGCAGCCCATAAAATTAACCAGCCTGTCTGGGTGGAGGTTGTCACAGTAGATCAGGATGGGCAAATCAAGCTTATCTAGCACAGCACCTGATGGCTGCTGTAATAAGTTCTGGATATCCCAAAGAGAAGTCTCACTTACCCTAAGTGCCATTTAGTGACAGTAAAAAAAAAAAAAGGAAAAGGCGAAGGGAGAACAGATGTCTTTTAGTAATTAAAAAATGATGACATTTGCTTCTTCCCTTACACGATTGTTCTCAAGTACTTTTAAAGTAATTGGAGAACTACAAATTTTACTGCAGCTAAATTAACTTAATCAGAGTTTTACATGATAGAGTACTTAGAATTCATTTGAACAAAAATAAATTGTGCCAGGGCTTATACTAGACAATGGAAATACAGATTCCTAAGACAGTATTTCTGCCCCCTTGATACTGAAACAGATACTTAAAATATCACATAATACTATAAACCATTCATCTATTTTGCAGATATTTGAGGTCCTACTATGTGTCAGGGAAAGTACAAAGTGCAGTAGAAACATAGAAAAACTACTGCTGCCTGAGAAATCAGAGAAAGGTCTTATAAAATGAGTGTAACTTTAATAACGTTCGAGAGTATACAATTTTGTTTTTTGTTTTTTCCTACCTGGTATCCTTATAAATCATAGGCATTAAAACTCAGTTATAAGAAGCATAGCATCAACCTTAGTAATAAAGTCCTTTTGATACAGTTATTGAAAGAATATTTATCATTGCCTTATTAAATATGGAGAAATAAGTGTGCCATTTTTTTCCAAATGGTTTCATTTGCTCATGTTTTCTTTGTTGACCCAAATGAATGAAATTAGAATAAACAATCTCTAAGTCATTTGTAATCATGAACTGATTAATGGAGTTTGGTTTCATAGCCATTATTCATTCACGAACACCTGATATCTTTCCCATAAACAAATTGTGTTTGTCCAAATTAAGAAATTAAATGAAGCATTTGATGAGTTTATGATTGACCCTTCTAACTCACAGCCCATTAGTCAATGTCGTTATCATAGAAAACTGTTTGACTAATGTGCTGTCTAAAGAAGCATGTGGATTTATTATGACTTCTGATTAATGCTTGCTGCAAGCCAAACTACTAGATTATAATAATTTTTTGATTCCCATTTTAGCAGTCATTGAAAAATTTCATCTCTGATGAAATGCGCTTATGTCCCATTAGATTTAGAGATGATTACAAGGTATTGAGTGGGTAAATTTTTTAAAGAATTATCTGTTTTAGAAAACAGATACAGTATATGCTTTAGAAAGGCAATTTTTTAAAAAAAGCAGTTTAGCTTCTTTTAACATTGGGGATATAATCTTTCTCTTTAAGAGTAAAGAGCCATTATTTATATTTTTAAAAACTAAAACTTATTCATTTAAAAAAAATAGGAAAAGTATACTGTATGAATTTCTAATATTTTATTTAAATTATATGTTTTAGTCATTTTAAATATTTACTTTAAAATTGTATATAATCTTTACTTATTTAATACATTTCGGTTTTGCCAGTAAAGCAAATCCCTGTTTACCCAATTTATTCTCCTTATAAAGTTAGAACAAGAGTTCCCCCTAAAAAAAAAGCTCTTTCACAGACTGATACAGTTAACCCACTATTAACCTCGGCCTTGGAGTGAGATACCTGCTTGAGACTACATTATAGGACCAACACACTATTATGAAGAAACTAAAGACCTCAAGTATGGCCAAGTTTTTTTGTTTAATTTGGGGGTGTAGTGTAGAGTGGGTTTTAAAAGTTGAAAAGAATGGCATTATCAGAATCCATCTGATTAACGGAGTTTACAAACCAGATAGATAGCCTTTATAGACTTCATTGTGAAGTAAATTGGTTTATATATCTCTTAAATTAGGGAAGAAGGAAATAGCTGCTGACAGAAATGGAAAAAAAAAGATTTTGGAAAAATCTCTGATTTCCTTTTTACCATGCAAATTGTGGTGATCCACCAATTTTTCTCTCATGCACATCTTACTTTCATTATGAAAATAAAGGAACCTAGCACCAAATAGTATGCTAGGAACATCACCTACATTATTTCATTTAGCTTGAAGCAGAATATAATCATGATAACTAGAATAGAGCAAGGAGAGAGTCCACCCCCGCCCCCTGCCTTTTTTCATTATCCTAAAGCTCTTAAGATCTGCTAGAATTAGGAATGATTTTCCTCTCAAGCTAGATCTTACGTAGATCACTTTTCTTTTAATGGGACTAAAGTTTTAAGACATCAGAGAAAACAGTAAGTTAGAATATTTTTCCTGACCCTTCCTCTGTGTATAGAGCAGTGCTCAGATACTGCTTCCAGCCTTGGCCAAAAATGGGAATTTTTGCTGACCATGCAGCTGAGGACCTAAGAGTTGATATATCATTCGAACAATAGGGCAGACATAGAGGGATTTACTTGAAAACATGGCTAAGATCTCAGGGTGCACCAATGAATGAAAATTCTTTTCATTTGTTGAAGGTTTTGTGGTGAAGTAAAACACAACCTTCTTACTTCATCTTGGAAATTAAGATGCTGGATTCACTTATCTATTAGAGCATATAAAATAAGTCATTGTAATTTACAGACAAGGAGACTTTGAGCAAGAGATTCTGCAGGAGTTACATTTTATTCCTCTTAGAATATTTGGGGGTTGTGGGGATAGATCACTTTATTAATCCTATTCTCATCGATACAAAAAAAATCATTACTGAAAATTATCTCAAGGGACTCTCAAAAAATTAATGTATACTGAGTATCTATGTGCAAAACATTGTATTAGGTGCTTTCTGTGTATTATAACACTAATGACATCCCTCTAAGAGAAGAACTATTACGTCTTCATTTAACAGTTAATACACTTGAGGCTTAGAGAGGTACTATAACTTCCCCAAAGTCACATGGCTCCTTAAGTAGTAGAGTAAGTACTATATTCTTAGATTTTTAAACCCACTTCTTGAGAGATCAAGATATATCTTTTAAGTTCATGTGTGAAAATTTACTTCTGTTTAGTTTGGAAAGCATTACGGAGCCAAGACAGTCATGTAGATACAGAAGAATCAGTAACAACAGGTAAGTATTTAGTACCAGGTTTTCAGCCCCACAGAGAGGGTTTTTTTTTGTTGTTGTTGTTTTTTTTTTTTTTTTTTTTTTTTTTTTTAAGGCAAGGCAGTCCTTACTTGACCTCACAGATTGCAAGGACCTTGTCAGCTTACAGTCCCTTATTTTTTTTATTTTTTATGCCCACAGCGCCTGGCCTTCCTAGGTGGTCTCCCATCCAAGTACTAACCAGGCCTGACCCTGCATAGCTTCCCTGTTCAGACAGGATCAGGCTTGTTCAGGGTGTCATGGCCATTGCAGAAAAGATTTCTAAACAGTCACTTTGACAAAGTAGTCTGAAGGAACGGAGAAGCATATAATAGAGAAGAAGAGGGAGGAGAGTGAACTAACATTTTTTAGTGTCCAGTATGTGTCTGAAACTAAGTTAATTATGTAGCACAAAAATAGTGATTGAGTAATAGAGCAAAATGGCATAAACAATATGTGCATTTCTTTTTTTATACAATTTTGAAATACAGTTTTAATAACAGTATTTTCTTTTTAAAGTGAGATTGTCATCTATAATTTGTCCTCAGATGCATTTCACCTAAGAAAAGACCAGGGCTGGTAAAGGACATTTCTTGTCTCTTTCCTGTGGGATGAATGGGAGAGGAGGTCTTAGTTAAAATAAATTCTCTTTAAGAAGGAGGAGTCAGGCCCTAAGTGAATTTGACCTTGGAAAAGGAAAAAGGGAGAGATGCAGTGGAAATCTATCGCTGGAGGAAGAAAATTGGTCAGGATCCAGGGAAGAGCTGAAACCAGGCTGCAGCCCCCCTCTGCATTGTCTTTCTTCATCCTCTTGCTATGGACTGAACTGTGTCCCCTTGAGCCCCAAATTCATATGTTGAAGCTCTCCACCCCCATGTAATGATATTTGTAGATAGGATCTTTGAGATAGGTTTAGATGAGGAAGTAAGGTTAGGGCCTCATGATGGGATTAGTTTCCTTATTAGAAATGATATCAGAGAACTTTCCTTTCCCCTCCTTCCATATGAAGTCTAAGCCTGTCAACAAGGCAGCAAGAGAGCTTTCACCAGAAACCAAACATGCTGGCACCTTAATCTTAGAGTTCTAGTCTTTATGATTGTGAGAAAATACACTTCTGTTGTTGAAGACAACCAGTTGATGGTATTTTGTTACGCCAGGCCAAGCCATCTAAGACACCCCCCACACACCTCTTACCATTTTCATAAGGAATTCCAACCTCCCTTCAGTCCTAAAATTACTTTTTCAGAGACCTCTAGAAGTAAATGGGACTCCAACTGGCTCTGGAGGAAATTCAAATTGCTCCACCTAGTGAAGCAATAACAACTCAATAATTGGGAAATGAGACTTAAAATAATAATAAAAATAATAATACAAGGATTTTAAAATCGAGATGGGAAGAGGAGTTTGTCTGTGGCCAAATTGTTTTTTTTCATTGGCTTCATCACAAAACATAATTTTCTGGAAAGATCACAGAACACAAATTGTATTTCAGAGTTTTTAAATATTGGAAAAGCAGTATAACTCAAAAAAAAAAAACTAATGTTATAATACTTAGAAATATTACAGAATTATTGAAAACTGGAATTTTAATCACCACATAGTTACAAAAAGATCTTCTTTATCAGTTATGGTGTGCTTTTTACTGTATTTTATCAGGTGTAATATTGCCATTATTATCTTCTAAAGAAAAAAGTGAGAGTTTGGGTTGAGTGTGATTTAAAAAATCAATAAGATAGAACAGATAGGTTTATGTTGAGTAGACAGGTGGTAGTAGTGGTGGGGTGAATTCTTTGTATGTCCTTTTTATTTGTTGAATGGGGCAGGGATTATATTCAGTAAATGGAATATAACCACATTTTTATAACTATGGAGTTCTCCATCACCAACTTTCCTTGAGTTTGGAAATATTATAGGAATTGGGATTTGAGTTCTAACTCTTCTACACTTTTTTCCCTAAAATGTAAATGACCTGATTTCTCTGCATATTCATTATTATTATAGCCTACTCATTTAATTTCCCTGAATTTTTCTTTATCTATAGAATGTAGGATTACAAAGGAAAGGAGTATTTCCCCTACTGAGTGCTCCCCCATTCTACTGTGAAACTGTTCTTCCTTTTCTCTGAGTATTTGTAATATCTATATATTTGTGATATAAAAAATCTGAGCTGGTCACTTATTTTGGAAATTACCTATGCTTAACTTTTATAATCGTTTATTTAAAGTAGCTATCCAAAGACCATAGTTTCAGTCTTTAAAAAAATTTTTATTATCGTAGTAAAATCATAGAAAAGGACTTTATTGCCCATGATAGTGCATGAAAATAAAGTGAATATTTTAAACAGACAACAATGAACTAGGAAACACTTTATTTATGGGGAAAAAACCACATGAAGTACATATTATTTTTTAGTTTATATAACAATATAATGTAATCCACACTCACATGTGAAATTACGTTTGTTGTTGACTTTTCACTTTAAAAATGCAGTATATAGTTAGTTTGCACCAACATCGATAAAGTATGCAGAAATGATAATTGTCCTGGCTGCAAGGTTGACTGAAGAATTTATTGTCATATTTATAGCTTTGAGATAAGATAAAATCATAAATTACAATGTTTTCTCTAAAAATGGTGTCAGGAAAAGAAATAATGTGAGAATTTCATATCCCAGATTATACTGAGACTAAATTGGTGAATTGAAAAAATTGGTCTTTGAAAAAGAAAATTTTGGTTCTTTGTTGTTCAAACTTTCTGTGTCTTACTTCAATTAAATATTTCTTTTGAAGCCCATAAAGTGAACTCTTAGTGTTAAATTATATATATGCATAAAAGATTTTTAGAATTAAGCTTTTCTTTTACAGAATATCAACTGAATTATAATTCAGATATGAACTCTGAGTAATAAAAACATGTCTACTTCTGTATATGTCTCAAAAATATCAGAATTATTTCTGATAAACCTGATTATTCCCTCAGTAATATAGGCAATTTAAAGCCATTTAATCACATTCAATTACAAAATTTCTAGTTAGAGAAGATTTCTACCTCCATTTGGGTCTTTTTTATGGCATTGGGTTCTGGAACACTCCAGTTTTTGACCTGGAATACAGATCCAGGGAAATTTTAAAAGTACCAGTATAATCAAGTAAATACTGTTTGCTTGGTAAGAAATGGAAACAGCCTACAAGTCAGATAATAGTGATAACAGCCTTAAGATAGCTCCTTTAGCTTACAAAAATACACATATATTTTAAGCCAACTAGAATTTATAAGGATGAACCATCCACACCAAATTCATTGGTCATCTACAGTACTTACATTTAAAATTCCATAGTTTGTTTCTGAACAGAATGCTATAATATCTTTGTTCATCACTTAAACTATGGTGAAATAAGGAGGAAAAACTACATGTTTTCAATTATAGAAAAAATACTTAAAAATATTGATACTGTATATATTCCAAATTCAGACAAAATGTCAAGAAAACCTTTTAGCATATGGCCAAAGATAATGATTTAGTTGGAGGGGAAAGGAACAATTTTTCCCTTTGTATAAATATCTTAAAAACATATGTTTCTTAAAAATTCCGACGTGACACATAGGATGTTTTGTTAAATGAGCCTTTCTCAAAATTACATTGGCTATATGTCTTCACTAGAGGTTCTTAAGACATCTCAAAGACAATATATACACACTCACACCAAACATAGCCATGATAATAAAAGGAATGCATAGAAGCATAATTTATCATTTTGTCAGGATAAGAAACTGTTTAATGTGCTTGAAGTGCCAAATAAGTATGAAGAAGTCGTCAGTGAGGTAAATAACTAGATTGGAAAGCAGTCTTTACCTAGCTGGCTGCTATAGAAGCTTCCAGTACTGATTCAAATAGATATATTTCACCAAACATCAATATGATGGAAAGGTTTCTTACATGGATTAACTCCTCTGGTTTTCATTAAAATTAGACATAAATTCTTTTATTTTTAAAATCTATTTCTACACATGATGAAATCACTTAAAAATATATAATGTACTTTTTAACATACTTGTAGAAAAACAATCTTTGATATATTAGTATGGTATCACTCTACATTTAAGTATTCTGTTACCATTTTCAAAACATCATTTCATGTTATTTCATGTTTCTCATGTAGTGCCATGAAATAAGAAGTACTGATATTAATATTATCATTTTTAAACATGAGGAAATATGACTTAGGTTAGAGGACTCTTCAAAGGTCTCATTAATTTAAAAATGGCAACTTAACTAGGACTCAGTAATAAATGTAAATATATTTTGACAATTTACCAGGCATTGTGGGAAAACAAAATTTGTCTTCAATATGATCCTTCCCTTGGAATTAATGGCCAAGTTGGAGGATATAGATACAACTAGTATATAAGCCAGAGTTATTGTACATATGATGGGTAAGGACAAAGGGTTATAGAAAGAATGATTAGTTCTAACTGGGGAAGTTGGGGAAGAATAAATGAAATTACTGATAATAGTTAAACTTGGCATTAAAGGATGATGTTGTCCCCCTCCCCTTATAATTTCTAGACTTTCCATTTGTCCAGTGCAGATTTCCCTGCTGATCAAAAATATATATCATTCTTTCATCTACTGTATGTTTTTCTAAAATTCTCACCTATCTAGAAAAAGAAGCCATGTCTACATTTCCCACAACTTTTCCCACTGATCAGTATTCTCATTTAGATTATTGATTTTTTTTTTGAATAAGAAAGCAAAGAAAACACATAATGGGCCTAGCATATAATAATAACAAATAGAAATAATACTTAATACTTATTGAACAATTATTATGTGCCAAGCATTCTTGCAGATATTATACATATAGCAATTCATTTAGTCTTGACATCAACCCTATGAATGGGTATTATTGTTCCTATTTCATGGATGAGGAAATAATGGCCCAGAGAAATGAAGTAACATTACCAATGTTACACAGCTAGAAATCTAGGCTTTTAATTACTCTCTACAATGTACAAAGACTTAATATGCTGAGTAACTTTTAACTTAAGAATGGTAAAGGAGACTGGCGTGGCTTATTTCTAGGTTGATGGTTCTTAACCCCGTAGGTCCTACTATTTTCTTTGTATGACAATTATTCTGAAGCACTCATTTTTGTTTCCTGAAATAAAATTTGTAGAAAACATAACTTACCTACACATGCAATTTTTTAAAATCAATACAATGTCCTTATTAACATAAGGGAGACATAAAGGAAAGTAATTTGTAATAAAAGATTTTGACTTGTTTGCAACTCGGGTTCAACTGTAATAGGAAACAATGAAGTAGTCAGATATAATAAGTACTTAACAATAAATAAGTTTGTATTTAACAATTTAAAGAAGATCAGAAATGATATTCCATATGAAAAGCTTGGGGAAATGAAAGAGCAGAGTGTTCAGGTGACATTTAGCATAAGGCATTACTATTTCTTTGTAAATATTTACCTCTTTAACAGTCTGATTGTTTCATTAGGAAAAAAAAATGTTTTGGGCGAAATGGGTACGTTGGCAACTATTAAATTATGGACAAAGCTACAAAGCCCAATTTCAAATATTCAACTAAATATTGTTAACTTTTTAAATAAAAAGTTAACATCTTGAAGTAAGGTTGTACATATGCATACACGTGTACATACATACATGAATGAATAACATAGCTATAAATGCAGATTAATACAAGTGTGTCATATCCTGACAACTCATATTTCATGTATACAGTGTCCTTGGTACGTAATCTGAAATGGTTAACGGTGGTATTCAATAAAACTTTGAACAAAATGTATAATATTCTTTCAATCTACTCAGTAGTTGCATCATTCAAAATCAAGTATGAGTTAAGCCATGTCAAAAATACTTTGTGTATTTTAGGTTCTAAACTCAAATAATTATAAAAAGGATTTTCATCCACATATGTATCTGATAGGGAATTCAAAAGTCATGTGGGACATGGGATAAGTCTTTCTAGAGCAAGGCAGGAATTCTAGAATCCTTGACCTGTGCCATTTGCTTCTCCCAGTCACTCTAACTAAAAACATCATCGCAAATTTCCAAAGTGCCCTAAGGATAGACAGTATGTGCACCCGCTGAGAAACACTGTTCTAGACTTTTTTTTGTTTCCTTCTGGAAGAATACCTTAATCTTATCTGATCGATATGCTCAGGCAGAATTTCCTCAGATAATGGATTTGAGTAGCAGTCTTGCTATGACTTAACTCAGAGAGTTGATTGTGGGATGGTAATTTCAAGCCTCATGTCCAGAAGCAGAGAGATTTCTCTCTTTCTTTGAACCCCTTCCATTAAGTGACAGTTGAGAGAGTGTTGGACAGGCCAAATTAAGTGCCTCACAGCCCAAGGCTCGATGATTCACAGGTCAAAAGGAAACCAAAATACCTTCCATGGAAGAAAAGTGAATTTAAAATTACAAAAATGAGTCCAATAAAGTGAACCCTGTTCAGGGCCAGATTTACCTTGCACACCTATAGTCTAAGCGATGGTCTTGGACCTGGCCAGAGCCTGGTCCAAATGGGGGAAGTGGACAGTCAAGGGGTTTGGAGTGAGGGGTAGCATGTGTCTGTGTTGTGGCAGTTTATGTATAACATTTTGTATAACAATAAAAAATATCTTTAAAAAAACAAACCAAAACATCAGATTGAAAATAACATAAGTGTAATGATAGCATTAACAAGTAGATATGCTTTTTTGTAGTAACTATTTTATTGAGCATTCACAATTTCAGGCATTGTACTAACCAGTATACATATAATTTCTCTTATCTTACAAGAGTCTTATGAAGTAAATAGAACAAGATTATTATCCCCAGATTACATATAAGGAAACTAAGAAGTTGAGAGGTTGATTAAAAGTCAGGCATGAGTGGTATCAATCAAAGTAATTCAGCAAAGAACATGGTTCTTTCTAATTTTAATTTATTAGAATATCCTATGTACAAATGAAATTTATTGATGAATGGATTTGTGTGCCTTATAATTTTGGTACTTACATAGTGATGTTATCTGAAAGAGTAAATTCAGGCATCTGAATATTCAGGAATACTTAATGTAAATGACCGATTCTTTTTCTTTGTGTACAATAATAAATATACTCCAATAGCTCTCCAAAATTGGAAGTGCAAATTACAGTTGCATACCTCCTCTGTATAGCTACATGAAAATTAAATATAAAAGTTGTCATTATTATATGAGACACAATGGTAAATTAGTAATATTATGAGTTTATAATATACCCTATGAGAATATCAGTGCTGCATTTATTTATTTATTTTGTTTCTGTTCTTCCCTCCTCCTGAGAGGGGCTGTATATTTCATAATTTTTTGATGTTTGTTTTTCTTTATACTTTATAAGCAATTAATCCTTTACCTCAGTTTCACCTATCTTTTCAGTAGTTTGGCATTATAGAGTCATAATTGGTATTTATAAGATTGACAAAATAAGAGAACATTTCTTATCACCTTCTGGCGTTGGGTTTTTTTCTTATCTCAGAGTAGGGGAGCATTCTTCATATGAGGGGTTGAAATAACACATGCTGAAAATACCTACAGATTTCCAGGAGAAAAAAAAGGTATCCTAGGCTCTCATGCGTAGACAACTTGTACTAAAAGTAAACATATGAAGATGTAGTTTTAAGACCCTTTCTCTTAAAGTGCTTGGCTCCCTTTTATTTTTTATCTTTGCCATTTGGAAACAAGTATTCCCTTTCCAGGAGCTTATGCTGGGATCGTGGATTTTACCGTTGAAGGACAAAAACTTAAAAGTTGGATTACTCGCAGATGGGGAGTCAAGGCCTAATCCAAAGCCAGGGAGAAGTAAGAAAAATAATTGAGTGGCACTTTGACTTAAAAGGTATTTTGTAAAAAGGTATTTTGTGGGTCAAATCAGAGTCAAATGAAGCTTTGACATTTTAAAAATATCTAGTTTTAGATATTTTTCACAGGTTACTAGAGGCAAATCCATTGAATTATAAATGTAATGTAAAGTAGGGATCATTTATAATGTAAAGCACATCCAGAGAGAAATAAACCTTATTAAGCCAGAATTCTGAAAAAGGTGCTGCTTTGCTATTTTGCCCATCTAGGAAACCTTAACACCAATAGTAAGATAGCACCTACTAATTCTGTTAACTGAAGCAAACAATTCTGTGAAAGCATTCTTTACCTGTATGATGAAGATAATAAAATCTTTGTGGAGAATGTCTGAGCCCACTCACTCTGCATACCTATATACCATATTCTACAAATTTATACACAATGGGTTCTGATGCTATTTGCTGCTTCTCACTAATTAACAAGTGAAGACCCCTTACTACTGTACTGTGTTTAAGAAGATAATTTTGGTTGAGCTGGACCCTCTTCTGTACATGCTGCAGTTATTTATTAGAGTTAACTGTGTTTTAACATGGATATCATAACACTTTTTGTGAAACACACATTTAATTTATCAATAGAAGTAGGAGCTGGGAGCATTACTGTTTAATCACTTCGTACCTAACATTATGTGAGCCCCTTGTCCATTTCAAGAGATTTAACTTTTAGCTATGATAATAGTTAAAAATATTTGACATTTTGCCCAGGTCTGACACAGAAATGCCAACTGTACATTATATGTAATTAATACAAATGCCAATTGTAAATTTTTTCATGGGAGGGGCAGTGGTGTTTTTGTTTTTGTTGTTTTATTTTTCAATCTGGGTAGATTCTTTCCCTCCCTCCCTCTCTTGATTCAATTTCTGTTAGGGAAACAAGCATCTGACATTCGTTCATATTAAGGGAAAGGACATTCTTCTGAAAGAATGGACCCAGTTGAATCAACTCAGCTACTGGAATGGGCAACAGTTTGAGACAAATTCACATCATATGTTCAGATCTATGTCTTAAGTAGTGTTCACTGCTTTACTTAGATGTCGACCCTAACTAAATATTATGGCGCTATGAAACCAGTTCATGGAATATGTAGCTAACAGAGAACTGACAATTCCATTAGCTGCACACATGCTGTAATAGCAAAACATGAAGTCAAGAACTCCTCATGGCAACCCTGTAGTGTAGAGGTATGACTAAGATGGTAAAATTGAATTTCGGACATCTGAAGGACATAAGAATATGACAGTAGGAATCTACACATTCACCTGTAGTGTACATATACATTATTGCTGCAAACTTAATTCAAAACTCAAAATAGCAACAACAGCTAAGAGTCACTGAGTACTTTCAATGCACCAAGCATTGAACTGAGTACATTACTTGGATTAATGCATTTAATTTGCAAGCTCATGGAAGAGGTACTGTTATTAAGCCCATCTTATATGTGAGAAAACAATGGTTCAGAAAGGTCAAACATTTAGTAAGTGATCATGTAGCATCAGTAATGCCCATATTTTTACCCACAAGAATGTACCAGCTTCGTACTCATCATGTTATTTTGTCTATTCCAAAAGTCTATTTTTTAAGGCAGAGTTCTAATATGCCTAAATTTTCTTAGAATTTATTTGCTAGTTTACATAAAATAGCCAGAGATATCCACAACTGAATCAATTATTAGGGAAGCATTAGGCAAAATCACACTAGAACTTAATTGTACTTTGCTTTAGAATGTTTAACTAGTATTGGTAACCCAATCTAGTAAATATAGAATTTGGAAAGAGACAGGTAATGGAATTTTTTATCTTGGCTTCTAGCCACAAAATAAAACATATACCATCTGTGTGAAACAGTGACATGGTGAGTTTGATTCTGTTACTTTCATCTTATTACTTTTAGATTATACTCATATATATATATGTATATATATGTGTGTGTGTGTGTGTGTGTGTGTGTGTGTGTGTGTGTGTGTATATATATGATGTGTGTGCACATGCTCATGCATGTGTGGGTGCATATATACATACAGAGATGGAAAAACCATACGACCTATGAGTCAGTGAATCATTTTGCCAGTGAGTTGACAATGCCTATCAAAATTTAAAAGATGCAGCATTATATTTCTAGAAAACATTCTATAGAAATATTAATACATGTCTCAAAGATGTATATAGATGGATGTTTATTACAGCAGTGTATGTGAAAAATCAGAGACAACTTTAATGTCCATTAATAATGGAAACAGTAAATAAATTACTAGTATGATCCAGTCGTAGTCTTTCTTTCAAGCCCTCAAGTGCAGTAAGTTCTTTCCCATTTGGGTGCCTTTGAACTTGCTCTTCCCTCTCCCTTCTCCCCATCACACTTCTCTCTCCCTCTCCTCTTCCCATGGTTAACATATAGAGGATCTCATCTTAAATGTCACCCCCTGTGATTAAGAATTAGTCCAAAAGAGTTAGAAAAATTGAGTTAAGTTAGTATTTAGAAATTGATGAGAACATTCCAGCTTAGGAATAATATAGGTTCAGAGATGAGACATGATAGGGTTGGAGATAGAATGGATGCTGAGATTGGGTGAAGCTCAAGAATTAGGTATGTTTATCAGGTGTGAATGGGAGGTGAGGGAAAGGAAGGGCAGGGAGTATTAGGCATTTCATGAGGCTCTCTAGAGGGAGTGAGACAAACAGGAGTGGAAGGTTAAGATATGGGTGTGTGAATGAATGCCCATCTCTCAGTGGCCAATGAATATGAAGTATATGAAGATGGAAGTTCTCACCTCCTCAGAGAAGCCTTCCCTGTCTGCTGTAATCTGTAGTGGATATCCTTTCCCCCATTGCTTACCATGATCTAATAATTTTGTTTATTGTCATGAAGGTTGGGATTATGTCTAACTTGTTCAATACTGTATTTTAGGCACCTAGGCACGTAGCGTAATAATGGACACACAACACGTGTTCAGTAAATATTTCCATGTCTTGAAATAGAAGGAGTCTATGGTACATTGTTCATTGAAAATATTAATTTCAGAATAGTGTCAATAGTATGACCCTACTTTTAAAAATAAAATGCTACATATATTTATGTGTATATAGATATGTTTATGAGTATATGTGTATTACATACATTTGAATTTTATACATATATCTTATATATATCTTAACAAACTTAGGAGAACTCTAAGTATTTACTATGTTTCAGGCACTTCTAAAATCTTTACATGAGTTGTATAATTTAATCCTTACTACAGTCTTATGAGATAAATACTACTAAATACTGCTATTATCCTCATTTTAAAGAAGGGAAAACCGAGGCATGGACATGTTAAGTTGCTTGCTTGCCTGAGGTCACATAGCTGGTCAGGGCTAGAGCTGGGATTAGCAACATGTGGCTATTTACATTTAATTTTGAAGTATATGAAGTTAAAAATTCAGTTTCTTGTTCACACTTATCCACATTTTATGTTCTTGATAACTATATATGGCTAGGAGCTATCTTATTTGGGTAGTGCAAATATAGTACATTTTCATCATTGCAGAAATTTCTAGTAAACATCTGGCTCTAAAGTCTGTTCATTACTGCAGAATGGGAGTAAGGGTGAAACTTTCAGAATTTACTTTATGTACTTTTACATTATTGGATTATTTTCCTCCATTAAGCAAGTACCATTTTGGGAATGTAAAAAAATTAATGTTTAAAAAATAAAAAAATAAAAACATTAATGTTTCCTTCAAAAATGGAATAATAGGGAACAGAGGAAACACTGATAAAAGGATATCCACAATTAATTTACTATTATTCTAACTGATGGACTCAAAGAGATATTTCATCAGATTTGCCAGCAAATACTAGAATTTAGTATTCTTTTTGTAAAAGTATACTGCAGAGTCATGTAATTGGTAAAGATGTCTAATAATTAACCTCAGATTAAATTTTCGGAGAAAGAAAATGTCAGATAGAGAACCCTTTGCCTAGTTCTTCTTTTTTTTTTAATTTAAAATGTCTTTGTTTTTACTTCACTCTTGCATAAGCATTTAGTAGGTATAAAATTCTAGGTTAACTGTTATTTTCCCCTCAGCTCTTTCAGCTATCACTGGAAACAAAATGCCAGCTTCCCAAAAGTGTGATCTGCCTATCGGGAGTCTACCACAGATACCCCCCCATCCCACTCCCCGCCTGTTTCTACCTAAAACATTCCCTCAGTCTCAGTGGTAGTGAAATGTGTTTTTCCAGACTGGCACCAAAAAATAACTACCTTCACCATTTCTTTCTTTCTTTGTTTATTCAGTTATTTATTTACTTATGGTTTAGATTAGAAAAGAGGAAGGTCTGGGAGAAAATTAGATTGAACGAGAACAAAAAGTGGTCTGAGTATTCTTTTACTTTCTAAACTAAAGGATTGATAATTTGTATACTTACTCCGAGATTAGTTTCCATAACTGCTTTTCCTATTATTCCTGGCATTCAATAAACTTCACTAAGTGTATACATTATTTCTGAACCACTTTAGATTTTCCTGCAAGTAAAGTAATATACTTAATATGTAAGGTGTGATGTGTAAGATGTTTAATAATTGTATATAATATATAGAGGTATGGAGATTGATTGAAAATTATGTGAAAAGTTCACAGAAACAAATCACCTTGAATTTCAGTCCAAATAAAATCATGGCTTAGTTGTCAATTTAATGAACATTGTTTGATCCCTGACTTTATGTGTAGATCACATGACAGGTGCTAAGTATATGGAAATGAACATTTTACACTCCCTGTCTGAAGACACTCACTGTACTAAGGGGAACAGTTTTATACAGGTATAGAGGTAGAGGAACAGTGGAAGTAGTCTAGGACAAGTGAATGGAGGAGGTGATGCTGGAGCTGGATTTTGAAGGCAAAGAATTCTACAACAGGCTCATTTGGGTTAGTAGAATCTACCTTGGTTAGTGTAGCTGGAGTTTAATTATTTCAGTGCTTCCATTATTCACTTGACATATATGCCTATAAAGTTTGATCATCCAATTTCTTCTCCATTCGAAAACTACCTTACCAAGAGCTTTTTCTCTCTCTACTACTCTGCTTATGGTTGATGTATGGAAAGCAGGACATCAGTCCTTAATCAGGCTACTTTTATAAACTTTATATATCCATATTTATACTGATAGTGATCTGAGGAGAAAGTATAGGCACAGTATAATTGATACTCAGAAATTTAAGGCATGTAATCTTTAAAAATTTTCTTTAAATGTTTATTGTTTATATGATTGTTAGAACTGACTGATGAATAACTTCTAGTTGTATTATGTATTTCCTAAATTTAAAAAAATTTTAGTAGAATGTTATCTATTTAATTCTAGTATCTCCAAAATCAGAAGATTAGCAAGGGAGAGCATTTTATTTCTGTAAGTCATCAATGAACTAACAAGTAAAATGATTGATTTATTTTATACTTATTGCCTATTGTTTCAACATAATCATTCATAACTTTGTATGATGAACATTGATATAAGTTATGCCATGGCAATTTCTTTTTAAATTAGAATATATAAATTAAATAAAGAGCATTTGCCCTTTGCTTACCCTCATACTTCTACCGAAGGCACATGCTGTCGGGACCAATTAGT
Organism: Eidolon dupreanum; assembly: GCA_028627145.1. Taxonomy (NCBI): domain Eukaryota; kingdom Metazoa; phylum Chordata; class Mammalia; order Chiroptera; family Pteropodidae; genus Eidolon; species Eidolon dupreanum. The sequence continues at coordinate 20,525,151 of CM053507.1, forward strand.
TATTATTTATACTTTTTTCTGTTTCTCTCATTGGTTGGATCTAGATTTACCTTTAAGCTGTGTGTATGTTATTGACATTTTCTTCAAAGACTCAAGCTAGAACCAGATGATAAAATGAGTTTTGCTCTCCAATAGATACATTTACAGTGTTCAGCTGTTTGTAGGTGATTTTGCTAGGCTGTAACAAAATAAAGCCTAAAGCATCCTATTAACTGTGCTGTTTATATGGGTGCTAATACATTTTGAATAAAACCCTCAATTACTAAGCATTTTTGAGTCCTGACAAGACAGTCCCATGACGTTAATGGTATCTTTATAACCTTTTTAACTTCTTCTTTCTCTAACAGAGCTCTACAATAACAGCAATGGGTTTGCCCTTGGCAAGCAAAAACTCATTTTGAGAGGATAATAGGTATTTACTATTTAGATAGCTGGCAATAAAATTTCTCTGAATGAGATTTTCCTGAGAAACTATAAACTGATTAAATTACTTTCTTTTAATGGACTGGAAAAGCGTGTTATAATAGTTCGTTGAAGCTTTGCATCCAATGTCTTACTTCCTTTTTTAGAGACACAGAAGCAGTCTGGTTCTGGCGAATAATGGGGGTTGGTAGAAATTATTCTATACTGTATAGCTTAGTCTTGATTTTTTTCTCTAAGTAAAAAAAAAAGTGAGTATTTCTGTGAAGATCATTACATGATCAGTATTGTATCTGTTTACTTCAAATTTTATTTTAATCAGAAATAAAATTTAGCAATTGTTTTATGCCCCAAGAGTTTTTTTTTTAAGAAATACACCCCAACAGAAATATAAACTTGGAAAACCTCCCTGTTTTTCTTGTTGATATTTTTGTTTGATTTATTTAAAATAAGTGAAAATCAATAAACTTTTCTCAATTGCTTAAAGGCTGAAATAGAAGTTATTTTTTACTAATATTGATTATTAATGTATATGTGTTTATGAGCAACTTAGGAGATTTTTGTTTAATGATTATTAATTTGGACCTTATAAAATTTAACATACCAATTCAGACATAAACTATAAAAAATAAATTCATCTTAGCTTTGGTAGAAAAGAAATACTTAAAATATATTTTATTACTATAAAACTTAATTAAAGGGCTTCTAAAATTCCACTTAATGTGAATTTTGTCAATAGATATCATCTAAGAAAAGTTATTTACATGTCTTGATTTAAATGTGAAAACTTACATAAAATTTATTTGGTAATTCATATTCTAAACATTTTTCTTTAAAGACAAATCCATTATGGTCCTTGGGGGTGACAGCTTGCAGGATATTTTTCAAGGTCATGAATTTTGCACAGAAGTGTAACAAATTCAGTATTTTTATTGGTAGTCAGAATTTCATATTTGTCACTATAATAAAATTGTGATTGAAATGGGACCTTGAGTATCCTGTCCTTATATGAAGTACTTTGAATTTGAATATCACACAGATCCTAACTTAGAGCACATTTATTTTTTCTTAAGCCTTTGGCACTGACACATCCATTGCTGGCATTGTTTTTCATTCCAACAAATCTGTGCTGTTGCCACCAGTAGGTGCGAGGGATGCTAGTCATGATAGTGAAGAAATGAAGAGAGAAACAATATTCATTTTCCCCTCTGAATAATCTAGTCCAGGTCACTACTATAAGCTATAAACTACTTGTAATTTGGCTCTTATTGTGTCAGTTGCTTTGTCATTGCGCTTTTTCTCCCTTATCAGGGTTATAATAAATAAACATCAGTGAAATATTGTAGAATAATGGGTTGTCTGTAAATTTACTGCAAATTTTTTTCTACTGGACTGGGAAAATACTTTAAAGAAAATTGAGATTACTTTAAAATGGAAACTTGTCCTCTTTAATATTCAGTTCTACTTTAATTCTGATAACCTAAAGTTTTGGGTAAAACAGATTTGCTGAAGTATAGTAAAGATATAATGAATATGTACTTGCATTTTAGTTCTTTTTTCTCTAATAAGACAAATGTAGGTTCACTACATTTTTTGAGTTTGTTCAATTTGCTATCACTCAAATTGGGTAATAAATACCTCTTAAAAATATAAAGGTTTTTTTTTTTTTTCAGTGTTTTAATTGCCCTTTAACACAGTTTGTGGGAACTGTTGTGGTGGTTTTCATGGGGTAAAGAAGTCATTAAAGGAAGGTATCACTGTGATTTTACTGGACTACAAATAATTAAGCTTTAACAATAGGGAGAAATGTAAATGTTTTATGAATAACATAAAATGTATCAACATAAAGCTTATTCTGATTTTAAAAATAGAGCTAGCACACTTTTTCATATAGGAACATTAATTACTATGTGTACTTTCAAATTTTATGAGGGTAATGAATCTTTAGGCCTTTGTTATTATTATTAAATCAGAAACTCGGAGAGTTACTTATTTGTTTTTTGAATCCTCCATTTTCCAGTGTAAATTACTGCACTTACCATAATGTTTGTCATTCAACAAGATGAACACAAATATGAGTTTATGTTAAATGTTATGCTGCAATGATGAACTATATTTACAGTTTTACATTAAACCTCACCCCCCACTCATACTACCATTGATGCTTGTGTTAATTCCTTTAATTTTATGAAATTGTAAACATTTAACTTGAAATTGTTTTTAATATAGAATGCAGGATTTGACATACTGACTGCAACTTCATAGCTCTGTTCACAACTTCATAGCTCTGTTCATGGGCGCAGAATATTACTTTTGGTTTCTCTCTTAAACAGTTCTTACACTGATTTTGTCTTTCTTTTAAAGAGATTTTCAATTTTAACATGAGGGAACTGGTGTCTTGGGTAAGGCTTTTACATGGAAACAAAGTAGCAGATTGAAGTGGTTTCAGGGCTTTAATCCCTTGGTAAATTAGCCAGCAGGCTAGCCTTTTCATAGATGTGCTAAACAACAGGTTGATGCCATTTGGGCATTAGCAATGAGAACCACCTGAGGGAATAGAGAATGAATAAGAAGAAACATAGAATGGGGAGAAGGCATGGCTATTAGCTTTTCCAGGGTCGAGTAGCTAAAATAATACCCATAAATAAGTTATTGTATCTGATATTTAAGTATCCTCTTGTATGTTCTGAAGTTTACATTAGTCTCAAAATTCTGAAATTTACTTTATAATACATTTATATTATAAAGTAAATTTATAAATATTTACATGGTATAAATTTATACTCTTTTTTTGATAAGAGATTTGAGGCTTTAAAATTTGTTTGTACATTGTTATCCCTAATCAAGCAGAAGAAAACATTTTGAAAGGTGCATGTAGAATTAATAGGATTTTAAATATTTAAATGATCTTGCTTTTTGAAAACTATAAACAGATGTTTATAAGCTATTATAAAATTGTTTTCTTAAAATGTTTTCATAGTTTTCTGAACTAATTACCTGTGAGAAAATTCTTTGCCATATTACATTATATGTTTTGGGCAAAGTATTTAAATAATACCATCAGTAAAGAATAGTGGCCACACAGTTAGCAACACTTAATAGGAAAAAAAGATTTATTTAGACTTTAGCCAAGGAATGTAACTTCATGTAAACTGAAAAGAATTTAATTTCAGGAAGAGCAAGTTATAAAATTATTAATTTTGCATATTTAAAATTCATAACCTAATTGGTACCTTGATATTGATAAATATTAGAATAATACAACATGAAGAAAATTGATAAAGGAGTAAAGTCATTAAAATAATCTGGTACCCTATGAGGCCCTTTCTCTAGGCTTTTAATTTTTCATATAGAAGGGGGGATTTTAAGGATCAATATGAAGATCAGTTGATAATATTATATTTAATTAGAGTAATCAAAAAACCATGCTCAGAGCATGACACCTGCCAGGGAGAGCTTCAAAAAGAGAGTAAGCAGCATGCGTTAGAATCATCTCTTTTGCTTGTTCATGAGCACTAATCTAGCAGAAGTCCCAAATGGGGCAGCTAGTCAGCTATTTTATTGACTTTGATCTGGTTTGGGGGGCAGTTTATTTTCCCATAATGCCATTGATCAATGATTTCCTTTCAGCAGTGATGTAATTAAAGAGCTTTAGTTGGCTTCTGCTGTGTTGCCTTGAAATTTATTATTCTGGAGATTTAAAGAAGATCGATAGGGTGCAGTGGCCCGATGTTTAGACCCGAGTCGGAGGACCCTACTGAGAGTAGAAGGCATGCAGAAAACAAGGCTTTAGGACACAAACAAGATGTTTACCTGGGACCTTGAGCTGACCTGTTTCACAACAGATCCTGTATAACCAGTAGCATTTTAGTACCTATTTTTAACACAATCTCAAAACTACTTTGTCCTTTTCGTTATTGATTTTTAGAGTTTGTTTTAAAGCAATTGAAATCAAATATTACTGTTGTCAAAGGAAGAATTAAAATTTAAACATATTTGCCAGAAATACAGATTTCAAATGCCTTCATCATGAAATGGGAATAAAACATAATTCTTTCTAGGAGTGTGGATGTCTTTAAAGACTTACTAAGATCTATTAAAAATATGCTATTAAGTTGCCTTACTTTATAATTAATTTACATATATAGTTTATTTTTGTATGTGTAGAAATGTATATTCAGTGACCAGTACTCTTAAGTGATCAAAATACCACATTTAGGTAATGAACCCATAGGACTCGACCTACCACTAACTAGAAATTAATAATTGCCTCACAACTTACATTATTTGGTAAATAAGTAAAATCAGTTCAGAGATTCTTTATGATATATAAACTGTGCATCCCGTGCTTCTTGTTACTGTGTTTTAATGAAGCCATAATAAGTTGAAGATAAAGTTCCCAAACTACTTTCTGTTCCTTTGTTAATAAGAGTTCTGTTTAAAAAAAAAAAAAACTCTTCACTAAATACATTTGAAAATTCTGTGTACTACTTTTAGAGAATCTCACTGTACATTAGCATATTTTCAATTTTAGGAAATCCTGCAGTAATCCTCCTTAACTCTGCTTACCAAAACATCTTTCAGTCTCACTTGCTTTGTGTCATAGATTTTTGTCGCGGCCCAATTTCAGAAATGCAAGAAATGGTAAAAGGAACCCTGGCAGGACAAGAGATGCCTGTCCTGAATTCTAATCCTGGCTTTGCCTTTCATTGCCCATGTAAGTTTTATACTTAAATAATCACTCTGTATTGAAGCTTTCTTATCTGTGAAATGAGATTGTGTCAGAGGTTGGGGCTGATTAGGGAAGGAGATGCAACATCCAGGGAACTTTTTCAAAATAAGCATTTTCATCAGACCCTCTTTCCCCATGTTCAGATTGACATTAGATGCTTTGAGAGGTTGGTTAATTGTGCCAGTATTAAGATTTATTTTCTCAACCATATGATTTATTTATTTAACTGTCACTTTTAGGGACTTTTAGTCATCAAAGGCATTGAAAATATAACAGTTAGAAACCAAGGAGTAAACACCAGCACTATTTATTACCTTGCTAAATTTAGTCAATACTGACAGAATGTGCCTCTTGATAAAGATGACAACCCATCTAGTCCATGAAGCAAAGTGACAATGCAGACACAGTGTGATTTGCTATTTTGATAAACATTAACTAATTTGTAAACATTGCTACGACCATGTGTCAGAGCTAAGGAATAAGCTGAGGAAAATAATAGGGGGGAAAAGTGATTTTTGCCAATAATCATTTAGAGTGTATTAAGATTTCTTGGCATTTTAGGAGCACCAATAATTGACTTTTAAAAATGGTACTTTTTAATTAAATATATGCAAGATGAGAGGAGCTAGAGGGACACAGACTAATAATCCCTGCCTGCTGGAGCTTAGAGGTCGAAGAAAGTACTATAATACAAAGCAAAAGAAATGAAGTGACAAATATAGGTATACATGAAACTTGATGGAGGCACAGTTGAAGGTGCAAGGACATAATGTTTTGTGTTGTTTTCCTTCCTTCCTTCTTTCCTTCTTTCCTTCTTTCCTTCCTTCCTTCCTTCCTTCCTTCCTTCCTTCCTTCCTTCCTTCCTTCCTTCCTTCCTTCCTTCCTTTTGTCTTTCATAATTTATTTCCTTTATTTTTCTGCATAGCATTCATCACTTTATAACATAATACTTTATACCTAATTAATGGTTTAGCATCAGGCTTTCCTACAAGAAAGTGAGCTCCATAAGAGCAGGAATTTTGCCTGTTTGTTCAATAACATATCCCCCACTCTTTAAGAGTGCTTAGCACACGGTAGATGCTCATTAAAGCTTATAGGCCTTCCGGAACTATTGCCTGTATCCACAGAGAGTAATGTGATCTGAACTGTGTTTTAGGTAGCAAGAACTAGAAGTACAATAATAACTGAAATAATAGAGGACAAAGGGAAAATGTAAATTTACTGATGTATATGTTATAAAAATGACTGAGTATAGGAGAAATAAAGCTATCTAGATAATATTATTAACAAGGTAGAGGAAGCATAGAATAATGAACAGGGTTGAGGAAGGATCAATTTCATTTTGGATATTGTTTGCCTATTGAATAAAAGTATAGATTTTATATAATCGATATTTAGAAAATAAGTTGTCAGCATTACCTATATGTGATCATTATACAAAAAAAGACTGTCTTATACACTTGCATTATATTTAGAAGACAGATTCATTAACCAGGTAATTGTCCTCCATGCCACACATTCCTGTTATTCATTCTTAATCCATTAAGAAGCTCCTTCTCAGTCACCTTCTCGGTCAGCTCCTAAGTGTGCCTCATGTAATGATCCTGTGCTCGCTTTTTTTTCCCTTCTCTGTATTTTCATCCTAAGCGATCTCATTCATCCCTAGCACTTCAGGTATCATCTGTGTGCAACAATTCCTAATTTCAATCCATACCTCCTTTCTGGACTTCAGACTCATATAGCTAACTGCCTGTCGTCTCCACATAAATGTCAAACAGGTGAGATTGTCCTGAATTCTTTTATCTTCCCGCCTCCATCCTCATTCTGCTCCTCTTTCATTGTCCCTGCATTACATCGTTCTAGTTACTCAGAAGAGGAATTTGGCAAGTTCCTTACTGCCACATCCTTTCTTTCAGCATGCTCTGTCGCCTCCTAAAATACATTTTAATTTTTCCTCTAATCCCATTTCACTGCCTTCACTCTCGGCAAGTCATTATCATTTCTTGCCTGAACCATTGCAGTAGCTTTCTAACTCATCTGTCCACAGTCTTGCCCCCTATAATTCCTCACAGAGTATCCACAATGATCTTAAACCGTAAATTGGGACCTGTCAATCACCTGCACAAAACCCTTCAGTGGCTTCCATTGCCCCCAGGATAAAATTTCAGAATTCCTAATGTAGCTACAAGTTGTTCCCTGATTTTCTCATGTCTACTTCTGCAGCCTCATCCTGGACCACTCTTCACTAAAGCCTAAATCAGTTCCTTGGTTTGCTTGCTTTCAGTTCCTTGGTTTGCAGGTGTTATTATATCTGCCTGAAATACTTACCACCTCCCCTCTCTCTCAGATTAATTTACACTTATTATTAAAGTTTCAGGTTAAATTTTATATCTCAGCGAAGCCTCCCTGATGCCTAACACTAGATTATGTCAATGTCTCTTGAATCACTGTGAACTTTTCCTTCATAGCAATCAGTTTTTAATTAAATATGATTTTTATGATTGCTTGCTTTTTCTCTCTCAGACTTTTAGAGTCATACTGTCTCTTGTATACCATGTATCCAACACCTAGCATATAGAAGGTGCTCAATAAATATCTATCTATCTGCCTTTTAAAAATCATTCATCTCTTTTGTATTTTCAGCTATTTAGCATTTCACAATACCCCTTAGGATTTTTCTCTTTGACATTTTGTAATATGAAATATAGAGAAAAGTATCTACGTGTACTTATCACCGAATTATTATGAAGCATATGTCTGTGTTATACCATCCAGATCAAGAAACAGCATTTTGCCAGCATCTCAGAAGCCCCCATATTCTCCTTTCTGTCATACCTACTACCTACCCCTCTATTATGATAATCACTTCCTTGCTTTTATTTGTAGTTTTACCACCTAAGTATATGTTGCTAAGCACTATAGTTAACTTTTGCCTGTTTTGAACTAGAATCATATATGTTTTCTTGGATCTTCATTTTCTCAACATCGTTCTTAAGATTCACCTATTTGCATGTAGCTATAGTGGATTGATTTCACGCTATATAATATTTCATTATATGAACACACTACTGTTTTTTAAACCTTTCTGCTGTTGATAGACATTTGTTGTCTTCAGTTTGGAGCTAATATGACAAGGCTACTCTGAACATTCTTGTAAAAGTCTGTATCCTGGTATGCTGGGACATGGTCTTCTTTGAACTCCATACCAAAGAGTAGAATTCCTGTGTCATAAGGCATATAAAACTTCAGGTTTACAAGGCAATGTGAAACTTTTCCAAATTGATAGTAACAATTTCTTTTCCTACCAGTAGTGTATAAGAATTCCCATAGCTCTACCTTCTCATCAATGCTTGGTATTGTCAGACTTTTTTATTTTAGCCAAATTTAAATCATTGCATTTTTAATTTGCATTTCTCTAATTACCAAAAAAGTTTAGTAGCTTTTCATTTGTTTATTAGTCACTTGTGTTTATTATTTTATGAAGTGTATCTACCTTGTTTTCCTATTGTTATATGTTTCTTATTGGTTTGAAGGGATCATAATATATCTGATATATAATAATATATTCTGAATATTGATTGCAATCAGTAAATATTTATGAATGACTGATCCTTGCTGTTTCCAACCCACTTACCTCTTCCTCCTCATTCACTGTGGTTTCAAAATACATTTCTGCATTCAGATGTTAGCCATTATTTGATGTCTTTAATATTTGTCATTTTTATCCTAAAGATAATTCAAGATGATGACTAAGCTTTTAAAAGGTATCTTTTATGTTTATAAGAAAAAAGTTGATTTCCAACTTGCCTAAAGACATGACAAAGTTTTTTTCTTAATTTATTTTCCTATCTTCATTGCTTAAAAGAGTATCTGGTCATAAAAGACACTTTGAACATTTGCTGAAGAACACGTAGGGAAGGAGGAAGGATGAGAAGCATATGATTTGAATGCTTTTGATTCTTACTTGATAATTCTTGATCATGTTCATGTAACTGTGGTGAGGTCCACTATAACCATAAAATATAAATGGTTAAAATTATCATTTCAGAACCATTGTGTTTGGTTCTTTTTCTTGGCTAAATTTTACTGATTCTTTAAGAATCACTTCAGGTGTCACCTTGTCTTTAAAGTCTTAGCCTCCATCAAACTAAGTTAGATCTGTGTTCTTCCGTATTCCTTTTGCATGTCTGTATTATCGAACTTACTACTACACTGTTATAAAAACAAATTTTCTTGCCTGTCTTCTCTACTGGAATTTGTTTCTTTAGAACTTATGTAGGTCATCTTTTTTCTTTACCACCTAGAATATATTTTCTTCTTTGAAAAATGAAAGTTAATGAGGATATGGAGGCCATGACCCACTTGGCATTCCCTACTCCAATCATTCCCTTAAAGGGTTAAGTTAAAAGTTTATTAATTTCTGTTGCTGAGCTGGAAGTTTAATTATATAGGAGCATTCTTAAAATTGACAATTCTTACAGTTAATTTCTCCTTGATTTTCATTAAAAAACCTATTCCTAAAAAATTTCTTTTTGGTTAGGCTTTCTGGTATTTGATCATGTTGAACAGAAAGCAGATTGTGTATTTTGAGTATTTATCATTTTCTTGCAACCAGATCCCTTCTTTAAGAGGCATTAACTTTGATCTTCATTAGATGAAATAAAATGAAATTTTGTTCAAGTTTAACACTTTTAGGACTACAAATGAATCTTCTGTAAACACATTCAATAGAAGTTCTGTTGGATGTCATTCAATTTTCATTGTTAGTTAAAAGTATCTTCCATAATCCCTGTATTTGCTCCTGGGCAAATAATGAATCTTTCTCATTGTATTTACTTGATGATAGTGTGAGACAGGAAAGCAGGGAGTATATTAAAACTGTCTCTTATTTTCATCTCTTTTTTTTTGATTTATACCTCTATGACCTGCTTCCTATTTCCAAAGAAAGAGGGTTCGAGAAATAGTCAAGTTTTATTTCATTCTATCATTTAATTCATTCTTTTTTTTTTTTTTTTTTTGATAGGATGATCCAGCTTGGTAGATCCTACTGAATATTTGAAAACTGTTTTTATGGAATATGAGGAATGCTTTTTTAATCATGTGTTCCAACATTTTTTGCCTTTTACAAAATGTAGTTGGTTTGGTTTGGAGCTCTGAAGTCAGACTGCCTCAGTTAGTTTTAGCTCTGTCATTTGCTAGCTGAGGGACTTTGGATAATCACTGAAATTCTCATGCTTCAGTTTCCTCAGTGGCAAAAATCAGATATCAGTGTAGAGCATTAAATAAGTTAATACATGTAAAGCACTTAGGATATTTGCTAATACATAATAACTCAGGAAATATTAGCTTTCATTTTTTATTATTATTCTTATTTATTAATAGTATTATGTGAGTTGATTGCACCAGAACTCACTATAGAAAGAGAACAAAAACTATTGGTTATTTGTTATCTCAGACAGATATAATAATTTTACATCCTTGCTTCTTGGACAAGATGAAGAGCCTAGCAAGAGTAATATTTTGAGTTATATTAAAACAAATTATTGTAATTGGTTTATAGAAGGCTTTATTAATATAACATTTGACTTCAAAATATATAATTTGCATAGATTTGCACTGATTAACTATTGCTAAGTTGTTTTTGCTTTATTAGATTTTTTTTATCAGCCCTTTATTTTAAGTTTCATGGAATTTCAGATGCGATATATCTAAACTTTTCCTTTATTGTATCACAAACTGTGTGTTTAGAACATACCTTTTATTCTGAAGATCACTGGGTATATATCACACATGCTCAAAACCTATTGTATTTGTGCTCTCAAATTTACTTCTTCCTTTATTTAATCATTTCACAACTTGAATTACCATCATATATAGAATGAGTCTCTTGATTTCCTAGTATTCTTTTTCCTCTCTTTCTTTATTTATCTTTCTTTTCTTGCACCTTTCTCAACCACTTTGATAGTTTCAATTTATGTCAGTTTTAAAACATGGCCCCAAAATTCTTTGATACCTTTTCCTTCAAGGAGTGAGTCTATATCCTCTCCCTTTGAATCTGGGCTTTGTGACTGTACCAGTTTCCAGGTGTAGGCCTTAAGAAACTGGCAGCACCACTTCATGTCTCTTGGGACACTTGCTAATGGAGAACAAGCCTTCATGCTGTGAGGAAGCCAAACAACAAGGGTTCTGACTGACAACTTCAGCTGAATTCCTAGCTGACAGCTAACAACCGTCAGGTACATTAGTGAGCAAGCCTGAAAAGAAATTCAACCCCCCAGCCACCAAGTCAATGCCAGTCCTTGTATTGCTCCATTTAATGGAGAATGGAGCAGAGGCAAGCTGCTCTAAATGAACCCTGCCTAAATTGCAAATTAATTAGCAAAGTTAATGGTTGTGATTGTTTGAAGCTTGAATGTGCGTGGGTGTATTTCATAGCAAGGATAACTGACTATAAGGGCGAACTCTTTTCTCTTATTTATAGTAACATTTTTAAGGGAGTAAATATCATTGGAAATAGTTCTCAGCATTTGACCTTGGAAGCCATGGTATTTTCTGCAAGGAATAAACTCTTGAGAATGTCTATGAAAAAAAATTTAAAGATGTATGAAAAAATATATATATGTATTTATATAACAAATATTTATATAAAGCAAAACAAAAAACTTATCATTTTTCTTCTTTTTGAATAATGTGTATACTTCTTTTACTTTCACTGACTATAATAACTGCAAGTTGCCTTAACATCATTATCATCATTAGTATTGTCTTATTTTGTATGGAACAGGGATGGCAAATATAGAACATTGATCCCCACTCCTTTAGGCTGCATGTATAACATACTGCTAGTTAATCAGTGTACTTTTTCATGCTGAGTCTAGAGATAACTTCAGAATTCCCAGTACAACACTTCATATTGTTACTAGCAGTGCCATTGGAATGAATATCTGACTTGAGACCTAGAGTTTATTAAAAACTTTATAAATATTTTAGAATTTTACATATAATATCACCATCAGATATAATTCTCTCCCCTTCCCAACTTTGCCTCTCAACTCCCAAAGCTAACTCTATGCCACCATCATTCTGCTTATTGAAGGCATTTCATTTATTTTTGAGAGGTTTCTGCTTCATGTACAATTTTTTTTTTTCCTTTTTCTCTTCCTTTAACCTCTCCTGTAGCTTTTCTGCAGAAGTCAAAAGATACCTACCTTTTGGGGAAAAAAAAAAATCTCTCTGAGATTTCCCTAAGGGGACAGTATGGTGAGTGGGAAAAACTTTTATAATACCCTATAAAACGGTTTCACTATGGAAAAAAAAAAAAAGATGAGACGTACATGAGTGGAGGTTATTTGCAAAATTTTGTTGTACATCCGAAGAGAATGATGAGGTAAGGGAACTTAAATTAGTTGAGGCTGTGCTGTCCCATGTGCAAAACAGCCTTTAAACTTTAACTCATTTCATCATCAGAATACACCTATAGGGAGAATATTACTATTCAGATTTTTCCATTTATACAGATTTATTAATCGTTTGTTCTTATTTATCTATTCTTTTTCTATAAATTGTTTGAAGGATTCTGTAGCAAAATGATAAAATGGTGAATATGAATTTCTAAAAATCAGAAAAAGAAAAAATATACATTAAAGTAAAAGCTGCCTTAAAAGTAATGGGAAGAAATAAGTCACCAGGGGAGATGGGATGCTGACAGTATTATTTCAAGCCACAGAGACAGAATCTGAAAAAAATCCTAACAAGAATATATCAATAAATATAGAAAATACAACATTGGCTTACAGACTGGAAATGTTCGATATACACCCCAAATTTCAAGAAAGGAGATGCCAAGGAGTGTAGTAACTGTAGGATCATTGCTTTAATTTCCCATGCAAAATAAAATGATGCTCAAGGTGATGCAAATGATGGCTGTTCAAGCTGGATTCAGAAAAGGAGGAGGCACTCGAGATCTAATTGTGATCTTTTATTAGATACTAGAGTACGCCAAAGAATTTCAGAAGAATGTTAGTCTATGTTTCATAGATTACAGTATAACCTTTGACTGTAGGGATCATGAAAAGCAATGGGATAGGCTCTAAAAGAAATGGACATGCCTTAGCAGTTATATGTATTTATGCATAAATCTGTGTTGTGGACAGGAAGTGACCATCAGGAGAGGATATAGACAAAGAGTGATTTCCAGTAAGCAACGGTATCAAACAAGGGTGCGTTTTATCTCCCTATTTGTTTAATCTGTGCACAGAACATATCATATGAAAAAAGTGGGCTAGACTCAAAGGAAGAAGTTAAAATTGGTGGAGAAAATAACCATAACTTAAGATATGCTGATGACACCATCTTACTGGCAGAAATTAGTAATGATTTGAAATGACTTCTGATGAAAGTGAAAGAAGAAAGTGCCACAGCAGTACTATATTTGAACATTAAGAAGAAAAAAATCATGACTACAGAAGAAACATACAACTTAAACGGTGAAGACATTGCAATTGTTAAAGATTTTGTTTACTTCGGTTTAGTCATTAATTCAAATGGAGACTGCAACCATGAACTCAAGAGAAGGCTGAGACTCAGAAGGGCAACAATGGAAGAATTAGGAAAGGTCATCAAGAGCAAAGATTTATCACCCTCGTATTCCCAGTTACTATGTACATATGTGAACGTTCGACAGTGAAGAGGCTGATAGAAAAAAAAATTGATTCATTTGAAATATGCTATTTGAGGAATGCTCTATGGATGGATACCCTGGACTGTCAGAAAGATGAACAAATTAAGGCTGAAATATCACTGGAGGCAAAATGACAAAACTGAAGCTGTCCTACTTTGGGCACATCATGAGAAGGATTCTTTGGAAAAGACAATGATGTGGGGGAAAATAGAAGGCAGCAGGAAAAGAGGAAGACCAAAAATGAGATGTATTAACCCCACAAAAGAAGCCATAGGCCGGAGTCTACAGGAGCTGAGCAGGGCTGGTGAGGACAGGACATTGTGGACATCGCTCATTCATAGGGTTGCAGGGAGTCAGAGCTGACTCAATAGCATGTAACACACATAACAATCAGTCAAGAGCAGGAGAAAAATAGAACAAAATTTAGACTTCAGAGGAGCCTATAGAATTGCTGTCTCTTGTTCTAGGTTTCCTGACAACCAAAGCCAAAAGCAGATTATTAAAGAGAACTATATTTCAGTACAAAGCTTTCCATAAAAGGAAATTCTCACATGGGGCTTCATGTAGGAGATTTTCTCATTAAATGAAATATTGTAAACAGTGCTATTTATGTGGGTTTTACTATCTTTTTATCATCTTCATCTTCCCTAGGTGATGTATAATATCCTTAATATCACAATTTCAAGAAATGAAATAATAGGTTTTATGTACCTCTTTTAATGTACAGCAATAGAAGCTATAAACAGGCACTATAGTGAAATTCAGGTTGTTAGGAAAATATAATTCAAGAACAGCCTTCTGATGGATCTGCTTGAATCTAATGAAAACCCAGTATATATGGATAAAAGGAGAGAATGCTTGTCTTTACAATAATTCTTTCAGCTAGGCTCCTGTAGTAATTGAATAGGAGTCATTTTGTCATTCTTGGCTCTAAGAAGGGTCTGAAATTCAGGTACTAAAGATTCAGGAGCGATTCTTTAACTTTAGACATGAAATAAACAAGTGAGAGGTTGACATTCTTTTTTAGAAAGTTAAAAGGACCAAATGAGTACCTTCCTGGATAACTAGTTCTTTTCCTCCACAAGAAGGTAGACCAGGACGGAAATACTGCCAGGAAATCCCAGGGTTCTTCTCAAGAATTGATGCTCCACCCACCTCAGGACAAGGACATATGAACAGAATAATTTCCATATTTTTACATCCTTGAGCAGAGCAGAAATTTCCATGTCATTTCATACTTCATCTAACTAATTTCGCACTATGTTCCTAGAAAATTCTTGGTAATGTTGCTATCAAATGTCCGTCATATTTGAGAAAAGCTTCTCAGAGAAGTGACCAAGATTAACTGGTTCATTTGATTAAAATTTTGAGATTAAATAAAGCACCAAGTGATATGTTTATGCCATCAAAACTGTTTAAAGCCTCTTGTCACTTGTAAATTCTGTTCTCACTGACCAGTTTATTGTGATTAATTCCAAGTGAGTGATCTCACCTAGATAGAGTCAAATATGGTTTACCCTACCTTTGAAACAGACAATCCAAATTTTTAATAAATTGAACTTTATAAGATGTTACTGGTTCCAGTGGGAAAAGAATTTAGGATTTTAATATTCAAGACTATTTTTCTAGCACTAAAGAACTGAAAGAAAAGTAAGCATTGTAGATATCAACAAAAGTCTATGTCTTGACATTTTTAAGTGACAAATATGAATAAGATTTACCTTGAAAATATTCAACATGAAGTTTTTAAATTTTGCTAATTACCTGTTTGTTGAAACCTACTATTAAATACCCAATTGAATTTGCTTTGGTCACACTTTGATAAATGCCATTACAAATATATTTGAATTGTGTGAATTATATCAATTCTGTAATTGTTAGAATGTAATCATAATTAATATAAATAAAAGAGTGAGTGAAATATTTAATATATAGACTTTTTCAAAATTTTCTCATGAGGTTAGTGTGAAATTCAGGGACCTCACTGAATAGTACTTATTGCTATATCCTCGGACATCTTATTTTTTTTTTTCTATCAGATGGAAAAACTGATGGTTTGCCTCCCAGATATGGTCATAGGATCATAACACAATACACAAGTAGACAACAGCCAGTTTCAGAGCTAATTCAAGCAAATAACTCTTTACTGTCCTAAGTGACAATATATTTGTAACTATCTAAACACTTGAGTTCTGTTTTTACTTATGATTTTTATTCTTCTACAAGAATTGAAGAAGAGAGTGCCCTGGGTTATAGTGCTGATTCACTTTGAGTAATCTAGGCAGGTCGCCTAACCTGATGGCCATAAGGTCCATAGAAGTTATTTTTCAACTATAAAATCATGTGGTTTGTTATTTTTATTGAAGCAATGACACTTGCAGTTTGGATTTCTGCCTGCTTTATATTTAAGTCGAGCAGGTAATGATGCCCCTTCCCTTTGTGCTGCCTTAATAGATGTGCAGATATAACACTTTGTTATAGCACCTAGCCTCTCATGAAGTAGATTTATATCTTCTAAAAACCCAAAGATACAGAGTATACATGTAATAGACACTTTACATCTATCAAAAAAAGAGACTAATGGAACACACTCAAAGTTTAACTCTTTATATTAGCAGTGAGTTTTACTGTAACTTTTCTAATAATCCTATGAAATAGGTCCAGGTTATTCACTAACCCAAACACACACACACACACACACACACACACACACACACACACACACACACCATCCATTCTTTCTCATTCTTTGCTCTACTTTCCTCTGACCCTCCCTCCCTCCTTCCTTTCCTTCTCATTGGCAATACCCAAAAAGCCTCATCATATAAAGGTTTGAAGAATGTACCTGTTTACCTTACCGGTGTCATATAGTATTTTCTCATGTGTGCTTACACATGCAGCACATTCAGTCACTTATTACCTCAAGAAATGTCATGATCTCGTATATGCTAAGCATGGTGCTGAGTGTTGGGGATAAGGTAAACAAAATAACCCTGAATACTGCCCTCCATTTAGAGGGTTAAATGATGACATACACTTTATGAATAAGGAAACAAATTTGGTTGAAAGTACAAAGCTCATGAAAAGATTTAATATGACTTGCCTTGAGACACAGTAAATTATCCAAATAGGCAAGAGTCTAAGACAGAATCCTACAACTCTATGGTAGCCTAAGGAACTGTGATCATCTCTAATTAGCAGTATGGAAAAATTATTGTTCTGAGAGTAATAAGGTCCTGGTTCCTACACTGGCTCTGCCACTAATTAGCTGTGTCACTTTGAACAAGTCACTTAACATATCTGGGCCTCAATTTTTCTTATCTATAAAAATGAGAGAAGTGAACTAGGTGGTCTCTAAGATCCTTTTCAAATCTTGAGGGTATATGACTATCCAAAGGTACAAAGCCAATGCAAATGAAAATGCCTAGTTTTCTTAATGATGTAAACTTACATGTGTGTACATATATGTAGTTTTTTTATAGCCCTGAAATGACCTATTATAAATTATAACTAAAGTGTCATTTATGTAGCAACAAAAGCAGAAAATAGCAAACATAAGCTTTATTAGTTAATTTAAAATATTTTATGGAGCACTTACTGTGTGCAGACAACACTGTCAGGTTCTAGGAGATAGTCAAGGTACCTGCTTTCATGGAACTTATGTTCTGATGTGGAGATAGTTATTTGTACAGTTAATAATTCAATAATAATTTTGATAAATGCAGTGAAACTAAAGAGTAGACTAATAAGAGAGCATATAAGAGCCAAGTCTAAAAAATTCATTTTTTCTTTCTCCATTCAACAGCAATTTGAATGTGATTTGCCTGGGACTAAGGAGGATTTTCTCCAAGGAAGTCCCAGGCAAACTGGGATGTTGGTCATACAGAACCATGGTGCCTTTTCAAAACAAAGAACAGTGTGGACAAACCCATAATGAATAAGATGATGGAGAATAGCTTGAATGAAACGAGTAAGGTAGGGGAGGAACAGATGATTCGTGGCCTTATAAGCCATGTTAATTTTAGTGTTTTGCTTTTTTTAAGTGGAAAACCATAGTAGGGTATGGCATGATTAGAATTCATTCTTAGAAAATTTATCTGCCTGTAGTGAGAAGAGTGGGTTTGGTAGTGATGGTAAAGATTGTGGTGGCAGTGATGATAAGATATTCATAAAACAAGTTTTAGAAAGATTAGTAAAATTATTACAGTAATTAAAGTGAAAGATGATGATGGGCTAGGGCAGTAGCAGTAAAAATGGGGAGAAGTGAATAGATTAAAATATATGATTTGTTAGAGCTAGAATTGATTAAATCCAGAATTGATGATTGTGGAAAGGTCAGGTAATGATAGAAACAGAATAATTGGTACCGGAGAATTTGAGATAATAGAATATTTTTAAAGAAACTATAAAATGAATGTTAAAATTATTTGAGAAAGAAAATAAGACATAGAAATCATAATGTAAGAACAGAATAGGCTGAAACATGTATAGGCAGATTATTGGTTCCAGATTTGAAAACCCCTTTACTTGTGCAGCACACCTTAACATCATGAATCACAGATGGCAGGGTCGATAGGTCATTTCACTAAATTTTTTAAACAGAAAAATTCAAAAGGTAAATTACTAAAAAAGTACAACTGGGTTTTCGCTGTGTGGTTCAGATATTATTAAACATTTTCCACCACTTATTAATTCCCAGTCTCAGAATAGAAGAAGCATTTCTGATAGTGTATGTGTGTAGGTGGCGGTGGGGAGTAATCAGAAATTGATTTTATCAGTTTCATAAAGATCTTTAAATTTCCATTCAAAAAATAACAAAAAGAAAATTGCAAGAATAGTCACAAGAGCATTGAAGGAGGAGAAAGAGGAAGGGTGAGCATTTGTCCCACCAGATAATGAGATTCTGTGTAAAAGCTATAGAAATTAAAATTATGTCATCAATAGAAAGGAATAGAGTCTAGAATCATCCCCGCACGTTGCAAGAACTTTCTATTACGTATAAATGAGGGAAGGATGGGTTTTGTTAATAATAATACTAAAATAATTGATTATTAATATGGAAATTTTAGAAAGCTTAAATATAAAAAAATTAAATATAAGACTTTTTTAAGAAAATGTAGATTAGATTTGCAATCTGGGGGTAGGGGAGGATTTCTTAAATAAGACAATTTAAGAATATAAATTTAAAAATTAGACACTTCTGATAAAAGGTGCAATAAACAAAGTCAAAAGATTTGCCACATACCGGGAAAATATAGTTGTAATTATATAACTGACAAATGATTAATATCTATAATATATAAAGTAACCTTTCAAATCCTACAAATCAATAAGAAAAACAGCCTTATAGTAAAATAGGCTAAGGATAGAGGCAGTTCTAAAGAGAGTAATCATAGTGGCCAGTTTTTGAAGAGATATTCAATCACTCTAGATCAGAGAACTGCATATACATATATTTAAAATGTCATCTCAGACCAACAGGATTGTCAAAAATTCAGATTAAGGAGTCCATCTATGGGCATGCTACCCCGAATAAGCCCAATCCCGTCTGAACTCGGAAGCTAAGCAGAGTCTGGTTAGTACTTGGATGGGAGACCACCTAGGAAGACCAGGTGCTATAGGCGTAAAAAATAAAAATAAAAAAAATAAGGTATTGTAAGCTGACAAGGTCCTTGCAATCTGTGAGTTCAACCAAGGTTGCCTTGCCAAAAAAAATGGAGTCCAACAATACTGCGTACCAAAAATATAGAGATAGGTATGATGAAATAGTAACATTTATTAATTTAATGGCATATAGTATTCTTATATTTTCAATAGATTTAAAATATTACTTATTACTTTTACTTTAAATAAAAATACTCAGTGAATTTGTGATATAGAAGTCACTAAAGAGCAATTTTGGTTGAGTGATAAAGTTAGAAGCCATATTGGAATGGATTAAAGAATGAATGGGTGCTGGAGAAGCGAGACAGAGTTTAGTTAGGTAAGTCCCTCAAAAAATTTGTCTTTAAAGAGGGAAATTAAAAGGGAAAGGGGGCTAGATACAATGTTACAACCTAGATGAATATTATCTTAAGTGGAAAGAGTCAGTATTATGAACATTTCCATTTTCTCCAAATTAATGTATTATTTTAGTCCATATTTCAACATCCTAACAGAATTATGTTGTGTATTTGTAGTTTTGGTTTGGGGGAGTAGTTGAAAATATAATACTAAAGTTTATCCAGAAGAATAATTCTGTATTTAGCCCCCCTCAAATTTAAAATCATAATAATGAGGTTGATCTGGTTTAACTAAGTATTAAAATATGTGTTACTAGTGTAGGAATCACCAGTCACATCATTGAAACATAATAAAGAGGTCAGAAAGAGATCAAATTACATGTGGAAATCGAATATAAATAATAAACTAGATTTTATATTTTTTCTTATCCATGTTTATATCACATAAATATATTTTTATTCTTCTTTTTTGTATCTATTTTTCTCTCAGAATAATTTTCCCAACTTGTTATATAATTTTAATTAGCATAATTTTATTGGCTATATTTGTTCAGAAAGTATAGCATTAGTCACTTACCCAGATGAATATTTATTTATATTATTGCTTTTTTCCTATTAAAATAATAACAAATACCTTCATGCATTTTTTATATTAAACTTCCTTGATTTACATTTCAGAAGTGAAATTATTGTATTGAAGAGTGTGAACTGTTTTTAGTTTTTGAAATGTATCAGTGTCTTTCTATGAAACCACAGATGCTGAAGCATTTAACATCATTTCCCACGTGGAACACTGTATTTCAGGTCTTTCTTTCACACTAACCAGAATGATACCATTTATTTTGCTTTCCTCTAGGAAAGGTGTCAAGCTTCTACTCTG
>CM053507.1:20550864-20813053 GCA_028627145.1 Eidolon dupreanum
CAGTTCTCTTGATTTTTAGATTGTTCTCTTTCAACTCTACTCACAGGGATAGGGAGCACAGCATAGGGAATGCAGTCAGCAGTAATGTGATGGCTAGGTGGAGAGCCAGAGGAGAGAAAGAGCAATTGGGGTATCGTTTCATAAACTATGTAAATGTCTAACCAATGTACTATATACTTGAAACGAATAATAAAATAAAAATTTAAAATATCTTAATATGAGAACTTCTAAAATGTTATATATTATAAAATCACATATTATATATTCACAGCTATAAGAAATAATTTGCTCACAGTTTTAACTTCTAAGCTAGATAATATTTTCACATAGGATTTTAATAAAGTAATTCCATTTTATTTATTTATTTTTTACACTGTGCCTTCCCTAAAAACCTGACATTGTTTCAGTGTTCAAAATAGCCAGTGGAAAAATAGAAAATCATCCATTGTACTGGAGTTTCATTTCTACTAGAAATTGTTTTGTTATTATAAAGGAATTCTAGTATAAATAGATAAAAATATTCTAGTTTAGCTAAGAATTCTACAAACACTGATGTTGAGTATTTTGTCCTCTGTCATTCCATTTGTTAACATTCCAACAGACTATAGGAAAAGCAGAAAGATAAATTATTCTTGTTGCGCCACCTAGCGAAATTCGGGTACTGTATATTTACTATAGTATATTTAAATTGTGGTAGGCTGTACATCCAGTTCCCATTTGTTATTGTATTATGCCAATGAGAAATTCACAAAGGGGAAGAATCCAAAAATCTAAATCCACAAAGATTTATTTATTCATCATATTTTGGTTTACAAAACTTTCAAGACTGAAGTTTTAGCAAAAATATAAATAATTCTGCTCACTTAATCTCTGAAGTCATTGCCTTGAACAAGATACAATAAATAGGTAAAGTTTCTAAAATTATGCTCTTCCAGTTTAAATCTAAGATTTTACAAGAAGATAATATGTTCTACAGAAAAGTTTTTAAATTTTTTTTTAGCTTCTCATAAAACTTTATTCAACCTGAATGGCTATTTTATTCTGAAATGTTATCAATTTACACTGTAGTGTCAAAATTTCCTTTTATATCATAATGGTGATGGAAGATGTAAACAAATCAGATCAAATCAACCGATCCAAACCAGATAACTGATATAGTACACTCTGAAGAGACTTAACAGTTTAGTGAAGTAAACATAAGGAATAAAACAAATGAAAATGATCCATAAATGGAAAATATACTTTCATACAAATACTATATGCAAATGCTACTGTCAATGAGTGTGTAGATAATCTTGTATATTTTACCAAAATATAAGAGCTAACCTTGCTATGATATTTACCATGGGATGTACTGTTCTGAGTGCTCGGCACGTAGTAACTTATTTAATCATTATACCAACCCTGTGGCTTATGATGGAGGTACTATTGTCAATACTCTTTTCAGGTGAATTAACCTAGATATAGAGAAGTTAAGATGATTGCCTTAGGTCTCATAGCTAGTAATTGGGTAGAGCCAAGATTCAAACCCAAGCAGTCTGGCTTCAGAATCTACTCCTTTAATCTCTCTTCTATACCTCTCAGTAATTCATTACGTTCTGATTAAAACCATTTTATTAATAGATAATGCTATAGAAGATCTCATACTCTAATAAAATGTCTTCATTTCTTTTATATATTCAAAAGCTTTTTGGATGAGGATCTGATAAAATATATTATACCAGATTCCCAAGATAGTGGGTTATATGTAACCAGACATCAGTATAAATAAATGCTCTTTTGCTATTTTGCTATTTTGCTATTTTGAAGCTATAATGTTTTCAGCTATTACAGCTCATTTTCTTACCAGTGTTTTCTTTTTTGAAATTCTAAAGACTGTTTTGATAAAGATTAATTTAACAAACATTCATGGTACTCAGCTGAGTTTTGAGGATTCAAAGGTGAGTAAAAAACACATATACTAAACAAATGATTACAATATAATGTGATTAGTGCCAAAATAGAATACTATAAGAGCGACTAACTCCTTCTAAAGTTAGTAAAGGATAAATGTAGCATTTAAAGAGTGAGCAAAGCCTTCCAAACCTAGGATACAATAAAAATACAGAGTTGTGAAAGAATGTGGTGTAATTACTAAATTGGAGTAAGTTCTTAGTGTTTGAAAAATAAAAAATATGGGGTGAAGTGGTGGCTAACTGGGAAATATGGGTTGGGACCAATTGTTGAAGGATCTTGTAGGTCATGCTAAGGAAAATGAGGTTTTCTGACCATTTTTGAGAGTTCTTTCTTGGGAAGGCGATGACTTCTACTGAGCCTGCATTGCAAAAGTAATACTGTTCCCAATTCAAATACCTTTTTCCCCCTATTTATTTATTTATTTATTTATTTATTATGGTGACCTACCTTCAGGAAAGCTGTCTGGTTATCTTCGCTTAGCTTCCAGTCCCCAGGGGAATCTTAGACAAGGAAAAAGAGTGATTTCACTAAACCAACCAAAATTAGTCTACTTAAGTTTTAATCATTAAACTGTTCTCTACAAATTTCTCTATAAATCTCTCAGTTTCTGTGCTTCTCTAAATTTGGGTTATAGGGAATATATCTAACTCTTGGCTTCTGGGCAGTATTCTTTGAGTCATGTACTTATTGAGCATCTATTGTATAGGAATGTATTGAGTGCTGGGGTTAAAGTGATGAGCTGGAGAGACAAAATACATTAAAATATTTTTAGATATCTGTAATCTTGACAGAATAGAAAGAATTTTTTTTTTCTTATGTCTTGGCCACATAGCAGTCCTTTCATACTTTTCCTAAAAAGAAAGATTGATGATATTATGTACATTTTACACTTCAGATTACTTAGGCACTTCTTTAAGGATAGTTGTTTAATTGGCATAAGAACGTGGTTTCTCGAATCCTAATTATCAGACCCTCCACTGAGATGCCCCAGTTTTTTGGTAAAAATATATTTTCCATTTATGGATCATTTTCATTTGTTTTATTCCTTATGTTTACTTCATTAAACTGTTAAGTCTCTTCAGAGCGTACTATATCAGTATCTGGTTTGGATCGGTTGATTTTATCTTATTTGTGTACATCTGTTAACACATTCCAAAACTATATATTGACACAATGCAAGAATAAACTTTGATTCCTGCTACCATAATGGGAGCTGTATTAAACAAAACAACAACAAGCCAACAGATTTGCTCTGGTGAACACATAAATATAAGACATTGAACTCAGGATTTAAGGAATATGTTTTTTTTCCAGTACTGATTAAACATTTATAAAATTGACTGTGTTTTGATTAATAAAGCAAATCTAAACATATATCAAAGATTATCATATACCCTACATTCTTTGACCACAGAAATTAAGTTAGACCTCAGTATAAATAAAAGAACACCAAATAGTTTGCACATTTTAAAACATTCATTTAAATGACTCATGGGTCCACACACCAACAAAATTATATTGAGATAAAATGAATTTAAAATTTTATGCTTCTAAATCAAAATTATGTTGAGATTTAAAAAATGTAAATCTAGACCTACTTGGGGGCCAGGAATCTATGTTGTAACAAGCTTTTGATGTGATGCTGATACATACTAAAGTTTGAGAACCTCACCTTATATAAAAGTACAATAACTTAATGCCCAGGTGAAAATAACTAGCAACACAATAAAGATTGTAAAATATTGGTAATGTTTAATACTCAGACTGGAAAATCACTAGCAGTGTCTGTTTTTAGATGAAGAGTTAATGGGTAATGCATTCCAGTTTTCGAGGACAGATTGTCTCCATCATAACCTGATAGAATGGCTATAACTACAATCTTCATTATATGATTTTTTATTCTGCTTTTATACTGTGACATTGTTGAAAGTGTATTTCTTGTTTCAACACTACCATATAGAATTGAAATGAAAGAAAAATTTCAAGAGTACTGTATTTCCATTTTCCTGAATATATTAAATTCTTCTGATATATTCACTTTTTATTGCCTAGAAAATATGTAGATACAAATGTCTTTTTATCAAAATAATTTAAAGGATGCCTAAAACCTATGTTTTTATATATAGTATGCTTTATTAATGAAGTACATGGACTTGATAGTAAAACTTGCCTGTAATAGAAACGTTTTTGAAATTTCTTACACAGATCTTAAATTTTTAAATATATTTCTTACATTTCTTATTAATTTCTAATCCAGGAAAGTTTGGGTTTATTATTTCCGTCATCTTCAACTTTTTTATATTCAGTTGTTTTTGTTTGGGACTGAATTCAGTTGCTTGAGCATTGGTATAGATCATGACTATGATTTTTAAGGGATACCAATTTTCATTCCTTATCTCTTCTACCTTAAGCTGCCACTGCTGTTTAATTCACCTATCATACATGCCCCTTCATTAATGCTGGTAAAAGGTCATACATTGGTCTAGTTTACAGTTCACCCTGAATAAATGCAACAATTTTATTATGTGCCTAGTTTTCACAGATCTAGGGGAGTAGAAATCTGAGAGATTTTTCTAAAAATCTCATTTGTGTGGTTCAGTTTGTCATCTAACAAAGGCTACATTATTAATTTAGAATTGTATTTGCAGTATTTTCTAGCATAGTAGAGGCATTCCAATTAGTAGGGCGATGACACAACTCCCTCTATCAGAATGTGGTATATAAAAAGTGCATTTAAAATATACTTTTAACAGGATTAAATCAAGACATGGCATAAAGCTCCTTTGGGAAAAATTTGTGGACTCAGCAGTGGAAGTCTGCATTTTATCAGAGGTGTTAGCATTTTTAGTATAGAGATATATGTATTAAAGCACTGAAATCCAGCTATTGACCTCAGACTTAAATGATGAGTCCCTCAAGATGAGGCAACCAAAATCATGGCATGCACTTAGATATTGAGCATTTCATATTCCTGAAAGAAAACAGTCACCTTCATGGTGCTTAGTAATAGAATGGCAATTTCACCCAAATTATTTGCTTTCATACTTATTTTACAATGGCATTTCATTCATAACCTTTCTGATTTAGTAATTAAACTTTAAAAAGAATAAATTTTCTTTCATTTAGAAGCACAAGTAGGTTTAGATTTGTTTTATACAGGTTATTTTCACACAGTTTTTAAAGTCAGTATAGTGTCTTGAAAAGAGCATACAGACCTGTTATAATTCTAGACTCATTCATTTATTAAGTATGTAATCGAGCAAATTATTAAGTCTCTCTGAAACTTTTTGAGGATTATATGAAATACTTAAGTGACTGACACATAGTAGGCCTGCATAAGTTTTTGTTTCCCTTCAGGAATTGAAGCTGTGAAAACACATAATGTAAATAAATATATAAAGCTGTTTTTTAAAAAAACAAACACCCTCTGTAGTATAAGAATATAGTAAAATTTAGGAAAATAAATATAACATAATTTTGTTGATATGGAAAACTGTTGCACCTCATCTTTATTTCTGACATATATAAGCATTGTCATTCCTGGACTTTGGCTCTTACTTTTAAAAGGATTGCTTACCTTTAGTTACTCTTTAAAATATATATTGATAAGGTGTTTGGAATTACTGAAAAGAATAAGCATTACAAATCACTTAGTGGAGTCTAGGATAGGATTCCTCTCAAAGGATGTAATTCTGTTTCTCCAAACCCCAGAGTTTTTCTGAAATGCTGAAACATCTTTCTTGGAATGGGGGTTATAATGGTGGCCAGCTGACTTCAAACTGACATCCAGTTGATGGATATGCAATAAGTCAAAGGAACACAGAATGATGAAGTTATATTTATTTTCCATATCAGCATTCTGTAAAAAAAATAATAATAATATCAAGTACTGCTTTTCTTTGAGAGACTAGACATCACAGCACTTCTATATACCCATGTTGTTATTATTGGACCATTTTCAATTTTTTAAAACTTTCATTCTTAGATTTTAGTAAATGACATTATGATTACTGTGGCTAAGCAGTTTATTCAGGTTACAGAATGGGAAGTTGGATAAGCATCAGACATTGACACAAATGAAGAGAAAAATAAGCATGGTCAGAAGGCTATAGGACTTTATACGTTTTTAAAAAACTGTTAAGCTTTCCACTTTTTCATCTTAAATTGTAATTAAATCTCTTTGATTCCTTCCTTGCCATTGGAATACTCATGGATTCCATCAGGAGCGTGGGGAATAAAAATGCCTATTCAAGTAAAGAGCATTAGGATATTCTACATTAGAGTTGCACTAGACCAGCACATCTGTTGGACATAGTGTGTCACTCAGCCATGATATTGATCATCAAAGCTTTTCTAATAAATGACATAGAAAGTTCTCCAACAGAATAAAAATAAAGAGTGTATAAAGTAAATCCTTGCAAGTTTGAGTAATCTTTAAGCTTACTTTGGGGATATAAGAATTATGAGAAAGTCCAAAAGACATGACATCAGATATAGTGAGAGGAAAAGCTTTTACTTTGGGAACTATTACAAAATATGTAAAAGGGAATTTTATGTAAAAGCAAAGAAACCCAAATTATTTAACGTTTCACAGATTTATACTCCCATAGTAGTGCTAAAATAAAAAAGAAATAATTAAAAGAGACCATATCATTCTGTGGTTTTCTATTTGTCATTTTTAAAGAAAAAAAATCTTCATGATGAAATATCTTTATACCTCTTAGAATTTGAGTTAGGGAAAAAAATAAAATAAGTTAATGAAAGTATTAGACTAGATAAACATTTCTCAAAGTATATTCTTTGTTTATATTACAGGAAAAGAATGGTTCTTTAGTAAAATAAAGTTGGGCAACATTGGCAAAACTGAGGTTAACAGGTTTTTTTCAACCATAGAATATCTGAGAGCTTTAAATTTATCATGGATTTGTGGTGTTCCGTGAGGGAGGAGTCAGTGTTGTGTTGCGCATCCTCATTCCACTGTGAACCTTACTTAAATGGAGACTCGTGAGGAGTTAGTATTCCGTGGAATATGTTATGTGCAGTAGTGGGCCAGAGGGTCTCTAAGGTTACTTCCAGCTCCAGACATTGACGATTTTCTGAGAATTTGGCTGCGTTATATAGGATTTGTGCAGCAACTTCATTCTTGACTTGTGGTCATTTTGAATTGATAGAGTGTCCCTGGCAATGGACAGCGCCCTTTGGGGTCATAGCACTATCCTAATCAAATGTTCCTGAATACTATGACAACATACCTCCTGACTTTCTGCTACTATTTATTCCAAGGCCCATGTGGACTAGACTATAACCATAAAATAAAACATAAAATATAATTGAGTTGGTTTATTGAGACTTTATGAACCAAATAATTGGCCTGCCCTCTTGACTAAGTTATCCCACAAGAGGCAGCTCAAATATCACCTCCTCCTAGAAGTCTTCCCTGACTGTATCCTCTTCCTTCATTACTTCCAAAGTGCATGCATACATCTGACTGCTTATTTGTTTTTACATTTCCCCTTTCAGTCTGTGAACTTCTCTCTCAATCGTCAGCACTCAGCTCAGTGATTAGGGTATAGTATTCTGCTGGAGAGTTTTCTTTGTTATCTGTTTTATCTGTTTCCTAAATCTGTCTTGAATGGACAGATGAAAGAACTAATGAAAAAGAGCCTGTTTGTATGGTGATCTAGCAAAAGTTAATATTTTTAGAGCATTCATTGATAATGAACAGTGGCTTTTCCCCCCCCAGTGGCTATGCAGTAATTGCAATTTCATGCTTGTAAATAATTTTTCAGTTGTACTGTTACCCTTATCATGTTTGTGGCAGGCTCAGAATAATTATTTCAAATATTGGACATGACTGAACATTTTTACGTGCACATTTGTATTGCTAGTATTTATTTATACAAGTTGGTAAGGAATAAGAACTTATAATTAATGAGTTTCACTTCTATGCTGTATGTACAAAGAGGGAGGCAGAGTCAATGGGAGGAACTAATATTACGACCACAGTTATGTAGTCTTTAAATATGCAGAAGCAGAAGCTATGTTCCCATGTAAATTTATAATTGAATTTGGTAGTGCTAACTAGCTAAGTACAAAAGCTGTAGCTAAAACAAACAAAATATCTGAGGAAACTTTAAAGATCACAGCCAATTAGGATTCCTTTTTTTTTTTACCATAACATTTTTTATATTACAATTTTCTTCTCTCCAAAGGTCATTCTTAATTGTTTCCAATCTGATAAAAGTTTAGTGTTGTCTAAATATTTGTTTTTCTCTTGTTATTTTTAAGTTTATATCTAGACCTTTTGAAATCTCTGAGGTTGGCTGTATCAAAATATATAAAGAAAAGTCAGAGTTTTGCATTTCTGATCATCATAGTAATTTCATTTCCTTGAATTCAAAACTTTCATGATTTATCAATCAAGTTGTAAAGTCTGTAGTTACTTACTTTGAAGCAGGTATGGTACTCCTTGATCTAAAATTATGTCATTTGTCACATTTCTTTATAAATTTCTCTCCATATAACACAGACTACCACATTTTTTTAGAAGCTAATAACTAAAACTTGTTTTCCCCCTACTAACAAAGACACTTTTTTCCTGCCGAGACATTAAAAATGTTACCCAGTTTTTCTTCTACAGGTTAAAATGAAAACTGCATTAACCTTCAACATAAAAATTAAAAGGAAATTAAATACTAAATGTAAATGCAAACACATAGTATACAAATTGGTAATGTCTTAATTTGGGCATGTTCTTACTTAGAGCCATCATTTATGGAGGTGGTACTTTTAAGAGACACAGGAATTATTGAAGAATGTACTTTGGAATCACTGATCACTGTGCCACTTTAGGTATTTTGGAAAATGGTGTGGTGGGGGAATCTCAGAATTACTGAAATTTTCTTCATACCCAAATGCTTGTGAAATTTCACATAGTGCAATGAAGAGAAACTTTAAATACATTTTCTCATGTCACCTTAAATATATGAAATGAATAAGCATATCTTAATGGTTATTACAAACTAAGAGACCTCTTCTGATTTTCCATGTGATTTTGAATAAAGTATATTCAGAAAAAAGTTTCTTCATAAACAGTAACTTATGAATGGAAGTTCATTATTCTCTAATTTTGGTTACTATTTGCTTCCAAGTGAATGAATAGGTAAGAAATAGCCTTAAAAAAGCATTAAATAGAATTCACAGGCCCTATATCTTGGCCATTCTGAACTTTGATTAATTATTTAGCTTTCTCAGGCCCTTTATTTCTTCATCAATAAAATATAAATAGTAATAACTTATCTAGATAAAATATCCATACTTAGAATTCTTTGGGAAATTACACTTATATTGTATTACTTCTACTCACACTTTTTTAAAGCATATGACATTTAAACTGAATAAACATGTGCCATTCATTATAAATATAGTAGGAAAGAATCAAATATCAGAAAATTTTCTCAAATGTATTTTGATGACAAATCTAGTAAAGTTCACATACATGTAAAGGATGAGATGGCAGTGCTCTGATTACAGTCATTCCAAGTATCTTGGTCATTTTTTAATTTTAACGTAAAAAGCACTCTTATAATAAACTTAAATAAGGAGAAAGTACACATTTTTGCAAGATGTTAGATGTTTTTATTTATAGTCCATTAGAACATTTGTCTCTAAACTCCAAATTTATATTAGAGCATTGTAAATCTTCAATATTTTGAAAGAATAATTTTCATAATTTTTATATTGAATACTAGAGTACATATATATTTTTAGATAAAGGTAATATAATAAAGAGAACACCTGTTGAATTTAAGTAGAAACCATGCTCTGCCACATTTGAGCTTAAGCAAGTGAATTAGAAGTTTTCCTTGCAGACTTCCTGTTCTCTTTCTATGCATTTATATATATACTCATGTAATTTGTTTTGTTTTGTTTAGTAAATGGAATCTTGTTATATATTGTTATTCATCTTGTTCTTTTAATATTTCTCTTGAAGATCTTTCCATATTGTCAGTACATACAAGTCTATCTCATTCTTTTAATGGCTTTATAGTATTTCACAATATGTTCTTAGATAGGTGTTGGAACATACTGTTCTTTCCTCTGTGCTTCTAACTCTGGGACCTTGAAAAGTTATTTTCTCTATACTTCAGGTTTTTTAGCTATAAAATGGGGATAGAGCCAATTTGAGAATTCAGTGAAATACATACACATATACAAACACAAAGCACAAAGTAATCTTCAATAAATGTTAACTTTGATAATGATGTTGATGATGTTGTCTTTTGATTTTTCTCCTATGTGTAAATCTCTTAATTCTTTTCCACTACACTCACGGAAAATTCCTTGGTAAGATCTCCTAACACACTGAGTTAGTCTTCATCTATATTCCTCCTGCTCTTTAGTTCATGTATGGAATTCTATTTTAATGATCCAAATATATTTCCAAGGTTCAATTAATATCTTCTCAAATCACTTTAAAGATACCATTTACACTGATTCCAAAAACAAAACAAAACAAAACCTCTGTTTGCCTTATTAACTTTCATTCTCCTCCTTTGTTGTTCTAGAGTGTTATTATTTGTGTTGTTTTTGTTTTGTTGTGTTGGGTTTGGCTTTCTTTGAATGTCTAGGTTGGCTATTCATCTTTATATTTGACAATCCCTTTAATCCTGCCATTTCAGCTCATTATACCCATTGTCCATTGCTTGTGTCAGAGGACAAGATGTGTTGCTAGAAAGGACACATTAATAGCTTGTCATCCCTTTAGGCTTTAGTACTTATCAGCCCTGGGCATGGTACCTCTGATGCTCACTGCTTTAACCTGTGGTCAAACACTGCCTATACCTCTACTTAACCCATATAAGGAGATGCCATTGTTGAGATGCTCTGGGCATACTTCCCCATTGGCCCTAGGCGGTCCTACCTCCTGTGCTTGGTTCCCACTGACTCTAAAATTAAAGAGCCTCTGGAACTTCTCCCATATCCATATAGTCTTCTGAATATGATTGGGCTGTGATTTTCTGAACATTTTCCCATAGATCTGATCACATCTGCTTTCTGTTTTTTAAGAATTCCTCAACATTTCTGGTCTGCTCATGGTGATACAATATCAGAGATTAGGATACGTATAGAAAAGAACTTCTGACTCAAGGTTGTTAAACCCTTATAAAAAGATTTTCTCTGGGTATATTAATATAGCCTTTATGAAAATAGGGAATGAATTGGATACCCTGTCAGTCTTTTCCAATTCTTGATTCAATTGATTTTCTCTTGTAAGGTATGTTAAGTAATCCCCCAAATCATTTAAAGTCTAATGTAGACAAAGAGCTACAATAATGTAAAGCGTCATATATCTATGGAATTTAAAAAATAAAATCGGTAAAGATGAGAATAAATTCTGGTAATATTCCCTTGGCCCACATACTGAATAGCCCACTACTTAGCCCCACATCACCTCTGCAGCTGCTCTCCTGATCTCTATCAGTCAAGTGAAACAGCCATAGAGGACTTCTTTTCTGAAAGGAGACTTCACTTTAGAAAGAACAACATGATGTTTATGTTAACTTTCAAAATCCTTTTTATTCATTTATTTAGGAAACATTCATTGAACACTTATTGTTAACCTCCAAATTTCAGCACCTTAGGACAATATGTTTTGTGCTCCTATCACAGTGTAATACAAGTCATCAGGAAAGCATTTCTGCTTGCAAGAGATCCAGTATTCCAGATTTCTTTTACCTTGTAGTTTGCCTTCGTGGGTCCTCTATTCATCCAATGGTTGGAGAAAGAGAATGAGGATTACATGGGAATATTATTATTATTATTATTATTACTATTATTATTATTATTATTATTATATTTTTTATGCCTTCAGCACCTAGTCTTCCTAGGTGGTCTCCCATCCAAGTACTAACCAAGCCCAGCTCTGCTCGGGAATTTTTTATAGGCCAGGTATGGAAACATGATACACATCACCTGTCACATTTTTTGGCTCGAACTCGGGTAAATGGCTGCACTTAACTTCAGGGAGACTAGAAGATGGAGTCCGGCTGAACACTCATGAAGAAGAGAATGCTAACAATTTCTATTAACACCTGCTATGTGCTCTTCTCTCAAAGAAATGTATATTTCCTCTAATAAAGGAATAAAGTATTGTACATTTCATAAGGAAAGCAATAAAGTATCTAAGAAGAAAGGAGGGAGCACTTAGATCCACTTGAGGACAAGGGGTGTTGATCAGGGAAGGTTTCACAGAAGAGGGAGACATTTGAATTAAAACTTTTCTGGTAAAATTTTCTCAGCGAGTAAGTGAGGTAGGCACCCCATCAAGAACAAAGGCATGACGATACAAACAAGGCAGGATGGCCTAGCAAGGCCACGAATCCTTAAGTGGTAAAGGAGGAGTGGTAAATGATGAACATAGAAAGTTACATTGAGATAAGGCTGTGTGTGGAAGGGCTTTAGAAGGCATCTAAGGAAATTGGATTTGTATATATATATGCAAAAGGATGCCTACAGAGGTAGCTTTAGCAGGGAGTGACATGATCATATTTGTGTTTTAGAATGGTACAGTCATTCATTTGACAATTGAGCATCTCCGTTTTCTAGATACTGTGCTTACTGGGGCTATAAAACAAGAAACACATTCCTTGTGCTGGTGGTAATAAGGGAATAAGATGAAAGTAAAGAGATCACATAAGAGCTTTGTTCTTATTCACAGTAAAAAGAGATGAAGCCTAGAACATAATTACTGGCAATGAAAAAATGGTAAGGACTGAATGGAATCTAGAGATAATCTGTGGAGGAGATGTGATGGAACTCCTAGACAATCAGATGTCCTCCATGAGGATAAGGTTTGGAGAAAAGGGTCACAAAGGTTTCCAGCCTGAGAGAAAATGGGAAATACCAAGAGAAGAGCATCATGTTCAACAAAAAGCTTATGAGTTCGTCATGGACATGATTTTGAAATATCTATGTGGTGGTATCCAGGAAGTAATTGGAAAAAGAGTTCTGATGATCAGAAGAGGGCCCAGCACTGGACTGTGATAGGCATATGAGTTACATTTTAGACTTCTATAGACTACCTAAGAACAGAACTCCAGGAAGTAAAAGATGGGTAAAAGACAGTAGCCAAAAAAAAGATTGACATAGAATTATTAGAATTGAGAGAACATTTTGATAAAGATGTGGTCAGTTAGCTGTTCTTTCTTTCTTTCTTTCTTTCTTTATTTATTTAAAAAGAGACTATAACAGGAAGACTGAGATAACCATTACACTTTGCTATTACAGAGTTTTTAGGGACCATTGCAAAAGCATGAGGGCAAAATCTATGGGGAACAAGAAAAGGCAGTACCTTGGTTGAAGGAAGAGTTAATATTGTATAGGATTTGTGAGTCTTGAACATATTTATAGTCTAAGGATAGAGAAGAGTGAGTTTGAACCTTAAGAAGCAGAAGGAACCCTAAAGGATATGGAAAGAAATAGCACAGGAGGATGGATTTACTTTCTGAAACAAGGCAAAAAAGAAGTAAGGATTGATTAACTTAAAAGTTTGAAGGTGAATGGGAGTGAGGCTGTGAAAATATAAGGGAGTTCGGGGAGCTGGTGTGAGGTTATTGGCGGTTTTAGTAAAGAAAACATAGTAAGTTATAGGAAATGAGACTGGAAACTAACTATGGATGCTGAGATGCTGACTGAGGAGGAACAACACGGGAGCATCCATGTTGATTTCTAAATCATTGATTTTTAGTAGAGCCAATAACATTTATATACCATTTTGTAGGGAGCCTCTACAGCAAAAAATAGAAAAGAAATGGTCAGATGTGTTGGTAACAGCTTGGCAAAACAACAAAGGAATCAGGGCAATGAGTTTTATAAGTGTGGAATTAAAATGGTTGTCTCAGGCTAGGGAAGGAAGCAGATCCTGAAGGAGACCATTAGCCTGGGGGAGTTTGGAAGAACCAAGGGATTGGAAGTTGTGAACAAGTTTAGTGGAAGATATAAGTACTTTTGGTAAGTGATGTGCTTTATAGTTAGTAGATCTAGCTGTAAAATCCAAAGGTAATGATCACGAATCATAATAATAGGTCTTACCACTTACCAGTTGCGTTCTTTGGTATCATATTTTGTGGTTCAGCTAATGAGATTCAGTATCTTCATCTGTAGAATAGGATTGTCACCTTTTAGAGAATATTAAAAAAATTATATAAATTAAATCATATGTGAATGACTACATGTTCTTCCCTGTTCATATTTAAATAATAATATCATAAAGCAGACAGGAAAAAAAGGATGTTTCTTCCAAATTCCTTTAGTAATAATGGGAAGTTTATACTGATGTCTCCATTTGAATAAATGAATTTTCTTCAAATGAATTCATTTAGATTCTTTATAGTGAACATACTGATTATTAGTAAAATTTTCGAATATGTCCTTTTAAAATTATTATACATGCTATCGATATAATTCAGTTTTTTTTATTTATGTATACACACACACATACATACTTGAGAATCTTGATTGGCAGCATGAAGTTCAATTAGATAAATTATTTAACCACAGCACGAGGGCCATTTGCAGTTTTAAAAAAACATATAAAACAATATTCCAATGAATTGTCCATATATAGCGACAAATCAGTAAGAAAGGACAAACCAGCATAGTGAAATAGATAAATCAGATTTAGGCAGGGTAGTTTATTGAATTTAAATTGTGCCCAGTTGGCCCAAGAGCTATATATAAGCAATCCATCTTACGTTGTTAATGGGGGTTCTTGAAATCCACCTGATGTTTGCATTATTAAATTTCAGTCTAATGAGCACTGCTAATACATATTGAAGATGGTTGTAAGGAGTAGAATGTGAATCTGAGCGGGATAATTTGAAAGAAACATAAGCTGAGCATTTTACATGACTCAAGGGGTATATCTACAATTACGCATATAACCAAAATTGAATTTAAATGGAATTTCTATTATCCTTGTCCTTCTACCAGGGAGAATAAAGTGTAAATGAAGTAAAAGTCTTTAGAGTTACTGGTGGTTTGTTTTTATTATCTAATTTAATAGATTCTTGCAGTGATACAGAGTGGCATAAAAGTTTTAATATTTCATGACTTTAAATGCATTCTAAGTATGTATTAAAGCTTGTAAATGGAAACAGATGTCTGCGTTATTTGATATAGCACTTTACAACACCATTATATAAGTTTTATATTTTAAGAAAGTGTCGATATTGATGGTGAAGAAAATTCAAAATTGAAAAAAAATAGTATGTGGTGTGTATTTTCTTTAAATTCCCTTTTTAAGCCAGGTTTCATCCTTCTAAAGGATACATTGATTTTGCATAAGAAAAATATGTGCAGCAAAAACTGAATAGTATGTTTATTTTTTTAAATCACAGTTTGCATTACTGTTGTCATTATAATAAAGGCTCATCCAAAGTTTAATGCTGGCACAGTTTGATTCTTTTTTTTTTTTTTTTGACGAGGCAATACTTTTTTAACTTAATATTTCATCAACTATAATGCTATTAGAGACTTATTTTCACTTAGTTCACTCATCAGGCAGTGAGACGGCAATAAAGGAGAATCGCTCCTTTGAGACGTTAATGCTTTGGAATAAATGATGTGCTAGAACAGAAATTTAATTAATTTACAGAGTATATTGATAGTCCCTTGTTACTGTGCTGTATATTTTTAATCTTCTTTAACATCTGTAGTAAAGTGTTTGAAAACCCCTGCAGTTGAGCAACTAGTAGATAATTAAGTAATAAGGGAAGAGGTTTCTAGAGGGAAAAAGATTCTTTTTACCAAATGCTGTCATAACATGAATAAAGAACTGCTACTATGATATGCAATGAAAAAAAATAATATGCTACCTAATTTGATACTGTTCCAAAGATATTGTAAGCTTCTTATATTTAAAATATGAGTTGTAGCTTAAGAACTTTTCTCTGAAGTTTAAAGCAGATGCATTGCACTGACAAATCAGATGACCAACAGCTTTTCCCACTTTTCATATGCCATTGTTTAAACTTATGTTGTTTAACTCCAGTTTCCTTTTCGTACAGAGATTAGCTTGAAATAAGCTTCAAAGGTTCTAAATAAATATTCTAAATAAACTGAATAAGGATTGTGAAAGATATATTTTGGGTTTTCAGCCATTTTGCTTTTTCTTCTGACTCCTTCACAAAATAATATGGAAGGAATTTCTTTTCCATTTCCCCAATATTTTCACTTGTGATAGAGACATGAAATAAGTGCAGACATTTTATTGTTTTCGTTTCAGCAAAAGCTGATGAAGCATTGAAAGCCAAAGAAAGAAATGAAGAAGAAGCCAAGAGAAGAAAGGAGGAAGGTAAAGGCATATGTTTTGTTTTGAAGCAGTCATTATAGTGAGGAGTCACTGTTTGCATGATTCTCTTTATTCTCTGGATAAACTTTAGGATATAATCACATGAGGGTATACCTCATACTATTTCACGAGCCTAAACTGTTACACAATATCACACTATATTCAAGGTCTTGGAAACTAATTAATGTTTAACATTTGTTAACATTAGCATAACATTAGTTTAGAAGCATCCTAGTATATGTTCTGAGGAAACTAGAAAGATATCAAATCATGAAGTAGAGCTGATGTTGGTTTGTTTCCTTCTGACTTTTATCTTTATAGTGAACAAATTGTTAAAATCAGTCATAAAAATCATATTGAACTTATCTGTACATTTTGAAAAGTTTTAGCAGTGATAAAGAAAAGTCCCCTGCCCCCCCCAAAAAGAAACAACTTTAGATAAAGAAGCTTTTAAGAGAACAACAAAATACAAAATGTCAGAAATAGTCATAGTTCAAATTAAGAAATTCACATTGTAATTTTTTGGATTAAATGTTTTCTTTTAATAATATTGAAGCCACCACCCAAAAATATTATGCAAAGAAATCTAACATTTTTATCACCTGTAACAAATTTTTACTTCACCTTGAGTTTGCTATGATTTATGTGAGTGAAGATTTTGTGTTTTTCCTTCATGGAAGCTTTATATATACTGTCATAAATTGTAGTACTTTGAGCAAGATTCAGGCAAATCTTTTCCAATGAGTTAAGCTGATGATTGATTCACTTAGACTGGCAGTCATATCACTTTATTGGCTAATTAGCAGAGTAACTGTTTTCTCTGTGAGCTTTCATGAAGTTGAAGCCTAATAATGAGTTCCAAAATATTGGCTTTGAGTGCTCTTACCTAAATCCGAAAATTGAATATTTCCCCATAGTACCTATCTTTTACTATGACAACCAGGAAAAATTTTTCACTCTCAACTACCATTTGTGAGCTAAGACCCAGTAGTACCTAAAATGTTTGAGTATGATAGTTTAGAATGCTTCCTAGTAGTATTCCATCAGAGCCATGCCCCCAAAGCAAATAAAAAGAAAAAAACCCAACCTTTATAGATTTAGGTGGCAGAACCCTACAAAATAAGTATATTCAAACTAAATGTGGACTATTTTATAGATACACATGTATAGTATTCTCAGTTTATTTCACCCCCATTAGTCCTAACTTTATGTCCTTGTCCTAGATCAACTAATTTTATGGTAAATTTAGAAAACAAGTAAATTTTAACAGCAAGAATTCTCAGTGGAAGTCTTTTGGCTTTCTGAAGTACACATTTTGACGTTAGTAGAAGCAATTTATCTGATTTCAGTTATGCTTATGGTCACCCAGAGTACAAATAGATATTCTACTAGCTGCAAAATAGTCTAACCAAATTAAAATATTTAAGTGCTCATATGTTATGTGGTATTCTGATCAATGTAATTAATAACAAAATAGTCATTATAAAATACTATGGTACTGTAAATTACAAGTGTGGTACTTAATACTAACCAACACAGTGTATATATCTTGCAATAGTTATTAGTCTAATCCCATTAATTCCAATCTTAATTGGAGTCATAATCAGTTGAAAAAGGATGGCACTGATATGATCACTACAGATATTGATATTTCTAAGTGATTTATTATTTTGAAAAATATATAGTATGAATGCTTACCCTAGTAAAACTTTTTAAATACTTTAGAACCCTTCATTTATATGGTAATAATCAGTATTTCTAATAATCTCTTTTTTTGCATTAAATTATTTCTAAACATCTTTAAAAGGATATTTTAAATTTTTCTTAAGTAACTATAGATACTTGAATGTTATATTGTAATTCTTTTGAAAGTATTCTTTCATTTAGATTTTCAGTAAGTCACACTGACTTTGTACTTAGTCTGTAATATACAGTAACCTTTTCCATTTCAATACCTGAGAATTGTTGGAAAA
The DNA here is from genome assembly GCA_028627145.1 of Eidolon dupreanum. Taxonomy (NCBI): domain Eukaryota; kingdom Metazoa; phylum Chordata; class Mammalia; order Chiroptera; family Pteropodidae; genus Eidolon; species Eidolon dupreanum. Next base: position 20,569,147 of record CM053507.1, read on the forward strand.
GCACATCCCTCTAATCATAGCTGTTTTAATTAGCACCTTTGTAAGTCTGTCATTCTTACTAGAGTATAGACTCTAAGATTGTACAGGACTTAGTATCCATAATGCCTAGCACATAGTACCTACATGGTTTTTTAATTATTATGTAAACAAATTAATGAATGACCAGTTTATTTTTTATTCTTTTAAATCTATGCTTCAGGAATTTATCTTAAGCTTGCAGTTCATTCCAAATAACCTAATCGATAAGGGTATAGGGAGTCAAATATATGGTGGTGGAAGATTTGACTTTGGGTGGTGAACACACAATACAGTATACATCTGATGTATTATTGAATTGTACACTTGAAACCTATATAATTTTAGTAACCAATGTCACCCCAATAAATTTTAAACAATTAAAAAGAAAATAAAAAGAAATATAACAACAACAAAAAAAAGAAAGTATAACCCATCTCTAATGTCCATTTTCTAAGACAAAACTTCACACATTAGTCTATTTTGTAAAAGAATTATAGCCATTGAAAAACCAAGGAATTTCAAAATACTATCAAAATTTGCTAGTATGGATTTATCAGTTCTTTACCTTAGCTCATTGAGTTTCTGTACATCCAAAAACAAAAATCATAGGAAAATTTTTGCCACAAATGTTGAAGGAAAATTCTGCTGGTAAAATAACCTAATGACACTAATTTCAATAGATAAAACATGTGTTTCATTCAGTAGGTTTTTTTTTGCTTATATTTTGTAGGTAAAAGTAAATCACTAGCTAAATTGTTGTTGTTTACTTCCAAAATTGTTTTCTTATGAGTTGTCTAGAGATTTGAATGTTATCAGATTAACTTTCCTGAAAATGATTAATGTATAAGCTTCATTTATTTTACTTCATATAATTAATCTAGCTGCAAATTGGAAACTGAGATACATCTGCATGTGTTATGTGTATATATTTCTGCAACTGAAAGAATAATAATTTTATATTTCCAGTCCATAGGCCACTAGTAATTCACTCCATCACATCATTTATACAGTTCATCCCTTAATTTCTCAGCATGCTAATACGCACCAGAGGGTTGAAAGTATTGTTAAAATGTAGATAGATGTTATCTGCCCAGTTCCCTTTATCTACTCTCTGTTAGCTCAAAAAAGCTATCGTATCAGCATAGCAAGATCTGTGCCTTGCAAATACGTTCTGACTGTTATGCAGCCCTTTCCTTTAAGTGTTCTTAAATCAATATCGTAATTATATTTGCAAGTACTGTATCCAGGATAAAAGTCAGGCTACTCTCCAGAACTTGTCCAGAGTAACTACTTTGACTTCTACCCTTTAAACAGTGGGGCCCCATTTAGCATGCTCTTCATGGTCCTTCTACTACTGCTCAGTAGATTTTCCATTTACTGAATATCACTAGTACATTAGTGTAGACCCTCTTTCTTGAACCATTTACTGTCTAACTCTTTCCATTTCACTTGAATTATGTAAAGGTTACATTATTTAGTAGTAAAAGTCAACTGTATTTAAAGTTTAGGATTACAGCTTCCTTCTATAAAAATAAGCACTCTTTAAAAAAATTCTAGATTATAGTTTAGGCAAAAATGAATAGTATAAAATCTTTCATTCTGTTTTCTTTCTTATTCTTTAACCTAATAAATGCTTGGCTTTGACTTCCTTTTTCTCTGTAGGTGTTTGAAAATGTTCAGACTATCTTATTAACAATCACTTCAACTTTTATCCTTTTAATTTTTTTTTCGTGTTATTGAATGCTTTGGCATAACTGCTTAGGTATTCTGTATTTTGTTTTTATATTTAATATAGTTTGCATTTAAGGGTTCTAATTATGTTTTAAATCCAGTTATAAGCATAATAATCTTTCTTTGCATTTTGACTTCTCTTTAATATGAATTTATTTGTTCCATCAGTATAGTAGCTTTTGAATTCTTTTTCCCCTTGTGTTTATTCAAAATAGGTCTGCCCATCTGTTAGTTTTCTACTTTAAATATTTTTGTTTCCAAAAGTGTTGGGCATACCATTCTAAATTATTCATGGAAATGGTGGACAGTGATAATATGAACATAATACAAGGTAGTTCAAGTCTCATTTGTTTAAGTTGAAATCCATCAAACCTTTTGCCACATCTGATTGACAAGAGGTAAAAAGATTAGCCTTAATTTCATCTTTTTTGTTATTGTTAATCCTTTGGCAAAGGTAAAAGTACTAATAGCTGAAAGGAAACACAGAGGCCAGGCAATGTTCTTTACATATTTTAATTCTCTTAATCCTTATGGACTCTCTGAGATTTGTGCTGTTATTGTCTCTTTCCTATAGGAGAGGTAGGAAACTAAAGCATAACGTGCTTAATAACTTTCTAGCTCGTAGGTGGCGAAGCTAGTTCACAAAGACAGTGTGACTCCAATATACATTCCCCCTCTTTAAACAGCCTACATAAATCACAACACTTACAATTAGTGCTCAAATAAATATGATTTAATTAACTCTTCCTCTATCCTATGCCTTCCTCTCTAGATCTCGCCCTCTAGCTCTTAAGCATTTATTTACTGTGTTTTGCGTGTCCTCAGATTTGTACCCATATTAAGTTTCCTCACTTGGGTTTCTGGGACACCCAACAGGTGAGGTACTCCAGTCAGAGAAACATTTTGTCAGCGTGTCCATGACCTTTTTCATAATCTCTATCTGCTATTCTCCCTAGTAACTGGCTGATCTGTGTTATACACTTACTTGTCAAATTCATACCATATTTCAGAACCCAGACCAGAGCCAGGCCTAAGCATCTAGTTTCTCAGGTCCCTTTCTCAGAGGTCCCAGCTCTCTCAGTGCTTCAAGGTCACTAGCCTAAAGTACACTTAGTACAGAGTCTTACCACACTTGGTAGAGAACTATTATGATCCCTTTTTTCCCCTCCACTGTGGTTGCTTGCCTAAGACCAGAGAAGAAGATGAATGTTTGGGGTTCCGAAGTATTCTTTATTCCCTTTAGAGACTTTTTATAAGAAGGTTGGAGTGAGGTTAGAAGGGTAAAGTTAACAGTTGCCATGTTATCATTTAGGAGTCACTGTTTATTCAGTCGGCATGTTGATATAAGTTAGATATAAGAATTGTCCTTTTTGTCTTGTCCTGGATTGGCTGCCCACTGTAATATTATTTCCTTGTTAGATTTTTTTGAAATTTTTGAAAACTTACCCCTTCCCCTCTTTGTCTTACTTTATTAGGTAGTAAATTTGTTCCTAGATTTTAAATAGCCTTTTAGGAAATTTATGTTCCCATATATTAGATTTAATGGTTCTACATCTAATGCAGTATTTTTTTAAAAAAATATCTGTATAATGTCTTAACACATTAGCTTAAATATTAGAGAGCTGTTTAGGTAAATTAATCTGCTTAGTTTGAATGCATTACTTTATCACATAGTTTTTCCTCAAGTTCTTATTTAGTCAAAAATCACTGAAAAACAAACAGTTTAGCCTAGCCATCTGTCTTATTTCTCTTAGCAGTGACTTGGCCTTTATAGTCCCCTTGATTCCAAGTCGGCAAGAACTTAATTGTTGAATAGTTTTAACCTTTCTTTTGTATATAGTTTTATTTGTGTCATATTACATAGCATCAGCTATTTATTGCTCAGTTTTTAAGCTTCCAGTAAATGTGTACTCATTCATTTTTAACTAACTTTTTAACAAAGCAAAGCCTCCTTCCTTATTTTTCTAATAGCTCATTAATAATATTTTGCTTCATATACATCCTGCTGTACTCTGTATGAACTTGGAAACAGATTTAGATCACATTTTACTTATTTTAAATGAGATGTTCAGGTATGTGGATTGCAGATACACTGATATCTATTTAACAATTACTAGGCCTCCAGTGAGTGACCATCATATATTTTCTTAACAATTTAAATATTTTTTGCGTTCTACACACACCACTTCAAGACCAACTCAGACTACAGCAATTTTTTTTCAATCAAATATTTCTGATATAAATTAAACATTAGGAGGCTGACATACATGTTGAATGCCCACAGGAGTGCAATCCTGGGAGTAACCTAGAGAAGCCATTGCAATATGAGGAGTCAGTTGTACTTGAATGAAACTAACCCCAGCTCTGCCATTTGCTGGCTCTGTGACAAAGTTCCTTAACTTCACTGTAACTCTAAAATAAGGGAGATGATAAAATATGCCTACAATTATTACAAATAGAAATGGCATATAGTATTTGAAAATCAATTTATAACTACATAGTACTGTATAAATATAAATTTTTATTACTTGGAGCTGCCATACAAAAGCGTATAATGATCATCCTTTTACCATTCATTCCTTTATCAATTCAAAAAATATCCTGACCATCCAGTACATTCTGAGCACTGTTCTAAGCCATATGAATAGAGCAGTGAAAAGGAAATTGAGGCCCCTGTACTCAAAGAGCTTATATTCTAGAGGAGGAAGACAAGAAATAAGCATGAAAAATAATAAAATACAGTAAATTCAAATAGGGATTTGTGTTTTCTCATTTTATGTGACCTTAAGTGAACCTTTTAAACCCACTTTCCCCATCTGTTACTAAATAAGGATGATAATAATCTACCTATCAAATAAGAATATAGTTGTAGTATAGTAGATTTGAAACCATTTTATAGACTTTATAAAATATTAGTTGTTGCTCTTTTGTTATTAATTTTAAAAATACCTTAAGAAGTGCTCCTCAATAATTCTTATGTAAAAAAAGAATTCACACTGGGAAATATAAAACCATGTATCGAAACTTATGGACAGAAGATAATGTGGTAGGACTAGCTTATTCGAACCCACCCTTCTTCTGAGAATAGTTAGAAAAGCTGGCCAAAATATTAAAACATGTGTTTGAAGACATCAGAGAGTTAATTAGGCAATAGAGAAGTATGGGTCCCAGTTCCAGGAAAGAAAAGTGAGCTCAACATTTGGAGCCAGTTTTCCCCTAGAGATGATTCCAGTCATGGCATCTGTCTGCCAATTCTTGAAGAGGTCACTAAAAGAGTAAGAATCTGGGCAGAACTTTGGAGAGACTTATGGAGCTGTGGGGACAAAATCTAGAGTTCAGGGCCAATCAAGGAAAAGAGGACTGATAAAATCACCAGACTTTGGATTAGACTCAGATAACTCCCTAAAAGTAAGAATGAACCCAGAGATAAACAGGCCCAGTAGGTACTGAAGCTTAGCTTTGATTCATGTCAATTTCTGATTGAATTAAGATGATTTAAGATTACTCCTTCCTCTAACCAATTACCAGAGAAGATATAAATTCTATCTGGAAGAAGGTAGCATTATCTTAAGCCTCGAATTATCTTTACAATTGTTTCTGTATGACATCCATTAAAAATAACCAGGTATATGAAGAAACAGGAGAAGATGAAGAATCACAAGAAATAAAAGGGCAAGAGAAACAACAGTCGGTAGGAATAGATACACAGAGTATCAAAATAATGGAGTTATTAGATTCAGATTTTAATATCACTTTGCTTAATTTTGGAAAATAAAAGACAATTTCAGGTGAGAATTGGAAACTATTAAGAAAATCAAAAGAAAGTATTAAAAATATTGAAAATACATTAATTGAAATCAAGAACTTAATGAGGGCTTAAGTTTCAACAAGGCAAAACAGAAAAAAGAATTAGGGTACTGAAAGATAGACTAGAAGAAAACATCTTGAATGAAGCACTGAAAAACAACAGCACAGAAAAGACAGGAAGGAGCCTAAGAGACATAAGGAATATGATGAAGAGATTTACAATTAATATAATTGCAGTTCCAGAAAAAGAGATTTAGGATAAGTAATATTTAACAGGAAATGGCTGAAAATTTTCCAAAACTTTCAAAAGACATCAAGGTACAAACTAATGAAGGACTAGATACTCTTATCCAGATATATACAATTAAAGTGCACCTAAGCACGTTACAATAAAAGTTACGTAAACCAAACACAAAGAGAAAATTTTAAAACAGCAGAGAAAATGGATTATGTTCAAAGGAACAAATGTAAGACCTGAAACTGATTTCTCTACAAAAACATTTAGGAAGACTTATCTACTCCAATACTTGGTACAATGATATTTTTAAATTCTTGAAAGAAAATAACTGCAATCTTAAAATTCTAAACCTAGCAAAAATATTCTTCAGGAATGAAGGTGCAAAAACTGAGTGAAAATGTCACCAGCAGACCCTTCACTAAAAGAAATGTTAATAAAAAAAAAAAAAAAAATGAAAGCTAGCTGTCATCCCATCTGCTAGAGATTTAAACAATATGTATTTTGTTAGGTATTGCAGCTATTTGACAGTATAGATAAGTGAAATAATAAGTGATGTTAAAGGACTGTGGTATAAATTAAGCACTATGCAATTTTCATAGGTATGAAAAGAAGCATATATTTCTACACCCTAAATATTTTGAGCCACAAATTTTCTGATACTTATAGCTTCTGTCTTCTCAAATCAATCTATGATTACCCCCAGAATTCAACAATAATGATAGTAATCAGAAGCGTTTTCTAATACAAGGTATATTCGTTAGCACAGTTTTGCATACCTGCCAGAGTATGCACCTGAGAGATGCAGAAATGAAAGACAGGGTTCTTTCTTGCTCTCAAGGAACTTATAGTCAGTTTAGGAAGGTATGACTAATGTACCTGTAATGGTAGCAAAGAATATAAGACAATATGCAGTTATTAAATAAATTGGAGATTACTAAATGAGACACAAATTTATAAGAAAGCAGACGTTACTTTTTTCTGCCTTAAAAAAGGTTGACCTGTACACTGAAAACCTATAGAATTTTATTAATCAATACCATTTCAATAAATTCAATTTTTAAAAAGTAATTCTCTGAAACTTTTAAGATTCAGTTTGTTACTTACTAGATACATACTCTTAACCTTTGCCTCAGTTTCCTCATCTATACAATAAGCTTCTCACTGGACTTAATAGATGTGAAACACTTAGAATAGTGCCTGTGAGGTAGTATGTATTATTTAATAGTTCTACTGTACTTAAATTATGTATAAGATTGTACCTATTTTTACCTGTATAGCATCCTAGATATTTTAATAAAAAGATGAGATTCTTTATTATATTCTTTCTTAACATAAAAATGAAATATCTAATAAAAGAAATCTAACTCCCATACAAAAGTAATTTAAAAGCAGTAAAATTTTCTTTATTGATATATAATTTATATAATAGTATAAGTTCAAGGTATATAATGTGTTGATTTCATAACATTTATACATTGCAATATGATTACCACCTAGTGTTAGCTAACACTCCTCTTATGCCACATCATTATCATTTCTTTTTTGCCATAATAACAATTAAGATCTAGTTTCTTAGCCACTTTGAAGTTTATAATAAAGTGTTGTTGATTATACTCGCTATGCTGTTCGTTTTATCTTCAGAACTTGCCTATCTGCTAGTTGCAAGTGTGTACTCTTAAATAACATCTCCCTAATTCCCTTACCCCAACCCCTGGTAACCACCATTCTACTCACTGTTTTTTGAGTTCAGCTCTTTTGGATTTCACATATCAGCAATATCACACAGTATTTGTCATTGTCTGTCTGACATATCTCACTTAGCACAGTGCCCTCAACATCCATCCATGTTGGCAGAATTTTCTTCTAATGGCTGAATAATATTTTATTGTGTGGATGTACTACATCTTCTTCACTTGTTGACAGGCACTTAGGTTGTTTCCATATCTTCACTATTGAAAACAATGCTGCAGTAAACATGGGAGTAAAGATATCTTTTATACCCTGTTTTCATTTCCTTTGGATATATACCCAGAAGTGAGATTGCTGGATCAGATGGTAGTTCTATTCTCAATTTTTTGAGGAACCTCCATATTGTTTTCCATAGCAGCTATGCCAATTAACATTCCTATCAACAGTGCAAAAGGGTTCCCTTTTTTTCACATCCTAGTAAACACTTTTTGTCTCTTATCTTCTTGATGATAGCCATTCTAACAGGTGTGAAGTGGTAACTCATCGTGGTTTTGATTTGCATTTTCCCTAATTATTAGTGATGTTGAGCATCTTTTCATGTACCTGTTGGCCATTTGGGTATCTTCTTTGGGAAAATGTCTGTTGAGTTCCTCTGCCCATTTTTAAATCAAATTGTTTGGGTTTTTTTCTTACTAAGTTGTAGAAGTTCTTTATTTATATGTTTTAGACATTAACCTCTTAACCAATATATGGTTTGTAGATATTTTCTCCCATTTCCTAGGTTGCCTTTTCATTTTCTTGTCTTTGTTGATTGTCTCTTTTGCTGTGCAGAGCTTTTTAGTTTGATATAGTCCCACTTGTTGGTTCTTGCTTTTATTGTTTGTGCTTTTGGTGTAATATTCCCCCCCCCACCAAAAAAAATTGCCAAGACCATATTTATTTATGATTATTATCTCTTCCTGATTATTGACCTCTTTATAGTTATATAAAGACCTTCTTTATTTCTCATTACTGTTTTTGGCTTAAAGTCTATTTTCTCTGATAAAAGTATAGCTACCTCTGCTTTCTTTTGCTCTCCACTTGCATGGACTATCTTTTTCTAGCCCTTCACTTTGAGCTTGCGTGTGTTCCTAAATCTGAAATGAGTCTCTGGTAGGCAGCAAGATAGTTGAGTCTTGTTTTCTCCCACTCTGTGCTTTTTGATTGGCAAATTCAATCCATTTACATTTAGAATAATAATTGATAGGTAAGGATTTACTAATGCCATCTTATTAGTTTCTTTCTGGCTCTTTTTTAGTTGTATTTTTTTCCCCTCTGTGATTTTTCTGTAGTGGTTTGCTCTGTTCTGCTTTATATTGTGTATCTACTCTATGTTTTTAGTTTCTGGTTACATTGAGGCTCACATGAAACATCTAATAGATAAAACAGTACATTTTAAGCTGATAGCAATTTAACTTTGATCACATACAAGAGCTCTACCCTTCTACTCCCTCCTTTTATATCGTTGGTGTCATAGTTTACCTCTTTTCGCATCATATGTTGTTACCAATTATAGTAACTACAGTTATTTTTAATTATATTCTTTTCTTTTAACCTTAATACTATAACTAACACACCATATATAACAGAATTAGTTTCCTAAATCTGACAGTATATTTATCTTTACCACTGTGTTTTATACTTTTGTATATTTTCATGTCGCTAATTAACATCTTATGTTTTAGCTTGAAGAACTCCTTTTAGCATTTCTTACAAAGCATATCTAGTGGTAATGAACTCTCTCGCTTTTGTTTGTCTGGGCAATTCTTTATCTCTTCTTCATATCTGAATGATAACTTTGCAGTATAGAGTATTCTTGGCTGCTAATTTTTTTCTTTCTGCACTTTGAATATGTCATCCAACTCTTTTCTGGCCTGTAAGATTTCTGCTGATAAATTTGCTGATAGACTAATGGGGATTCCTTTGTAGGTTAACATTATTTTTGTCTTTGGCTATTTTGAGGATTGTCTCTTTATCTTTGTTTTTGACAGTTTAATTATAATGTGTCTTAGGGAAGATCTTTTTGCATTGAGATAATAGGGTGATCTATTAGCCTCATGAACAGGGATGTCCAAGTCTCTCCCCAAGTTTGGGAATTTTTCAGCTGTTATTTCTTTAAATAAAGCTTTTTGCCCTCTTCTCCATCTCTTCTCCTTCTGGAACCCCAATTACAGCAAATCCTTGAATAACATCGTTTCGTTCAATGTCATTTCATCATGAAAAAGCAATTCCTGGCCTGGACCACTGTCTGTGTGGAGTTTTAATGTTCTCCTCATGTCTGCATGGATTTTCTCCAGATACTCTGGTTTCTTCTCATATCCCAAAGATGAGCACGTTAGATTAATTGGCATGTCTGAATTGCCCACTGTGAGTGAGCGAGTGTGTGTGTGTGAGTACACCCTGCAGTGAAATGGCATCCTATTCAGGGTTAGTTCCTGCCTTCCACCCTGAGCTACTGGCATAGACTCTGGTCCCCCAAAACCCCAAACTGGAATAAGCAGATTGGAAAATAATAATCTGACTTGTTTTTATTAATCTTTCTAAATATATAGATAGCTCACCCTTACTTCAATGTTTAATATTAGAAATGTTGTGGGTCTTTATTTAGAAATTTGGTGATGTTTTTGTGACCAGAAATATGCCCTAGGAACTTAACTTTTTTATATCACTTAGCCTATGGTAAAATTGGTTTCGTTATACATTGTTTCACTTAAAGTCACAGTTTCTAAGAACTTATCGATGATGTTAAGTGAGGACTTACTGCATTCTAATATTTGTACATTTGATGGAGTCCTATGGATCGTGTAGGTTTTAAAAACTCTTTTTCATTCATTTTTCTTTGTTCTTTTCTAATTGAGGTATTTCAAAGTTTCTCACCTAAAGCTCACTTACTCTGTCTTCCATTTAGTCTACTCTGATATAAATGCTCTCTTCTTCACTTTTTTTTTTTCTTTTTTATTTTGTTCATTGAATTCTTAAGCTCCAGAATTTCTGTTTGGTTCTATTTTGTGATTTCTGTCTCTTTGTTAAGTTTCTCAATTTGTTCATGTATTGCTCTCCTGATTTTTTCAAATTATCTTTCTCTGTTTTCTTGTAGCTTGTTGAGTTTCATCAAAACAGCTATTTCACATTTTTTATCAGCAAGATCACAGAGTTCCATGGCTTTGAGTTCAGTTATTGGAGGATTATTGTTATCTTTTGGTGACATGTTTACTTGATTTTGCATGTTCCTTGTAGTTTTGTGTTGCTGCTTTCACATTTGAAGTAGCATACAGCTCCTCAGATCTTTACTAGTTGCCTTCAAGTGGGTTGTGCTTTTTGTTGGTCTTGTTCTATCTGGGATTTTCTCTGACTTTGTATGGATACACGTGCTTCACACGTCTTGCTCCCTCTTGTGGCAGAATCCTTAAGTTTTTATGTCTTCTCTCATTCTTACAACTCACCATGCCGGCTGCTGGAAACTTCAATTTTGTTTTCCAGAAGGTGGCACTGCAGCTCATGATTGTGGTTTCTCCCTTGCCCACAGAGCCTGGTCTGTTTTTCTGAGAGCACTCTCTTTACCAGAGCTCACATTCACTGCTGCACTCGGGAGCGCACTCAGGGAGCTAGCCGCAGAGTGGGTAGAGGTGTGGGTTTAGCACTTGCAGCATTGCGGATACCCATGGGCTTAGTGAGGGTTCCTCAGGTGAGGTTCTCCCATAGGTTCATCAGCTTACTTCCTGCTGAAAGTCCTAAGTATAGTCATCCAGAACTGCATCCCTTTAATGCCCCCTAATATTCTTATCTGCCTCTTACCCTCTACTCCTTCCCCTCAGTCATGGGGTTCCCACCTCAATTCTCTGGGTGCTGCTGGAAAGAAATGGGTTTCTCCAGTCACGTCCTGCACAGTTGGGGAAGCCAAGCACTCACTGTTCTCCCTTTCTTCTGTGAGAGAGTTTGCCATTGGCTGGTTCAGCCCTGTGCAGTGTTGACACAGAAGGAGGGACAGCACTGGCAAAGTTCCTCTTTCTGTCTCAAGCACATCCAGTTTGGGTTTTTTCGTTTTTCCTCCAGTGATGTGCTGGATTTTCCTCCTTGAGAAAGCTGAACTTCTCAATGTCTCTCTTATCTTTCAAAAGTTCACTCCTACATCTTCTAATTGTAGGAGTGCCACTGCGAGAATACTTTAAAGGAAAATATGCAGCAATCATGACTCCTGTGGTGCATATATGAGTTTATCTATGAAATCAGAAGCTGAAGATGGATCAGTTAATACCATACAAAGTCTTACACTACATGTCACTATCTTCTCAGGGAAATAAAACATTATAGCAAAGATCAATAAAATGGTTTTAGCCAAAGCCTGCTTTTACACTATGTTCGAAAGATCTTCTGATGGTCTCTGACTTATAATGGTTTGACTTAATTTTTTGGCTTTATGATGGTACAAAAGCGATATGTATTTGGTAGACACCATACTTCAAATTTTGAATTTTGATCTTTTTCCAGGGTAGCGATATGCAGTACGATACTCTTTCATGATGCTGGGCAGTGGCAGTGAGTCACAGCTTCCAGTCAGGCACACGATCACGAGGTTAAATAACTAATACTCTATGTGTACTGCGTTGCCAGCATTTTTTGGATATTGGTTCCAAGCATGTTTAAGACAGACTAGGCTAAGCTATGATGTTGGGTAGGTTAGGTTTATTAAATGCATTTTCAACTTTTGATATTTTCAACTTATGATGCGTTTATCAGGATGTAACTCCATTGTAAGTTCAGGAGCATCTGCACACTTGTTTATTGAATAGAAAACTGATATTGAGTTGAATAAGCTGGCAACATTATCTACCAGTCAAGTCATCTTACATTTAGTTTTTAGCAGAAATAGGAGATATATCAATTTGCTAAAGATCAAACACAGGCCAGTGTTCACATCAGGAAGACAAATTAGCAAGTGCATGAATCAGGTTCTATTTATATAAGATGATTATGGCTCAGCCTAAGTAAGAACACTCTGTCTTGTTAATAGTATCAATATCTGGAAATAATAATTACCTGTTAATGGAAAACAGATAAAATTCAAATAATTTTTGTAATTCATAATTGTTAACATTAGTAAGGCTCAAGTCCTATTAATAACTTTAATGATGTCAGAATATGTTCACTATAACAAATTATTATCTCTAATAAAAGAGATATGACCAAAATCCAATTAGAGTGTGTAAATGTTTATCTCCTACAGCATACCTTATAATCTGCCTTTGGCCATAAGATGTATAGCTATAACATATTCAGAGATAAATATTTTAAGGACATTAAATTATTGATTACATACTAATCAATATGTGTTATAAATAATAAAGTCAAACCTAGTTTCTAAATAGAATATTTTATCCCCAAAATATTTTATTTCCCAAAACATGTTTTTCACCTTACTTGCAGACTACAAGCTTTAACCCTGCTCTTAGGGGTTCAGAATGGACATCCAAGAATTCTGTTACTGAAAAGTTGTACAGAAAATCAGCCTTGTTTCTCTCTATTAGAAATATATTTATGTGACCATTTTTACCGTAATTGACCTTTCTTGAAAGTATATATAATTTATTTTATGAAAATCCGTAGTATTCTATGTCTTTATTTTCTAAACCCATGTTACTAACTGTTGGGGGAAAATTGGAAGATTAATATAAAATATATGATAAAAATGTTCTAAATTACAGCTTTTCCATTGAAATTTACATGGTATAAAATTAAGAAACAGAGTGAAGAATATTGTTCAAAGAAATTAGTTTGTGGAAACCCTGATTACTTGTGCAGATTTAGTATTAGATAACTAACCACTGTTTTAGAAAAGAGAAAGCCGAATTTGTTTATATAAAATCATCATTTGATCAATTCTGGACATTTCCACCTTACTCTAAGCTATTATTAATCTAAGATTATCAACTGGACCGAATTGAGATTATCTCTGATGTTAAGAAAAAAATTATTCTCTGTAATCCCCTGCCAGTCTGAATATTTGTCACAGCAACAGGGCAAGAGAGATTGAGGTGGAACTGTAAGTTAGACTGTACTAGAAGAGAATTGAATTTCAAGAAACTCATGTAATAAAAAATCAGAATCCTAGACTAGAAAACCAAACAGAGGCTAAGGCAGAGGATTTGGGGAATGTATGACTAGAACCTAGGCTTAAAAGGTGTGAGGCCATGGAACAAAACTGTATGTCTAAGAGAGTTGCATGAAATGCTAGTCTTAGCCCCTGAGCCTGTGTTGCTAAGTTTTTGACTTTCTGAGTCCCAGGACTCTTTATGGATTTCCTGCTTAAGACAGAACTAGTCTCAGGGTGTTGCCAGTAAAGGCAAGTCAGCAGTATGATCAGTGTTTTGGATGACTCAGACTCTCTAAGGCTATAAGAGATTGTCACAACAACATTGAGAATGTTAAGAAATAGTTGGCATAACAATAAAGGAGAGGATTCAGTCATCTTGTTGAATTCTATCCAACTGATTTAACCGTTATTACTTGTAATTTGGACCAGCCTTGTATAGTGCTGCTGACCGAGGCAGAGAGCACCACAGTAATGATGTATGTGCTCATTAATCTCTGAGCTAAAACACACTAAGATACTTCAAGAAAATACCACATGAGAGTTATTCATGAGAAAAAAACAAAAATACTTATTTATGTAAACAAGGAATAATAAATCTACTCTGTGAACCATCATTAAATAAGCTCCAAAATATGGATCAGTGAAAAAGAAAAATTTTGTGACATTCTAGATGTGCCAAATAATTGTTATTGTATTTACTTTTACCCAGTCTTTGTTTCTACCCACCATATTTATAGATGATTGTTTGAAATAAGTTGATTTTTAAATGCAGGTTATTTTATAATTCCAGAGTGAGATTGGTTTCTATTCATTATCTTTTTTTAGAATGTTAAGAGAAATGCCACTGACCAGCATCTACTTTGTGGATTGAAATCAGTCTTTTCTATCTAAAACTACTTAAAATAGTCTCTTGTTGAAAAAAAAGAAACTCCTTTCTTCATCCTTTCAACTTTTCTCTCTAGCCTTTTTTTTTAAATAGAACATACGGTGAGGTATATTATACTTTGCAACCTGCTACACATATGCATATGTACATGTAACTGAAAAAAATTTACAAAAAAAATACATATTCACTGCAATATTTTTTCCTGATTATATTGGACTCTTAAACAAAATAAAACAAAAGAAAAAACACCCACTAATGGCTCATCATTCTCATTTTGAAAAACATTGCTCTGGAAGAAGTTCTCTTATATTTCTCCCTTATCCAAATCACCCTTATACCTTAAATACAAAAGCTTGAAAAGATGTCTTGCTTTTTCATATGATTATAGTTAAGCTAAGATAGTAAATTACTGTACACGTAGTTGGAGTTTTCTTAAGGTAAATTTTTAAGGTAAGTCAATATATCGTAATAATAGAAAATGAAGTTCAACCATTCAAAATTAGAAGCATCCTGGATGAACTAAATAAGTAATTCTTAACTCTTTATAGATCATTTCCCTTTAAGTATCTTTGAATTTCTAGAGGACATTATGTGACCTTATTTAGTATATAATTCTCTGTAAAGTTTCTAGTTAATGTAAAATTTACAGCTTATAACTGGTATATTATATTATGTAGGTGATATATTTCTTCACATCTTTCATTTGAGTTTATTAAGCTAGGTCAGAAGTACCTTCCCTTTTAGCACTGTTTTCCAACACAAATCACTAAACACTAATGGAATTCATGTTAATGTGAATTTGATACCTGAGCCAAATCTGACATCAGGATGATTTAGATTATAAACTTGAATCCAAGTTATGGAAATGGCCTGAATTCATCTAATTATGTTTTAGAAGCAATCTATATTTAATTATTTCTGTGCTTGCAAGTCTTAAAATTTCTGCATAAAATTTAAAAATAAAATTATCTGAGAAATGAAAATCCAGATCTGGAATAAACAGACTTTTGAAAAGAAAGAAAATTTAAAAGATAAGGGTTTTTCTTCCTCGCCAGATTGTTTAATGTGTATGTCTTCCAGTATAGAAATGGTGTTCCAATTTACGATAACAACAACAATAATAATAGTAGCTCATACAGATAGTAAGTTGGAGAAGCAAATATTTGAGTACTGTTCTAATGCGAGAGTCCAAGATCTTTACCACTGTGCTATATGATTTTCCACTGTGTTATCCTGTGATGATATCTCTTGAAATGGATATTTTCTTCCCCATTTCCCACTCCCCAAAAACCTTTACATTTACACATCTTTTTTGAGATGGGAAGCATGAAGACCAGAAGATTTAAACTGCCAGATTTTAATCTAAGTGTTTAATTTTTAAATTGAGGATTGTTATACTACTTAGACTTTATTTTGAAAATTTCTCTCTTGAGTAAATACACATGATACTACTAGCCAGAGAGAAAATTTCTGCTAACACTTTGGCATATTTTCCTAACGTTTTTTTGCTTGTTTCTTGTTTTTTGTTACAATATTGAGATCATACAGCCTGTATGTGAATTTAAATATAAGAGACGAGAAGAGAGAGATCTTATTAGGCAGGGGAGGCCACTTTATCTAGGCCTCCAAATTTTTACATAGTAAAAAACTTGCCAATGGAGTATAAACACACCTTACGCCACCTCACACTTCACAAATCCATCTTACTCTTTTCACCCTCCACATACATACAATTTTGTATTCTGCATTTTTCACTAGTTATATATTTTCTTATGTTATTAAGAACTCTTTGAAAACAATTTAATGGCTATATAATAGTCCATAGTTATAGATATGCTATAACTTAAGCATTTTTCTATTCTTGATGTTTATTTAGATTAGTAACAGCATATTTTGTCAGAGATATAAGGTGTGTATCCGCAACAGGATGTAGTCCAGATATTGGAGCTTAATGCTGTACCCATACAAGTACTTCCTACCAGTACTATATATGTGGAAAATCATTCCATTTGTTTATAAAGAGGTTCCCTGTGCAATTTTATAGAATTTGTATTTTCAGAATTATAATCCATGATGGAAAGAGAGATGCTTTAGGCCAGAGATGAAATAATACCACCACCACCACCACCAATAATAATAATAATAATAATAATAATAATAATGCTGTTCTTTTTATTTGTATAGTATTTTATGATTTTCAGTGAACTTTCACAAGCCTATGTTATTTAACTTTTCTCAATTCTGCAAGGTAGGGAGTATTAATCTTATTTCATAATTGTGAAATGAATGTTTAGCATGAACTCCAAAACAGAATTCTTCTTAATGGACAAATAGTTGCTTCTGTATAGGGTTCAATGACTGACTCTCTCATAGTATAGGATTCTTTGTTTGTTTGTTTAGTTAATGGAATGGAGTAAAAATACTACCTTAAGGTTAAATTCACTCAAGGCTGAAATTTAATGATGTTCAGTATTTTAATGACCATCAGTTGCCCAGTCTTGTTTTTTTTTTTTAACTTTTAAAAACATTTAGACCTATCTTTCAGATAAAAATTACAGAGAAAACTGGATATTTTCCCAAAGTAGTACTAATTCATTAATCTGAACACAAAGTTACTACAAATCACAGTCTCTTTCTTAAATTGGTTCATATTTTTGTCAAGAAAACTTTAAGTCTATGCATTGCATGACAATCTCTTTTCCAAATATAGACTTTTTTTAGGAATTCTTCACTAGAATATGTATAATATTGCTTGGCTTCTTTCAGCATTATTAATGTGAACTGAAGTGTGGAAAAACATTTCTGATTTACTCTTAGTGCTTCGAAGTCAATTTACATACCCCAAGAGTGGTAAAGTACCCAGAGAAGGTCTCACATATAATCAATGGTTTGGGCACAGTAAGCATCAAAATTGATGTTGTTCATCTGAAGGTAGAACTGTCTGAAAACCAAGTTGTTCTGAAAAAAAACAGACAAAAGAATAAGTTTATTTTTATACACACAAATTGCTGTTGTGGAAGTTAGTTAATTCTTAATTAAAGAAAACTTATCTGCTACCATATCTTAACTATTGTAAATAATGCTGCAGTGAACATAAGGGTGCATATATCTTTTCTAATTAATTCAGATTTCTTTGGATAAATACTCGGAAATGGAATTGCTGAGCTGTGTGGTAGTTCTATTTTTAATATTTTGAGGAATCTTTGTAGTATTTCCCATAATTATTACACCAGTTTGCTATCCCACCAATAGTTCAGAAGGATTCTCTTTTCTCCACATCCTTGCCAATGCTTGTTTGTTGATTTACTGATGATAGCCATTCTGACAGGTGTGAGTGATATCTCATTGTGGTTTCCATCTATAGATGTGGTACATATATACAATGGAATGTTACTGAACTATAAAAGAGAATGAAATCTTATTTTTGATAACATGGATGGACCTAGAGAGTATTATGCGAAGTAAAGTCAAACAAAGGCAAATACCATATTTCACTTATATGTGGAATCTCAAAAACAAAATAAATGAACAAAACAGAAACAAATTAATAGATACAGAGAACAAATTGATAGTTGCCAGAGAAGAGGAGGGTTGGGAGTGTTGATGAAAAAAGTGAAAAGGATTAAGAAGTATAAATTAGCAGTTATAAAAATAGTCACAGAGATGTAACATACAGCATAGGAAATATAGTTAACAATATTATAATAACTGTGTGTGGTGTCAGATGGGTACTGGACTTACCAGACAATCACTTTGCAAGTACAAATGTGTAATCACTATGTTGTACACCTGAAACTAATAGAATATTGTATGTCAGCTATAAATGAAAGATAAATTTAAAGAAAGAAAACTTATCTGAATAGTTATCCCCATTTTTATTTTTTCATAAAAAGAGAAACTATTTAGTTCTGTATTTCGCAGCCTCAGTGCAAGTTTAAACCACAATGAGATATACTTCATACCCACTAAGATGGCTATAATCAAAAAGACAAAATAACAAGTATTGTTGATAATGTGGAGCAACTGGAATGTAAAACATTGCCATGAAAACATAAAATGGTAAAGACACTTTAAAAACAGTTTCTCAAATGTAAATTTGCTGACTCAACAGTTCTGCTCATGGAGATATTTAACCTAAGAGAAATGAAACACGTCTATACAAAGACTTGTACTCAAATATTCATAGCAGCATTATTTACAATAGCCAAAATTAGAAATAATAAAAATATTCATCAACATGATGTGGTATATCCATCTAATGGAATACTGTTCCGCAAGAAAAAGGGAATGAACTAATACATGTTACAGCTTGAGACTGGAAAACATAGGTTCAAGAAGCTAGACATGAAAGACTGTATATTTTGTAGTTTATTTATATGAAATGTCTACAAAGGCAAATATCCCAGAAATCATGCTGGAGGTGGGAACAGGGAATGCTTAGCTTCAGTTGGCCTCCTCCTGTGTTTAAAAAAAAAAAAAAGGAAACTCTTTCCTCCTGTAGGGCTTTCACCTGTGCTCTTCTCTATACTTGGAAAGCTGGAAAGTTCTCCTTCTTCTTTGCCTGGTTAATACATGCCAGTACTCCAGGTGTCAACTTAAATGTTATATTTTCAGAGGAACTATATATCCTTATTTCACAATTTAATTGTCTTATTTTCTGGCACTCCATGCTGTCTTTTCGTGGTATTTATTACAATTGTTAATCATATACTTATTCAACAAATACGCCACTCTAGTCCTGGGCTACAGGAGAAACAAAACGTGGAGCACATTCTAATGGGAAGAGACATATAATAACAAATAAATATATAAGAAAAGACAATAACTGGTCGGGAGAACAGTAGAACATGATGAAAGGTAGGTTGGGAGAGGGATGTCATTTTTTATGTAGTATTTTTAGGAAGGGTCTATAATATGACATTTGAGCAGAGTTTTGAATGAAGAAAATACCTACCTTTCGAAGTAATACTTTTTTGGTTTCCTCTTATTCTTGATAAACTCTACCCTTATAAATCAATATTTTTAAAATTTGAATTATTCAATGTTATGTCTGTTTGATAATTCTTTAAAATAAGAGATGAAAAACTGTAAATAATGTAGCTTTAATCTTTTGCCAACCAACATTTGTAAATTTGTATTACATAGCATCTTATCACTTCAATCACTCTGGCAACTTTTAAAAAACATTAGCATTTTGTCCAGAATGTCAGAATCATTTTACACTATTACCAAATTCTATCCCACATCTATGAACTTATAAAAAAAAAACCAATAGTAATTTCTTTTGTAGATATGGTAGAGGATAAGAGCCTAATTTACTAACATGAGAAAATTAAACTTTCAGACATAATAAAATTGAGACTATCTTAAACATCATACAAAAACACAATTCTCACTACTCCTCTTCCCCTCCTACCTCAAGTTATCAATCTACTTGTTTTTATGTTCATCTAATATACCTGCAGGGAGTTGTGTGTTACCTATCGAGAATAATTTTTCACTTGTAAGGACAGTGTTGTGTCTCTACAGAACTAGGATATCACTTTTATGACCCCTCCTTCCCTTTCCACCAAGTATTTCTTTTTTAGCAGTAACTTAAATTAATAAGGTCAAAACCTGGGTAAATTTCTGAAGTAAAGAAAAGCTAGTTAGTAGAAATGACTATGAATCAGAAATCTGATTGTTTTGTCCTAGAAATTCCTTTCTTTTCTGTTCGACTTTAATATATGAAGTCCTCAGTAAAGATTTATTAATTGATTATTTTCTGAAAGAAATATATCTAGGAAAGGGGGTTGAAAATGGAGAGTGCTATTGTTTTCACTATTTAATATGTAGAAGGTTGTTGACTGAAAGATAATAAGAGAAAATTAAGCAGAAGAAACTTATTAATAAAAGGAAAACAAATTTATGGAAGATATCAGCATCATATGGCACTGTGTCATTGTGGGTTAATTTTCCTAGGTCTTTATTCTTTGGATTACTAATTATAATAAATTGTATAAATCCATTGGCTTAATGAGATCATAGCAAACAAAAAATACCAGCAATTGCCTTTTGGGCACAGTCATTACGATATCTGAGAGCTTTTTAAATATAGTATGTGGATTCCCAGGCCTCACCCCAGATCGAAGAATCAGGACAGACCTCCAGTGGTTATTATTTAACCAGCCAACACCAAGCCATAGGTTTGCATTTTTAAACCACAGCTCCAAACCATTCATTTTGTAGCTAATAATTTGAGATGTTATGTTATATTTTTTGCAAGTGAGATTGGCTTTATTGCATCCAATTATTGTTGTCTTCTTTAAGGGGATCAGTTTTCAAAATATACAATGAACTAAGCCAGGTGACTTTATGCAGCACCCAGTTTTGTTTTTGTTTTTGCCTTACTAACGACAGTTTAGCCAAGCTTGATACCCGACTTTGTTCACCAGATATGACTCCAAATGTCTAACAATACTGACAGAAACATAATCCAGCCTCCAATTTGACAACTTTTAGATTATTCAAAAGATTGTATGGTGGGCTCTGAAAATTGTATTGTGATTGTGCGGTAGGCTATGAAAATCAAAGTGTTAAAGTAACGTCTATATCATTTGAATAAGTAGTGTTGAGGGAAAATACTTATGTATTCTGGTTTGTTTTTTTAAAATCAGTCACATTATTTGAAGTCTCATCTCCTCAACTGAATTATAGCTCCTTGAATACAGAAACCATGTGATTCATACTTTTTTATGATCTCAGGGCTTGCACAGTACCTTACTCAGAACAGTCACTCTTAACATTTACTGCTAATATTTTCCCATTAATGATGTCTCCACACTGAACTAACGAGCCTTTTACCTGTGACATTTTGTGATAAACCACACACACTCATGAGGACAGTCATGTTAGTGATATTGCTGGTAAAATAACTTATTTAACTAATCCATCACACCCTTAACATTGGCCTTATTACTAACAGATTTTTGAGCCAATAGGTATTAAATTATATTCTAGAAATACTGATTACCCCTCATTTTCTTTTCATTTTTAAAATTACAGATCTTGCTTTCAAGCTTTTGGTGTTTTTATTGAAAAGAATGTTTTCCTTAGCACAAGTCAGAGGTTTAGAGTTTAGCAGCTTCAAGTTCATCTTTCACATGTATTTGCTTAGTGTTCACCTTTGGAACCAGGCAGACTTCTCCTAGCATACAAAACTTCATGGGAAGAAAGGATTAGAAATCATACAAATAGGAAATGAGATCTTTTTCTCCCTAAAATTAAAGTTTCCCATCTGTTATTATATCTGGATGTAGTAAAATTCTAACTAACATAAAGAAATGTGTTACGTTAAAAGCTTTGGAATCGATTATTTTGGAAGGATAGTGATATATCATAAACTAATACAAATTATTTTGAATTTCTTTCAAAAGAATAAGAAGACCTAAAATTGAGAAGGTCAACCAAGTGTACATTTTTAAATGTACACTTAATGTTTAAATGTTTTATTCTTTCTCTAGATGAATTAATATAGACTTTAATTAGCCCGGTCATTTAATCAACCTAGAATTTAATGTATTTAAAGTCAAAAAGATATTTTGTGGACCTTCCTTTTATTACTGAAATACCTAAGGTGATATTCGGAGAAAAAAAAATCACACATTGGATTTCAAAGTTCGCTGAATGATATAATTGTATTTTATCTTCTAATTTTTATATTACAGTCTCTTAGATGGAAATTAGGCAAATTATAAACACCATAGCCTGTTTATCAGTGACTGACATTTGGGCATAATGGCATTGTACTGAAACCATTTCCAATTTATGCATTTTACATGAATTTGTTTTTGAACTACTTTACCTTGAAATATAACTATCACAAAAACTGTAAATGCATATATATTGGGGGTTTTTTGGAAGAATAACACCTTAATTTCACTTATACTGCAAAATAAAACTTTGGGACACTTTTCTAAACTCCCTTGGATTATATTTAAAGTCTGTTATCATTACAGACCTTTTATCATGTTTTTCAGTGTGGCCTAATTCATTATCATGAAGTGACTATCCAGGGGTGTTGTGATCTGCATAATCCAGAGCATATCATCACAGGTGTCTTTACATAGGAGCTCTATTCTCTAGGGAAATGAAATACTCTTGAAACTGCTAATTTGAATCTAATTCAACAGAATTAAGATTTTCAAACAAAAAATTTAAGAGAGATAGCTTGAGCTCTTAGAAATGGTTTGCAGAGACAGAAAACTACCTTGCTATTTTAAGGAAGGATGCCTTTGAGCTTTATTTTTATAGGCTGTTTTGTGAGCTGCTAGGAAGCAGTGTCATTTATTTTGTCCTGTGACTCGGCGCCACAGAAAGTTTGCACAATTTCCTTGATCGTCATAGATTGCTCTTTGTTAAACATATATCTAAGTCATGTTAGGTATCAGGTAAAGCTGTTATATTGGTTCCCACCACTCCCTGATCCCCAACAAACTAGAACTGGTAATCCTGTTCTATGCATTTTCAGGTCACCTTGTACTTCTATGTTCACATAGCTAAACACTGAAAGACAAATCACAGGCACTCACTAAAACTTACTCATTGAATAAATAAACTTTAATGAGTTTCTGGTCCAGCTCTCCCATCTCTCATGCTGGGAAATTGAGTTGCAAATGGTTAAATTGTTTACACAAATCACACAAGAGAACAGAAACTAAATCACATGATTGGGGAAGGTCTGTGAGTTTGGAATTCAGGTTGGTCGATAGCATTGAAGTTTTTCTCCCACACTTACTGGATCAAAGAGTCCTTTTTCTTTTCTTTTTTTCTGTATTAAATTTATTGGGACAACATGGGTTAATAAAATTATATAGGTTTCAAGAGTGCAATTCTATAATACATCATCTGTATATTACATTGTATGCTCACCACCCAAAGTCAAATCTTCTTCTACCACCATATATTTGACCCTCTCTCCCCTTCCTACCGCCCCCCACCCTTTCCTTCTGGTAACCACTAAACTGTTGTCTGTGTCTATGAGTTTTTGTTTGTTTGTCTGTCTTGTTTGTTGCCTTCAGTTTTATCCCACATATGAGTGAAATCGTATGATTCTCAACTTTTTCTGTCTGACTTATTTCACTTAGCATGATAATCTCAAGATCCGTCTATGTTGTTGCAAATGGCAGTATTTCATCTTTTCTTGTGTCTGAGTAATATTCCATTGTATGTATGTACCACAGCTTCTTTATCCATATCAGTGCATTGAAGTTTCCAGTCCCTAAGAGAGGTAGAGCAAAGCAGTCCACAGAACTACTATGTCACAAACTAAAGACAGAAGTCAAGCAAAAGTAATAAACTAATTGAAGTTATCTTGAATGTGAAACTGTGTACAAATGTTGAAATTTTCAAACTATTGACAGTGTCCTTTTTTTTCTATACTCTTTTCATTTTATAATAGGATCATTTTCTCTGCTTTTTATCATTTAGATAATAATAATGGTAATAATAGTAATAATAATGTGTGCTTCCCTGGAAATTGAGCTGCAAGAGAGTGGAGACGATGCTTGTGTGTTGACTTTGGAGTGCTCAGCACCCAGCACAGGTCAATTAGTGTAATAATCAAAAATGATGACTCCCAAAGGGATTCTAAAATCTCAGTTCATTTTTAAAATGTGACATTGGATCTTATCATTCTAGAAAGAAGGCTAATAAAAGCCTTTAGTTTTATATTTCCTATTTATTGTCTGAAGTGCTTGTCTTTGTTTTTGTCCTCAGTTTCATTAAAATTAATAAATTCTTTCTCAATAGTGAATTTAATAGAAATTAGTGTGATAAGCTTCACATTTATGAAGAACATTCGATTATATAGTTTTCAGCCTTTTATTTTAACTTGCTTTTTGGTAAGATCCTTAGCAACTATATTGATCTATTTGTGTTTTCTCCTACTTATTGGTCTAATAATATTTATATTTTACCTGTGTAACATAAGGCTTACTCCAGCAAATATTATTTTTTAATTCAAATTTTTAATATAACTTTCATAATCAAATCCATGATGTCATAAAGAAATTGAGTTTTTCAACTTCTAGTTTTCCATTTTATTATTATTCTCTTACCTATCATTAAGAAACAGTCAGTTTTCCTAAGACAGCTCTTAGATTTTTCAACAGATGGAAGTTTATCTTAGATCAAAACAAAGCTTCTGTTTAAGTGTAGTCCTGCCTAAAGGCAAGAGAATGGGAATAGAAAACTTAAAGCCCCTTCCATATCCTTATATTTTGTTTGCAAATCTCACTGCTTTTTAGAGAGCTAAAATGGATGGAACCTGTAGTACCCATTAAAGAAGATAGAAGTTACACTTTTCTCATTAACTATTATGCTTTATAAAGTCATTTTCACCTTTATTATTGAAAAATTAGGCCTTAGAAATATAGTAAACAAATGTAATACTTTAAATAAAATTCGTTCTCAACCCATTGGAAAAAAGTTCTTATTTCTCTACAGTTATAGTGTTTCTACATTATTTTTATTGTAATTGTATTGCCAAATCAGGTGTGAGATTAGATGTTGGATGTTACATGTAATCTGCACAAAAATCAAATTATTTAACCTCTAAGCCCACAATACTCCCTCCTGCTGGTTTGCTGTTAAATATTCAGTATTTTCTTGTCATGAATACAAATGGAGGACAAATTAGAATCTACAGACAGCTGACCTGAGCTTCAGATTAGAGACTGGGGGGCTTGTGCTGTTTTAAATGTTTTAATTATCATAGTCCCAGTAGCCAGTTGAAGGACACACATAAAATCATTTTTAACAAAAGGAAAAGAAAAAGAAAAAGAAAGAGCTTTTGCTTCCTTCCTCTTAATATGAATGTTTGAGTGTGATTACGTTTGAACTTCCATTGAAACTATACTAATTTGGTGCATTAAATTAGGTCTACTAGTAGTAATACTTTTTTAAACCAGTAAACATTTACAGTAATATTTTTAGTTGGTATTTGTTTTCCTTGTAGGAAAAATGGTATATATTCCTCATTTTATTTCATAGACAATAGGTCTGTGTTTATTTGTAAAGCATAATTTAGATAGCAGATCTGGTAGTTCACATTCAATGTGGTGAAAATATATGGGAATAATGGACTGATTTACATTTGATAGCACATATTTGCATCAGCAAAGCATAGAGAACCCAAGTAAAATGAGCTAAAGAAATAATTGTGAGAATTTAAAATATTTAATATTTCATAGTTTGAGATTTATTCTTAAACATTGCTGCTTAATTGGAAACTTCTACAATTTAGAGTTGAAAGATTATGAAGTAATTAGAATGTTGTATTGGCTGATAAAATAAAAAAATTTTATGAGCACTTACACAGCAAAGAAATAAACTTTAAATCTTTAAAAAGACAAATTTAAGTAAGATTTTTATTTTAAATATTACATTAATATTCATTCTCAGGAATACATTCTGATGCCTACAGTCTTGAATTTGCATTTTTTGTTTCTTGTATATGTTTGTGTAATGTTGATTTGATTAGTTGTGCCTCACTAGTAAGCAGTGAAACATTTTTATATACTCTTGGGAAATAAATTTGGCAGAAAATCAGCATGAGTAGATTTAATTATCACTCTGAGACCTTTTCCTTTTCTAGTTTAGTGATCCTGAAACTCCATGTGTCTCACTGAAATCTGTGTGGACGCTAAGCTTCGCTTCCCAATTTGTTCCTCCATGCAATGATAAGCCAAGCAATTACTGGTTTATTGATTTTTCATCATGGCAAATTTAAAGTTGATTTTTTCCTGAAAAGGCAGGGGCGATTAAGTGTTTCCCCTCGGTTTAGTACAAGAGAGCTATGTGGCAGAATCTAATATCCTGAGGTCAACCTCTGCAGGCAGATAATACGGTGTCTTGGCCACGTGTTAAAGAGAGAAATCAGGGCTACAAATGTGATAGGATATATGTGGAGACAGTTTAATTTGCTCCATTTATATGAACAAGTCATGTGGCACAGGCTTGGACAACATCATTTTGAATGAGCTTAGAAGTGAAGCCCACGTGGGCAGAAAGAATGGGTGAATACAAACAAGAAAGATGTTATTGGTTATTAAGGGAATTTCACTGTCATTTTTAAATGAAAATAAGTAAACCATTGGTATATAAGATGTTCAAAACAGAGTGAAATCCATATATGCCATTACAAAGACTTGCTAGTCTGTAAAATATAAAAATAAATAACCTGTCATGAAAGAAAAATCATGATTAAACTGCACATACTGGTATTAAAAATATATACATTTTAATCTCTTCAGGCAGTTCTCCAGCAGCAGTATATTTTTGTGCATTTCAAAGTTAGAAAATTTTAAATCAAATACTCAATGCTTGATTCCAAAATAATTTATAAAATGCTTTGATCAATATTTGGAAATAAGCTACTAAATACTAATTGTAGATAAATAGACGTTATTGTGGGAAACTTTAAATCTAAGAATAGTAAGGCAGCTCATCAATAACTCGATTGAATATTTACTATAATTCACATATAAAATGGAAGTGTTGTAGTTTTAGTTTTTCCAGTTATAGCAAGCAAATATATTTGCTAGAATATAAAATAGGAGATACAACTCTTGGTAATTTTTCTTAATCAATTATTTTTAAGTTAAATATTTTACCACAATGCTGAACAAATTAAACCTGGTCCTAAATCAACAGAGCCAGTTTTTCAACTAGTTTTATTATTTTTCTGTATTATTCCTCAATATTTACACATTAGCAATCCATATTATTGTACCTTTATCAGTATGATTCAGAAAAATTTTAATTGTTTTCCCTTGGTAACCTAAGAATGAAAATTGTAGGTCACTTCATTTTTCTTGTTTACTGAAAAGTTCGCTTTGTTGTGTTGTCATTCATTACCTGAAGATAATTGTGGGTTGTACTTTGGGCAATAACTGAAATAATTCCACGTTTTTAATATTCAAATGTTTTTATTTATACAAAATATATATATAAACTTTTTTAAATCCCTTTGAAATGATGGTCCTAAAAGCAAATATTTTATTACATACTTTAAGCTAGCTTGGTTCTGATTCTAATATATCTTTTTAAATCTTCTACATAGGGTATAATATGAATATGTCAAGATCATTAATAGCATCTGTTTTCTCACTAAGCACCAAAGCAATGTATAACACCAGAGTTCTGCCTCTGATCAAATTTTTTCCTGTGAATTAAAACGTGGCTAGAGTTAGATTGCTCTTTCCATTCAGGAATCCCTTTTTCACTTACTTCATCAGTATATGAACTCTGAGGTTTTGTGGTATTTTTTTTTTTCTGGCTACTTTTTGCAGTTGGTGACTCTACCACCACAAAGTTATGTTTAGAAAAATTTGTGAATTATTTTTAGTCATATGGTAGATTTAGATGAGCTTATTATTTTCCAGTGTAGGCTGACTCTTATAGATTAGATAGGCATGATTTTCAATGACCTGAAGTTTTTATCCAAAGACATTTCCCCCTAAACAATAAAAAATACAGAATAAATATCAAACAACTATGTCATACACTTGAAACCAATATAACATTGTACGTTAACTATAAATTAATTACAGAAAAACTTCTAGCTTTAATTAAAAAGAGCTTTCAGTTGGGTTGATGTGACATCCATGTGTATGTAAAATTCCCATAAAGTACTTTAAAAAATTTAGGGCGTGATCTTAACAGTTTATTTATAAGCATCAAAGAAAAACTTAAGTTTTGCTTCATCAGATATGCTCACTTGACTGTTTCACAGCCATATGGATTATCATTTCTTCAGATATTAAACTGTACCACAGCCTCATCCCTTCCCCAGAAACATTACAGATATTCGCAGACTAAGAAAATGCATGTATATGATTTTCTTTAAATGTTCTTCCCTCTACCAGCCTTCAAGTAAATGTTAGTTGATTTAATGACTAATTGATAAATCATATTCCAATACTCCTTTATCTGACTTTTAGTGTTGACTGAGCAGCAATGACCTCTTACAGTAAGTGGTTGTTTAAAGGGAGAGGTCAATATGGAAGCTGGATCTCTGCCTTGCTATTTCATTCGTATCCTTTCATTAGCAAACCCATATCTGTTCCAGGCACTGTGTTAAATGTGAGGGCTCTGAAGACAAATTAGGTAAAGTTCTTGCTCTAAAAAAGTTTTCAGCCTATTGGGGGTGAGGGGGGATATATAATGTGCATAAATAAGTATAGAACGCAATAGAAGTAAGCTCGAGTGAGGAAATACAGGTAGACTGCCTGTGAGAAGGGGGGAGATTACTTGCAGCTGAGAGAATTGGGGAATGCCTTGAGGAAATTGCTTACATTTTTCAAATCTGTCAGTATGAACAAGCCTGGAGTAAACATGTAGGTGGTGGGGGAGGTGAGAGAGAGAACATTTTTTGAATTTATACCAAGTGTTTTTACCAGTGCTAGTACCTAAACATAGGTTACCTAATTTCAGCCCCACAACAACCCTATGAATTATGTATTCTCATTTTATAAATAAGGAAATGTGACAATTTAAGTGACTTACTCAAGGTCATACAGCTAGTAAGTAGTAGAGCTGGAACTTGAAAATTTATGTTCTAACTTTATATTCAGAGCTCTTTTTACTGTGCTACAGCTAACTAGCCCACACAGCAATTGGACCTTGATCTTGACGTCCACAGCAACATGCTCTCAACTATACTAGTGCTTCCCAAACCTGGCATACATCAGAATCACCTGAGGGTGGTTTTTAAAATATTTAGATTCCAAACACCTTATATTTTTTAGAATTTTGAGAGAATCAACCCAAAAACCAATATATTTTCTTAAAGTTTCTCAGGTGATGTTGATTTTTAGCCAGCACGGCTGCACAGACAAGCATTTGGAAACAACAGCTCTGAGCAGTCAAACTAGCCAGTTACGATCTTGATTTACCACAAGAATGAATATGTAGTCATGTATCCATATTTAATCATATTTCTTTTTTTAACCATTCACTGATTATTTAAATATTCAATGGTATAACTTTGAAAGTGCCAAAATTTCCAATCAGAATTTGCAGAATAGGTGTCATTATCTTGGAAGAAAACCCCAGAGACAGCAGTGGAGCACCCTTTTAAGAAAGTCTGCCTCACAGATACTCTTGATAACAAAGAGAACATTATTGTGAGCAAAAACATATACCAACAATCCTGAGTTGAACGATTCAGAAAAGTCAGGTTTTGAATGTGAAAAAGTTTTAGGACTACCCTAAGCGATTTCTTTATCTTTGTCTCTGTATATGTGCAAGAGTGCTATATAATTTTTAAAAGTCTGTTTTTAGCCTACAAGAGCTCTTTTAATGAGCATTAAAAAATTCTAAGTGATAAGAAAGCATCGTGCCATAGTTGGACAGCTTTTTCTTTCTTACTGATTTATAAAAGGATTGTGTATTACAACCAATGGCATCTTAGATTTGATGAAATATAATATTAGTACCTGTATCACATTATTTTATTGTACTGTTTTATCATTTAATTTCTCTGTTGTGACCCACTATGTTCAGCTCAGATAAGCAATTCTTTGTGATGATGATTGACAAGAGAATTTTTCTCAACCAATGCCAAACATATTGAAATTTTAGACATTAAAGTGGAAGTGCTCAGATATTAGAGTATATCAACATGTTATTAGAAGCTTTAGAAACTCTAGCAAGGTGTCTGTCTGTTATAGAAATAAAATTCCCTGATAATTTAAAAAATAAAATTAATTTTCTTTTTGACAGATGAAAAAGGCCATTCCCATATTAACCTCTACTGTTAAATGAGTAGCTTATTTCTAACTAAGTTAAGCCAGGAGATCAGTCTCTTTGTTTAACACTTCTTAAAGTAAAAGTTAACATCCTGCCTTTATCTAATTGCTATCAAAGACATTAGCCTATTTGGCTCTAGCATGATTCAATTGCATGAGGTCATGCAGCCTAGCTGTAATAACTTAAAGTGCTTCACTTGGTGATAAGAAAATATATTAAAATGCTCTCAGGTTCATTAGTTATTGCCTAAGGTCATGCTTTATGGTCGGTCCATTTACTAAAGTTTGTTGTAATAGCACTGACTTAAACCCACATTTTTAAGTCTTTTGATATAAGAAACATAATAAGTCCTAAGAAATTGTGTTTGTATTTTAATCCACTTAAAAGTTGTTTATTTTCATTTTTACCTCTTGCTGGAAGAGTTAGAAATATATTTAATGACATCTTGTCACTAAAATACACATAAGAGATTTTTCCTTCAGCCTTAATTTTTAAGGCATTTTAAAACCTTTCATAAAAAAAAATACTCTGCTATATAAATGTGAAGCCTTGTGTTTAATTTCATCTTTACTTTGATTTCAAATCCTTCTCTATACTTTCATAAATAACCAAATGAGAGCAGGTCCCTCCAAGTCCACCCTTTGTATCCCTCATGAGCATGTGTTGCTTCATTAGGCTGGCTCAACCACCTGGTGCGGAATCTTTGGTCACAAGAGACGCTCTCAACATCTGGCATTAGCTATGATCTTTGTTTACGTATGCTTAATCTTTTTATTGACATTTTATAAGAAAAAGAATGTGGGACAAATTAGGAAGGTATATAGAACAATATAAAATAAAGCCATAGTATATCTGATATGCCCCAGTATTTTACAGCATATAGAAGAAACAAACTAGTAGATAGAAGATCAATATGTCAAATTAATTTATTTTAGAACTTAAGTGTAATGTATATAATATAAAAGATACATTTATGGAA
Organism: Eidolon dupreanum; assembly: GCA_028627145.1. Lineage (NCBI taxonomy): Eukaryota > Metazoa > Chordata > Mammalia > Chiroptera > Pteropodidae > Eidolon > Eidolon dupreanum. The sequence goes on from CM053507.1 coordinate 20,600,417, forward strand.
TATTTTTGGTTGAGTTATTTTTATTTTAAAAAATTTTTTAAATAAATATGACAAAACAAACAAATACATTTAGTGTAATTCTTTAAAGAAATTATATTTAGTATAATCCTTGAAAAAGAAATTATATATTTCATCTGCTATTAAACTGATGTAGCTTTTTAGTATCATCTTTAATAAATTTAAAAAATTAGGGCGATTTGATAGTTAAACAGGAAAGTGATTGGTATCTTATTAACTTCTGAAAAATAATGTAGTTCAGTTTCTGAACTAGGAAATATTGAGATAGTGTATGAAAGTATTTTCTTCTCACAGAAAAACCAAAGAACTTTATCCATTATGTCTTGAAAAAAAGTGAAAGGAAATATTGTGTAACTATAACTAAACTAGTTACAATGAAAACAAAAGTGCTATTGCTTGTTTTGAATTGAAAATCTATTTCTTTATTACCTTAAAAATTTTTAAATAAATATGACAAAACAAATTGAAATTATATTTCGTATGATTCTTTCAATCTTCTGTGTATTTAAAATGAAGCAAAACGGGTACCTTGTGCAGAAAATAAAAGCAATGTGTTGTGACATGTAGGGTTATTCTTTTGTTTACATATTTATAGATAGTTATTCCATGTAGTAGTATTTAGTATTTTTATTAGAAGCAAATTAAGAATGAATTATCAAATAAAGTATAGCTGCCATTTATATCCATTTAATTTAGATAAAATAGACATTAGAGTCCATAATGTATATATTTACTTGTGATATGGGACAGTGTTCAGATCACATGTAATGGCTCTGTAGGTGGAGAGAAATTTCTGAGTGGAAGCCCAGAGATGGAGACTATGACCTTAATTTGCTGATCTGCTGGGTGAACTTGAGCAGTGTTCATACCCATGTACACTAAGACTGTGAAGATTGTGCAGCTATTAAATGCATTGCTTTTTTAACTTAATGGGACAAAGAGTAACAGCAACATCAAGCACTAATTTAATGTAACAGATTCACTAAGTGTAATTTTAACAATTGAAGACAAGCCTCTAATAATTTGTGCAGGGAGTGGAGACATCATTTATTATTTTGATACTTAAATAGGTCAGTACATTAAATTATATAAAACTTTTGCTTTTCATTTATTATATTTTGCTACCCTATTTTGAGGTCAACCAAAACTGTTAATTTTATCATGGTTTTCCCAGTTATGTGATTTATATAATACATATTTTATTTCCTGTTTGTCTACTAGGAAATAGGCCAAAAGAGAGAACTCTAAAAGAAATAAAATAATAGTCTGATAGTGTTATTCTTTTGTTTGTATATTTATAGATATAGTTTTCATTTTCACTGAAAACTTTTTTACCAATTAAAGGCTTTTTTAATTTAGCGGATGTAAAAATGAGAAGCGTTCTTAATGTAGGTAACACGTTAAATAGATGTATAGTGTGTAGGGTATAGCGCCCTAATTGTGGAAGATGTCAACTTAAACTGGCCTTCGCAGCCAGATAATTCAGTCATTTTCAAAGATGTCTAGGATTATGAGAGCACCAGGGTTTTTAAATTTTATTTATTTTTTATTTTTTATTTTTTACCTAAGTACATATGGCTCTTTAGATCCCAAATGAAGAATATTAGGGGTTTCTATATAATTGTATAATTATATTGAAGTTATACAATTATATAAATTGTATAACTGACTGGGAACTCCTAAAGGGGGACTTTAACTTAAAATTTTAGTTAGATTGAATGTACAGCAATTTAATATTATTGGATAAGTACCGTCATCTTTGATTATCAAATTATATGCCAAAATAGTAAAGTGAAGATAACTCAATGTAGTTTTCATATATAATCACAGAACATACCAATAGTGAAAACCTTTAATACTTTTGACAACGGGTTTGGAATATTCTCAGTAGAATGTTCTTATGTTCTTTATTCAGAAGTTTTGCCTTCTTTGTAGAATATGAAAATGAGGGTATATATTGATATGTTGAAGAAAATTTTTCATATCTCAGCATTTGTTTATGAAGTTTTGGGGGTAAACTTCTAAGTTACATCTAATATAAGTCTTTCCTAACAATGTTAAATAATAACTTAAGACAGTTTTTAAAGTCATAATATATTTTCAATCAAATAGTACTTTCATTCTGAGATAGGATAATTTTGAACAAATCTGGCCAAAGCTACTCTTAGGCTGTTTTCATTACAGAATGCTCTCTAGATAGCTGCAGATGGTGTAGGAAATTGATCTAAATGCGTTCTGCTCCAGGACATTCTCCAGAAGTAGACTGGGCTGGTGAGGTTCTCTTGTTATTTTTCCTTTCTTTTTTTCCTATATATTGCCAACATTCTGGTTAAATTACTTCTGTCTCAGATACTTTTCAAGTTAACATTTTATTTCTCTTCTAAATGCCATTTTATTTCTCCTCTTTCCCATTAGAAATAAGTGAAATCATAAAATGATAGATTTGTAAGGAATCTTAAAGATCATATATAGTTCAGCTGTCTCACTGCTGTCTTTATAACTAAGAATTCATTTTCCCTCATGTCCTCCACCTCCACATCAACCCCACTCCACCTCCCCACCCCCAGACTTATCAGAAATATGTAGTCATAAAGGGGAAAAAGCAAAACCGTGTACAGAGGAAGAAAGTGTTTTTAAGACTACGTACGGTTCAGCAAAAGAAGCTCTAAATGTCACCTTGCTTTAAAAAAAAAAAAAAAAGTGACCATTTCTATCAGGAAAACTCATTCTGGAGGGACAAGCCTTACTACAGAAATAGGCAGAAAGAGGCAGTCCAGTATTTTATGTTAATTCACTCTACTCAGTGGTTCCCGACCTGACTCCGGGGGGTTTGCAATAGTGTACACCTTCATTTATCTTCAGCAGAGTGGGGGAATTCTGGGAAGAGGATTGAAATAAAGTAAGACTTGTTAAATCCCTTTTAACAAATGCTGCAAGAAGCCCTAATCATCACCTACTGAGTTGAAGCAGTAGGTCATTGTTCACAACTAAGCATTTGCTGAGTGAGTACCTTACATTGGAAGCGCCAATAAACTGTCATTCTCCCAACCCAGGAGTAGAAGCCTTTGAAGCAGTTTTAGTCAAGGTCTGTATTCATGTTTTGAGGTTGACTTTTAATTTGTTTTCTGTTGGAGGGTGAAAAGGGAAAGAAAAGTCTGAGCAGAGAATATTGGAAATATTTTTGACCCATACTTTCCATTTGGCATTTCTTCAAAACAACTTTTTCTTTTTTTAAAGAAGTGTTCCATACATGGACCAAACTAGAGAAAATAGATATTTTAATCTATCCAGAGAAGTCATATTAAGAAAGACTTAAAGCTAGAATGAAAATCATACCTGAGGTTGTGAAAGGAAGAGGGAGTGGTATTTAAAAGGTTTAGCAAGGGGATTCTTGAAATTATGTTATCACTTCAAAATAATGATATTCTCTCTTTTGTCTTGAGTGCAATTAGGGAAAAATCTTAAATGTTTTGTATTCTTGGGGCTTACTTAGCAAACAGAGGAGCAAGGTGGCCCGATCAAGTCAAAGAAACCTATAATATGCCGAGCACTGTGCCTCATCAGTGTTCTCTCACTTAGTTTTATGCTCACAAATCTGCTATGGTGAAAAACATTTTACAGATAAGGAAACTGAGTCTTGGAAAGGTTGAATAGTTAGTCTTACTACTAACAGTACAAGAACTAGGATTCAAACTCACCTTATGTATGCCAAACTCTTGGTTCTTTTATATGTTGTCTCATTACCTTAAAAAAAGAATAAATTTTGGCTCTAAACAACAGTTGACAAAGAATATTTTTATTGTCACAAATCCCACTAGTCATTAAATCAACAGATATTAATGAATACTTATTAAGTACATACATAACATTAGGTATGAACAGGCACTTCTAATATCTTTCTCCTCAAACAGCTTCTATCCTTGATATTTAATTCTGTGGGTGCCTTTAAAAGAGTATACATAATCTTAATTTATCACATGGTGTGTATTTTATTCCTATAAAGCAATATCTCCAGTGTGAATTATTCATGAAACGTTTGGTTCCTGATTATGCACACACTGCCCTCAGTCACTCAAGAAACTCAGGTAATGGAAATGTGTTTTAATGACAGCTTAAATCAGGGGTCAGCACACTACAGCTGACCTGCCAAATCCAGCCCACCACCTGGTTTTGTAAATAAAGTACTATTGGAACAAAAGTCACACTCATTGTTTACACATTTTCTGTGGCTGCTTTTGTTCTACATTAGCAGAATCTGTTAGTTAGGACAGAGACTGTATGTCCTGCAAAGCCTAACATATTTACTGTCTGGCTCTTTCTAGAAAAATTTTGAAGGCCCCTGGCTTAAATCAACATCATAAGAAAATAATTCTAATACTGCAATATAATTACAAATACAATGCAAAATATAATTATACACATATATGCACTGTATATCTCCACACGTTTGTGTGTTATATAGACAAAGTATAGTTTAGTGTGCCTTGAAAACACCTGGAAATTGATAATCCACTCCCAGAGTTTCTGATTCAGTAGGTCTGGAATGGGGATAATTACATTTCTAACAAATTTCCAGGTGCTGATGATGCTTTGGTCTAGGGACCACAGTTTGAGAACTGCTGGATTAAACCTTTAAGATGGTAAAAGGGCAGCAGGGACCCATGAAAGCATTCACTGAGATAGCCTGAGTCTTCTGAAAATGTACCAGTCTTTCCAAAGAAGATCTGTGGCATTAAGAGGATTTGTTTGTTAAGTAGGGTTGAAAAAGAATACAAAATAGATTATATGCTGTAAAAATTTATAATGGCATAGTCAACAAATATAAGATAATATGCTGTGAAAATTTTGTTAAGACTGGAAAGATGAAATGGTCCTTTACTATTTTATATTATTTTTAATTGAAAGACCTACATGCCCATTCTGATCTTTCTAGTTACTTGGCCATATCACTTACACCAAACATCAGTTCTTCATGTAAAAATGAAGAAAACAGTGCCTATCTCACAGGGATTTTTGTAAAAACCCATCTATATGAAAGTACTTTGTAAAGTTTATCCAGGTGTTATATAGCTAGAGGCTATATAACTTCAAAATCTTGGTTGTGGTAGGTAATAGAGAACATACCTATTAGGAAGTGATCCCATCATTAGGATAAAGGAAACGTTAAGAGTTTGTTAGAGGAAAAAAATGATCAACACTGACTTCACTGAGTTATTAAATGTATTAGACTCATTTGTTATGTATTTCATGTAAATTCTGAGGTTTGGCCTTCAGATTTCCATTAATTTGGACTGTTTAGACTTTTGAGGTTTTCATTTGTCAAAATTGTTAGCTCTTGGGTATTACTAACACAAATATTGATGTGTAACTTTGGCCTGTTGGCTATCAATGGAAATCAGAAAATCAATAAACTTAATAGCTGTTCATTACATAGTTGATGCATTTGCAGGACTATGTTGAGTACTGTCAGTGAATAATCAATTCAGTCAAAATCTATTACCAGATCACTGCCAGAAATTTTTTTACTGTGCTATTTTTTTATGATTTTCTATAGCTACTGCAGCACTTTTTTTTTTTTTTTTATGAAGCAGTCTTTTGTTCTTATGGGATTCATATTCATATAATTTGTGGTCTTTCTGCCCAATTGGAAGCACTTTCCACCTAGGAGATATCATTCCTAGATTAACCCTCCCTTGGTTTAATCAAGGTTCTAGCTCTCAGGTCAGCTTCCAGCCTAAGATTAATTTCATCTAGTCCATTCACTCAGCCATCTTACACTTACTGAATTCCTTCTATGTGCTAAGTACTATGGGAGTACATATCTCTCAGATATTTTGTAGCATATCAGCTAATGAGAGAGAGATATAAAACTGTAATGTAAGGAGAATAAAATAAATACCATATTGGGAGTTTAAAGAAAAAAGTAACTCTAATCAGTAGGAATTTGGGAAGGCTTCATAGGGAGTGACATTTGAGCTGAATTTTGTAAAAGTTAAATCGCTTTGTGAAGACTAGATGATAGACATTCTAGCCTTGGGGAAGAACTCTAAAAGAAGTATTGCATACTGTAGTAGTTCACAGAAGAGTTTCTCATCAGACTTACAGGTCAAGGGAGAATTTCTGGAGAAGTGAATGCCAAGCTGAGGATTAAAGAATAAATAAGAGACATCATGTGGTTTTCAACTTTTCCTGTCTGGCTTATTTCGCTTAGCACCATTATCTCAAGGTCCATCGATGTTGTCGCAAGTGGCAGTATTTCATCTCCTCTTATAACTGAGTAATATTCCATTGTAAATATGTACCACATCTTCTTTATTCAATCCTCTATTGTAGGACACTTCGGTTGCTTCCATGTCCTGGCCACCGTGAATAACGCTGCTATGAACATCGATGTGCAAATATCTCTTCAGCTATAGGTTTTCAAGTCTTGGGGGTAAATCCCCAGTAGAGGGATTGCTGGATCATATGGTAGATCAATTCTTAGTTTTCTGAGGAACCTCCATACTGTTTTCCTTAGTGGCTGTACCACCTAAAAGCAACAAACAAACATGACAATCAGAGACTCATGGATGTGGACAATAAACTAATGGTTGCCAGAAGGTGGGGTTAGGGAGGAGGTAGATGAGGTAAAAGGGTGGGAGGAGGTAGATGAGGTAAAATATGTGGTGACAGAAAGAAATTAACTATGGGTGGTGAACATACAATATAATATTTATGACTTACTGTTGAATTGTACACTTGAAACTTACCAGATTTCGTTAACCAATATCACCATAGTAAAAATAAATAAACTAGATAGATAGATAGTTAGAAATTAACTCAAACATTAAAAAAAAAAAAAAAAAAAGGAACAAATAAGCGTTATCTAGATGAAAAGGGGAAAGGACAGGAGAGTTCCCAGAAGAGGGAACAGCATTTGTGAAACATAGAGACAAGAGAACATGGTTTCTCACATAATGGAGAACTAAATGGAGTTTTAGCATAGCTGAAACCAAGCAATTCATGTAGGGAAATGATGAATACCAAGTATAGAGACCTTATCATGAAGAGATTTACAAGCCCTTCCTTAACAAAGAAAAATCCTCCAGAAGTTTGTTAGGGCTAGATATTTACCCAGAGAGATTTTTATAGGTGATACCATGAATGTTTGTTCTAAAAACAGCATTTTAGTAGCAGCACTTTGAAAGTCCATAAAAGAGTAGTGTTATTTGATTAGAGTAGATGGCCTTTTTTGTGTATGAAATAAAATATGACAGTTCTTGCTTTGTAGCAGGATTAAGATTATTCTCTATTCAGAATAAAAGGGGAGAGGTGATGTATAATTACAAGAATGCTAGAGTTTTCAAATTTTAACCAAAAACTTTTTATAAGAATTCTTTTAACATCTCAGTTTTGAATCCTGGGCATTAAGGATTTTTGTATTGGTTCTTTGGGTTTGGTTTGGTTTGGTTTGGTTTTAAATATTAGCCTTTCAGTGAGGAATATTAAATAGATTTGGACTTTGCTTCTGAGAGCTTTAGCCAAGTTCAAGGTAATGATAACCAGGCTATGCATGGCCCAGTCACTTGATACCCCGTTGCAAGGCCAAAGATCTTCCTTGTCTCTCTCCATCCTCTTTCTCTTCTCTCATCTTTTTCTTTCTCCTCCCATTTCATGCCTTTTTTGGTGTGTTTCCTCGTGTCACATTTGCCTCCCTACCTTCTCCCTTTCTGTATCTGTTTCTCTTCTCCTAGTTTTGCTTACTCACCTTTCCACAATTTATAACTAAAGTCTCTGTTGTATATGTGATAATAAATATTTGTTACACTTAATAAATGTCATGTTGTTTTCCTCTTCTTCTTTTAAAATGCATATCGATGGGATATTTTACATTTCTATCCAGATTTATTTCTATTTTTCATATATGTAAATATATGATTTACTTACATATATTCTTTTTTTCCCCACTACAAGTCAATGACCTTTAACTGAAAAGATTAACTGATTGTTCTTTATTGACTGTATACAAAAGGTGAGGAGGAAGTTGTTAAGGATTACTCAATTGCTATCAGTGTCTGCAGGAGCTTTTAGCAGAGGTGGGGTTGGAATATTTCTTTAGCTTCTCTATGACATAGAAGATATTAAAATAATCTGGGAAGGCTTCATGGAAGAAGTAACTACAGCAATAGCCTTCTACTTGATTTTTAACTCTACAGCATTCCCTAGGTAGAGGCATCCTCTGTGAGCTAACATCCACCTCAGCAATGTTCACTTGGCTGTCCCATTCTCATCATAGGCATTACTACCTCATTGCTGCACACCACGCTCGCTCACTTTTCATAATACATTAAGAAGACTATATTTTGCAAAATTAAAGTTAAAAAATAATAATCTAATACCAATGCACTATACTAAAAACAAAAGAACTATTTATATAAAATGTCAGTTTTGGAGAGCGTCTTTGATACCACCAAATAATTGTCAGACTCTTTAGTAAGTACTCATGGCAAAATGATTATTCCATGAAATAAGATTCATAATCGATCCTTTAATATAACACTGACATTCTGTTCCAGCAGTGTGTTATAGTAGATAAAACATGGCCTCAGAGTCAGAGAGTTCTGACAAAAAACCTAGTTCTGCCATTTATTAGCTGACTGGTTATTTTTATTTTCATCATCATAAACCTGAGGTGAACATGTCAAACCACACGTCCACCCCATTGTGTTTCTCTAGTCGGCTCACTGTGCCAAGTCAGCTATGTCATCTCTTCTTTCTCTTTAAACCTGCCATACCCTGTTTTCTCTTCTCATGCTCAGCTGAAGACCTACCTTATACTTCATTGACAAAATAGAATCTATCAGACAAGAACTCCCTCATCTTGCCACCTACACATCTATAAGCCAACAGGAATTTGATCTCATCCTTTTCTTCCTCACTCTTATATAGGGGTATTAGCATTTTCTCTAATGCTTTATCCAGGCTCCTCTTTGTCAAGTACTTTTCTTCTTTGATGATCGTTTTTCCTTCTAGCATCATTGATCTCTCCCTGTCTTCTACATCATTTAGTAACAGGAAACAAGCATCTCTAGGATCTCCCATTTTAAAGTAACTTCCCTTAAACCTACAATCATTCTTTTTCTCTGCCTTCACAGCCAGATTATTTCTACACGTGTGGTTTCCACTACTTCACCTCTTTGCTTTTTTTAAAATATACCAGCATTATTGAAACATAATTCATGTACCATGTAATACATTCATTTATAGTATACAGTTCAGTAGTTGTAATATATTTAAAGGGTTTTGCAGCCATCACCCAATCAATTTTAGAACGTTTTCATGACCTCAAAAAGAAACTATGTACCCATTAGCAGTCACTTCTCATTTTGTTCTCACCCCCAGGTAGTAGGCAACCACTAGTCTCCTTTCTGCCTGTACAGTTGGCCTATTCTGGACATTTTGTGTAAATGAAATCAGTCAGTATATGGTGTTTTGTGACTGGCTTCATTCACTTAGCGTAACATTTTCAGGGTTCATCCATGTTGTAGTAAATATCAGGTTTTCATTCTTTTTTATGGCTGAATACTATTCCATTGTATGAATCTACCACATGTCATTTATCCATTCATCATCTGATGGACACTTGATTTGTTTTTCTTTTGCTTGTTATAAATAAGGCTGCCATGAACATTCATCTACAAATTTTTGTGTGTATTTATGTTTTCATTTCTCCTGGGAGTATAATTGCTGGCTCATGTGGTAACTTTATGTTTACCCCTGATAGGAACTGCCAGGCTGTTTTCCAACGTGGCTGCATTATTTTATATTCCCACCAGCATTACACAAAGTTCCAACTTCTCCACATCCTCAGCAAAACTTACTACTTTTTCTTCTTTTTGTTATAGTCATCCTAGTGCATATGAAGTGATATCTCATGGTTTTGATTTTCATTTCCCTGATGGCTAATGATGTTGAACATATTTTTGTGGACTTATTGGCCATTCATATATGTTCTTTGGGAAAATGCCTATTCAGATCCTTTTCTCACTTTTTTATTAGGTTATTTGACTTTTTATTAATGTAAGAGTTTTTTCTTTATATATTCTTGATATTCAGCCCTTATCAAATATATGTTTTGCAAAAATTTTTCTCCTATTTTGGTTGTCGTTTCACTTTCTTGATGGCATTCTTTGAAGCGCAACCATTTTTCATTTTGATGAAGCGCAATTTATTTATTTTATCTTATGTAACTTGTGCTTTCGATGTCACATCTAAGAAGGTTGCCTACCCCAAGTTTTCAAAAATTTGCTATGATAATTTCTTCTAACACTATTATAGTTTTAGGTCTTACATATAGCTCTGTGTTCCTTTTTGAGTTCATTTTTATGAATGATCAGCCGAAAGGGTTCAACTTCATTCTTTTGCATATGGATATACAGTTGTCCTAGCACCATTTGTTGCTCTCATTCACTTTTTAACTATCTTTATTAAGTGTGAAATACATTCCAAAGCCTGTTTATAGCATATATGAAATGTATAAAAATAACAACAATACAGCCACCTGCACATATCCCCCAAATTAAGATACAGAACAGTGAAAACCCCTCCTCATTGTTCTCCAGTCTTATCTATCCTGAATTCTGCGCCTTTTACTCTCTTGCTTCTCTGGGTGGTTTCGCCACATTTATATATTCCCAATAATATAACATTTAGTTTTAGATGCTTTTTAACTTCTAATAAATTAAAAAATGATATACGATTTTTATGATTTGCTATATTTTTTTGTTTAACATTATGATTTATACCCATAGTAATGCCTATAGTTAGGGTTTATTCATTTTCATTGTGTAAACTATTCTATTTTCTGAATATACCAAAATCTATTAATTATCCTGTTGATGGACATTTGGGTTTCAGATTTTTTGCTATTACAGACATTGCTGATATAAACATTCTGGTACCTCTCTCCTGGTGAACATGTGTAAAAGTTTCTCTAGGGTATATATGCCTAGGAGTAGAATTGCTAAGATATAAGGTAGACACATCTTCAGCCCTACCAGATAATGCCAAATTGTTTCTAAAGTGATTGCTGCCAGTCTTTACTCACACAAGCATTGAATAACATTTCTGGTTGCTTCATATCCTTGTCATACTTGATATTTCCAGGCTTTTTTATTGTTGTTAATATGTGGTTTTATTGCCATAATGTGGCAAATGTAAAATGATAGCTGATCTTGGTTTGAATGAGATACTAATGGAATTGAGTGTATTCTCATGCATGTATTGGTAATGGGTATTTTTTCATCAGTGACATGCCTATTAAGTTTTTATTGTATTTTTCTATTGGTTTTATCTTTTACTAATTCTTTGTCAATTAATTATGTGTTTCAGATATCTTCTCTCAATAGGTCTTAATTTTTATGTATTGAAATATATCAGTTCTTTTATATTTTGTACTTTTTTATATTCTGTTTTAGAAATTCTTCCCTATTTCAAGGTCACAGCATATTCTCCTATATTGTCTTCTAAATATTTGGCTTTCATAGTTAAATTTTAATCTCCCTGGAATCGATTTTTGTATATAGTACACTATGGGAATCCAGTTCTTTTTTTATATGGATAACTATCCCACTATCATTTCTTGAATACTACTTCTTTTCCCCTACTAAACTGCAGTGCCAGGTCCTTCATCAACCAGATTTCCCAATATGTGTAGACTGTTACTGACCTCTGTCCTGTTGTATTGGGCAATTTATTCATCCTACACTAATAGCGCGTGTATTAATTATTAGCTTTTTAAATAGATCTTGATATCTGGTAAGACAAGTTGCCCACTTCATTTTTCTTCTACATTAGTATTTGGATTTTTAAAATCTTTACTTTTCTATATAAATTTTAGAATTAATTTTTTGAGATTGACTAGGTAAGTAAATTGACTGACTAATTGATGTACTGGGATTTTTATTGAAATTACATTGAATCTGTAGGTTGATTTGGTAGGAAATGATGTCTTTATCACATTGTGTCTTCCTATCCTTGATCATGGTATAGCTCTGCATACTTACTTAGGTCTTCTTTAGTGTCTGTTAATAAACTTTTATGAGTTTTTCCCTAACAGTCTAGCACATCATTTGTTGCATTTATTCTTAGATAACTTTTATTTTTATGCTATTAAAATGCTATCTTTTTAAATTATATTTCTGTTCATGTTGATATGCTCAAATTATCTGTAGATATTTTCAGTTTTTTTATATGGACAAACATCTAGTAATAGTGACCTTTTGTTTTTTCCTTTCCAGTTATTATATCATTTGTTTCTTTTTTTTAATCTTACTGTACTGACTGGGACCACCAATACCTAATAGAAATGATGATAGTTTGCATTATTACCTATTTGTGGGAATAAATATATCGTTTTTTAACATTGTACCATTAAGTATGATATTTGCCTTACCTTTTTCACTTTGGGTTGGTTTGGGGTTTTTTTGCAGAGGGTAGGAGGAGATTTCCCATTTCAGTTAGAGATCTTTCCTTTTTTTCATAGTTTGTTTTTAATCTCAAATAAATGTTGAAGTTTGTTAAAGACTTTAGTTCTTTGGTTTAGTTTTTCTCCTTTAATCAGACAATGTTATAAATTACACTAACATGTTTTATAATGTTGAACCAAAGCAATCCACATTAAACATGATTATGATGTATTATTTTTTACACTCCTTGATTTTATTTGCTTTTGTATAAATTATACATCTATGCATATATACTTATATATTTTTTAAATCTTTTCCCCTTTTTGCGTCTTTACTCATGATTTACTGGTTTTGAAAGTAAGTTTGTGCTAGCCTAATAAAATGAGTTAGGAAGTCAGTTTGCGTAACATCGCAATTGTCTTTTCCTTGAGGGTTTGGTAGAACTTTTCTGTAAAATTCTTCTAAATTCAGTGTTTATAGAAGATTTTTTTGTTTGGTTGGGTTTTTTTTTGCAAATGATTCAATTTCTTTGTTAGTTAGAGGACGACTTATTCACTTCATTTTTGGTTTTCATGGATTTCTTACTTCATGTGATCTTAGAATACATTTAATTTGATTTTTTAAAATATTTTATCCAGCATTATATGTTGTAGTCAGCAGAAGTATCAGAGAATCTTAGCCTCCACTATCTAGGAAACAGAATCCCCCTCCATGGTGACTATATCACTCCATTAAAACTACTTTGATCTAAATCATCAATACTCTTTAATTCATCAAATCAAGCAGGATTTTTCTCATCATATTCAACTTTTCAGCAACATTCAGCACAACTCACCACACTATTCCTTTTTGAAAACCCCCCTTTTTTCCTTTATATGGCATAATACTTACTGATTTTCCTGTCAGTTCTGGCCAAGATCTGTCTCTCCATTCTACCCAATCTGCAAGTGTTGGCTTTTGCTGGAACTCAGTTCTTTTTTTTTTTTTTTTCACTCTAATTTTTCTTATGAGGTGAATTTATCATGTTCCATTGGAGTAAATTCCTTGTGTGTGCTTATTACTTCCAAATATCTTAACATGCAAGCATCTCAAAGTCATCATCTTTAAAACTAAACTCTTAATTCTACCCCCAAGTCTTCATCTTAAAAACTGGTACTCCCCTTTTATCCAGTTACTTGATGCATAAACCTGAAAATCAGCTCAATTTTTTTTTCCTTCACTATCAACAAAATTCTTATTGTTTTCTCCATCTAAAATATGTCTCCATCTTCTCTGCTACTCCTGGTCTGAGTAGTCATCATCTCTTGCCTAGATTCCTATAATAGCTTCTTTTTAACTAATTATTCTTTCTTGATGTGCTAGAGAGAGGCCAGTGGCTACTTTAGACTGAGTGCTCTGGAAGGCCTTGATGAAGAGCTGGTATTTAAACTAATTGTGAACAGTAAGAAGGAACTTGCCATGCAAAGAGCATTCTGTGTGGAGAGAACAGCTTCTGTAAAGATCCTAAAGGAGAAACAAATTTAGAATGTTTAAGAACCACAAAGAAGGCCAGTGCGGCTAGGGAAAGGGTTAGAAATTTGGTTGAAGATTTTAACAGGAGCCATATTATGTAGCGTTTTGAATAAGAGTATGGAGTTTGAATTTTATTTAGAATGTGATAGAAAAGCACTGAGAAGTGATTATTTAAATTTAGGAGTTATGAGAGAAAAATCAAGTTCTGAAATTTGATAAGGATGTCAAAGACTAGACCCTAAAGATTTGAGGATCATCAGCATATAGATAGTATTTATAGCTATGGATCACCTAGAGAGAGTTTAAAAATAGAGAAGAGATAGACTGAGCATTGGGATACCCTAACAGTTAGAGACACCAATGTAGGGAAATGGGGAATTGTGACCAGTGAGGAGAAAGAAAACTGAGAGTGTGTGGTGTCATGGAAGCCAAATGAAATGAGGAAGCGGTCACATTGAATGATGGGTTGGAGAAGAAATAGAGGTACAATTCTGCTCCTATAAATATCACCATTTTATAATTTCAAGGACAATAAAAGGTAGCTTTTAAGTACTTTTAAGAAATTCTTGAGAGCAGTAACAGGTATCTGCCATTTTGCCAAATTGAAAAAGAGAGAGAATCTTCAAGGGTCCTCCCTCCTCAATAAAGTCATGCCCCATTCTTTAGCTCATCACTCAGTAAATACCTACTAGATTCCTTTGTGAATGCTTAGTATGATCCAAACACTATTTTTGTTAGACTGTCACACATGTTTGGTTTCCTAATTCACACTGGTTTGGCCCATTGTTATTTTATGGAAGAAATTTCAGGATGGTTGATAACCTCTTAAAACAGATCAGATTCTCTTAGAGCTCACAGCTTTGCAAAGTATCTCCTTCACAATCAGCATATGAAGGAACAAGTAAACTTGTCTTGTTTAGAAGAATCTTCCTTCAGTGTCACTTTTGAACAAAGATTTTTTGTAGTGAGTAATTATTGTTTGATGTAGTAACTGGCTTTATGAATTTACTAAACAAGATTTTTAGAAAGGGAGAAGCATGGAGACACTGAAACTTATCGTCTAAATCCATTTTCAGACTATTTTAGTCAAATGGCTTTCTGACGTGTTGGACAGTAATTGCTTCCAGGGACTTGTTTTACTGTCTGACTAATCACTGTCTCACTGCTTCTGGGTTATTGACCTCCTGTATCCATCTGGCTGCCAAGATCAAGCCCTGAGTCAGCCTGTAAAACTCTTCTTGAAATATTTTAAATTAATTGTGGATTTGCAGTGGTTTCATTTTCAAAGGTTTATTTTTAGTGCAAATTTTGTTATATGGTATTAGTTTGGGTTTATTAAACGAGTTTAAGTAGGCCTGGAAGTGTTTATGTATGTATGTATATGCATGTTTATATAAACTTTATATTTTAAATTAATCTTTAGGGATTATAATTTTATTTGTATGGTTTTTTACATTTTTTAGTTAAAGTTCACTTATATCCAGCATAACTAATATTTCCTGGTTATTTCAGTTACAGATGCTATAGACTGGCTAATATACCTTAAGAGATTTATAAATGTCTCCACTTGTATGGACTCATTATAGATTTTTCTGCTCAGATTTTGAAATACTATGAAATGATTGCCACCAGCACTGCCATCTCCCCATTCCCAAAGATCTCTGACAGATCTTTAGAACACCAATCACGTACTGGTAGTTGAAGTGGACCCATAAGAATTAAACTGTGAAGAATAGATTTCTCAGAAATTATGTTCCTTTGGTTAGAGATCGTGCCCTAGAACCATGGTCATCCCACACTACACGTGAAGCACAGAAGCATTGTACATTTTCTGCCACCATCCCACTTTCCTTTTTTGTTCCGCCCCTTTCACTCACATCTTTAGTACCCTTTGTCCTGCCTTATTCTCTGAGTTTAGCTCCCACACGATTCCAATCTTTCCATCATCGGTTCCTTATCTCTTGGATTTTTTCTTTCTCTAAATGTATCAGTCCTACACGGCCCTGTTCTCTTCTATGGAACAATAAACTCATCTTTGCTAAGTGCTTTCTCCATCAAGAGATATTTGCACTTTAGTAGATATCATGTCTTAATTCAGAAAAGGAGATAGAAATTTAATGGGAAGACTTGCTTAAGATAATAGTTAGTCGTGAAGCTAAATGGTTAATATTACTTTGTTCATATAGCTGATTTCCCTCACAGAGGAATAGGCTTAAAATATGTATCTCATTTCCCATTTGTTAATTCCTTTATTTCTTTGTTTATATTCTACTCATCATACCTGAAAGTTTCTACATATGTCTCAGTTTAATATGATGAATGTGGGAATTGGGCATGATTTGCTTTATTAATATCAAAATATGTTGGAAACAGGTTAAAATACGGAAACTTTTCATTTTTATAAGAGATATGATCATTATTGATGTGAGATTTCCAACTTAAATTTTTACCACCCTCTTTTTCTTCAAATAGAATTTAAAGTATCAAATCTCACCAGAATATTTTAATTGAAAGAATTATACAGCTATGTATATAATTCATAGCTCTATTGTATAATTTTCATCATTGTCGAGGAGATTTAAGTCCTGTGAAAACTTAGCAGCATTAAACCAAACAAAGAATTTTATATATATATATAAAAATAAATATTATATATATATATACATATATATATATATATATATTTCTTGATGCAGCTTAATCAACTATTTTAACATACAGAAACACGTGGAGTCCACTCTACTTTAATAATATAGGTAATGTGGCATTTAGGGCTTTTCTTGATTAAAAGCCAAGAATCTTATTTGCATTTCTTTGAAGGGAAAAACTGTAATGAGGACAAAGTATTAGCAAAATGATGGACCAAACAGAGAGGAAATTATAATTACAAACTTCAGAGTTCAGTTTAAGATGTGTATGTTGGTTCTTAAATGATAGTGAGGAGTAGAGATTATTCATCCATTTGACTTCGGGTCTGCATACCTCAGTTCTGTTCCCCCGGCAGTTAGAATTTCTCCCAGTAGTTCAGACTCTTAAACATATGCACTCACTCTTGGTTCTTTAGAGTCCCCGAAAAATTGCTTCTTCTGTTAGTCTGTCATCCTTTATTCTCCCTTCTGGTTTTTCCTTCATAAGTTACACCTGATTATATTTTCTAAACTACATTCATTAACCAAAACAAAACAAAAACTTGCCATCAACATTTTTTTAGTCATTTAAATCATTATTATCTTATGTGGCAACTGCTTTATAAAGTAACATAAATGTGGCTCAACTTTTTACTCTAAAACCAGAAAAAAATAAAATTTATGAAGCAGTATTTATTTGTGATAAATAACATTTTTACAACTTGATCAGTTCCCAAAACTATTTTTAAAGTTGATTTAATTAATTATCAATCTTTTCTTGTTTTAAGTGTTGTACCCAACGAACTAATATTTGGAGAGTGTCTAATTTTATTAATCATTTGTATTTCAACTTATTCCTGAAATTGAATTTTATTATATATTATACTTTACAACCTAATGCTAAAGTTCAATAGAAAGGATTAGAAGCAAAGTTTCTACTAAGAATCAATTTTATATAAAATGTAAATAACATAGGATAATTCAAAGCAGCTTTTAAAAAGAACAAAGTCAGATGATTTATACTCCATGATGTCAAGAATTACTATAAAACTACTGTAATCAAGACTGTAGATTACTGTAAGGCTAGACATATAGATAAACAAAATGGAATAGAGAAATCAGAAATCAACCCTCATATATATGGCCAATTAATTTCCAACAAAACTACCAGAGCCATTAAATGGGTAGAGGAAAATCTTTTCAATAAATGGTGCTGAAGAAAACTCGCTATTCTTAATGGATAAAATTAATAAACACTGACTTTATCTTACATAATACGTAAGAATTAGCTTGAAATGTACTGTAGACCTAAATATAAAGACTAAATTGTAAAACACCTAGAAGAAAATATGGGAGAAAATATTTGCAGCCTTGAGATAAGCAACTATTTCTTTAATAGACCCAAAAAGCACAAACCATTTTTTAAAATAATAAAATAGACTTTATGAATTTAAAAAGTTGTTACTCTTTGAGACACTATTAAGAACAAAAAGGCAAGTTTCAGAATGGGAGAAAATATTAGCAATGCATATTGTTAAAGGATGTATATTCAGTATACATGAAGAACTCTTATAATTCAATAATAAGAATATATCCTAATTAAATAATGAACAAAAGAATTAAACACACACTCTTAAAAAGAAGTAAATGGCCAATAGTGTACTAACAACTGCTCAATAATATTAGTAATCAGAGAAATGCAAACCTACCGTAACTCAGTCATTCCAATATTACATATTTACCCAAAAGAAGTGAAAAGATAGGTCCATACAGACTCTTGTATATAAATATTATATACAACTTTATTATAAATATTATAACAACTTTATTCCGAAAAGCCAGAAACTGGAAACAACCCAAATGTCCATCAACATGTTAATGGCTAAACAAAATGTGCATATTCATATGATAGGATTCTAGTAGTAATAGAAAGATCAACAGATACATCCAACAGCACTGAGCTATCACAAAAATATGCTGAGTGACATCAAACATGTAAGACTATACCATTTATATGAAATTCTAGAAAATGCAGACTAATACATACTAGCAGAAAACAGGTCTGATTGTCTGGAGTCAAAGTATAGACAGAAATTGACTGCAAAGAGACACAAAGAAATTTTTGGTGGTGTTAAAAATATTCTATATCAGGGTTGTGATATTGATTACACAGGTGTATACAAAGGTCAAAACTCATTGAATTGTATGCTTTAAGTGACTGTAGTTTTTATACTTGAATTATACCTAAAAAAGCTAACTTTTAAAATTGCAATTTGAAGTATTTAGTGGTTTCTTCAAACCGTATACTCTGCTTTTAAGAAAGAGAAATTAGTATCTTCTACCATCCACTACTATTCTCCCTACCCTATCTTTATTTAAGAGATCAATATTGTATAAATTTGATAAACATTTACAATAAGCATAAACAATCATAACTATTCATCATGTAAGGTTATCAGAGATTCTAAGGCTAAGGAACCACCTGGTGAATGGGGAGTGTACAGAATTTGAAGTACAAAGACTTGGTTTCAGATCCTAGTTCTCCTTCTTATGGTATCTTTTAAATTATGAGAGTATCAAATATTTGATACTCTCAAATATCAGATACTTGCAAAAAGAGGGTATGATTTATTTCCAAGAATTATCTCTGTTTCAGGATTAAGTAAAATAACAGATGCAAAGGCACTTTGTAAATATAACAAATCCCTGTAGTTACCAGCTCATAACTACGTGCAAGTAAACATTCTAGATCGAAGTTCCATTTTGCACATGGATTCTATGAGGGCAAAAAGGAAGTAATTTTTAACCAGAAATCTCTAGCACCTGGTATATATAAGTACTAAATACATGTTTGGTGAATTAATAAGTACTAAATACATGTTTGGTCAGTTCTTGTTTCTAAACCCCAACATTTCATCAATATGTTCAGGGAAATAAAGGCATGTGGAGCCATGGACTATTTTCTACACGCTTATGAGCCCAAACACATAATGCTTATATTATAAGAAGAGGTATTAGAACTCACAATTTTATATATACTGACAACTTTAATGTTCAAATAGAAATGTTAGATGCCTATTGGCTTTTGATATCAGAAAGGAAAGATCACAAAAGTCTGGATCTTAGGCTGCCCACTTACCCTGACATAACAAGGGGACCCTGGTTCAAGTCCTTGTAGAATTAAGCCTCACTACTTCTAATCCATGTATAACATCCTATTAAAGATGAAATCTAATAAAAACTAGCCATGAGAAGAAACATAAGATGAAGTTGAGCTGATCATCACCTTCTATGTCTTAAGAAGATAATGGTTCAAAAAACGTTTTTTCGGTAGAAGATTCCTGAATATACTCTCTAGTCCCTACCCCTGTCCTATAATGTTAGGGGTGGACCGCAGCTGTGCAACTCCAAAAGGTGACTGGGATGACACGAACATCACTGCTACTGACATTTTCCCATTAAGCTTTGTTTCACTAATCTTAATGCCAGATATGCACCCTTTCTTGAGCTAGCGGGCAGCCAGAACGTAGCAACATGCAAATAAAGGCAAAAGTCTTACTGGGGTGATATAAGAAGAGAGTTGTGGAGCTTTTTTTTTCAATCCTCTCTGAACCTAGGAGTGAGCATAACCAATGCTTTTGGGGGACTGTAAGGAGAGTCCACCTTTTCCACCTTCTCTGGGATGGGGAACTGAGTGGATATGTTGCCTCTTGGTTCAGTACTTGTTTCTGGAATTCTGTGTTTTCTTTTTACTACCATCCTTCAATAAACTGATGCATGCACTATGCAAAATATAAGACTATGGAGTTATTATATGCATTTATGAAAACATGCTCTAGGATAAATTGTTCTTTTGATATTCCAGTACGCTTCATTTTCATCTCATCAGTTTTCAAGTTCAAAACATTTATTTTTTAAAGTAAAGATTTAAACATAAAACGGTAACCCTAGGTAAAGAACTAAGGGTTTTGATATTTTGTAGTTATTCTTTCTCTTTTTAGTAGTTTGACCCTTCTATATGTTTATAATAGCCAGCCACTATTCCTATTTTCTCTCCCTTAATTTGTTATAAAAATTATAATTTTAATACGATAATGCACTACATTTTAATCATAAGAAACCATAATGAAGTCTTTATATTTGAACCTAAACTACAATACGAATTTGTAAGATCTTATTTTGATATTAGCATCTATATTTTATAATGTACATGGTGTGCGTATGTGTGTATTTTGTACATACATTTTACTACATTAATATGTTCACAGAGATTTATACAGAGGCATTAAAATAACAAACAGGCATAGTCATGGGTGTTCGTTATATATAAAGGTTATTGGGAATGCAAAGATATAAAAGATAGAAGAACCTAGTAATTGCCTTTAAGATCAGAGCACAAAGCATTAGTTTGGATTTTACAAGGCCAGCCAGCAACAAAAGAGCAGTAATTTATGAGCTCAGCGTAAAAGAATAGCATAATTGCATTAAAAATTAATGCTAATGAACACTAAAATGGGGAAGGTGGTTATGATGAAAGTTTGTATTCATCTTCTCTGGTTTGAATGATGGCTAGTGGCTTGATTAATGGCTTAATTTCTATCAATTAGTGGGGAAAAATCTCCTGCGAGACAAGGGTAAATTGAGCATTGAATTACATATCTTGCTTTTGTGTGCTAAGAAAAAAGAGCTGTGTATCTCTGATATTAGCCACAGTGACAAATGTGGTGTGCCCTGCGATGTCTGCATTAGCTCTCCTGACAGGCGAGTTGTGTGTGGTTATGGGGTGTTTGTAGATGGCTGGCAGACAGCATTCACTGCAAGTTCCTTAGAAACATACAACTCTTCCATCTACAGAATTTTAATTAGAGTCAATAAGAATCCTAGAATTAAAATGGACAGCAGACAGCAATTTCAGAGTCTGTATTCTGCCCTGTTAATCTGGTATACCTCAAATTATATTTCTTTCTTCTATCCCACTAAAATAAGAAAACCTCCAGTAGCTTTAGCTTTGTTGGAATGATTGTTTCTTACAACTCTATTAAAGTGGATTTGACTACCCATGTTTATTACATTTGAAGCAAGCATAAGGCAGTAGTCTCTGGAGTTGGACCACATACATAGTGGTTATTGGTTTAGCCAAATTCACAGAAACCATTATAGATTTTTGTAACAACATTTTTACACAATAGATAAAGAATGGCTCTAAAGTGGTAATTTACTACTCAGGTTGTTTTCAGGCTTAAATGAAAGAATGCTAGGCTTTCTAAAAGCTTTTATTTTTCTTATTCATTAATAGAGGTTTCTGGAATGTGACATATATACAACTTTTTTGTATGTGAAAGATTCTGAAAACATACATCTGTAATCTAGCTCGAGATAATGCCAGAAGACCCAAGATAATATATGGCATCTCCTCTACAAATAAAGCTACACATTATATTTTACTGAATGAATAAACACTAAAATGTAGAATAAGAGCAATACCAAAAACATTTATTATTTCTAGTAAATGGATGGAAAGGAGAAAAAAAAAATTTGTTTGGCGGGTATGGGTAAAGGATTTATTTGACCAGGAAATAACGACTGGATCACAATTCAAGGATTAGATCCCATTTCTTTGGTTAACTAGCTGTGTGACCTTGGCCAAGTTACTTGGCCTCAGTTTTTCATCTGTACAATGAAAATAATAATAGTACTATCTCTCACAGTTAATAGTGGTTAAATGAGGTAATCCATGTGAAGTGTTTAGCATAGCAGAGTGCCGTAAATGCAAACTTTTGTTAGTGCTGCAGTTACTACTTCTGCTACCAGAATACCTCATTTAGCCTCTTTAACAACCATTTAAATGAAAAATTGGCCTCTATGACCTTCCTCACCAGAAAGGCATTCCGAATATTGGTGATCAAAACAAAGTGTCTGTAGACCTATGGACACTAAACTAAAAACATGTTTCCTTTATAACATGATTTCTACCACACAACTACCATTTCGAGGAGTTTGCGTTACTAGACATCCATTAGGAAGTGACAGGACCTCCCATCTCTTGAGTCTCTGGAGCCTGGGAGCCCATGTGTCAGCACAGTGCCCCTTCCCCACTCAGTCCGCAGCATTCAGTGCGTCATGGTGTCTTAGTAGGTGATAAAATTCAGCTGGGCCTTTGTGCTTTCTCATCAATGTGCGCAGACCTGTCCCCTCTTTTGACCTTTCCCACAGTGCTGCCACGCCACAGATGATGCCATAAGAGGCGTGAGCTAAAACTGGTTACTACCCAGCTCAACTCAAAAAAGGTCGCTAGCTTGAAACTGTATGGTCGGAAATTGAGAGGTTCATGTACAAACTTTTTAGCCAACTTCCATGTCTTTAGTAATATTACTAAATTTACTAGTACTATTACTAGTAAAAGCTATCATTTATCAAGTGCTTTAAATGCTTCCTTAGGCCTATACTGAGAACAAGCACTGTCCCAGATTTTCATGGATGGCTCCTTCCTGTGATTCTTTACTGTAGAGTTCTTCCCTGGTGAACCCATCTGAAATAGCCCCCTTTCTCTTTTCTAGCCCTCTGCCCCGATCTGTTTTCCTTGACATTATATTGTTTATCTACATGTTTATTATCTGTCTCTTTCATTAAAACGTAAGCTCCACAAGAGGAGAAACTTATTTGTTTCTAAACCCTAATATGTGGAACAATGCTTGGTGCATTGAATGTGCTCAAATATTTGAAAGGAGAGAGGGAAAGAGGGAGGGAGGGAGGGAAAGAGTCAACCTCTCAACCATCCTATGATGTTTAAGCTGTTATCCTCTTGCCACAGAGGAGAAAAACTTGGACCACTTGTCCAAGGTCACACAGCTAGCAAGTAGCAGAGACAGGGTTTAACCCAGATTGTATGAACCCAAAGCTGTTAAAACTAATCATTTAAAGACATTAAATTTTTTAAGTTACAAAAACTTGTGATAATTTGACACACACCCCCCATGAAGTTTTATTTTTTAAATGGTTCCTTAAGTGTCTTATAATTTTTAGTTTTTCAACAAATATTTATTGAATGCTTACTAAATAATAGAGCGTAATACAATAAGTCCTGGAATTGACACAAAAATGTATGTCTCCTTAAACTGGGGAATTGAAACTTTCACTCATGAAGAGATTGATATCAGTGCAAGGCAACATATGGTAAGACCCAAACAAATTATGGAAGAGACCCCTTTTCTCACAGGCAGCAAGGGAAGACATCACCAAAAGGTGGACATTAGGTGTAGCCTTAAATTATGGGGAGGATTCAGAAAAGTTGAGAGTATTCTGGGTGAGAGGAGTTAAATGAGGTTTTCAGTGTGGATTTTGTTTTTAATAAAGCCTGGCCTGATACCCAGGGTACTTGCACTTATTAAAATGTTTATCAGAAATTCTTCACTGGTACAGTCACATTAAAGTTATTCCTGTAACTTAATTTGATATGGGAAGCAGTTTAATGTAAGATGAGTCTATCTTGGAGCCCATCCAAGGGGGTTGTTATTAGAGATACTTCAGGAGTCTTATTGACATATGTAACTTGGTACTGTACCATCAGCTTCCAGAAGACTAATAAACAACAAGCTACATTCTACTTAAGAAGTTTTCCCATCTTTCAAATTGTTTGTGGATATCAGTTCTGGAAATTTATGCCTAGGGATGTGGGATTTATAAACAATCTTAAAATGTTAGAGTTAGATAGATATTTAATGTGTGCTTTGTTTTGAAAGGGAAAACAATAGCTGTGTTTGGTTAAAATTTGTGTTAGAAGAAATTGTTTTAATAACTAGAATTTCAAGTAAAATTTTTGGTTTTATTTGTTAACAGGTTTTCTTGAATAGCCTTATTTGTTTGTTTCTTAAATAGCCAGTTTGCTCTGCTGCTTTTTTTCATTCTTGTAAAGCACATGGAAATGCCTTACTTACATTTCAGTATCTGAGTGTTTTGTTTTCAGTACCTATATTGTACTATAAAAATTAATTTCATGGATATTTTCATTCTTGACTAAAATTTGAGTCAATTTACACTGAAAATAAAATATCCTTTTGTATTATTCATGTATTTATAGTGGTACTATTAGTAGTATATAAATAATATTTTTTTCCTGGAAGAGTGGCATAAGTAACTCAATAACTATGAGGCCAACCAACCCAAACTCTTTGTAACATAAAATGCATTTTAACTTTGGATAAATTTATAAAATATTAATATTCAAAGGAGTCATTCGAAGATGAGATTTTCATGCCTAAGATACCTTCCCTGAAACTCATCTTTTATTCCATGATTACGTCTTGGGCAATAGTGCCATCTGCTGTTGTCAGCCTCGCATTGCTGCCAGTGTAGAGATCAGTTTATGTTTATAATCTACAAATAGTGTACAGATTAAAATTTTGTCTTTTCAAATACAAGATTTATATTGGACATTGTCATCTTCATTTACTAATCATAAATTTGTGTGCCATTCTGTAAATGTTGTGTTAATCATGTGAAATTGATTGTCAAATATCACTTGAAGTAGCAGGTGATCCTAATTTTTGTAATATAACATCAATAGTAATTCATAAAATATTTGATTTTAATTTTTCATTACAAAAGGAGCAAAATGATTTTCTATGTAATAAGTTAGTATTGATTTTGTAGGTCCATTGTGACTTCACTTTCTGACTCCATTATTTTTTGTTTTACTACTGTGAAATATGTCTCCCTTATATTGACATCTCACAAAGAACCTATGGAAGTCATTTTATTTACCAGTAGTGTGTTTATCAAAAAGCATCAGGTGCTCATAGATATATTTCCTTTGTGTTTACCATGTTAATATTGAAAATCATCCTATACTTTTGATTCTTCCAGTAACTTTTCACTTTTCTTTATTTTTACCTCATGGCTAATAAATATAAAATACTTTGTAGGCTAGGCATTTGTGCTAAATATATAAACAATAACTTGTTTTAATTCACATTTTTCCTAGTCTTAAAGTTGGTACATAATTTTTAAATGACAAATTGGCAGGTACAACTTAACCTGAATTTAAAACAATTTACTGTATATTATTGATGTGTTTTATTGTTTCTCAAAATGACAGGATTATACTCAAGACATACATTTTTGGACATTAATATTAGAATTTTGAGTATGAAGCAGTTTAAACATTTTTTTTTATGCCTGTTGTTTTCAAACAGCTTGGAGCTGAGCTATTATATGACTGAAAATGTAAATCTCCCATGAATCTTTCAAATTTTAATTTAAATACCACCAGTAAAATGGTTCCCATGTTGAAAGGTAAAAGCTGTGCTGGTTTATTTTCATGTCGTAAGTCTGGCAGACTGGCCTTCCCCTATCTACCCTGTCACTTTGTTAGTCCTGGATGAGCTTTAAAAAAAAAAAGAAGAAGAAGAAGATAATGTTTTGTTTTTCTCTAATCTTTCTCCTTCTTTCCTTTATAAATTCTCCAGTGCTATTTTGTTAAACATGCAGACTGGTTTTATGTCCATATTTAAAAATACAAACACTACAAGCTTTAGACTTAGTACTGTTTGTGAGTTCACCTCTAGCATTTAAAACTAATGATGTGCTTTGTAAATCCAAATGAGGGAATATGTTAAGGAAAAAATTCAAAGGGTCAAACAGTTGATACATGTGAGACATCATCCTGAAGTCATAAATATTGTTTTTTGTTTGGGAATTAATGATTGTGAAATAGCTAATTAAGAGCTATACAAACAAATATGTTTTCATATTGACACATTAAATTTGGGTCACGTGGAATGGTATCCATTATAATTTTTCTCTGCTATATTAACACTATTATACATATAACCAATAAAGATATCCACTGGTATGGGATGTGTTAATATTAATAAATTAGCTGGGCAAAGAATCTTCTCTCACTTCACATGTTCAATTAGTACATTGCATAATTAAAATACACGGGAGCTTTTATTCTAAAGCGTGTAGAACTGTTTGCTCTTCCATGACACGCTAACAGTGCTTGGTTCTATGTACAAAAATACATTCTTCCAAAGATGGGAGCGTTAGCTCCGGCAGCTGTTACTTCCAGACATTCCATGCATGATTTCTCACATGAGAAAAGGCTGGCTACAGCTGTCAGGGACACATCTTCAAAAGCACTATCTTTCCCTTAAATAAACCGGAACTTGCATTAAGACTGTATAAGTATGACATGTGATTGGCCAAAAGTTGAGACAAAATTTTTCATAAAATGTTAAATTTTTATTGAACTTATAAAACCAAACTTATTTTCATACTCTCTAAATAAATCCAGCTATAATCCATAAAGTCTATAATCCTAACATTTTTATTATTTTTTAATCTTTATTTTTCTATTAGAATTAGCATTCAATATTATTTTATATTAGTTTCAGGTGTACAGCATAGTGGTTAGACATTTATATAATTTATGAAGTGATCCCCCAATTAGTCTACTACCACCTGGCACTACACATAGTTACTATAATATTGACTATATTCCCTATGCTGCACTTCACATCCCTGTGACTCTTTTGTAACTACCAATTTGTAATTCTTAATCCCTTTACCCTTTTTACCCACCTCCCCTAACCCACCCCCTCCCATCTGGCAATCATCAGTTTGTTCTCTGTATCTATGAGTCTGTTTCTGTTTTGTTTATCCATTTATTTTCTTTATTTCACATATAAGTGGAATCATGTGGTATTTGTCTTTCTCTGTTTTACTTATTTCACTAGGTCCATTCATGTTATTTCACTAGGTCCATTCATGTTGTTGCAAATATTAAGATTTTTTTATAGCTAAGATTTCATTGTATATGTGTGCCACATCTTTATCCCATCATCTGTTAAGGCACTTAGGTTGCTTCCATGCCTTGGCTATTATAAATAGCACTGCAGTGAACATAGGGGTGTATATATCTTTTCAAATTAGTGTTATGGATTTCTTCAGATAAATACCCAGAAGTGGAATTGCTGGATCATAGGTAGTTCTATTTTTAATTTTTGAAGAAGCTTTAAACTGTGTTCCATAGAAATTGTTAAACAAAATCCCAACATTTTTAGATGCCTTAGCTGAGTATACAGTTGCTCCTAATTCAGCTATGTATTAATATTAGCTTAGAGCAAGAGTTTAAACAGCAAAGGTATTAACCATAATGTTGCATTTTTTCCTGTCCAGCTAGCATGTGGAAAAAAAAATGAAATGGCACATGCACATTGCTATTAAAGAAAGCACTAATTGTAAAAGCAAAAGACTGGCAACAGATGCCATCAATAGGGCATTGGTAGTAAAAACTACCATAAAGCCGTGAAATAGATTACTATACAGCTGTAAAATAGAATGAGGACGTCTATACTGTTATGAGGTGATAGTGAAGACATATTGTTAAGTAAACAGGTAAGAATACACATAGGAATGTGTAGTATGCTATTTTGTGTAAGAAAGAAGAGAATATGTATACTTATATTATCAGAAATAAACAACGGAAGGATAAAAACCAAAACCTAATAAAAATGATTACCTATGGTTTGGGGGTAGAACTAGGGGAATGGGAATGGAAAAGAAACCAACACTTCTCTAAATGTTTTAAGTTTTTGCTTTAGAACCTTATAAGTGTTTTATGCAATTAAAAAACAAATATTAATCACAAAGACAAAACACAAAGTAAGACCTAAATATAAAAAATGAACTGAAACGAATTAACCTAATTATATCAAGTTGATAGCATTATCAAAAAGAATTATTTCAAGTGACTTCAGAGCATAGTGTTTTGACGGTTCATCAGTGGAATAAATTCTAAGATCAAAAAGAAACAAAGAAATTTTAAACTTGCATTAATTCATCTTGTTCTTATTATTTTGTCTTATTTTGAAACTAATACATATTCTACTCACATATTAGGAAAAACAAGAACTCTTGATCATTATCATTAAGTTCTTTGATTTTAGAGTTAAAAGATATATGAATATAAAATCAAAAACTAAAAGTCCTAAAAACTAAAAGTCCTAAATTTTTAATTTGGTTGGTACTATCAGCATGAACTCGTGTTATTTTTTCTCTCCTAAAACTATGTCCAGGTTTCCCCCATCCCCAAAAGTAGAGCATTCCTATCAAACCTGTTGTAGGCCAAAATGGTGTAAAGCAGTTACCATTAATTTTCATGAAAAAATTTTTGAGCATTCCCAGACCTAAAAAATAACTTACCAAATCATACCAAATAACACATAAAACTTAAAATAACATCGACATGCAGTAAAAGCAGTGCCACTCTATGCCCGGTGTGTGCTGCCTCTATAATGGCTCGCTGCAAAACAAGCACTGAATGAAAAGCTATTTTCGCTTTTTGCCTTTTTTTTCATAAAGTTGAAAATCCTCTTCGTATTTCTTTCAGTTATTGAAAGCATATGCTAATTTAGGTATTTTGTAAAAGTGAAGTGGTATAGTGGGAACTTTCCTATCCCCACTGAAAAGACTAAGTTACAGTAACAACGACTGCCCCTACTGCCCAAGTTATTGTTTCTAAATATTATTCCCCACTAAAAATAACCCAGGCTCTTTAGAGAAATGGCTAATTTTAGATCTGGGACACGAACGGTACTAGATGAGCCTGGAATATCTTGTCATGCCTTAACTTCTAGGGCTCGTATCAAAAGGATGCAGAAGTCAACTTGAAGAGGTTCCCACTACCCAAAGGTAGAATAATTTGAGCATCAAAATATGAAAATGACTACCATGGACTGAAATACGTTAAGTTTACAAATATTATTAACTCATTATGGTCATCTTTGTACCAGAATTGATAGAGGGAAAGAATTAAAACATTTGTTCTGCCTTTTTCTGTGCAGACTATATTTCACAGTCACCAAATAGGGAGGAAAGTTCTTCATTATAGAGAAATTGGAGCTAATAAAAGCAGGAAAAATAATGGAATTAGAAAACCACCATTTTGCAACCAAAAATGACATGATGGATCTAAGCAATGAACATTAATACCTGCTAAAACCTTTAAGTGGAAGGTTGATAGAGAACCTTAAAATAGGAAGGTCAGGCTAACATCACCACAGACCCACTGCTCAATCTTAATTAACATTGCTGAAAGCGAGAGAAGTGCATTCTGATACCATGTGATAGGAATCACACAGAACCACCTATGTTGTATTCTTCATCAAAAGAAATCAAAACTGAATCTTATCAAGCCTCTTGATCTAACTACTGGTTTACACAAACTATGAGGGATAGAGGAACATGTTAAATGACACCATGAGAATAAAATCAGCCAAATCTAGAATGTGGAAAATTTTAAAGGATAAATGATCCAGTTTCTTCAATAAACAAATGGCAGTGAAAGGAAGGACAGTGGGCTGTAAGTGATTGAAAAGAATTTAAAACACTTAACAACAAACGTAATGTATAAACCTTGTCTGGATTCTATTTCAGTCAAACCTATTGTAATAAGACATTATTTTTGGAAAGGGAAAATGAAACATGGAGGATATAAAATGATATTAAGGAATTAATTATTGATAATATTGTTGGCTGTGTAGATGGTATTGTAATTATGTTGCTGTTTTGTTGTTATTTTGTTTGTTTGTTTTTATCTTAAGCCCTATCTGAAATGCCTACTAAAATATTTAGAGGTTACATGGTATGATATCTGGGGTTTACTTTTAAATACTCCAGGTCTACCCCCAAAAGTTGAAGTGGGGATGGATTGATTAATTATTATAGAAGCTGGATGATGGGTACAGATGGATTCATTGTGCCCTTATTCTTTTATGTGTATTTCCATAATAAAATGTTTTTTTTTTTTTTGTTTTCTGTTTTGTTTTGTTTTGTTTTAATTTTCCCACCAGATTAGCCTGGATTAGCTTAGATCATTATAGCACTGCCTTCTTAGCAATGTTTTTAGGTTTTAAGTGAGAATTTTAGTATGTAGAATGTTACATTTAAGGATCTTAGGGGGGAAAGAAAAGTTTCCTATTATACCTTAACTATAATGTCTTTTCCTTTCATCCAGTTAAATTTTGTAAGTCATAAAATTACTTCATAGAAAGAAAGAACATTGCTTGGGTATAGTGTCGTTAACAAGCTTATATGCCAAAATACACTGACATTATACCCTCCTTTTCAGACCAAGCCACCCTGGTAGAACAAGTAAAAAGAGTAAAAGAAATTGAAGCCATTGAAAGTGATTCTTTTGTTCAGCAGACATTCAGATCAAGTAAAGAAGTCAAAAAGGTAAGTTTTCATCCAGGCATTATGAATAAGCCTTTAGTTTCCAACTGAAGAGATGCTTTATTAATGGATTTCACTGAAATGTAAGTGCTTCTTCTAATAGATGAAGTAGGGTGAGAAGGTGTCAGCATGTTATTGAGAGAGAGAGAATGAATCAGTGAGAATCAGTTTAACTTTAACTTGTCAAAAAATATACTGTAAAAATGTATCTGAAGCCATTTTTACTTTAAAATTCACCAGACAGACAAAGTAAAATGTCAACATGATAGTTCTTTAACAGTAATACGCATATCATGAACATATACGGTTTTCTTTTCAACCATATGTATCTACATTTTGAATTGGCATTGCTAGAGGAAAAGTCAAAAAAGAGCTTTAACAATAAAATTATTACCCAAATAGTAATATATGTCTACTACACTCTTTGCTCAGATGGGTATCACTTATTCAACTCTAGTAAAAGGAGCTTCGATTGGCATTTTATTTCTGTTGAATATTTTATGTATTCTTTCAATCATTATTAGGGCTGCTTTTAGAAATATGTGTTCCTTTGGTAGGAAAAGGCATCTACTATGAAATACATGTATTCTTTAATAATATACGTATAACGAAGACATTATATAGTTACCAGCTATTCAAAAATATTCTTATATACCTATAAATATATTAATGACTGTACAATATCCTACAGATGAATGTATCATTTTTTTCTCTGATATTACATATTTAAGTAGTTGTAAGTTTGTAGCTATTAAGTAGTTATAAATTTGGAGGTATTACATGTTTGCAAATATCCATTATTATCACCTTAAGATAAATTTTTCAAGGTGAGTTATTTGCTAAAGGTTAATATTATTTATTTTCATACGTGTTTCCGAAGTCATCCTCTAAAAATATTGTACAATGCAAAGCCCCTCCAGAGGTACAAGGAGACGTCTGCCTCTCACACCCTGGTTAACAGGTCCTATCAGACTTTTTCATGTTTACCGACTTCAGAGGCGAAAATTAACCTTTTGTATTTCCATTAGCATTTCTTTTGTTACTAGTAGATGGCCATCTTTTCAATTACCATATAATTTAATCTGGGGACGTGAACCGAGTATGTGCCACGTAAGGACGGGGCCCACAGAACTAGACAGTTTTGGTTAATCCAGGGGCCTTGCCTGGTCATTTTGTCGATTTCATTTGAACTTTTTGTAGTTTGCCTCTAACTTCTAAAAAATGGAGCTGTGAAACGGACATTTATAAATGTGGCTGCCTATTTGTAAAATGTTTTACTCTTACATATTAAAAAAATCATTCATATGTCCTAATTGAATTGTAATTTATTTTAAAAATTACTTTCCTAGTTTTTGTTTTGTGAAGTTCATCCAGTGAGACTTTCCAGTTCTCACTGGATTTGCTTAAGATAAACTAGCATTTTCTTTCTGTGGAAATACTTATTACTCCATAATTAATACACTGATTTTTCTTCTAAATAACTTTTACTTGTTGGGTACTAATTATTAATATAATTATTTTTAATCCTGTTCTTTTCCTCCAAGATACTAGCAGCTCTTCCAACAACTAGTGAAATTGGCAATGAATAAGGAAATTGATCAAAAGTCCACTTGATGTCATAAAAAGAGAATGGGCTTTGGACTCAAAGAGATCTAAGTCTGAACCTTAACTCCCATACTTCCTACCATGATTTATGGTCTCAAGCAAGCCTCTTGCCTTCTTTGAGCTTCAGTTTCCAAATTCATAAAATAGAGCTAATCAAACCTCTTTTTTGGAGTTATTGAGGATTAAATATAATGATTATCTAATATCTAGCATAGTTCTTGATCCAGTAAATGTTTATTTTTAAATTATATACTCTAGCATCTCAATTATTTGACATCTAGGTATACTCTATAAACTAAGCGTAGTGCTTGAAAACTTCTACTCTAGGTGCTCAGTCTGTGTTAAGTATGAACACCTTACCCCATTATAGTTCTTCAATATGCTCCTTAGTTTTCTCAAGTCTCCATGCACACCAGTAAAACAGACCTCTTGCTGAAAAACACAGAAATTCTTAGACATCTGGTTTCACCTTAAAAGTCTTTTGAAATGTACAAATGTAATAATATCTATATATTTGAGTTCTATGATTAGTGATGCTTTTATCTCATTACACCCTCTAGAAAAGTTTTAAAAGATTATTTCCCTATAGGTTATTAATCTTAAGATAGCTAACTAAGTCCAAGAGAAAAACTCTTCTTTCCAATTCTATAACAAAATCCTATATAGTTACATGGCTTCTAATGGGACCAATATAAAGGAATTTCACCTAAATATCTGATCTAAGGGAGCACCATAAATAATTATTTTAATAATTAGTTTCTGTTTCCTTTAGTTTTTAGTGCTGAGTTGGAATTTACTCTCACCTTCAATATAGCCTTTTCTGTACTTCTAATTTAGATGCTACCATTGGGGATTGAGAGGCCTAATATGGAGCAGGGGTCTCCATTTTGTAAGGAACCTTCATAAATCTGTGAAAGAAATCCATCTTAAGTTCCAACTATCTTTAAAAATGGGTTTCCCTTAATAGTAATTCACAGAAAGAAATAAAATCCATTCTGGACAGCCTAGAATTAACTCGTTCTAAATTGATTAAGTATGACAGAGAAGCAAACACCACCTAGAAATATTATCAGTCCAGCACTGTGAGCTGAGCCACCTAGAAATATATTTAGTTAAAATATTTTACCAACATTTTTATTTCTTTCCTCTAAAATCAAAACAAAATTACAGTAAATCTTGGGTTTTGCAATTGAGAAGCACTGGTCAAAAGCATGAAATGTAGAGTCAGACAGACTTGGAACCACAATTTTGATTCTGCCATTTACTGGCTATACAGTCTTAAACCATATAACCTTCTTACACCTTGGCTTTCTTATCCTAGAATGGGGATAATAATACCTGTTGTGGAGGTTTTTAAAAAGATGAACAAGATACTTTACAGAACAGTTAGCCAAGTGCCTGGCGCATAGTGAGAACTCCACAAATGAAAGCCGTCACCACTCCCCGCCTCCCGCCTCCCGCCTCCTGCTCTGGCTCTGCCTCCTGCTGAATCCTGAGGCCTGTATTTATCTCTGGCTTCCTTAAGAGGAATTGTAGACACAAGGATTTCCATTATGGTTTGACCAGAGATTGTTTTATGTAATTTTTTGTGGTTGCTAGACCCTGAAATTCTCACTTGAGGCTTTGGCGACCTACTGTATTCCTGAGCAAATAGTTAAAAATTATTTCAGTGTTTACACAGTAACTTACTGGTTCCCATTCAGACATTAATTAGTTAATTGGTGTTGGACAGCTTTGAACATTGAAACACTAAGCAAATGATGTAAAATAATGTTGCATCCTAACCCCACTTTTTTATATTTGAATGATAATTTAAAATAATTAAAATAATTATGGCTACCATTAATACTAGACAATTAACATATATAGTATATCTAACATCCAGGTATTCCTTATTTACAGATAAGGAAGCTGAGGCTCAGTAAGTTTTATAACTCATGGTCAAACTGCTAATAAACAATAAGAAGCAGCATTTAAACCAAATTTGTCCAACTCCAGAGTCCATGTTTTTTCTACTAATCAAATGTCTCTCAAATTGTGAACTCAATGTACCTTCCCTGTCACAGTATAAAGAAAGAATGAATTGAGAGGTAGGAAGTGGCCTCAATAGGGGAATATGCTAAAAAGCCTCAGAAGATGGCATTTATCTTGGTGAATGTACAGTACTCTAAAGTATTAACCATCTAACATTGGACTTTTATTAGTCACTGTGTTTTGAAATGATCAGAAGAGCAGTGATGGGCCAACAATGAATAAATTCACACTCAACTGTAATACAAAACAGAAGCCAATTTATTAGTTTAGAAAGTGATATCCCTATTCAGTTTCTAAAATGTCTGTGTCTGCAGTATAAGGTAGAGATGCAGGATGCCGAAGAAGCTGAATTATTTATCAGGAGATTACTTAGCAAAGGGAGGTAAATTATCTTGAGGACTATTTCATCCAGATCATGGGGAAGTGTGATGGGCTAGCCCTGATGCATAGCAAAGACTGAGGATTAAATTACCTATGACCCAAGTTTCAACATCTTTCTCTCCTGGAGAGTTCTACACACATTGGCATTAAGTTCATATCTCTGAAAAAAGGCTTTTCTATAGCAGCCACTCCTTCAGTTGGTAGAGTCTCTATCTGTGTTAATTCCACTAATTAAACTAGGGAGCTGTTACCAGAAATGTGGCTATTACAACGACATGCTAGACATTGTGTCGCCTGCAACACATATCGATTTAACTAGTTTAACCCTCTACAATAATATTTCTCTTGGGTGAGTAGA
This sequence comes from Eidolon dupreanum, assembly GCA_028627145.1. Classification (NCBI taxonomy): domain Eukaryota; kingdom Metazoa; phylum Chordata; class Mammalia; order Chiroptera; family Pteropodidae; genus Eidolon; species Eidolon dupreanum. Next base: position 20,635,633 of record CM053507.1, read on the forward strand.
TAATCCAATAGCTCCTGCTATGTCATCGACTTCAGGAACCAAGATGAAGCTTGTTTCCAGCTGCTGCCCCTAATAACCTTGTTGCCAATTATTCAACCCTAAAATGGTTATATCTAGCAGATAATCCCTCTATGTTCAAAAAGACCATTTGCTCTTTTACTTGAAGTACAATTTAAAACAATTTTTTCCAAACGGAACCACCAGGTGGCAGTGCTACTCAAGGCCGGATGTTTGATAGTGGCCATATTGAGGGTTTTTTAATAGTCAAACTTCCTCTCTATTTTCCTCACTAAATAAAGAAGAAATTAATGGTTCTCCTCACACATTTTTCACTACCCATTATTAAATAATAACTTCCATGCCCTGATTTTAACCTCTAAGAACTTATGTGTGTGTAAGAACTTCTCAAGAAAAACTTTAATATGTGGTGTAACAGCACTCCACAGTTTTTCAAGGCAGTTCAATACAGATAGCCAGTCTTCTAGCTAAGCCTATCCAAGCATGGCTGAAATACACAGAATGACAGGCTCTCATATTCTCTGCACAGCAGCATAAACTACCAAAAAATGATGTCCTGGACCTCATTAGATTTGAATACTTCCCACTTTTCCCTTTGCTGGTTATTGGTCTTTACTGTTATACATCCTTACATCCTTACTGTTATAAAGAGTCGATGTAACATCACTTAACACTGTGAGCCTTCCAGGCTTAATATGTTGGGGATATAGAAATGTTGGAGATCTGGGTGAGGTGGTAATTATTGGCTCCAAAATGTAAGAATAAAACTGCTAAATCAAATTTAACAAATATTTCTTTAACTTTTCTATGTCACTTGTTACAATTTGTGATTATTATTTATTTTGGTATTTATTTGTTAGTAATCTGTCAGCCCCATTAGCAAAATGTAATCTCCAGTTGGGACAGGAACCATAACTGTTTTATTTTCCTGTATATACCCAGTGCTTAGCAATTAGTAATGTTCAGTAAATACTGATTAAATAGATGGATCTCTAATTCTAAAATAAGTTATTCTAAGAAAGGATTAACTCATTCATGCATATTTCATTTTCAAGGTGTTTTTCTCAGTGAAACTTGTTTCATACTTCAGAAAACTGAATGTTCAGAAGTATATAAGTCAAAAGAAAATGGAAATTGAAAAACTGTAGGTATAGAACCAATAGTTATAGGAAAAAAGGCTAAGAAGTTGAATTCATCTCCCAATTGTCTTGATTTTTTATTTTATTATCCCTGAAAACTTGCTGCTAAATAGCCACTTCCCTGGCCTTCTCTCTCAGGAACAAAATATTGGAATTAACCCAAGTTAGCACCACGCTTCTGGCTCCTTTTATGCAGGAACAATGATTTATTAGCCTTCTTGTCCCCAGTACTTAACACAGTACCTGGCATATTATATGTACAATGGAATATTATTCAGCAAAAAAAGGAGTGAAGTACTGACTGATACATTATACAAAATGGATGAACCTTGAAAACATTATACTAAATGAAAGAAGCCAGTCACAAAACACACACACACACACACACACACACACACACACACACACACACACCCCCTTTGTATGATTCCTTGTATATGAAATGTCCAGGATAGACAAATCTATAGAGACAGAAAGTAAGTTATTGGTTGGCTGGGGGTGGGAGGGTGGGGGAGAAATGGAGAATAGTGACTGCTAATGAGAATAGGGTTTTGGAAAGGATGATGAAAATGTTCAAAAGTTGCTTGTGGTGATGGTTACAAAATTCTGTGGATATACTAAAAGCTATATGAATTGTAATAATGTAAATTATATCTCAGTAAGACGTATTTAAAAAAAAAATCTTTGAATTTGCTTTTTCTACCTAAAGAGGCCAACTAAATGCTGAAGATTTGTTGCAAGTTTATTTTAATTAATAGAATTTAGATATATGAAATATATTTTTTCAATAGTGTATACTAATAAGTACAATTTCTTAAGAAAGTTGTGCTGATCATAAGATATGATAAACATGTTCCCAATGTTTTTTATTTGTTTGCTTGTTTTAGAAATAATTATCTCTTATTCAGTAACCTAGGTAGGGCCTTTTTGTGATTAATATCATCTCAGGGGAGACTACTGAGCAATTATTATTCAAAATCAGAAATATTATTAAAGTTCTAATTGTACATTGTGATGTGATTAATAATATATGTTTTATGTTTCAGTCAGTGGAACCTAGTGAAGTGAAACATGTAACTGCAGCATCAGGACCAGCATCAGTAGTTGCTGATCTACCCAGTAATGAAAAAGAAATAGACCCCGGCAGCATCCCTACTGCTATCAAGTACCAAGATGACAATTCTCTGGCTCATCCGAATGTAAGATCTTTAAACCTTAAGAATGTCACCTGAAGTCTAGTTGACTGAAATTAGATCAGACTGTTGTCCTTTTGTGCTGGAAACAAGACCATTGAATGAAATGGATTCATATGTTCTGATTTGCTAAAAATAGATAACTGGCCTCCAGCCTTTGGAACTATTATATGTATTTGAATATGGTATGTCCAACTCATGTTGCCTGACTTCTAGAAGTATTCTTTCTATCCTTAAGAAAATAGGTAAAAAGAAGAGTTTCTTTTGTTTTCAACCTGGCACTAAAAGATCTAATGCAGGCTCAGCTCTAGTTGGTTCATTGGCTATGAGCATGTCACTAACATTAGATTTTGCTGTCTTCTGTCATTTCACTGTGTCTCTCAGAAATATTGTAGGACATAAACTTTACAAAATAAGATATAAAATTATTAACCAAGTGATATTGATATTTGTCCTTTTACTCCAAGACTATCTGAATGTTATTAATTACCAATAGATTATCTTTAGTTAAGAAATTCATCAAGAGTTAAGCAGTATCCAGATCTTGTGCTGACGGATATATTCTATAAAGGTGATCTGTATCATGTAAGATCGAACCAAGTTATTGGCAGACATTAACAGTTTTTTCTTTTTCTTTTATTTCAGTTATTTATTGAGAAAGGCGATGCTGAGGAAAAGTGGTTCAAGAGATTAATTGCTCTTCGACAAGAAAGGCTAATGGGCAGTCCTGTGGCCTAAATAATACATATGGTTGAATTAACAGTAACATTGGAAATTTAGATTGATAAATCCCAAATTACCTTTATACTCATAAAGAGAAATTACCCGGTGATATAAAAAGTTAATCCCATTTCATTTGTTTCTCATGTGGGTTCGAATATTTGTTGTTTGAACTTAAACGTTGTGACTATTAAACTAGTGTAAAATTTAAGAATGCATGAAAAGTCATACTCTTAATAAAGCTAATCCTAGAAATATCATTGTTAAAATAAATAGCACATAGTAGTGTTTCTGAGTACAATTTAAAAAACATCAAGTTGTCATTTAAAGACAATTTTGATTAACCATGCATGTATAAGGATCAAACTATATGCTATAAATATGAGATTTCATCTTCCATGTGTTGTGAAACTATTTTTGAATCTTTTATTTCACCTTGCTGCAAAATTTTAGGCACAATAAAAAGCACTCTAAGCAGAATGAGCATGTTAATATTAAAGGGATAACACTGAAAAAAATCTTGAAAATTAAATAAAATAAATTGATGATTTATTGCTTAGAATTTAGCTTTTACTAAGTGCTCCTTTGAAACATGTTAGCAGATCCCAGCTCATTCTTTTAGAAATCACATGTTCATGCCAGACCTAACCAGTTGGCCAAATACCCATGATGAGGAACCATTTCTGAGAATACTGGTAAGAGCTCTCACTTCAGTCTTAACCAGCTGCTGTTCCATGCAGAGAAAGCCAGCTAATTATAATTTTGATAAGATTATCTGTCACTGTACAATACCTTTCTCTAGCAGCTGAATGAAAATCAGCTATGCGTGCCATACTAAACATGCCAGAGATAGGACTTTTTGGCCTTGCCTTACAAAACTATTTTTCAAAAGCTGACATGAATATTTCCCTTTCCTATTTTGTCTCTTGTCCCACTCTAATTTAGTCTCTATGAAGACTGTACCTCAGAATACAAGATAAATATGAGAAGGCCTTGGGATAGGTTTACCAATCTATAGAACATTTGAATGCCATCTTTTTTTATTTCTGAAACTACTAAAATTCTACTTCCTGTTAAAAATTAACACTGTAAAGAGCTTACACTTAATTGCAAAAGGTACAGAAAATAGACTGATGTTAAAATACTCTCTTCATACAAACATGTTTTCACAGTCTAAATAGATGCTGATGTTCTTTTTTCCTTAGCTATAAGTGCCCAGTATGTACTCAGGTTTATATGGCTTTTAATACAGATACACAAATTTTTAGTGACTTAAAAAAGGAATTACAGTTTCTGAAATATTTTGTATTTCCTTCTTTGTGTAAGTTGTAAACATTAAAAGTATTACCACCCTTTTGGAAAATATATTTTAGTGGTCTAGGCGAGAATATGGATTGTCATTTGGGCCACTAGTGATTCTCCAGAGAAGCTGGCTGGGCATTTTTTTCTCAGTATAACTGACGTTCCTCATCTATAAAGTAGTGAAAATGTTATAATCTACTTTAATTATGTTTAACACCAGCATTCCTCTATGGCAAATAGCCCAAATACAGAAATTTGAATTACAATAAATTTGTATCTTAAAACTAAATTTTTCATAGAAATAAAGAATCAAGTTACTTTTTTAATTAACTAGACTTTAGTCTTTACAGGAACTCAATGTTTATTTCCCTTCTTCCTGACTTCCAATATGATTTGTTTTAATTTATTATTAAGTGTGTTTGCCTGCATTCCTATTGAAGACTACAATATTACCACACAAGCCAAATCAAATTTAATGAGAAAGACTTCATAAATCATTATCAAATGAACTTCACCAAACTCAGGCTAGATGATGCATCCTGGCCTTTAATATCCAAATATAATGAGTCTATAAAATGAAACAATACCTTTTATGTCACTTGATTAATGATATCAATTTGGACTTACATGAAACTTCAAAGTGTTTTTTGAAATGTTCATTTTGTACTAAATGATGAGTATTAATAATACAAGTTGGGTTTTCATTTCTGAAATGAGTACATTCTCAGGGAAAATGGAGTTAGAACACTTTTCTCCTGGCATTCCCTAATTATGAGGAGAGAGGTACCTAAAGATATAAGGACAGAACACTCTGAGTTATTCACTTACATTGCTTCAGCATCCTAACATGTGGAATGGGGATAATAATAGTGGACCTCCCAATTTGATTTTTCAGTTGATTAAAATAACCTAAAAGAAAGCCTTTCATAGAAAAAGTTTACCACTTATGCCAAGGTAACATTTTGGCATGGTAGCCATCCGAATGAACTATGGGGCAAATAGTTGCATGGAGAGTGATTTAAAAAGCTACACCCAACATCAGTTTACTCCTTATGTGTACGTTTGAGCTGTCCTCAGCTTTTCCTGATCTCCCTCCTTGCCCTGACCATAAGAAGTCCTACTTGCTCTATAATTAGTTACCTACCATCTATTTACTTGAGGAATCTCAGGTCTTCTTCAGTCGGATTTACCCACTTTTCTATAATACCTAGCTTATGCTGGGCACAATAAGGACAGTTGGGTATACCGAGGTGAATCCAGTGGGGATCCTGCCCTCGATACACTTAGGTATGAAGCCCCAACATGTTTATGATATAAGTGATATAATAGTTGGTGGTAAAGGAGAGAATGGTTGCAAAAAAGAGAAATTACTCCAAGTTAGAAAATTAAGGAAAACTTAATGGAAGAAATCACAACTGAACAAAGATTTGAAAGGACAAAGCTCCTGAAGCCACACGAGCTCACAGCCATCCACTTCCATCTTCCTACTAGCTGCTCTAGAAGGCTGGGGACTGTTGGTAGTTCTAACCCAGAGAGGAGTCCCTCCAGTAGAAGACCTAAGTGACCCTGCCCTCTTATTAAAAATCCAGGAAAAATTTTAGGTTCCTGGTCACCCTCTGGCCTTCTCTGTTAATTTTGTCTTTTAGGTGTAGAATCAGCTAGCCTTCATTTGGCCACTGGCATCAACAGTCTTGTATCAACACTGCTTGTCAACCAAGATGACAGGACCCAAGATATACAATGGTAACTGAAAAAAGACTTTAGATAACTCTCAAGAATCACATCTGCCAGTAAGGCCTTGCACAGCTACATGGACTGCTCTGTTTTCCCACTGTGTGCTGTTATAGAAAGCATCATTATGGAACTAAAAGACATAGTTACAGGTAAATTCCTTCCCAGTTTTCCTTTGGTTTGGGCATCAGTGAAAATCTTTAAGTGAGCTAATAAGATACCAACAAAAGCTAGAAATGAAATAAGGCACGGAACATTTTTGGTCACTACATGGATGAATTGATCTGTCCTGCACCCATGTTACTCCTTCTTTCCCCCCTTTCCCAACCCCAAAATTCTTTACGAGTATTACAGAAGAGATTTTAAAATAACTCTTGGCCATCGATGCAGTGCTTTATGTAGAAAATGTTCAAGTGCCATCCTTTAAAATGTTAGCCTTACTCTTTGGAACTCCCTTATGGAATAATGGAGAAACAAATCGTCTTGATAAGAAAATATCTGAGTCTTTACAAGTGAACATGAATAAAACTGGAGGTAAGAAAGAACACTTTGTGAATTCTCAAATCATCTTCACCTTTTATCAGAAATGGACATTGATCAACATATTCAGCTCTATTTGGTGAGTTTTTTCCTAAATCTAAGAAAATATTCTATCATAATATACTTCCAAGTTATTTTTGCTATTATTGTATCCCCATACATGACACAAAGAAGGCTTTCAATAAATATTTTTCAATGAAAAAAAGAATGGATTTTTCCTCTCAAATGAGCAGTCTTTTTAACAATCTCAAGCTATTTGGAGCAGTGCAAAACTAAATTGGTGTCTGGGTATATACCCAAAATAATTGAAAGCAGGGTCTTGAAGAGATATTTCTACACCCATGTTTAATGCAGCATTATCCACAATAGCTAAAACATAGAAGCAACTCAAGTGTCCATGGACAGATGAATGGATATGTAAAATGGAATACATACAATGGAATATCCTTCCTTATTGAGGAAGGACTTTCTACAATGTGCTTCAACATGGATGAACCTTGAGGACATCATGCTAAGTGAAATAATCACAAAAGGACAAACACTTTATGATTCAAAGTCAAAATCATAAAGACAAAGTATAGTGGTGTTGCCAGAGGGAGGGAAGAGGGGATAAAGGGGAATAAATGTTTAATGGGTATAGATTTTAGTTTTACAAGATGAAAAGAGTTATGGGGACAGATGGTGGTAATGATTATACAACAACGTCAATGTTTTGTACCACTGAACTGTACACTTAAAAATGGTTAAGATGGTAATTGTTATGTGTATTTTATCATAATATATCTATAAAGATAGATGATAGATAATAGATAGATAGATAGATAGATAGATAGATAGATATGTTTTATAACCAAATTAGTTTGGTTTCTCTGATTTACATCTTCAAAACGAGCTGAGGTGACAAGAGTCTTGGATATCATGGGGAAGTATAGAGTACATAGTGTCTTCTCTGTTGCATTAGGGACTAACAACAGTGGGGCTAGAGTTTAAGCAAGAATTTACTAATCCTGCGCTTGCCCCGACTTTCTCTCTGGTCTTTTTTTTTTTTTTTTTTTTTTTTTTGGTATAAATAATATTTCAAATGATGTGGATGTGGTCATTTAGGACCCACTTGCTGTCTTCTGTGATTGCTCTCACTGCAAGCTATAGGTCACTTTTCAAGAAATAAAGGCTACCAGTATGGTAAGACAACACTTTAAACTCAACAGTGTACTATTTTATTTTTAGGTCTCGAAAAGGAATGGCAAAATGATCCTGCTGCAGTTCTCAGAGTGATGAACTGAACTGACCCTCTCTTATTAGCATCTTGTAACATGGTACTCAGGCTTAAATCCCACAGTGTAAAAAACCTAGTATAGTGCAGACTTCCTTACTAATCTTTAAAAAATGAACAGCTAGAATCCCATGTCTTGAATAAAATCCATGACTACAGTCTTTCTACCTAAACATGTTCCATGAAAATTTTGTCAGAAACTTAAAATGGAATTGAAAGCATAAATAATTGGGAAATAAATGTTTTCCGAATACCAGCACAATGGGTTGAATGACTATATTAAAGACTGGGTAGATTTTTTAAAACAAATTCCGTAATTGGATTTATTTAGCCTCATTGTAGCATTTCTCTTTCCTCTTTCTACTATAGTAAGTCTAATTGACCTGGAGAAGATAACTCATACAATAACTATTTATTAATAGTTTGAAAAAATACTTTTCAAAATGCTATGTATTTGAATCAGCTGCAGTCTCATTACATGAGGTGAAAATGAAAAGTCATCCAAAATTATAATCTCCAATAAATTTATTTTCCTACATGTTTGAAATATTTCATTTACAAAAATTTATATGTACTTACCATAGGGCATAATTAGCATCCCAAGGCCTATGTTATTAAATAGCTATTCCATCAAAAACACTTGAACCCTCAAGGAGAAAACCATCTTTACATTAACACTTGTTCTCCTACAATCACACTTGTGTTTCACAATCACACTCTGTTTTCAGCAAAGGTGCTCAGAGACTTTAAACTTAACTTCTTTATAACTAATAGCAGAGGGTGACAAGTGATTAGTTAATAGGTTAGCATTCACCACAGCCTAGAAAATACCAGAGTCTAGGTTTCTATTTGGGATCCTTAACATTTCACTTTCTAAGTATTTTTATCTTGCTATCATAACTGTATAATATAATTCCCAAGAGACATTGTTCAATTAATTCCTAAATCCCTCCGAAAGCCATTTGCACGTACTTTAGAGAGCTTTCAAAGAGTTATAAAAATATTACACTTTTATTTTTTGAAAAACCTACTTTAGAATTCCCATAATCTATGACAAAAATCTCTGTCCTTTTACTAACAATGGCAGCATGGCTTTGAGATGTATTTTCACTTTTGGGGTTAAAAAAAATCAATATAATTTAAATGTCTGAGGTTTTGAATATTAGATTTCAGTTCATATGTGGAATTTTTAAATTAAATATAAATGGCCACCATTTCACTAAACTAATTCTTTCTGCTAAGTACTTGAACATTTTTTTAATATTCATTTATAGATTTTCTAGAACATAATTTAAACATGACAGCTAGCAAATGGTCAATATAATTTATTCAATCTCATTTGCTAACCTTATATAATACTGGCAATATCCTGATAAAAGAATGCACAAGATAAAAGTTATATCAAAAATTAAGATTTTTAAGTGATAACTCTACATTTTTTGTGATTTGGGTTGTGGTGTTTTGTTTTTTTAAATACTGAAGACACAAAAGGAAAGGAAAGTCATCCATATGCAGCCAATTTTTGAATGCAAAGAAATGTCTGCGCCTCGTATTCTGCAGCTGCTTTGTCTGTCCCTACCAGGTGACCATATTACAGTCCTTCCCAGCCTTGCCTTGTACTTAAACAAATACACCTCTGTAGAGACATTGACACATGGGCTCTGTTTTCAGACCATGAAAACAGATTGGTCTGCAGTTAACTTTTTTCTCTGGGTATCTGCCTTGAATAACTTTCCAACGCAGTACATCTGTATGCATCATTCTTTTAAATGGTGCCTCGTTTTAAATGGTACCTTGTTCTTCTTAATGGCCGCGTAGATTCCTAAAAGAGAAATTGCTAGGGCATACAGTGTGTACCTTTTGCATATATACTAGTAAATAGCAATAACAATAAGTAAACTTTCACAGTAGACAATTTCATGCAAATTAAGATGCTATCAATCTTAAAATTGCTAAAAACTGAAAACTCATCTATAATTAGGGTATGCTATATATAGCTAGTTCTCTCCATTGTTTCTTCAGATTCATCCTTAACTTTTTATTCCTTGCAGTATTCCAGGAGCCTGACCTTCCCAGACTGTATCACCCAGCTTCCCCTGCCCTCTGCTTCTGGTTAGGTTCAGCTGATAAGAGGCACTGGCAGGAAATCAGAAGAAGAAGGAGAAGGCATTGGGTATCTGTACTCCACCTGCTGGGCCATGTTTCCATGTGGCTGCTTTTCTAAGGCCACAGCTCTTGACGGCTATCTCCTTCCCAAGGATACAGCTCTCACCATATGGTAACAGCTCCCTCCTTCTGCCCCTTCAGACATGGAGGCTGGAACATTTTCCAGTAGCTACCAGTCCCTGACTGGCTCCCTTAACCCTGCCCGCACCTCTGTAGGTAACACCTTCTTTAACTCTGGAGTGTATCAGATGAAAGCTGATAAACTTATCTTCAAGGGCAGTGTATCAATTAGCATTAATTAAGTATACCAATTAGTTTTGGTTTCACAAACAATGACAACAGCAGCAATGATGAACGGTGGCTTAATAAGAAATATGTTCATTTCTCTCTCAAGGGAAAGACATTTAAAAGCAAGTATGGTGGATTCATATGTCAGGAACCCAGGCTCTTGTTCCACCATCCTCAGTAGGTGGCTTCCATCTCGAGGTTCAGTATGGCTGCTGCAGCTGTACCCATCATGTTCACATTCCACATGCCCACATCCCAGGCAGCATGAAAGATGTACCCCCTCCTTTTTAAGAAGACTCAGAAGTTAAAATTAAAGGATACTTGGAAGTTTATACCTCATCAGCTAGAACTTAAAATGACTTCCCCTGTTGCAAGAGAGACTCGGAAATATATTTTAGCTCATCATAGCAGAATATATCCTGATAATTATGAATCATAAGACTATTTTCTTTAAAAATATGGTAAAATCCTGAAGCAAGCTAGCTACATAGCCCATCTACTCATTCAAATTTCTATTAACTTAGAAAACAGTTTCATGGAATACTACTGGGTGGCATGTTCCCTTTCTCAGCTCTCCAAAGGCTACTAAACAAGCGCCCTTTTCACGAAGTTGTATTAAGCAGCAGTAGGAATAGCTCTTATGCACCCACATTTTAAGCAGAGTGAGTGGCATTCCTAGTCATGACCACAATTCCTAGTCACCATTGCTCCTCAGCTCTCTATCACAGGCCAATACCAGCCAGTTAAGAGTGGTTCTCTGACACTGAATATCACACTTAGGTCTGGCATGAATGTTTCAACTTCTCTTTATGTCATAATGGTTCGATCTTTTGGGAGAAGGATCCAGGGGAAAGGAGGCACCGAATTTTCACCTTAGCTCTGGTACCTAATCACCTCCTCTTCCATTTAAGTAGTTCCCACGTCTTTATTCAACTTTTTTTCCTTTAAAGGTAATTTTAAAAGCCATTTATTGATCTTATATTGTAAGCACATGGAAAATGCTCAATTCAATTATAATTCTACATTTGTCAACCAACCTTTGATCAATAATTTCTGTCTCCACCAGCAGGGTCTTCCTGTCAACAAGTATTTTAATTTACTGAAGATTGATTTAACCAAGTGCATAATCTCATGTGAGTGAAGCAATAAATTTGAATTTTTGCAGCCTTCTCTTGCTCCTGAAAGGCCAAGCAAAACCATCTAAGGTAAATGAGAGGCATATTCTGGCTGTCTCTGTTCTTAGGAGAAAAGGTTGAAAAGGAGTCCACCAATATCAATGTAGCAGATCAGCTAGAAATTAGGAACAGAAGCCCCAGTTAGTAATAGAGGTGTGTCTTCCTGGAGCATGCTTATATTTCAAGAAACAAGTGAGCTGGCAGGAAGGGGCAGGGTTCGTCAAGGGACATAGATAAGAACCCCAACTCCAACATGTAAGCCATGAGTAACAGTATGTAATAGAGTATTTGTTACCCACAAAACATATCTGTAAATTCATAGACACTTCTCCCATTGAGAAATAGGGTCTGTGTCCCCTTCCTTGAATCTGAGTCAGTCTTAGTGACTTGATTATAACTAACAGAATGCATCAGAAGTGGCACATAACTTCCAAGGCTAGTTCACAAAAGCTTTATGCCTAATTCTCTTGAGATACTCACCCCTGGATCCCTGAGCTGCCATATAAGATGACCAACTACTTAGGGGCTGCCACGTCATAAGAAAACCCAGGCAATATGGAGAGTCTGCATGTTGCTGTCCTGGCTGACATTCCCAACTGAGGTTCCAGTCAACAACTAGCATGTGACTCCTGCAGCCACAGAGTTGCCCTAGCTGAGGCCCTAAAGATAAGCCATCTTTATTTCCCTGTCAAAAATCCTTAAGCACGGAATCTATGAGCATTATAAAATGGTTCTTTTATACCACAAAATTTTGAATGGTTTGTTACACAGCTGTAGTGACCAGAACACCAACCCTATTGAGTCACTGAAAATCTGGTTGAACCACATACCCATAAACACGTTTATTGGAGTTCTGCTGAAAGCTGGGTGACTGCCACCATTAGTAGAGAAGCTACATGGCATTATCCTATGAATATAAGCTATAGAGTTAAACCTCTACTCTACCTCCCGAGCCTCTGTTCCGTGATCTAGTAAACAGAAGTAGTAATCCTTATCTTGCAGAATTCCTGTGTGGATTAAAGTTGATGTGTATAAACCACTTGGCACAGTGCCTAGCAAAGAACCAAAATCGATATTTAAAAAGTTAAAAATAGTAATGCTATAATTTTCTGATCTTATACTCCCTGCCATTTCACTTAGAGTGAAGCTTTATTCTCATGTGAGCGATCTTATCTTATAAAGGCAACTCACCAAATACAGCTAAGTTGAACAGACAAATCTATAAAAGTGTTTGAGTTAAATAATAAATATAATTAGAAAATGAGAGCACCACATAAAAATAAATACAGTTATTTAGTGCCTTTAGCTAAAAATCAGCATGTCCTATAAAGCTGACTGCTGTGCATAAGATTGAATGAACTATAATCATCAAAATGACCGAGAACTAAAAAAGAAAATTAATTCCTAAAGGAAATCACTGTAGATCTCATTAGTTTAGGAAAAACCCACCTTAGGACTTTAATTAAAAATAATATTTATTCCAAATAAATGAGTGCTGGCAAGTTTCTGTAGAATCCATAATCTTGGTTATGCTAAATCTTTTCTTATATTAAGATAGACATCATTAATCTTATTTGAGATGCCCTCCAGTCTGACAGCCTTCACAGCACTGGGGCGATTTCTTACAGCAGCCTTTTTATCTTCACAAAAGAGATATAACTCATGCAGATACCTAATGTAAAAAGGTCTAGGCAATTAGAGACATCACTCTGAGATCTACACTGGCATTTTATCATGTTAGAAAGCATCTCTCATAATGAGTTTGTTCTCAAATGGAGGCCAGTATCTCAACACTGCCATCAAATTAACAGTGGTTATTTTATTGTTATATTTATTTCTAACATTCTTTATTCCAGAAAAGTATCAAGTGTTTTATAGACACATATTTATAGAATATGACAAGATAAAAGAGAAATTTCAACAAATCAATGAAGAAAATAGGGCAAAGGAGAGAATGAGAGTAGAAAAAGTAGGAAGAAGTGACAGGAATGAGGTTAATGTTGAAAGTGCATACTGTAAAGTTCTGTGAAGTTCTACACTTTCTAGCCTGCCAGCTGATTGTTGGCTTACCTTTCAAACCTTGTATAATGATTCATTTTGAGAATTTTGTTCTGTACCTATTCTGATTATTTTTGTATACGTTGCTAGTAGATGCACGCAGTGAGTTGAATAGTGTACCCCAAAAATTCACGTCCACCTGGAACTTGTGAATATGACCTTATTTGAAAATAGGATCCTTGCAGATGTAATCAAGTTAAGATGAGGTCATACTGGTTTAGAATGCGCCCTAAATCCAGTGACTACTATCCTTAAAAGAGAGGATGACTTGGATTCACAGACACACAGTGGAGAAGGCCATGTGATTACTGATGATGGAGACAGATAAGAATGATAAAGGGACAAGCCAGGGAACATAAAGTATTGTCAGCCAGGAAGAGGCAGGGAAGAATTCTCTCTCAGATCCTTGAGAGGGAACATGGCCCTGTTGACAACTTGACTTCTAACCTCCAGAGTTGTAAGAGTATAAATTTCTGTAGTTTAAACCACTCAGTGTGTGGTACTGTTATAGCAACCTTAAGAAACTAATTCAACTCTTAAACATTTTTCCTGAGAACCTAGAGTACATGCTCAATATAAATATAAAGGTTTGAAGGGGAAACAATGAAGTAAAAGAAATGAAATTCTAAAAATGTTGCCTAGTAAGTTTTTTGTTTAAAACCTATGGCTCTCCTATCCATGCTGGCTAGTAGCAAGTAAACAAGTGACAAATTTCAAGAGAGAAAAAACAATCTTGGAAGCATCCAGCCACATATAGTTTAACATATTGTTTTTATAGGGATAAATAGGCTTTTGATATTTTATTACATACATTGTTAGAGTCTGATATTTCTAAAGCTAGATGAGAACAGTCTTCAATAAATAAAAAATTGGAGTACAAGCATTTTAGAACACAGGCAAGATGATATTAGACCTACTTTAAGACTGAAATGAACTAGCAGATATATATAATACCCAGAGCCAGATAAACTTGTGCTGAGCTTTTACAAACCAGATGAAAACATTAGTTTGTAATCTATCCTGCAAAAATAGAAGTACCATCTCATGGCCCTGATAATTTAAGATACAGACAGACAGTGATGAGGTGGTGACTGGTGTCCACTCACAAAGGCCTTCTGTTAGGAGTCAGGGCACTTCTCAATGCTCACAGCACGGGATTTGCCATCAACACAGTTTTGAGTTACATTCAGAAGCAACATGTGGAAATTACTGGGCTCAGGTATCCATGAAAACTCATACTCTCAGTAACTAGATCACAGACTCGAAGCTTATGTGCCAGATCCAGCGCACGGGCCCGTTTTGTTTGGCCTGCTAACTTTAAAATTTTTAGAGATATGTGAAATTCTATATCACCAGTAGGCATGACTTTCTGCAGGGCAGTCATCTGGAACAGAATAGCAGTTGCCCCTCTGCTAGAGTCACGTCTCCGGGGATCCACTGTACCCACCCCTCCAAGGGGCCCTCAGCTGTACATAACCTTGGCCATCCATACATACAGCACAGAGGTAAGAGTTCAGGTTCTCGGGCCAGACTCCTGGGGTTCCACTCCTGCATGTGCCACCCTGAGCAAACGGTTTCTCTTTGACCTTTAGCTGCCTCTCCCATAAAATGAGCATAATAATAGTGTCTATCTCAGATTATTTGGGGGAACTAGGGAGTTAAAACATGTAAAACACTTAGAGCAGTGCCTGACACACAGGGGAAATGCAATAAATGTTTGTTTGCTTGCATGTTTGTTTGTTTTATCAATTTTTATCATCAACCTATCCCACTTCCCTCATCTTTATTACTCGTGTGGCCCTTATTGGTGGTTGTGTTCTTGACTCCAGCTCTAAGTAAGGCCCCACCCTCAGTGGGAGACAATTGGTCTCCCATGTGCAGTGGGGAAGCAGGGTTTGTACCCAGTGTATTGATTAAGAGCCCAGATTCTATAGCCAGACAGCCTGGCTTCCAGTCCCAACTCTTCTATTTCCTAGCAATATGTCCCTAGACAAAATACTTAACTCTCTAAAGCCTGTATTTATTTCTGTAAAATAGTAATGGAACTGATGTGAATCAATGTGCCTAGCACATAGTGCGTTTTAGCTTGTATTATTAAGAACACTCAGCAGATCACAGCATTCTCCTGCCAAGCAGCAATCCCAGGCTTAGGCTGTCTCAGTTTCTCCCAACAGGCTGCTAGTGCCATTAAGGACTATTAGCCTCGCTGGAGACTGTATCACTAGGGAGTTTCTAGGTCTGAGGGAGAAAAAAATTCAAAGGAAACCAGGGATAGCTTGGAGCCACTCGTTATGAACTCTCTGTTACCCCTTTGTTACCCCAAAATATATGTCCCAGATAGTATTAAAATTTGCATGCCCTTAAAATTAAAAACAACTCTTCTAAGATAGAAGCAGATTTTCCCTACCATTTCAAATAGTAAAAGCATCTAAGCATATGACAAAGGGATAAAGGCATTTTAAGTTCTTAATGTTTTCCAAATAATTTTCTCATTCCCTGGACAGACTTCTCAAATGATTGCCTTCACAGTGGGACATCCACCCCCAGCTTGAATTCTCTCCAAATATTATCAAAGATTTAAAAATAACTTTTAAATTAATGCTTTAGACAGTCACATTAAACAGTTCCTGAAGACAGATGACCTCAGCAGTATTTCTTAAAGAATGCTTTCTACTATTCAACTTGTTTTAGACTCTATGATTCTAAAACTTTTCATTTTTTTAAAGAAGCAACAAAGTGTTTCTTCTATACACAAAGGAAGTATGGACAGTGACAAACATCAAAGTGTTGACTCAGTAGGAAAATCCTCCTCATAAAATTGTCTGCAGAAAAAGTATTCCAAATCTCACTGACAATAAAGATTTAAAAATAGCTGAATGTTAAATTGATTTTAAAAGCTCATCAAGACATACACAAGAATGGTCATAGCAGCTTTAATCTTAAAAGCCAAAAAATAAAAAAAAAATAAAAAATCAGTAAATCAATAAACTACTTGTGGTAAATTAATACAATAAAATAATACACAGAAATGAAAAGGAATAAACTGCTACATGCAACAGTATGAATGAATTTTACAGATATAATATTAAGCAAAAGAAGCAAATCTCAGAATACCCGTCACTTTTGAGAGAGAGAGACTGGAAGGAAGCCTGAGGGAATATTTATGGAGTATTTTGGAAATGCTTTATATCTTCACCTGGGTAGTGTTGACATAAATTTATTTGTATGTAAAAATGTCTTGAGCCATACACTTAAGATTAGTGGACTTTGCCTTATATATTTACATTATACCTCAGTTTAAAAGTAAACAAAAAAAAAACTAGTCAGGCTTTAGCTGTGGATTTCCATCAACTGCACATAGCTCTATTCAAATTGTGGAAAGTGAGTTTTGTCGCTAAAAAAACATTAATATAACCTATTTGTATTTTACGTTCTCATTCAAATTCTTTGTCTTTGGAATAATAACCTTTGTTTTATTCATTAAAGAACATTTTTGGAGTTTTTTTGTTTTTGTTTTTGTTTTTGTTTTGAGAAAGTTCAAAAACCTCTTCAAAAAACTAAACAATCTATTTCAAAGTTTGGGTAGTCCTGATAGCTTCATGTTTATGTAATTCCATGCCATCAAGTTGTTTTCATTATAAAAACTAACTATGGGTGTCATGAGACCAAAAAAATGGTATTGTAATGGTCAGATCTGGATCAGAAACATGGTCACATCGGTTGCCAGCTAGAGGACCTTGGCAAATCACTCCACCTCCCTCAATCTCTGTGTTCTCATCTGCAAAACAGAGATGATGCCTCCCTCACAGGGTTATTGAGAGAATTAATTGGAATAAAGTTTGCAAAACTCTTGGCAGACACTTTTTAAATGAAATTACTAAATGGAAGTGAACACTTATCTAATTCTTAATTTTAAAAAGATTATGACACATGCTCCAAAGTATCCAAGCCTCAAAGATTTACATCTAAGAAATGTGGGAAAGGCCAAAATTTTGCCCATATTTATTAACAATAATATAATCTTTGGCTCAGCCCTGCCCCTACAGTGGGTCCTCACTTCCTCCCCAGCTTTTTCTAGCATCTCCATCCTCTCTGGCCTCCCATTACTAGAACAGAACCTTCCTCTGCTTCTCTCCTACCAACGCCCTCTCTGCCACCTCAGTGTTTGAACTCCATCTCAGGGACTAAAGCCTCAGCTTCTGCTCCCAAGAGGCTCCCCGAAGCATCTTTCCACAATGGCAGATCTCTTCTTACCAATACTCCAGAAAGTGACATTTTCTGGTATTTTTCCAAATAAAATATGACTCAATTACAATTTGTGCAAAATAAACTCCCAGCCATGAATATACACATACAGAGAAAATGATCTGTAAAAGTCAATACAACTGAAAAAGTCTGCTGCTTGTTCACAGTTTGGTGTGAGCAAAACTCCTGGCTTTCACCTCAGTGGCAGGCACTGAAAAGGAGAATTAACATGAGAAAATTCCCTCTGTGAACTCAAATTTCCTTTGAATTTTTACATCACTGGAGGAAATACATGTGTTTCTCAAGGGAGAGGGATGCTATTGGCCTTTAGGACAAGACAATTCATCATTGCGCCAGACTGTGCCCCACATTGTGAGACGTTTGGCATCCTTGGCTCCACCCATGAAAGGGATAAAGATGCCTTCAGGGATGTAACATGGTTGACCACCAACTACACCTTGACATTGTCTCCCAGTGGAATGGGAACCCAGAATATAAAGTTCAGTTGCAGGAAAATAAAATTATATTTTTTTGCATGAAGCTTGGTACTCATATATTCCTGTCTAGTGGAACGAATACAGCTTGGGGGCAGGGGCTGCCACAGACAAGTGCGTAACACATGAGAGGGCACCAGTTGTATCATACACATTGCTGATTTGTGATTTTATTAAACAATTTTTACCAATAATTAAAGTATCTTGAAAAAGGCACCTGTTCCTAGTTTGAACAAAGATGGCATATGGACTAAAGGCGGCTCTGACAGGAAGTTTGAAGACCTTGGGACCTATACTCTTATTAGATGAGTTACTTAATTACTATGCACCATTTCCTCATCTTTCACCAGGGTAGAATGCAACCTTGTTAGAGGACTGGTAAGACAGCTGGCTGAAAAGATAAACACTAAAAACAAAGTGAGTTATGCTTTTTAGAGAAAATGGATTCATGATACAACTAAACTTTTAAAAATTTGGAAAAAAAGATCATGGGGTTAGGACAAGGGCCCCCAAACTAAGTGCCTCAGTAATATTTTCATCGTACCACTAGGGCCAAAGAAATACTGAATAGTTCTGTTTATTATGTAGTAAGGTCTAGACAATTTAAGTATTTATGTTCTAAGAACTCAGTAGCCTTGTAAAAAATAATGCACATAAAAGAAAAAACAATTTTTATATCATTCTTAAATAATCACACTAATAGATGTGTGCAAGTCTAGCACAGCTCAACTTCTCAAACTTAGGAAACAGATTGAACTCTGCTACCAGTGTTTCCTGTGTTTCCTGTTCCCCATAGATTTTCACAAGGTACTTCCTTTTCTTCATAGCAACAACCTAACTCTCCAAAGATATCACATCATCTGAGGGAATGTAGCACAATCTAATATTGAAATATGTGAACTATTTCAAGCTAGCAGTTTACTCAATGTCTAGCATCTCAAGTCTCTCTGTTTCCCTCAAAAATTTTAAATGTCTCATCGTACCTCCTGTAAATTTGCTGACATCTCACTTCCGGACCACTTTTCTGCACAGTTTAAGATAAAAGGATTAAGACAATGAACCCATAGACACATTGAAATTAACTGCAGTAAAGGTGTTTATGACGGCCTAACACTTATGGCTCTGCAGAGCTATAATTGAGTTTGAAAGTCCAGCATTCAAGAGCCTGTTTATTTATTCTTGGGCTTTTGAGATGTCTTCAAAAGCATTTGGAAAAGTCTGATGTTCTGTAACAAGGGTAATCGCAGAGTTGGCTGGTGAAAGAGTTGTCCACTAGAATGTAAGTTCCGAGAGGTCAGAGAGTTTTGTATCTCCAATGCCTAGAATAGTGCTTGGGATATAGTAAGGCCTTAATAAATATTTAATGAATTAATGGATGAAAGAAAAGAGGACTCGCTGACGTTTTGAACTCTTTGGTGTTTTTAACAGAGTTGTAGGATTGGCTTGGGTTTCGTGCTTTTATCTGTTCTTTCAACTTGGTCAGTGACCTCCCAAATTAATCATAAGTTGTATGGTTATAGATTATGTATGTAAAAGTGCCTGGTACATAGAGGTGCTCAGTAAAAGGTTAACTTAATTTGTTATAAGGAGGCAAAGTAGGGTGGTGGAAAAAATATGAACTTTGGAGTAAAACTAATCTGGATTTGAATTAACTTTTGAATTTGAATGGACAATTACCATATTTCTCTGCATCTCACTTTTTTCATATGTAATATGGGGATAAACAATATACAGGGTTGTTGTAAAGATTAAATGAGAAAATGTATGTAAAGCACTTAATGTAATGTCTGGAACAAGGAAGTATAAGTGGTAGCTGTTATCCTAATAGCTTCTCTCATCCCTCTGAAGGCAAGTTTCAGGACATATAAATAGACTGTACATTATATACACCAAGTACATGCTTCCTCAGGACCTCTGCACTGGCCTGGAATGTTCTTCTGATAGATGACCACTTCCAGTAAGTTTGCTCAAGTTAACCTCTCAAAGAGACTTACACAGAACTCCCTACTTATAATTGCACACCTCCATTTTTTCTGCTCAGATTTTCCCCCTCACATCTATCCCCTTTTTACATGCTACTTTCTTTGTAATTTATCTTCATTCTACCCTCACAAGAATATAAACTCTGGAAGACAAGGATTTTTGTTTGTTTTGTTTTTTACCAATGCCTCAGTGTCTAGATCAGTGCCTGACACAGGTTAGGCACTTAATATTTGTAAAATTGAATTGATTTGAGTATATTACCACTGAATTTTATACTTTTTAGTTTGGACCTATTAGTTAGTTTGATTTTTGAGAAATGATTACCCACTTTCATCCTATGTCTTTAATTGTGATCCATCATCCACATTCCATGCAATCAGCCCCTACCAGGGGAAACTTCAGGCCCCCAGGCCAATTCAATTACTAGCCATGTGAACCTTGGCAGTTTACTTAGCCTCTCTGTGTCTTGGTTGCAGTATCTATAAGTGGAGATAAAAACCATCTTTACTCTGTAAAAATCTTCTGAGGATTCAATGAGTTAATGCACATGCAGTGCCTATAACAGTGCCTGGCATGTATTCAATAAATATTAGCTATTGTCATTCGATTCATGGACAAATCCAGAACTCTCTCCCCTTTAGTCCTGCTCTGCATCTCTGTTTCCCCCTGCTCTAGTATTGATCTTCTCCTGCCCATTTCTTTTATCTCCACTTCTTACTCAATCCAAAATGGATGGGATGAAGTCTTTCAGATTCAACTCTCCTCTTCCCTGCACTTTTTTTTTTTTTTAACATTTGCCATGAGGACCAAACTACTTTTAGAAGCTCCACATAACTTCTTGACTAATCTGTGCAACTAAAATTTTCATGTTTTAACAATGTGATTCTAAGAAGAATCCCCATGGGAACAAAAGAGAAGAACATTTTCTCACAAGTTGTTTTATTTGACCTTAATCCAGAACTATTTTAATACTGTCACTTATTACCAATAACTTACCCCATTTTATTTTAGTTTTTCAAATGTGTCCTCCTTAACATCTTGAGTTGTACTATTTTAAAGAGAGAATGATTTCAGGTCCTCTAAAACAATTTTTTTTTTTGCCTTAAAACTAATTTAGAAATTTTCTAATATGCCTGTGCTCCCTGAGCTTCATTCTGAGGCCATAAGGGAAGAAAATATCCTCTTCCCTGGAAGGGCTGTAGTATCCTGGCGTGGACTATGAAGTCTGCCCTACCTCATGCCACCAATCTTAGGAAAAGGAGGCTGCCGGAGAACTTGGCTAAAGGTAGGGTGGTAAAAGGTCCAAAGGATTAAATTTCCAGCTCCCAAAATAGCCCCTAAGTACTCCTGCCACCACCAAATCAGGCCCTACACGCTTCTTCATGCTGGCAAAGTGCCACCTCTCTGGCTCCATCCCAGGAGGCCCCGTGGATCCATGGATGGTCCTCTATCTCTAGAGAAAAGCACCCTAGAGAGGCTTGGGAGACCAGTGAATTTAAAGGTGGATATGCAAGGTGCATTTTCTCTCTTCTTGCAGTCTTATCATTCTTTCTTTAATGTCCTCTCTTCTATCTATTTCTCCACCTGTATCTAGGTTCCTGAGAGGCCTCAGGACAGTGTTTTCCAAAACTCAATAAATGAATTACAATGTCATATCCTTCCCCCACATCCAAATCTCACTTGTACTGTTTCTTTAAATTAGCTTACTTTTTCATTCAAATTTTTAAATATTAACTATTAATGTATAGCATTGCTTTAAATTTAAAACCAGTTACATGAGACATACACAGAAGACTCACATATAAATATAATTAAAACAGAAATACATAGTAATGAAATCGTAGTTGGATAGGGCTGCTTGCTGCAAGCCTTGTGCCCTTGTGCCCGAGCCCTGCTCTGTTAGGTAAATGACTGCTGGAGAAGTGTTAAAGACATAAAAGTGTCAATGTTAGAACTGATCCTTGAATTAGAGATGAGAAAGAGGACTGAGAAGAGCAACTTTTTGACATAATTTTAAGTGTCGTGTATATATGACTTAAGCATTTCTCACTTGGGGATATACTGCTTTTGAGTTTTAGACCCACAAAAGGAAAGTAAGTTTTTTGAAATCTGATAGACCCCCTCCAACCAGTTTCCTTCAAGCAGTGTACACTATTTACTAACTTTGCTAAAAAATTCTTTGCACATTTTTTTTTTTTTTTTTTTTTTTACCAAATACCATGGAGTATTTCAGATACAGGACTCTTTCCTGTAAATGGAAAATGTGGCTAGTGAATGAGTCTGGATACCATGCAATCTAAATCTTCACCCGTCCCCATATTCCTGAAAAGAGACCAAGCGCAATTTGCCCAAGATCATACATAAGATTGTGTAATTTTTTTTGTTCCTGAAGGCCAGTGAACAAGCTATCTTGTCCCTCAAGAAGGTTTTGGCTGGCTGGCAAGAGGCCCTCTAGCCTCTACTGTGTTGAAAGCGGTTGCCATGGCTGCGACGCATTATTCCCCCTCCCGCCTCGTTTGGTGACGTAAGGGAACCAGCATCCAATAGGAAAGCAGGTCTGCGTCCCGCTCCGCCTTTCCCCGCGGGCCCCGCCTTCGTGGCCAAAAAGAGAAGCGTCGTTTGGGGACCGGAGGCAGGCTCCGGTCGCGGCCGCGGCGAGTTACATCGTCTTCCAATCTGTCCGCGCCCGCCGCCGCCGCCCGAGACAGAGCCAGGATGTTCAGGATGCTGAGCAGCAGTTTTGAGGATGATCCCTTCTTCTCGTGAGTGTTGGGGGCGGGGAACCCGCGGTCGCGCGGAGATTCAGGCATCTTGAGGGGAGCTATTTTGAAGGGAAAGCGAATTCTAGAGGACGAGAGGGAATTCGGGGGACTCCAGGAGGCGAATTGAGGGAGAGGACGTGGGAGCGTGTGAAAGAAGGAAGAGGAGGACTGGAGGTGTGTGAGGAAAGGAAGAGGAGAATTTGGGGGTGTAGAGTGGAACAAGAGGATTTGAGGGGACGTGCGGTGAAGTTAGAAGGATTTGGGGGGCGTGGGATGGGCAAGGACTTGATGACTCGAGGTGGGGGCGGGGGAGAAGGATTTGGGGGCGTGAGGTGCGGAGAGGTCCGAGCACACACACCCGAGGTACGAGCTGCCCTCAAGTTGGCGGATTTCGGGTGACCCCCTTTGCTTCCCGCCTTCGGAACGACGCCTTCGCAGTTGCAGGGGCTTTTCGGGTGACAGTAACTGCTGTCTCGGTAACTGCCATCTTGGTGGAACTTCTGGCGTGCATTATGTTCACAGGACCCTTTTCACCCTGTTTTTAATTTCAGATGAGGGGCGAGGAGTATCTTATAGATGACGAGTCTTCGAAAAGTGAAACGGTTTTAAAACAGCTTTTTTCCCAAGTGTTCATGAGAGCACAACAAAGTTGGAGGGTTGTGGTGCCCTCACCTCCAAGGGCTTGGAAGTTGCCATGTGCACTATTTGTTTTCTTTGCTTGCTTTGTTACAAAGCTAGCCTTGTTTGGGAAAGGACTTCTCTTTCTGTCAGAAGTACAAATAGGGCAAGGAAACGGAGAGGGTGCATTTAGCACCTCGGGTAAACCAGTGCCAGCTCTGTGAATGGTTCCAAGTGAAATAATGTGATGCCTTAGGAAGAAGACATCCAGAAAGTCTTTCATTATGATCTAGTTTTCTGTTTTTTAAAAAAATTATTCCCTTGGCGAATATATAAAAATAATAATCTAGTTGGATCGTTAAGACTGGAAGATTTGTGATACTTTTTTGCCTTTGTGTCCTAATTTATTTTGATCGCTTAAATTCTCTCTGCAATTTAGGGACCTTTTTTTTTTTTTTTTAAGTTAAAATGTTAAGTTTACTACATAGATTTGTTTGTTTGTTTGTTTTTAAAGGGAAATAGTATATTGACCTAAATGTCTGTACTATTTTAAAACCAAATAACATAAAAGTAATAATTGAAAGGATAATTAACACTAGAATGAGTGAAATGATTAATGTAGAAAAAATAAAAACATTTAATCTAAAGGTTATTCATTATAATTAAGGTGTATATGAACTCAAGCAAATTGATTATCCTGGTTCATTTGTTTAGGAGCTGTTGGGACATTTACAATCAGTGACATTTTAACAAATTTCAAATTTTGTATTATGACTTGTTCTTTTAAAAGCCTCTGAGAGTAGTGACTAAATATATCCATAGATTAGTTGAGCTGTTGAAGTGGTTCTTATGTAATTGTGACATCAGTACAGTGGGTTAAGAAGATTATGACAGACAACTTTGGGATTCTATTATATCCTTGATTACATCAAAAAGAGCAATGGGCTTAATTAAACTGTAAATGTATGATTAGTACATTCCTCAAAATGTCTAGCAAAAGTGTATTTTAAACTCTTGGGTGACTCTTCTGAGCAAAGGCAATGAGTCCAAGAGTCAGGGTCAGAAATAGTAACAGACCACAAATAGTAGCATACATCTAAGAACACTCTTGCCCTGTGCTTAGGGTGGAAAGGACCATCAGTTACATGTCAGTAGGTCTTGTAGTCATGACTCTCTGTAGCCTTCCTTAAATGTAAGAAGCCACATCATAAAAATTTAGGATAAAATTATTGTAATTAACTTTATAAAACTGATTCATGTTTATAATTTCTTTGCTCCACAATTAACTGTTGTAGAGAGTAAACATAATTTGATGAGGTTAAGGAGAAAAAGAATGTGAGTCTATATTTATTTCAAGTAATTGTCGTTTGACCCACTCCTTTTACCCCAACACCAAACAAAATGACTGTCTCTTACTTAATATAAGTCAAACCTGAAGAATTCACAAAGGTGACCAAATTCTTATTAAATCTTCCACTAACCGTAAGGAGCACAGAAAGGTTCCATGCCCACCATCTTTTACATTAAATATTATCCCTATTGCTAACATTGGGTTTCCTAGTGACTAGTTTAATGTTTGACATGTAGAAAGTATTCAATAAATATTGTGCAATGATAATCTGATGTCCTTTATTCTCGTAATTAATCTGGTATTTACTGATGAAAGTAATTATTTAATTTAAATAGATGCCATTGTTGATATTGGCACATTCTAATTTAAACACTACCATTTTCTAAATCCATTAGTTCAGAATCAAGAATATCAATATAAGCATACTTTATTAATCTATTATTCAGAAGTGGGCAGACAAAAATATACTTCTTGGATATAAAATTAGAATTATTAAATGATTTGAGACTGGTAAAGTACTTTGGTCAAATTGTCAAATGCTTAAAAGCTTTGAGTAAAAAAAACAAATTTTTAATCTGTAGTTTTGAATTCAAAAATATTCATTTTCAACATTTACCTTCCCATAACAGTACATGTTAACTCTTTCATCAGATAATTAAAGGAAAACTTTAAAAGTGATATTTTAAAGATTGTTGTTTTATTATATATTTGGTACTTTTTAAATATTGGTATCTTACTATGTTTCAGAGCTGAAGTTATTTCAGTGAAAATTGCCTTACAGTAAATAGTACTTGTAATTTGGTTAAAAATAAATAGTACTTATAATTTGGTTAAAAACACAAAGGCTAAAAACTGGTACTTCCTGGTATGCAGTTTTCTCTCAAGAATACTACTTTCTCCTCTAATTTGTATTTGCTCAAGAAGAAATAGAAATATGTATGTATGGGCAGGAAAATTAATCTGAGCTTAAAATGGGTGATTTTGGATATCTATTCTATACCCTATAAGAATTGATCATTTAGCATAAAAAATTTACATATATCTGGTACAATCTAGAAATTTCTACTTTGTACAGAAACATGAACTTTGAATCTTCTGAGCTAAAGAAATGAAATTCTGATCATGCAAGTCTGCAAAGAATAGCTATGTTACCACTTATCAGCTGTGAGACATTAAAGGCTCAGTAACAGGTTGGCCATTCTGTCAGCCTTATTTTTAATCATTAATTATTAGCATTTCCTTAAACCGCCCAACTCTTTTTATGAGCACCATATGTGTGATGAGCAGTCTTTGGTCAAAGAACTGTATATATTCACAGGAAGTTGCTTTTTCCATCTCTTTGCTCTCCACAGGAGCTAACACATATCTATAATCTCTGTTTTTAAAATTTTTTATTTTGCATATTTTGCATTTTGGAGGTAGCTGGAGGACACTGCTTTGACATATTTACTGACCGAGTTGAAAGTGAATGTATTCCATGTACAAGACAGGCATTGACTGAAATTTCCTTGATTGAGAATGTTATGGTAGCAGGAAATAAAACAAAATTTCTAGATAAGTTTTTGTGAACAATGTTCAAAGTTACTTACATATTAGTTTTCAGATATATAGTCTGAGGTGGGGTCTTCATCAAGATGACATAGTTTGGTGCTAATTAGTACTCTAATTCTAATTAATAAAGGTAGCTTGAGAGCACTCAGCTAAAATTTAAAGTTTTGATTTTCGGGATCCCATTTTATGTTAAGATCCCTAACAGCTACTGTGATTTTTAGCTCCTAAAAATTTCTGTTCTTGGAAATATTTTAATATAGATATTTCTTATAAATGAACTTTGCACATTTCAAGATATCACATTTGATAGAATGAAACACTTTAAGCCTTGAACTGAAAGAATTTCGAAGGTCGGCTGTTGATTTGGGGGGGCATTTTTGGTTCATTAAGTACAAATATTGAATTAGGAGCTAAGGAGCACAACATGTTTATGACATTATTGCTGGATCAAGGAATGCTATTTGGCAGCATCTAATCAAATAATGCTTAGTTCTATCAATAAACATAAATATCCACACAGAAGTAGGGAGTAGGGGCTATATTTGTAATACTATTATTATCAAAGGTTTATGCCACACCACCATTTTAAACTATGCTGCTAAACAGTGAGAAAATAGAATTGCTTTTGGAAATGTAATTCATCCTTCAGGTATTTCTTAGATTTCCACTGTATGCCCTGTCCTATGGACTGTATTATAGATTTGTAGAAATTATGGCCCATGCCCTCAAGATTCTCTTATGAATGTTGGTTATATGCATTATTTCTAATGTCAAAACTTGGATCACCTGATGTATTTCATTTATGGAGCCATACACTCTATTGAAACTAGAGATCATTTCTTTATGAACAAGAGAACCATTATAATTTTTGGCTAAGCTTTTGCTACTGCTGTGTATAATAGAAGGAAGGAATTTCCCTTGATGAATGGGACTGCAATGTCAATTTTCTGAGACCCTTCTGTAATAAATAGCGTAATAGTTTTTACTTAGAAGCATAAATACCTATATTGTAAAGGCCAAGTAAAATTTTAACACGCCCCTGCAATATGTATGTATGTGTGTATATTTATTTATATTTATATTTGAGTCTCAAAAAGAGGAACTTATTCTAAAGTGAAACTTTACCAGCTGTTAAAAAAACCTTTATGTCGAAATTATATCCAAGAGATCCAGAATCAATCTAAGAAAATTTTATGAGAGTCGGGGCAACAATTTACGTTCCTAGCTTGTGATAGATTCATAATATGAATTTTAAAAAGTACACTTGGTACCAAATGTCATTATGTTTGCTTGTGGTTTGTATTTGTGAACCTGAAAGAGGTAGTATGGCTATTATAATAGTAAAGTTTTATGATTTAAACCTTTCCTGACTTAAATGAAAATGTATCCTCATAGAAAAACCTGAAAACTATAGAAAGTTGGGTAAAAGAAATTATGCAACCCAAGATTTTTGCTCTATCTTTATTTTGATGTATTTTTTTCTATTTTCTATATATGAATATTTTTTTCTAAAATTGGAACCAAACTCGAAAGCTATAAATGTACTGTTTTTCCTCACCATATACCATAAGCATTTTCATAGTCTTTAGATTTACTCTAAAGCATCAATTTAGTGTCTGCAAAATACTGCATCCTATGGATGTACAAATATATTTTATGTAAATCTTTCACCACATTTCAAATTATTACTTTAGACTAATTTATGTATACAAAATATCCATATCATAGGGTATAAACTTTATAAAGCCTCATCATATTTTCTTTCAATTTATTTTCTTATAAGAATGAAACTTTAATTTTCAAAAGAGAATAATATGCATGGATAGAAATATATAAGAATACTAATTTCCTACCTGAGAAAACAAACTCTTATATTAGGTTAATTTTAAAAATATTAAAACAACTGTTTACTACCACAAGAGATTTCTGGCTTTGATTATAAAGAATTTTAGGTTAGTCAAGAGAAATCTTAGTCGTATCTACAAGCAGTTGCTGTTCTGGGTAGACATCAGTTGAACTCACTTCAAGGTCCAGACAGACTTCTTCCTGAATGGTTCAGACAGGTGCAAAAGCCAGACTGAGCCCATTTTTGTCTTAATGCTTTTTCCAACAGGCAGCCTTTTGTTCACGTCACTCAAAAAATAAAGATTTTTTTTTTATACATATAGACTATGTATTCCTATTTAAATAAAAAGAAACCTGGGCAACATTTTAAATGAACTACATTTAGTTGCTCAATTTTTAGCCCAATTGTAATGCAAGTAGAAGAATAAATCTTACTAAATTTTATGTTTCTATAGGAAAATGACATTTAATACTCATTTATCCATAGTACAAAATCTGATATTCTCTGAAGTATCTTTCTTCATTGTAGTTGAATCTCATCCACATATCTAAAGTGAAGATTAACTGGTTTTCTTATATAACTGCATATTAATAAGAACATACATTTTAATCTCCCTCCTTGTACCCATATTCTAAGCTCTAAATATTCAGTGAGTATAGCGCTCTAAGCAAAAGGCCTCTTTTGAATCATACATTTTAAAACACCAGGTGGTATGAAATCCTTTAACTCCCATAGTCCTATTTCTTTTTTTATTCTTCGAAGATATTTTTACTATGAAATGTTTTAAACATATACTACAAAAATATAACATATAAAAATACTGTCTACCCAATACCTAGAATTTCAAAATTTACACCTGCTATATCCATGTCTATTGCTGCTGCTGTCTCCAAAGTGTTTCAAAAGAAAATTCCAGCCTTCTTGTCATCTCACTTCTGTGTATTTCCAAATAAATCTCTGAAAAATATGGTATCTTCTGACACAGCCACAATACCATATTCACATCTAACAACATTAACAAGAATTCCAGTTGCTTGGTATCTTCTGGCAATGAATATCATTGAGATATTAAATACTTTGGTTTTAGAGGTAAAAATTAGAAAGAAATTGGAATTTTTATGTTTTTTTTTGTTGTTATTGTTGTTTGTTTGTTTTTTTTACGGTAGAAAAGAAAAGTTTTATTAGAAGAGAAAGTATACTTCCAGAAGTAGAAGCAGGCCTGAGCAAGAGAAGTGTGGCTCAAAAGGCCAAGAAATTGTTTCTTAGACAACTCACTTAGGGTCTTGAACTACTTGAAACTCTGTTCCTTTAATTAAAAAGTAGGGGGATACATACACCAAATTCTGATTCCTTCATTTTAAAGTAACTTGGTCATCAGATGTTGGTTTGGGAAAGCATAAAACAATTCCCAGTCTGCCCTCTAGTGTGCTAATATGTAAGCTAGCTGCTCATTGTGAGCCATCCATCAATTAATTTTTTTTTTCTTTTTTTAAAATTAAATTTATTGGGGTGTCATTGTTTAACAAAATTATATAGGTTTCAAGTATATAATTCAGTAACATATCATATATATATTGCACTGTGTATTCACCACCCAAAGTTAAATTTCCTCCTGTCACCTTATACTTGACCCCCCTTATCTACCTGCTCCCCTTCCCCCTTTCCCTCTGGGTACAGCTTCCCCATAGTGCTAGTTACCTGTAATTCCTCTAAAAGAGTGATTCTCAAAGTTTTAACAGGTGGAAAAGTCCAGAATGGCATTCTGTTAAATTTTCTGTGCCTGTCACTTATCAATAAGATAAAAACCTAAAACTAAAAATCCCACAAAAATTCATGGAAAATGACCTTATTTATATTTTTCTGCATTGTGTGTATAATATCTGTACTTGTTTGTTTCTTAATCTGCCCAAGCCTATTTTTAATTGGAAAGGATATGAAATATATGTACTATCTAAATAAACTTAATGCTTGTGTCTTTATTATATTATTTCCCTAAGTGAATTTAGTATAGCGATATTTCTCCAGTTAATACCCAGCATTCAACTAAAAAGTCTCTTCATTCTCAGTGACTCAGTTACTAATTTGGTTAAGAATAGTTTAATTTCTGGATTCCTGTTGAAATTTTTGTATTCTCTTGTACTAAGAGCATCCTCAATTTACACACACTGGAGACTACTTTCCTCTTATGAGTCTGCATAAAGTTTATCAGTAAGCAGGAAGGAGGCTGGAAAGTAATCAGAGCAATGTCCCCAAGTAGGATCAGTGTTAAAAAGGACGAGAGAAGTTGGGCAAGAGAGCAAATGGAGAAGAATACTGACATGTTAAAATATTTTAGAATATGGATTAGTCTACCATATGCTTTATAAAGTGGTTTTCAGTTCCCCAGGCCAGAAGTGGTCCTATTGCAGAGATGACTGGAAATTGTTACATCAGTCAAATATGCAGAGGGCTTGCTATTTATTTAAGTCATTCATTACTGCATATTTTTCTACTTGTTTCCTTGAACACTATTGATATTGCACAAGAATAAACAGATCTATAGAACAAAACAGTCTGGAGACACTCATATATAGCCTCCTTGATAGATTTATTTAGAAAATACTCATTTTTTAATTGTTTTGTTTTAATACTTTGTAATATCCTCATATGTACCTGGGAAAATGGTACTTCTTTCTGAATAGAAGACTAGATTGTGATTGCTGGAACTATTGATGCCTAATTTTTTATTTTTAGTAAAACCTCATTGCTGAGATACTGTTTCTGAACTGCAAAGCAGTAATTTGATATAGTTAATGACAGTAGTTTAAAAATATCATTTAGATAGATCAAAAACACCTTTCTACAATTTATGGTAGAATCAGCTTATTCATTCAAAACATGCCACATAACTTTCTACTTTTGATTTTCGGAAATTGTATTCAAGTTTAATTAAGGCAGTCAGGCTTCAGATCTACACAATGTTTTTGGAGTACAGTTTCTGCCTTAACATATGTTTAAACTAATGCCTAATTAATAACAGCTGGGAACTATTAATTTATTAAAACATAAAATTAATAATGTCTTACCATGAATACCAAAATTTGGCAAACTAATATACTTTAGAGTTTTCACTGAGCAAGATAAATAGGCATTTTTTTACAGCATTTTAGTGAGGGTTGCCACAAGATAAGCTTTATTACTATTATGAAAGAACAGCACATTTCTGCAGCCTGGACTAAACATGTGCATTTGGTTTGAAATTACACAACTTTATTCTCATTTCGATTTTTTATATTTACACATGTACTATAAAACTTTACAAAATGAAAAAGGCTTTTAAAATTTAGTAACATCCAACATCTTGCAATTAATATTTTATAAAGTACCAAGGTGCTTTACATTTTCAAAAATGTGTTTTTAGAATATGTAATACATGCTTATGGCAAAATTCAAAAGGTGCAAAGGAGTACATAGTTAAAAAGACTCACTCCTCACGACAGGGTGAATATACTGTACCACTACTGAACTGTACATTTAAAAATGTTTAAGATGGGGAAAAGCTTATTGAGCTGTACACTTAAGATCTGTGCACTTTTCTGTATGTGCTGTACTTCAACAAAATAGCTTATTAAGATGTGGTACATGCATACAATGGAACACTACTCAGCTGTAAGGAAAGATGAAGTACTGCCATTTGCAGCACCATGGATGGATCTTGAGAATACCGTGTTAAGTGAAATGTCAGAAAAAGTCAAAAACCATAAGATTTCACCCATATGTAGAATAGAAAACAGAAAAACAACAAATGAACAAACAAACAAACAAAACTCAAGACTCAAACAACAGTGTGGTGGTTACCAGAGGGAAAGGGCAGTTTGAGGGGAAGGAGCAGAGGGTAGAAGGGGTTAAATATGTGGTGATGGAAGGAGACTTGGCTTGGGGTAGTAAGCACAATGCAATATGCACTTGATGTATTATGGAGCTGTATACTCGAAACCTACAAAATCTTATTAATGTCACCCCGATAAATTTAATTAAATAAAAAAAAGACTTTCTCCCCTCTTTGTCCCTCAACTAGTGAACCTCCCAGAATATACCCACTGCACTCAGTTTGCTGCATAGCCTCTTGGGATTTTTTTCTATACATTTATAAGCATATGCACATGAATTTTTTTTAATACAAATGAAGGTATACTCTATATCTTGCTAATTCTTTCATACTAGTGCATAAATATCAGCCTTGACCTTTTAAACATGGCATAATATTCCACTTATATTCTTTTAAAGTGCTGAAAAATGTATATTTGGCCTTTCCTGTCCTTATTCGGTTATTCCATCTGTGGGCCAGATAATTTAGGACAGACGAGTGACCAAGAGAGTTGTGTTCCCTTTTCTCAAGAAGCTTCTGATCTAACAGAAAAGACAAGCAGTATTTTCCACATGTTATTTTAATTTCCAATAGTCTTCTTTATAAAGAGGGGATAACACAAATAGCAAAATTTTAATTATTTTTAACTTGAATTAAAATTTTCCCTTTAATTACCAATAATGGTAATTATTGTCTATGTATTCCCTTTGAGGGAAAGAATAGAAAGTAGAAAAAAATAGTGAAGAGTACTTAAAAAAATGATAAAAATAGTTGCAATAGTCATTTCTACTCAGAAGTACGAGAAAGGGATTAAAGCTGACAAAAATAAAATGAGTATACCTTCCCACATAGATTGGTTCAGTTGCAGAAAACAAAATTTACTCTAGGAACTTTAAACAAAAAAATTTAATACAGGACATTAAATGGCTTAGAGCAGCAGTCCCCAACCTTTTTGGCACCAGGGACTGGTACTCCTATGAGAATCTAATGCCTGATGATCTGAGGTGGAGCTGAGGTGGTGATGCCCACACTGGGGAGCAGCTGCAAATACAGATGAAGCTTCGCTCTCTCACCCACCCCTTCCCTAATGTTGTGCAGCCCGGTTCCTAACAGCCACGGACCAGTACCAGTCCGTGGCCTGGGGGTTGGTGACCCCTGGTTTAAAGAATTATTGTGATGGCTGAAGAAATAGACTCTTGATTGAACTTTTGGGAATGGCTCCCAAAGCCACATCACAGATCTAGACTACTGAGGGAGCAACTGCCACTTTTAGCATTAGGAATTGCAGAACTGGGACACCGCTGCAGCTGCTGCTGGCTCTGAAGCCATGGTGTACCTGTTAGTACCCATACCAGCAAAATGGATTCCTTATGCCTGTCCCCCAACACCCATAAAGCTGTAGTGATCAGACGCACTGATTCTGCTAACACTGTTGCAGGAAAACTATGTACTTCTGTGATCGTGCTTACCAACAAAGAGAAGTAATAGTTACCTATAGACTGTACTGCATCTCTACCTTCCAGTTCTGAGATAATTGCCTGTGATTGGCAGAATCCAAATCTAAACTCTTAGCTGCAGTGGGATGTAGGAGATTGAGTTTTTAGTTTTGTAGCCTCTCTAGTATAGAAGGGCGCATTAAAAGGAGGTAAAAATGCATTGAATGTCAATCTACCTTTTAATCCTCCCTTCCTTCTCCTAATCTGTATCTTCCTTTCATCCTCAAGCCTGTTCAATAATTTCTGGCAGCAAAATGGCCTTTACCCTTTGTTTGCTATTTTACAGCAGGTTAGTAAAAATAACTATATATGACAAGGAAAAAAATTAAAGTTTGCAGCCACTGTACCTTCCCCTCACTTTCTGTTTAGGAGGATAGATTGTCTCTCCCAGGGTACTCATTTGCTGTACTGAATCTCAGAAATGGAGTAACAAAACAAGTTGTATGGTCTAGAGATCTGCTGGAGAACGTTGTATCTGTAGTCAACAATACTGTATTGTACATAAAATTTTTCTTAGGAGAGTTGTGTTCTTACTGCAATATCAAATAAAATTTTAGGAAGAGAAACTAACTTGATAAGAGAAAGAGAAATCTATAATGTTAAAGCAGGAGAGCTTTATATA
Organism: Eidolon dupreanum; assembly: GCA_028627145.1. Taxonomy (NCBI): domain Eukaryota; kingdom Metazoa; phylum Chordata; class Mammalia; order Chiroptera; family Pteropodidae; genus Eidolon; species Eidolon dupreanum. The sequence goes on from CM053507.1 coordinate 20,670,051, forward strand.
TATATAAATATAAAAGGACAACTACCAAGGTCTGAGAGACAGAGGTGGAAAATGGACTCTCAGATACTGAACCAAACTGTAGGGCTAAGCTCACATTCCAGATTCTCTCTCCTAATTCAGACCTATTAAAGTCACTTGAAATATTTTAAATCATTTACTTATATTCATTAGTTTTCTTATCTTGTTCCTAATACATAAATAACTGCAAACATTTGAGGAAAACTAACATGAAAAACAAGCTACACTAACCAAACAGAAGAACCAACATTTAAGGAATCAAAGCTAATGAAACAAGACTATAGAAAGTGTAATTAATATCTTCAGGAGACTTTAATTTCTAGTGTGGTCCTGGTAAAGATATCCATGTCCTATCCTTAGAACCTATTAATATGTTATTTTACATAGCAAGGGGGAATTAAGGTTACAGATTTAAGGCTGTTAATAAAGATAACATAACCTTAATTATTTAAGTAAGCTCAATTTAATCATAAGCATCCTTTAAATATGAGTCAAAGAAAGATTTGAAGAAACTGTGCTACTGGGTTTGAAAACAGAGAAAGGGACCACAAGCCAAGGAACACCAGCAGTCTTTAGAAGCTAGAAAAGGCAAGGAAACAGATTCTCCCCTACAGCCTCCAGAAGGAGCACAGCCCCACTAACATTTTGATTCCAGCCCAGAAACACCCATTCTGGGCTTCTGACCTCCAGAACTGTAAGAAAATTAATTTGTGTTGTTTGAAGTCACTGAATTTGTAGTAATTTGTTACAGAAGCAATAGTAAACTAATACAGTATCCAAGTTTTATAATCTTAATTTTAAAGCATACAAGTCTGAGTTCTCTGTCAGACTATAAATTCCTCCAGACCAGTAATCAATCTCTGTGCTTGACACACAATATACATAATAAATGTTTGTTTAATTTGAACTTTCCTTATGTAAGATAGTCTCCACCATTTCTTGGGAGAGTCATTTACCATTCTTAAAGTCTCATTCTACCAGAGAGAAGCTTTGCAATTAATATCTACAGTTTTGAACTTCTTTTGTAGTGACTTTTGATTGGGAAGGTGTGACGTGCTCATTTAAACCAGAGTTGTTTTTTTCTGGCCCAAGCGTTTGAATACATGAGACTTGTGTCTCCTGATAACAGTTCTATGGGCTTCTTAGCCTCAGTTTTAACTGCTCCAGAGTAAGAGACTACTTGTCTGAGAACCCCACCCTCAACTGAGGTTTGTTTTATGCCATAGACTCTTATATTTTAATTCATACCATCCTGAACAGAGTCTCAAAATTTGGTGAAAATCTGTAAAATGTTTTCTTATGATGCAGAAACAAACCTGCAGGCAAATTACTTATTTTTATGGATTTGTATTCATTTCCTTCCCAGTCTTTAGGTAAAACCAACAAAATTGAAGACTTAGAATGATGGGAATTTTAAATGTTATGCATGCTCTTTGGGATATGGCATGTATTAGTTATCTGTTGATGCTTACCTTAGCAGCTTAAGACAACAAACATTTATTATTCCATAGTGTCTGTCAGATAGGAACCCGGGAGCAGCTTAGCTAGGTGGTTCTGACTCAGGGTCTCTTAGGAGGCTACAGTCAAGTTGTATGTCAAGGCTGTGGTCATCTCAAGGCATGACTTTTGTAAAATATACTTTCAAGATCTCTCACTTTGCTGTTGGCTGATCTCAAAAATCTGCTTCTTAGCTCACTCACATGGACCTTTTCACAGGGCTGCCTCGCATGGCGGCCACTTTTCACGGAGTCAGCCATCATGCTAAGAGAACACCCAAGAAGCCAGTCTTTTTAAAAACCTAATTTTGGAATTGACTCCCCATCACTTCTGTTGTATTCTGTTAGAAGCAAGCCAGTAAGTCCAGCTAATACTCAAGGGGAGAGAGTTACATGAGGGCATGAACACCAGGGAGTGGGGATCATTGGGGGCCATCTTAGATTCTGCCTACCACACATGTAAGTTAGTGAGTTCATTAGTCTACCAGAGAGTAGATAATCAAGTTTATAATATTCCTAACTGATATTAAGTTAAATAATATAAAAAAAATTGTAAAAAAAAAAAAACCCTACAAATAAATTTCTCATATTAGAAGATGTAAAAATTGAAGTCTTTTATCTTTTTGGAAAGGAAATTTAGAAAGTACTTTAGAATAATCTACAATTTACTATTATACTCCACTCAGATTATCCACTTATAACTTCTGATTCCAATTCTTCCTTTTACTTTTTAAATTCTGCTTATTCCCCATATTCTAAAAATAAACAAAAGCAGCTTATTAAGATATGTAAAATGTTATAAGAATTAGAATTAAAGATGAAAGACAAAACTAAGTCAGAAGTAAAACTACTGCACAAAAGTTATAGTCTGGTGAAACTGAAGACCTAACAAAGGTTCATAGATGTGTGGCTGAATAAATTGAGATTAAGAAAATGAAAAGGCAAGTTCCAGACTGAGAAAAAATATCTGATAAAAGTCTTTTATCTAGAATAAATAAAGAACTCATAATTCGACAATAATAAGTCAACCTGGTTTTTTTTTTTAAATTGAATAGACTTTTTATCAAAGAAGATATGTGAATGGCAAATAATACAAAGTAAAACTTCAATGAGATTACTATACTACCACTCAAATGGCTAAAATGAAAAAGGCTGATGATATCAACCAAATGTCAGTAAATTAGGACAACTGGAACTCTCAGTTCACATTTTTTATAAAGTTAAACATGCTCTTGCCATACAACCCAGCAATCCCACTCCTGGATATTTTACTAAGGAGAAATGAAACTCTATACATAAAGACCAGTGCATGGATGTTCATAGAAGCTTTATTCATAATAGCCCCAAACTAGAAAGTTCGGTGCTTATATTGTGATATAATCGTGTACATGCAATGGACCTGGCAATAAAAATGAATGAACAGTTGATAAATGGAACAAAATGGAAGAATCACAGAAGCATTATGCTAAGTGGAAGAAGCTAAACACAAAAGACAACATAGTGGATGGTTCCATTATATGAAATTCCAAAAAAAAAAAACTGTAGTGACAGCCTATTAGCATTAACTGGTATTAGACAGAGATAATTATCTGCAAAGGGGCAAGAAGAAACTTTTTGAGGTAGTGGAAGGCAGCTATACTCACCACTATACCACCAATGCCATGGGGATGATGAAAATGTTCCACATCTTGGTTGTGGTGGTTATGGCTGTATACATTTTTCAGAATTTATCAAACTATACAATTAAAATGGATAAATTTCACTGTATGTATGTAAATTATACCTAAACAAAGCTGAATTAAAACAAAAAAAACAAAAAAAACTCGATACACACAAATCCAGTTAAGTAGTTGCTAATCAGTTTCATTTGGAGTTTGTTTTTAAACCTCTAGGTAGTATATGAATAAATCCGAGCTCCTTTAGGATAGGTTTATGTATACAAACTGCAGAATTTAAAGGAAAAGCTCTTTCTGCGTAGGACTATTGAAGATAATTTTTGATCTTCCTCATGATCACCTCAGAGGGCTGGAATTTAGTATTAAAGTGAGAAGGGTGACCTAAGGAGGATGAAACTGAGCTGGAGAAGTCTGAAGTGAGGGCAGACTGCTGGAGGGCTCCAGTGGCCTTCTCCAAGGAAGAGTAAGATTGCCTTGGTAACGGGACCTCCAGTGGTGACCTGCCGTCAGTTCTAGGCATGGACTAGTGAGCAGGTCAGTGACTTTCCAACTGAAATGAAGTTTAGAAATCACTGTGCTAGGGTAATGATAGGGTAATAAAAATCTTAGTTTCTCGAATGGGACTTGGAGTGAATGGGATAACATAAGATTAGGAGCATTGATATTCACTGAGCACATAGAATAGGGCCTGGAATGTGATTATTGCTATATATTTTTTTTAAATAAAATATATTTTTTCTATGAGAGACATTTAATAATAGAATAATAGGGAGTGGTATTTATATATGAGGTAAGAAGGTAAAGGAAATTGACATTCAATATATGGGTCAGATATTGTGCTTTGTGCTTTCAGATTACATGATTTAATCTCAACAACAGGAATATGCAATATCCTCATTTTACAGCTGTGGAAACTTAGACTAAGAAAGAGAGGCTTGGATTCTAATTAATTCAGGTACCACAAACACAGACGGTGCCTCAAAGGTTGGGGAGGGACTACTTGAATTAAGATCACTAGTGATACGTGTCCACAAACCACACCCAGAACTAGTAAATTCGATTGGAAGGTTGTGGGGAGCAGAGCAGGATTCTACATTTCTAACCTCACTTAGTAGGTTGGTAATTTTAAAAATGCTTGAGAAGCACTGTCTTAAGACTTAGAAGATAATTTTACTATGTGGTGGTTTCTAGTATTTAGAATTCTTGGAAACAAAAGTTAGCCTCACAGAGGTGATTTATAGCTTTGTTTTTGTCTATTAAAATAATGTACTTCAATGTTCATAACATAGCTATAGTTCTCAATGCTCATATTTCATAAATAAGAGTTAAAAAATAAACAAGCCAACATTCTTCATTAGTCCTCAATAGAATTTATCTTGTTGACTGCCCAAGGCGGCTTCTACCTTGGTAGCATTATTTTCCAGGGTTTTTTTTTGTTTGTTTGCCATTTTTCTTAGTACTGATTTATGCTACCTAAAATATGTTACCTTTGTGTTTTTCATTTTTATACAGTGAATTATAGTAGATAACAGAACACTTTTTGTAATCATGAATACTGGGTCTTTATGAGATGATTCTATTCTCCTAAACTTTTCTTTTGTCTCTTTAACAAGCTTATTAGCTCAATAATTCATTGTAGTATTTAGCTGCCTCCTTATTACTTTAATTACAACACTTTTGCATGATTCTATGTATTTTCAACAGTGATTCTTTTAATGCACACCACGAAAGTATGCGACAGATGATGAGAAGTTTTTCTGAACCTTTTGGAAGAGACTTGCTCAGCGTCTCTGATGGCAGAGGAAGAGCTCATACTCGTACGGGACGTGACGATGGCGAAAATTCCTTGACTGTAAGTTTATTATTTTAAAGTTAGTGAGAAGGTCCTGTGGGAATTTGAGGAAAAGCATTACAGAAGAATATATCTACTATGATACGATATGACTAATACTTAAGTTTTATAGGAATAACTATTCTGTAAAGGGAGGGGGGACCTGTTGGAAACCTGAATCCTTTAACAATGAATTGTTAGCTGTATAGAATCCCACTGTGCTACCAAAACTTTTTAGGACCATAGGGTTATATATTATAAGCCAAACTTAAAGCATTATTTTTTCACATGTGTATATGGTTTGTTCTCACTTTAGAATTGCCTCCTATGTCTTAAATTAGAACAGTCAAGAAAATATCCTTCCTGTCTCACTATATTTTCCACTTTAAAATAGCGGCCAAAGCTATAGGGTCATATTTTTTCTTTATTGGACCAGGAAAAATTAACCTTCTGTATGGCTACCTTGGACCTTCAAAACTTAGAAGAAGTTCTTAACCATATTTAAAAGCCTTGCATTTTCATAAGTCTTGTCTGAGAAGCAAAGCTAGAAGGTTACAAACATACTCAACTAAAAAAAAAAAACCTCAGGACATTTATATATCTTAATTATTTTCTTTTCTGTTTATTTTATTTCTATTGTTTTTTTCAGCTTCAGCAATGGCAATTCTAGAATAACAAATCCACAGGAGTTTCTGTGAAGATGAATCTCTGCAATTAAAATGTAGATATTTAGAACTCAGTAAATATTGAATTGATTAATTGGAAAACTTTCAGAATCTTCCAGTAGAAAGATTTTCATATTTTCTGTTTGCAATCACCTTAAATAGAGCAAAATGTTTTAACTACTTCTAAGAAGTTTGATAGGTAGAATTACATTTGCCATTTAAATGAAAGTAATCTTCACATCCTTTTTTATATACATTATATATATATATATGTGTATATATATATAATTCACATTTCAATTAATTTTATTTTAATTAGTGAATAATGGTCTTCTTTTATATATATTTCCATGAAAGTCTAAAATTAAGATCAAAGAAAAAATTATCAAAGAAGGTATAAAATCAAATGTGACATCTGAAATTTTGTCTTTTAAATGAGCACTGAAATATTTTATATATCTTTTATAACCACAACATGGAAAGAGTAGGGATATATATAGTGCCTTGTATTTATCTGCATAAATTAGTTGCACATAGCTTCTGTGAAAGAAGCAAGAAGTGACCATTTTTTCCCCTTAGTATAGGAAGGAAATCTGTTTATAATTCAGTTGTAAAGTTTTTATTGAGGATGTCTATTTACATCAGTTTAACTCTGCTGGTCATTCACTAGAAGTAGAATTGAATGTGTCTTTCCTGAGCACTTGTGCTTAAAATATCTGAATGTTTAATGAGCTGGAATAAGACATATATAACCAAATAAAGAGATAAATTTCCAATAATATAGTTGCTTAAATGTGATTGAATAAGAAAAGTCAAGTAGGAAAACAATTCTGAATATAAAGGAAGGCCAAGATCAACATTTGAATGAAAGATGAAAAGAATTGCTACCTTGCCCAATTTATGGTGGCATAAGCTAACTTTTGTCTAAAATTATGAATTATTTATTAGTGTAGGCCAAAGTCTGTAACTAGAGTTATCCAGTAGAACTTTCTGAACGATGGAAATGTCCTAAACCTTCCTGTCCAAAATGGTAGCCACTAGCTACATAAGGCTTGTGATCACTTGTGCTATTGAGGAACTGAGTTTTTAATTTAATTTTAATTATTTTAAAATTTAATTTAAATAGCCACATATGGTTAGTGGCTAATAGGAGGGCATGATGATAGAAAAAAGACACCACAGCATTTAAATTTTTTTAACCAATACTGAGTAAAGAACATTAATCAATTATACTTGAACCTGCCATCTTATTTCTCATTTAATAGTAATCTCTTTAAGCATTTTCCCAAGAAAAATTATAGTATTCATCTACCTATTATATAAAAGTAAATGGTAATTATCAGATTTAGATCAACTCATTTCATAAAACCTTCAGTTCCATAGCTTTTTAAATAGTAAATACTGCTAGGTAGTTTTTACTTGCCTCTCACATCTAAAAGCAAGTAGTGTACATTTTTCTTTAATTAAATTATATTGTATCACATATCTTAGAAAGCTAACACCAATGTACCTTTTTCTTCCTCAAACTATATAAACCTTTTGCCAACCCAGAGTATTAAGCATTGTCCTAAGGCATTTGAAGGGCAATAGTATTTTAATTTTTAATATTTTAATAGTATCAGTTACAGCAGGTTTTCCAAGGAATATTCAGCCTCTCTTTTAGCCAAAACTCATTTTTTTTTGTAAATTTATAATTTATACTGGTAAGATATGGCTCTCTTTTTTCTCCGTAGTGTTTGACACATTTGAAATGTTTATGTCTAAATATAAAAAACTTAACGTAATAGAAATAATTAATTAAAAGAAAACAGAAACAATTAAACCACAATAGCAACAGAAGACCTCTATCCCGAATTGACTTTTCTAAGGTAGGAACAAAAATTAGAAATTGACTATAGAAGATGGAAAAGAGTACTGCTAAATTTGAAAAGAGCCCAGCTGAGAAAACAATAGACTTTTTGAGCGTGCTAGTTGTCGTAGTGTTTTTGAACTCTTAGTAAACATTTATACAAAGCTTTGCTCTCTTGCGTCATGAAGTTATGTTATAAAATGAATGTTTTGATTAAGCAGTGAGCCATGATGCTGATACTTTTAAGCAGAGTGGGTGAAAATCTGTATTTCAGATAAACACCTTGACCCTTTTTTCCTTTATCTTTGGTCCATTTCTTGACATTTGTCATCTTTATCAGCCATATTATGAAAGAAAACAGACTACTATAGAGGTAGAAGAAACATCAGCTGTGCTGATTTTTTGTGTTTGTATTATTAGCATTTTCTTCAGTTCATGATTTCTTTATGGGGCCATTGTTAAGCCAGTTGCCCTTTTGGGGAGGATTCATTTTGTTTAAAACTACACAATTTAACCTTTAAATTTATTTAATTATGCAGTTTGTAATTCGAGATGTGACATATGAGCATGCTGACATTTAGATTGAATGATGGTGCCAGAGTCAGCAAAAAGAAATAGAAAGAAGAATTTTATTGGTGCATTCAATACACTTTGGAGATTACTGTTCTAGATACACAGTATACATATATATCACATCTGATATGTGATTTTTAATGTGAGCACACAGTTTTCTCTACTTTTTAACATAATTTACACATGGAGAAAATTATCTGTCACTGAATGATGATAAAATTATACATACTTTTTACCCAGGAGTTCAAACATTAATTTCAACATTTGAAACTCTCAAATGATGAAAGTGTTTTAATTTGTGTACACATGTCTAACCATTTATTTTTATTCATCTTTACCTATTGAGGATTATAATTTATGAACTATTAATTTTGATTATTCCATCTATTATACTTAATATTCTTTTGCCTATCAAAGACTCTAAATATTTTAAATCTATGTGTGTGATCCTTTCTGAAGTCTATATTTTTTATCCCATAAATGAGTTCTTAGGAGGTATTTATTAAATTTTTTGTTCAATATTTCTACCAATCTTTTGAAATGTTATTAATGTAGATACATTTTTATTTTTAATTGGTTACAGGCAAGATTAACTGATCTTTTAAAAACAGGAGCTAGCTGAACAAAGGAAAGAAGATATAATATTAATCATTGTACATTATGTTTTAATTTTGGTGTGAATTTGCATTTCCTTTGAGAAACGTTTGTCTTAATCCATAGCAAATACTACTTCTGTCAACTGTGTCTCATAAATACTAGAGTAGTCATATTTAAAAGTGATATATGGCCTCCCTATTTGCCTGCCAGGCTCCCATCAGGCTCTACAATGAATAATAAGCAGATAATTTTTAAAAATATATGTTGAGTTCTTTTTGAATGAAAAGTTCTGGAACTTTGTTAGATCTGAATTATGTGAGTATATATAGTGTATTTCTTTTTCAGGCATTATCATATAATAAATATTATAACCAAAATTAATTGGATTTTTTCCCAGGCAATGAGTTCTCTTGTGCCTTTTGGCCATTTTGGTGCTATGGTTTGTATCATGAGACATAAATCATTTCAACAATATTTTCTGAAAAATATTTTTCATTAACTCAAGCAAACTGAATTTTAGCATGCAATCTCACTTATTTTTATAATGGCTTTTTAGTATTTGTACTGAAAATCTGTGTCATGTGTTAAATTTATCTTAGAATGTTTAGGCATGTGTTTTCTGAAGTAAATCATGTCAGCATGTATAATATCAGTCTTCAAAAAAAAAAGTACATCTCGATAGATTAATAATCACTTGATTTACAAAAGAGATCTCCATAGTTGTCATTGCAAATTGGAGACTTCTACATGCTTCCGATGACTTTCCAAAAGGTGAAAAAGCACCAAACTGTAGATGGACAAGCACCTTTGGAAAAGCTAAGATTGGCTGCTTTCTCTAGGTCTCAATTACCAATTTGCTCATGCTGCTTTTCTTTTGCCATGTCCCAGTCTGCCTATTCTGCAACCAGCTTTTCTCCCACCCCTGTTTTTGGAGGCTTGGGTCCTATTTTCCATGATGCTAGTTTCTAACACACTTAAAGGCAATCTGAGAAGTAGCAGAGAATAGCATGGCTTTGGTACATTTCCTGTGAATGTACCTACACTCTCATGAAAAGGTTTCCTTTTATTCTGTTGTGCCAGACTTCAACCATTTGTCTCCTTAAAGTTTGACCTATAACATTTATCCTTCCTGACCAGGGTTTTTAGTGGGACAAATGATGAAGAAAAAAAGCAATTATAGCACGGAGTTATCAGTAAATGATAGGAAGTTCAACATGCTGTGGAAGCACAGATAGAAAAAAGCCTGTAACTCAGCCTTTTGGGGGTAATGAGGTAAAGGTCAATTAGAGAATGCTTCCTGGACCTTAAGGATTAATAGGAGTTAGCCAGGAAAAACAGGAATGGGAGAAGAGTGTTCAACACAGAGAAGCAGTACACACAAAGGTCTGGAGGCTAGGGAGCACAAAGATATATAAGATCATTTGGCCCTAGAGTATGAGTTGGAGAGTAGATATAGATGAGGGTCGAGAGGTAACCAGGGACTTCTTTCTGCCCTGGTAAGGACTAAGGACCATTATCATAAGAGCAGGGAAGCAGTTGGTTAATTTTCATCAAAATAAAAATAGAGTCAGGTTCTTATTTTTGAAAGATCATGTGCCTGTAGGGGAGAGAAGATTAGAAGGGACCACAGTGAAGGCAGGGAGACTAGGAGGCTGTTGAAGTGTTGCGAGAAGTATTCGTGATAGCTTCCACTTGGGTCATGGCTGGGGTGATAAATAATTTCATTTGACAAAGAGTTAAAGAGTTGAATAGATAGAATGTGATGACTGATTGGATAGAAGGAGCAGTAAAGAAAGAGAAGGAAAGTATCATACCCATTTTTCTGGCATGAGGAATTAGGTAAATGGAAATGCCACTGAGCTAAGGAACAGAGCATTGATGCAGTTGATAGGTATGAAGGCAGGGATGATCAAAGGATCATTTCAGTTTGGGATGTTTTGTATTTGAGACGTTTGTATGTTGTCCAGGTGTATTTATCTGGTAAATAGATGGATATATAGCTTTGAGCTGAGTTAGAGTTGTTCATTCATTCAGCAAGTATTTATTGAACCCTCCTATGTGCCAGGATTTATTTTTAAAGTACCAGGAGTATGGTAGTGAATAAGACAGAGAAGATAGCCCTACCTTCACAGGTATTAGAGTGGGAAGACAGACAGTAAACAATAGAATAATCAAATTGCCCAAGTACTTCAAAATACTCTGAAGAAGATGAAGTAGGATATTGATATAGTGACAGGTAGGAGGTGAAGCAGAGATTGGTTTAGACAAGTGGCCTTCCTAAGGAGGTGATACTTGAATGATGAGAAAAAAACTACCCATGCTAAGAGTTAGGAGAGTTAGGCAGAGAGAAGAGCATGTGTACAAAGTTCCTAAAGGCCTTTAAGAGTCCATTGGAATCTCAACTGTAATTTGTACGCCCATTTTTTGTCACTCCAAGGTGCTAGGCCACCTCATAACAGGTACACATACAGCTTTTGATAGCTGGTTCATCAGTAAATTAAGAATAGGCAGAATATACCCAAACATTTGATCTTTTTCTTCTTTTCCTCTTCCTTGGGCTAGCCCCCTTCCACCTCTTGTGAGTTATGTCTCTATACAGCCCTGATTCTCACCCTTGTGTTGAAACAAAATATTCAGAACATTTTTTGAATCTCTGAAATGCAGATTAATTCTATTGCAATCCTTTGTGTACTCAAAGATTAATCAGTATCTCTTAAATGCATCTTTGTGATCCCTACTATTTTAATTGTGCATTCTAAATATTAACCAAATTATGGGAGTTTGAGTGTTGCATCTAGTTCCATTGTTACTAGCAATAAAAACTCAACAGAGGGCAGAAGCAAAAGAACAGGCCTTTGATAATTCTTTATTGAGTCCCAGCTTGGCAGACAGAAAAAGAATTTCTAGGAGGGCTAAAATATCAGCGATGAATGTACGTTACAGGATTCAAAAGAGTCCTGCTTGAATTCTGTGAATCAGACGTTCTCTTTATTTTATAATAGTTGCCAGTGCATTGGGTGCTTCACTTTTTAATTTCTAGTTAGTGTTGATAAAACCTAAAATCAATGACAGATTTTTTGAGCACTTTCTCAGTCTCAACACTGACATTTAGGCTGATAATTCTTGTCCTGAGGGGCTATCCCATGCTTTGTAGGGTGTTTAGCATTATTCCTGTCCTCTACACACTATAAGCCAGTCATACACCCTCCTCAATTATGGCAAAAATGAGTGTCCCCTTATATACTACCCCCTCCCCCCCAGTTACAATTGCTCTTGGTTGAGAAACCACTGTTGTAGAGATGTTCTTAACTGTTCTCCTAATGGAGCGTGCCTCATGCTTCAAGGGTATGCCCAACTGAGCCTTTGATGATAGGCAGCTTACTAATAGAGTAAATTAACCTCTATCACTTGGACCTTACTGTGATGAAGAGAAGGGCTGGCTCAGCTTCTATCAGCCATGTGGTACTAGTGGAGGTGGCACTGGTATCTCATGCTCAAGTTTATTTGTGTGGTGGGATATTAAGGTAGGGGGAGAAAGAAAGATTTGAAGACCAGACTATGCTAGAGCTCTCCCAGCCCAGAATACACCACTCAGTACTTAAATATTAACCAAATTATGTTTTGAGAAAGTTGACAAACGATATATCTGTGTATATGTTCCTGCATGTATGTGTGTGTGTGTGTGTGTGTGTGTGTCAAACACACACCTATGTAATGCACGTATTTATAGTGTTACAGCTCCCTAATCATTTATATGTTGGCTGTTTGAGATTTTGTATAGATATGCTTGGTCTATTACTGCATGAGATCCCCCTGCATAAATTGAGGAAAAAAAATCCAGCTGTTTTGGAAAGATTGATTTGTTTCTTTCGTGTTGTTATTAACATATTTCCTAATATCCTACAGCGTACAGAAGTCAGCCCTTTTCAGGCAATGGACCGAATGATGTTGAATATGCGCAACAGTATGCAGGAATTACAAAGAAACTTTGTAAGTACTAAAAAATTGATGAGAACGTTGTTTTCAGTTATTGTATTAGTGGCTTTCAAGCTCTTTTTTTAAACTGTGCTCTACAGTGGCTGAAAAAGTATCTTACATCATGATCCAGTACACAATGCTTGGGTACTATATAAACATACCTGAAACAAGGTTTCATGAGAAAATGATCATACTATTTACAATGTGTGCTGATATTTCTATTTTATTTTCTATTTTAAAAATGCTGGTCACAACCACCGAATTGATTTCACAACATACAAGTTTGAAAAAAAAAAGCATTAATTAACTTTCAAAATTAAAATAATTCAACCTCAAAAATATTTGTTCTGCTGAAGATCACTATTATAAATGAACATTTTATATGATTTTAGATTTTTTTATTTTATAAGTCATCCACTTAAAAGTAATTGTATCTAAGTAATTGTAACTAAGAAATTAAGTTTTAGTGTTTAAAAAAAACTGAAAATAGAAATTTCAGGAATGATGTTTAGACACTGAATTAGAGCCATATAATCCAAATACTTGTGAACTAGTACTACTACTCATACTTTTCTACTCATAATATTAACATCAAAACAATAACTTGATTCACTATGAAGAAGATCCATATTTTTAGTCATCCTGTTTAGAGTCTAAGGATCATTTCAGAATGCTTTTAGTAATATAGCAATCTGGTACCCGCACAAGAGATATAAAACTTCTTGGTAAATGGCTAACTGGCTTAATGTGGGCAAAATTGTGCACAAGCATCAACCACTGACTATAAAAGTATCACACACAGCATCTATATTTAAATCAGAGCTGTAAGTCTTTGATTCCAAAGACTTAAGGATCTTCAAGTGACTCACTTGTTGGTCCTCAAAGGAGAGTGGGAATTGGTGGCTAAAATGGAGGGAACTTAGGACTTTCAATGGAGTGCTGTTTGGGTACACCGTACTGATAGTATCCTCACTAGGACTTCTGGCTAGTGTTGTTATTTATTTGAATCCTCTAACATTAATTCTTTACATATGACTAAACTCTCTGGATTTACAATTTGTATTTACCTCTAGGGTCACCTTTCAATGGATCCAAATGGACATTCGTTTACTTCTTCCTCAGTTATGACTTATTCCAAAGTAGGAGATGAACCACCAAAGGTTTTCCAGGCCTCATCTCAAACCCGACAGGCTCCAGGAGGAGTAAGTAGTTTCTAAGCATTCTTGGAGCTTTATAAGGTTGCGGAATGATAGATTACCTACATAATTATTAACATTTAATCTGATACATCGGGTGTGGGGAGAAAACCCATGTCACTATGAAAAACAATAAAGCTAAAGGTATTTACTTAAGACATTTTTTGTCTCCTCCGCCCCCATCCCTGCCCCAGATGCCTTTTTTTCATGTAAACTTCTGTTGGTGTTTATTACCTTTATGTGTTGACAAGATAGACAGACACTAAAAGAAGTCTTTGTTCCATGAAACAAATGTCTACCTGTAATTTATATTTGTAGTAAATCAATTTTTTTCTAACTTATAACTTTTGAAGCGTACAAAAAGGATATTGAGCATAATATAATAAATATCCATATTTTTTCAAATCATAACATTTTCTCTCTTTGCTTCAAGTTGCCTCTTGTTTTGTTTTCTTTTTAAGCAAAAAAACTTTGCAGATGCAATTAAAGCGCCCAGTGCTTTCCTCTTTCTTTGGTCCCCTTTCCCTTTCTCCTTCCCCCAAAGAGAACCATTTTCCTGTACCTGGAAGTTATCATTGTCATGCATGTTTTTACAATTTTATTACTTATATATGCTTCATAAACAACATAATGAATTATTTTACAGGTTTCTAAACTTTATATAAATGGTTTCATATTACATGTGCCCTCTGCAACTTGACTTTGCTCAATAATATGCTTCCAAGATTTATTTAAATTGATATGTGTAAATCTGGTTTCTTTCATTTCTTAATAGTATCCAAAATATGAATATACTACAATTTTTAAATCTATATTTCTACTGATAAATATTTATGTATTCCTTATTTTTCACAAACTCTGGTATAAAAGTTCTCATTTCTCCATTTCCTTGTTAGTACTTAGAGTTTAAAAAAATTAAATTTACCTAATGGGTATGAGTAGTTCATTTTTTAGTTCTTACATATAAGGCATGCCTTGTAATGACGCTTTTGTAACAATACAGCTAATTCATCTGAGACATTTTAGTTTTAACTTTACTATAAGTGACATACATCTTAAATGTAAACACAATATAAATGTGGATGGCCCACAGCAAACCATGTTAATAGTTTTTGGCTCTCATAAATATTCTAATAACCCACAGAGTTCATAAGTGAAAGCCAACAGGTTCAAGCCCAGTAACATGACTGCTGTTACTTGCCCGTACTTGTAGGAATGCTAGCATGTACTCCCAACCATTACATCGTCAATGGCAATGTTGAAGGCACTAAGTTTTATATGATTAAGTTATTCTTTGTTTTAATATTTGATTACAGTTTGGAAAAAGGTTAGATTTTATTGGTTCTATTTGTCTTAAGTATATTAATTCTAAGCAGTTCAAGAAATATCAGAGAAATTTTACAAGTTAGTAGTGGAAATTAGTATCTATGATTTTTAGAATAGTAGATTTATGATTTTATATCTATAGGTAAATAGGACATAAGGAGTTTCAAATGATATCCATTCTACATATATTTAAATAATAGCTAATTTTTACTTTTTTTACTTTTACAGATAAAGGAAACTAGGAGAGCATTGAGAGATTCTGATAGTGGACTAGAAAAAATGGCTGTTGGTCATCATCTTCATGACCGAGCTCACGTCATTCAAAAGTCAAAGAACAACAAGACTGGAGATGAAGAGGTCAACCAAGAGTTTATCAATATGAATGAAAGTAAGTTATCAAAGAAAATAACGTCCTCCCTCTTAAAGTTAAAATAGCAGCTGTACTGGTAGAACTTGATGACTATTTTTTGTAGAAATATTTCATAAGATACTCTTTTGAGGTAATTTATGAAAAATTGTGTAGGGAATGCTTTATCAAAGTAATAAAATTATGGTTTTATTGTTTCATAGTATATCTACTTTTATAGTAATTTTTGGTAATGCTGAGTATCATTTATTTTTTATTTTATACTTGGAAAATGGAATATTTTGAATTGTTACTTAATAAGGCTCATTAGACACAATGAGTTTTAAATGTTTCTGATTATCAAAGAAGTACATTTGAAAAGTATAAAGATGTATAAAGAAAATTAAAATTATCTATAATCTCAACCCAAAATAACTATTATTGTTTTAGTGTATTTCTTCCTAGTAGTTTTATATATATAAACCTATATACTTTTGCAAAATCAGTTTTTTACTATCTATATAATATACATTGTGCTTACTTTAATTCATCATTATAATTGTGAACAGTCACCTATGATGTTTTTCAAAAAAATTCTAAATGTTTACCTAAAAATTTTATCATGAATAGGCCAAAATTTATTTAAACAGTTCTGTATTGTTGAGCACTTAGGCTTTATTTATATAGATAAGATTTTAATTTCTGGCATTGTTAGAAGTATATATTATATATAATATATAATATGTCATATATGTATCAAGTAAATCTTTTCCTTTTCTAGATTTATTATTTATTCTTCAGTACATATATTTACTTTCAGTATCCTAGCTCTTCTCATTGTAGTTTAAAGTTATATTCATCTTCTGTTTTCAGAAGTATTTTAAATAAAAATGTGTTATCATCATAAAGGGTTTAAATTATTGTATCATTTTAGAAAAAGAAATTCTCTGAAGTTTGGAGTTCAATAAAATTATTCTTATGCAATGAGATGGAAGCCACAACAACTTAATCTTTCTTTAATTTTAACCTTTGTAATTTTCTCATATTTAAATACATACAGAGTACTTCACAATAATTAACCTGTTGAAAAATTTAGCGAAGGAATACATTATTATAAAGGCAATTTGAGAGAACAAGTATTATCATTTATCTGTTGTTGTTGTTATAGAAGTCAGATTACCTACTTCATAATAATATAAATTGACTGTTGAGATGAGTAACCTGTCTTAGGAAGTTGAGGCCAAGTTACAAAGATAAATGGTGAGATTATTAGGAAGTACTAGCCACAGGAAGAGTGTCCATCTATAGAGTGAAAGGATGATCACTATGAGAGGACCTAGGAAGAAAGGCTATAAATCAGTGTAATTGAGCCAGGGGGTCCATTGGATATAATAATATGATATCTAGGCAGGTGTATGAAAAACCAGATTATCAACAGCCAAATTATCAATAAGAATATGAGAGGAACAAACAAGAAAAGGACATCTTACCCTGAGTCAGAGACCTTTATATTTGAAACAGGTTTCTGCCTCTACTTTTTCTTATTTTAATAATGTTTTATTTAACATATACATCTGAAATATATCAACATGTAATCATATAAATATGATTGATGAACTATTTTATGCTTTCTTTTTCACACTACATTTAGATAACTTACATTTCAAGTGCTCAATAGCCACATATGGCTAGTGGCTACCATACTGGACAGTACAGGTGTAGGCACCTCCCCAGTCTGGGAAATAATATTTGAGTATGATCCTGCCTCTGTCTTGAGTTTAGGCTGATGGTAACATCAGGCTAAAATGAAGTGTGTGGGGAGCAAGGCATTTACTGACAGTTGATACCTTAATACTTACCCTTATTTTGATATTTAATGTAGGTGATGCTCATGCTTTTGATGATGAATGGCAAAATGAGGTTTTGAAGTACAAACCATGGGGACAATGTCGCAATCTAGAAAACACTAGGATGCGGAGTGTTGGTCATGAGAATTCAGGATCCAGATCCCGGGAACTTAAAAGAAGGTAAAAGTTATTTCTAAAATAAATTGTATTTTTAAAAGAAGAACTGGAAAAAAAGTTACGTAATTTTACTTCTGTTATCAAGAACTTCTGATTAACATCCAAATTGTTTATATCAATATCTTTTGCAAAAGTTGTAATTTTACATTGTATCTGAGATTCCACGCAAATTTAATTTTGTATCTGAAAACAAACAATATTTTAAGATTATATGATCAGTAGTCACTCACTAACAAATTATGTTTCAGAACTTGGGAGCTAAAATCTTCCTAAGGAAAAGTGATATGCTATAATGTATTTATTCTTGGGAAACAGATTTTAATCTGGTTATTGTAGGAGTCATACATTTTATATCAGGTAAAGATATTGGTATCTAGAGGTATGATAAAGGGAAAGGGTCTCTATTTGAAAAGCTTAACAAAACTTCCCTAATAAGTCAAAAATCAGCCTTTAATGGTAAATGCATTTTTAGACACTTATATAATATGTAACAATATCTGTATTAGATATTTGGGGAAAAATTTTGCAAAAACTTTAGCCTCCTTTGGAATTACCCTTTGGAATAGCTATGAAATATAAATGTGCCTACACTATACCTTAAAGATTATAGAGATTTTTATGCATTTAGTATATATTCTACAGTTAAATTTGACTTGTTTCTCTCAGAAAAAACATTGAGAACAATACCTAATTCCTGTTGAAATCACACGAGAGAGAGAGAGAGAGAAAGAGAGGGAGAGAGAGGCCTCACAAGGTCTTAAAACAAATCTGTTCTAGGCTGTAAAAGTAAAAGGTGGAAGGTTTCACAGAACCAGCAGTGGACAAGTGGGTATCAAGTTAATCAGAAGCCTTGTGCAGAATTTCATATGCTAGCATTTTTTATTTTAAAATACATTTTTAGGAATTTAGAGCCCTAATCCTTCTGTAGAAAATGTGTTCCCATGTTAATTTTAGGTATTTGTCTCACTTTGAAAAGTTTATTGATAAAAAACTAACAATGGTAAGTTTACCTATGAAATCCAGGTCCCAGTTAAAGAAAGCATATTCATTATAGATGATCTATAAATCTGTGGTCTTATCAGTGACATTTTCTGTAAACTGGCACTGTGCAATAGAACTTTCTGAAGTGATTTTCTGCAGTGATGAAAGCGTTATCTATCTGTGCTGTCCAAAATGTAGCCACTGGCCGCATGTAGCTATTGAATCACACTTACAATGTGGTCAATGTGGCTAAGGAACTGAATTTAAAATCTTTTATTTTAATTAAATATAAATGATATCACTCGTGGCGACCATGTTGGACAGCCCAGTTAAACTGTGAACAGATTCTGCAAACAGATTTAAGTCTGTCTCAGAAAAGCAGCTGTTGCTCCCTTAAATGTTAAATGAACTAGTCTGCCATATGTTTTTCAAAACTATGAAGGAACTGTTAAAACTTTCCTTAAATTACAGTGGTTTTTAACATGTTTGTATTGATTTAAAAACCATTGGCCATTTAAAGAATGGTATTAATGTTTATATGTATATTTCTCAGGGAGAAACATTATCAAAGTCCAGCCATTGAACATGGAAGAAGATCAAATGTTTTTGTGGACAAACTCAACATCAAAGGATCACCTGTGAAAATCAACAAAAAATAAATAGCCTTGTGTTTGATTTGTTTAGTTTTGGTTGTTTTAATAAAGTAATGGTGCTGGGTAATACATACAAGACCAATATCTTGTTAAATCAATACTGTACTTAGCAACTTTTTTCTGATATGTTCTCAATGTTCTTGGAAGTGCTAGCTTTATATTGTCCCAACTTTAGAAACTTTGATTTTTGACAATGTGACAAACTTGTTAAACATCTTATCAAACTCTGCTTTCTCAGCGATTTTCCTATTGGCTATGTATACTTTCATATATTCAAGATTGAATGTGGAGCTAGTTACATCCTATATAGTTATAAGAAAGTGAAATGTTAAACAATAGTCCCAATTTTTACTAATGCTACACTAAAGTCATGTTACTAAAGGTTAAAATTACTTAGTTCAAATTTTATAATGTGTTATGCGACCAGCTAGCTTAAAGATCTTTAAAAAATAAAGCAAAATTATACTGCACTGTTGTATGAGAAATTGTTTTGATGAAAAAAGAACAATCAAATGGTTCATTATCAAAGAAATATTTTAAATTGTTAAAATACATGAGTTTTCTTTTAGTTTCTTTAGACAGTTTGTTCTGTTTTGTTCCATATACATTCTTAACATTTATCAGACTTTACGTTGACCTTTCTCTTTAATTTCTTAAAGTAGCATATTTCTGCTCTCCTTTCCACAAACAGCTTCATCTATCTCCTTGGTTAACATTCTGAAGTTGGGAGTGTCCTTGGAGAAACTCTGCTCAGCCTTTTTGTGACATTTAGAAAAATGCATTTGGTATTCTGCAAACCTGAATGATTGATTGTCTCAAAATTTCTTAGACAGATGATGTGTGTGTTTGAGCAAGGTACTTAATAATTCTATTGCTTCCTTTTTAATTATACCATTTAAAAAATCAGCTCTAGTGTTTTTATTCTAGAATTCAAGCATTAATCCATTTTTATAAGAGTTAGATTTGGAATTTATTAGAATATAAAATCTTCACTCTTAAGTCTTTGTTGTTTCAAGGGGGAAAAAAAAGAAAATCCATTACCACTCTTTAATCCTAGTATCTTTCTTTTTTAACTTGGAAGTAGAATTATGTCATCATGCTTATCATCTTCTAATTTTCTTTATCATATCCTATTAATTTTACTAGTCAGTGTTTCATGCCTTTAGTCACGAAAATAAGATTCGTATGTTTCAAGTAATTTTTATAACAAATTGAGCATGTATTAGTTAAAGATGTTAAAACTTTTCTTTTATGCATACTTTAGTGTACTAATAACATTACTTTACTACATAGTGGGAAATTGTCATAAGGCATAAATTTTAAAGAACACCTTGGTATAAATTCACTTGATAGAGTGGGATTCCAAGAGTAAACACTGTAATTATTCTCCTTTTGCCTAAATCATTACACTAACTTGTATCATTATATTCATGTATGAAAATGCTTTAATAATTGTACTTAAAACAGTATAACTTCAGTGCATCACATAGCACTTAAAGATTTCATGAATACTTTTTTCCTCCCAATTTGTCTACCATAAAATAAAAAACTGAATTAAGTTATACACATATATAATTTCTTCTTATCTCACAGTGCTTCCTAAGGGGTCACTTGACATATGGAGATTAAATGTCAATTTTTTATGTTCATATCATGCTGAATTAACTTTTTTCCAGAATTTATTTTTAACAAAATGCTGAAGTCAGCCAGTATTAAAAAGATGTTTCTGTCTAGCTTATAGTTCATATAATTACTTTTTCTTTATGGAAAACCATTGCTCTTTCTAGAACTCCTGGTCTTTGGAGAATGTAAGGATATTAACAATTTGGTGAATGTGGCTTTGACAATAAGACCAGGTTGCATTGCTTAGGCTCCTTGCCACCTGAGAGAGTTTCCTGGTGCTAGCAGTCTCAGGGACAGGTTTTCATTGCTCCGTGCTTTACCATCACAGGGCAGTGGAAGGAGCACACTGGAGTCGGATGGTGCCCTGCATGTGCCAGTGTGATAGTATTTGGAGGTGACAGCTTTGGGAGGTGATTAGGTCATGATGGTGGAGCCCTCATGAATAGGATCGTGCCTTTATAAAAGAGACCCCAGAGAGCTCCCTTGCCCTTTCTTCCATGTGAAGATGGAGTGAAGTTGGCTGCCTTCGAACCAGGAAGGCGGATCTCACTAGACACTAAATCTCCTGGCATCTTGCTCTTGGACTTTAACCCCTAGAACCATGTGAAATAAATTTCTGTTGTTTATAAACCACCTGGTCTATGATATTTTAGTTATAGCAGCCTGAATGAACTAAGACAGCGATCTTAGATGGATCAGGCCAGGACAATTTGGAGATTCTACTGAGGCTTGACCCTGGACCCTTACTGCAGTGAATAGCACCTTAAATTTGGCAATAATGTACATATTCGAGACTTCTTGAGCCTCCTCTGTCCCTGATTACATGAGTTTTGCAGTAAATCTGCATTCTGATGACCTCTTTGGCCCTAATGTAATGCTTATTATTATCTCCCGTGGTTTTGGGGTTCTGATCAGACTTCAGTGTCCTCTGATGAATTTGGCTTTAAACACCACCTCCTATATTCTATCTCAGATTATTTGTATGTGAAAACTCTCCTTAGTCCTGTCTTTGTATGAGAAGTTTGCTTTGGAAGAGACCTACCCATCCATGTTGCTTTCTAACCATGTGTTTCTTAGGTTAGTAGTCAGCCTGAGATGAATACTGCAGTGTATTACATTTCACTCAACATCACACAATTTTTTATGAATTTGCAGCTAATAGATTTGTACCACCACCTGGCTTAACTTTAGCAAGGAATCATAGTGACCGCTTTGGGACTTGTTGAAGAGTACTTTCACTTGAGAGGCATCTTAGAGCACAATACCAAAAAAACAAACAAACAAAATCTCAGGAAGAGAGCCTTTGCGTTATTTATCTAAAGAGCCTACTTTGTTTATGTAAAAGACTGCCCATCTTTTATTTCCATGTTTCAGGGCTATTTAACTATTTGGCTTATATTTAAACTCCTCTCTCCGTGAAGGATAATTAGCCTTTTACAAGAATATGTTCATATTTGCATTATTGAATTAAGTAAATAAGGATGCCATTAGATTGAGGTAACTTTAATGCTCTAGAAGCCCCTGTGAGCAAAGCAAAAGCTGAGCCCATAATGCCTCAAGGTTGAGAAATTAAAACCCAAAGACACCCAATCACAAATAGGCTTGAATTAGGCTTTCCAAAGTAAGGCAGTTGCTAAGCTTTAGCTAATTAAAGAATTTCCTTGCTCTGCTTCTGCCTCTTCTCTGTAAAAGTCTTCCCTAGTTCCCATTGGTGGAACCCTCCTAACCACTGAATCGATTTTGCTCAAACTCACATTATTTAATATGCCTCAATTTATCTTTAACAGTATAAAGCTTGCTCTAGCTCACCTTTTTTCCTGTTCCTATAGTTTCTTCCCTTTGAAAAATTTCAATGATAAATTCAGAAAAAATTCTGTTATGTGCAATCTAGAAATATTAGTCCAAATAAACAGTCTGGAGGGTCTGCAGTAAAAAAGTCAAATTATTTGTGCTTCTTTTGCATAAAGTGTGGACAAGTGAAATTAATAGCTTTTGTTATGGTTATAAGAAGAAAGGTTTAACAATAATAGGAGCTTTTAAATATTTAATTATGAGTACAAGGGTATAAAGTATATTTTTTAAAAAGCTTTACTAAATATTTCTGATAAGTGATGGACTTGGGCAAAGTAATGAATGAATGTTTAAAGTCAACTACATGTCTTTTCCAGGTTTCTTTACATAAATTCAATGTTAATAAAATATTCTAGTTTGTATAAAATTGAGGTTGAACTCATGATTTCAGCTTCCTAAATTTCCTATATTGATCTTATGGATCAAATAAGTTATTGACTCCACCAATTGTGTAAGATTACAAAATATAAAATGGTGTTTATCCAAATAAAATTGTAATATAGCTGTTTTTTAAAGGGGTTTAATCTTACAAAATTATGATAACAATTAATTATAAGGACAATGTATGAGCTAAAATTTTAATTTTTCACATTCTTAGTTAACTTTTCAAAACCTTAGAAAATCTAAAATTAGTCCTTGGTTACTTGGACAATTTCTAAGTAGAAATGATACAAATCTTACTAAAGATAGTTTTAATTTATCTTTATTTTTATACATTATAAAATGACTGAATTAACAGAATATGCAAATGCTTTAGATTATATTATATATGTGTATTTTGCCACTTTAAAACAACAGATAGTCTTTAATATGTAGCCATAAAAATCGAGCTAGACAATGCTTGATTTTTTGTCTTTCAGTTTTCTCTGTGGCAAAAACACAAGATGATTACTTTGGTTAAAAGTGATATTAATAAAAATAATTAATATACTTGATATAATAATTACAGAAAATATGAATATATATACATGCACACAATAATGAGTATGAATTTTTACTTAAGGAAATTTTGTTAAAGTGATAATTTCAGTGTAATAGATATATTGCTTTATTTAACATAATTATATCTTTAAAATCTTTTAATTTTATTACCTTTTACATAATTATGTGTTTATATTTTTAGACAAATATGCAGAAGTTTATAAAAATAAAATTTTAAAGTTTATAAATGAAAAAGTTTACTTAAAAGTATATTCAACATTAATTAATTTATTCATCAACGTGGCTTACAAATCCTTTATTGCAAATTAATACATGAATGGTATACAAAAAGTAAATTTGAAATTCATCATTGAGTCTCTGATTTTTCTTGCCCCTTGCAATTTTCAGATTTCTATTTATTTGACCTTATTTATTCATTTAAGAAATATTTATTGAGCACCTAGCATATGCAAGGAGATACAGCATTTAACAAAACCAAATCACTGTCCTTGTGGAACTGAGATTCTCAATGGGAGTCAGACAATAAACGGGTATGTAAAATATCTAGATATATTTAAGAAGCGCTCTGAAGGAAAACCAAACAGCATGAGAAGATAGAAAGTGGGGAGGAGCTTGCTGTTTTAGAAGAGTTGAGCAGGGAACAACACCTCACTGATAGAGGCTCTTTGAACAGAAAGAAGAAAGTAAGGGAGAAAAACACGCAGGTGTTTGGGGAAAAGCAAAGACTGGTCTGTTATGTGAGTATCGGCAAGGAGGCCAATGTGGCTGGAGAGAAGGGCAAGGGAAATTGAGTAACTTTGGGTTAGCTGTTCAAGCAGAGTCTTATAGGAACTTCCTCTGAGAGCAGAGAGGCCATTTCAGATTTTTAAAAATTTTAGTTATGAAAAATTTCAAACAGACAAAAGTAGAGATAAAATCAACAATGAATTCGCTGGATGGCGTGTTTTCAGCAGAGAAATGACATGATCTGGCTTAAAAGGACCCTCTAGTTACTGGGTTGAAAATAGACTGAACGGCAGCAGGGGCTATTAACAGCAATGCTGTTAAGATGGCAGTGCTTGAGATGGGGAGAAGAAGCAGGTTCTGAATCTATTTTTGAAGGTAGTGCCAAAGCATATGCTGACAGATAAGGGGTGTCAAAAAGTGGTGGCAAAATGACTAACATTTTTGGTATGGGCAACTCAAAGAATAGAGTTCCCATTTACGCAATGAAGACTGTGAAAAGATCTGGGAGGAAGATCAGAAACTCCTTTTTGGACATACTAAGTTTGAGATGTCTCTAAGAGATCTTAGTGGAATCATTAAGGATTCTGTCCTCCATATGGACCGGGCATATAATGTTTAACATCGAGCAATGACAATTGCTAGTTCATTACTTTTCCACGTTCTTTTCATGTCATGTCCTACAGATATTTTTTATATTTGTAACAGTATAGATAACAATTTTGAGGGTTTTTTAACATTTCTCCACATTGTTATATCTGCAAAAAAAAAAATCCACATTTAAAGGCTGCATCTTTCTGGGAGCTTGCAAAAGATTGACTAGCGCCACAAAGCGGCTGCAGTTTCTCTTCCAAGTCGGGAGAGGGCGCGTGGTCGGCGGAGGATGCTGTTCTGCTCGGAGACCCGGAAGCTTCTCCTCATTTTTCCTTCTCTTTCCTTCTCCGCGTCTTTCGCCCCGGAAGTGCTCTTCCGGCACTGATTGCCGGCGTGACTTTGAACACTCATACTGTGGAGCGGGTGGCTGAGCGGGTAGCTGAGCGGACCCAGAGCCTCGGGGACTTCTCACGTGTTCTGCGCTTGCCATGAGGGTCTTGGGAGCAGCCGCCGCTGCGGCTCTGGGGCGCGGGCCGCTCCCGCGGATCCCCGCCACCCTGGGCTGGCAGGGAAAGCAGGTATTAGTGCCCAGATAGGCGAAACCGAATCAGGGACTGTCCCCGGGACTTTGCGGCCCTTCGGGGCAGGGAAGTGGTAGTGACACCCATTCTCTCCCTGACACTTCCTTGCTGACAGCCGAATACAAGTAGTGCCTCAGTGCTGAATAGCTAGCTCCTCGCTACCTTCACAACTAACTGCATGTTACTCTCATGAGCAGCTTCTCGGTGCCCTGGGAGGCTGGACAGGCCTCCGATTTGTGGTAAAGCCTCTTATTTTTGATATACCTTAAAGGGAAGAAACGACTGGAGTGAAAGTCAAGACAGTTGAAAAATTAATGTGTTCAGGGCTCGAACGCGGGGCTTCTGACTCAAGTGCTCTTTTTACTATAGTGTGTCGTTGGGCTGACTGCCCCCTTTTTCAGCCGACCCTGGGTTATTTAATTTGGCGTTCGAACCACTCGATTCTTTTCTGTGGTCTTGTTTCTGCTTTTTGCGGGGGGCGCAGAATGGTGTAGGATTAGGTAGGACTTGAGCTTTTCCTGTCCCGCCAACCTCATTTGCTTTGCTTGTTGGTGTCTTGGAATCTAATCAACTAAGCGCCTGTCACTCGGGTCCCATTTACTATTTTACCCATCTTTTCCAAGGTTTTCTGCTTGCTTTTTCCCTGGAGGGGCTTCGGTGCATTTTGGATGTACAGTCCTATGGGAAGAGGTATATTGTGTCTTGATTCCATAAAATGAAGAATTCACTTCTCCCTCGATTAAAATAAAGTTTTTTTAAAATGTCATTGTTTTTGTGTAGGAGAAATTAGAAACCTTTTGTGGGCTTCCTTGGAGCTGTTAGCACCACTACGTAAAGCATATAAATCCTCAAACATCCTTGCTAGCTGTGAACTACAATAAGAAAGAAGGGAGAAAAAATTAATCTAAAATTTAAACAGAAAACTTTATTTCTTGTTGGGAGCTGTCCTTCAGATTTTATCAGCCCAGAGGTATATTTTCAAACCTGTAACATTCAATAAAAGTATCTGCCCCTTTAATTTATTTATTTGACTATGTCTTTCCTGATTTATTTATTTATTTTTTAGAATGTATCTTTTCTATCTCTCTTGTAACAAGTCTTTTTTTTTAGTTTAGTTGCAGGTTGAGACATTTACTCTTGATTTTCCAGGCTATCTAATATACTTTCTTGGAGAAAAGATGCCTACCAAACCCATTCTATTGCCTGTTTCTTGTTAACATTGTTGGTAAGTGCATTGAATTCAGCTTTCTTATTTTTTCAGGTTAATTGGAAGGTCTGCCGATGGTGTTCATCAGGGGTGATCCCTAATGAAAAGATACGAAATATTGGAATCTCAGCTCACATTGACTCTGGGAAAACTACGTTAACAGAAAGAGTGCTTTACTACACTGGCAGGATTGCAAAGATGCATGAGGTATGTGGTTCATGTTGATTTCAAATTTGTTAGAGCTTGGTTTTAATTGTTTCGTAGTTGCGATTTAATAAACTTCACAAAACCTGAGAGATTTAAAGAATGGTAACAGTTCATCTTTAGTCAAAAACATATCACAAACTAGATAGCTCAAGTAGGCTTGAAATGTTGCTCTGAGGACTTGATATCTGGAGACCATCACTGTGGGTATCCTGAGTAGATGTCTTTTGAGAGTGTTAAGTCCAGATGATGTATTCTTAAGCAGCCATTAAAATAGTATTTACATAATTTTTAATGTTATGGAGAGGTGTTTATAATGTTAAGTAGAAAAAGGGTTTAAGATTGTATTACTATGAGCTTAACACTTAAAAGACACATATATCAGAAAAAGATTAATAAGAAAATCTTAGCACTCCCCTGAAGAAATTACGTATCGAGTAACTTAACTCTTCATTTAAAAATATTTCTTCAGATGAAGATCATCTTAAATCACTTACTTCAAAAGTTGAATCCTTCCCACCCAGGCCTCAAAATCCACATGTAGCAGAGCAGGGAAAAAAATCTGTTCTCTGAGCATCTACTCACAGACTGGCACAAGGCTGGTGGGCAGGAGCAGTACAGAGGAGCAAGGATGGCTCTAAGTCTGGGTGATTGCTCTATGGTAGCAGTTGCTGAGAAGGGCAATGAAAAAGGAGGTAGGCAGTTAATAGAGGGCAAAATCTGTAATCGGTTTTCTGTTTCATGAGATGATATGGTTTGACAAATCTAGTTTATATGAAAGTTGCATCAATTAACTACCTGTGTTCTGGTTCCATCTCAGTAAAGATTTCTTCGTTCTTGGAATGCAGGGACAGAGAGATCCTAATTGCTCTGCTTGTTTTTAGGTGAAAGGTAAAGATGGAGTTGGTGCTGTCATGGACTCCATGGAACTAGAGAGACAAAGAGGAATTACTATTCAGTCGGCGGCCACCTATACCATGTGGAAAGATGTCAATATCAACATTATAGACACTCCTGGTGAGCTCAGTTCTTGGTTTTATTGTACCTTGTTTTGGCAGCAGCATTTAGTTCTTTACTATGATGTAGCTCATTTTTGAATATCGAATAGTACTCAAAAGTGTGACTGAATTCCTATTAGAGAAATCTGACTTGAACCTAGAGCATCTCATCCTTTTGTGGTACCCCTGGAATATAGTTCCAGTAAATTATGAGAAGGAAGGTTCTTGCTTTTTAAATTGCAGCTGATTCAAAAGGTGCCGGTGCCCTTGCATCTTTTTGAAGTGATCTTGTTTGGCCCCTGAACCTTACGGTGAGTGAATGGTATTGGTGGCTTACAGAATCCATATTCTTTTTGTATAAGAAGACTCACATAATGAGCAGAAATACAAAAATTTTTAATTGTGCGTGTTATTAAAATTCAGACTGCTCTTTAAGACTGTCACACACTTCTGTGTCTCATTTAGGGCACGTGGACTTCACAATAGAAGTTGAAAGGGCCCTAAGAGTTTTGGATGGCGCAATCCTTGTGCTCTGTGCAGTTGGAGGGGTGCAGTGCCAGACCATGACCGTTAATCGTCAGATGAAGCGCTACAATGTTCCATTTCTAACTTTCATTAACAAACTGGACCGAGTGGGCTCCAACCCATCCAGGGCCCTGCAGCAGATGAGGTACTGAACCTTAGAAAGAGCAGAGGGAGCGTGATGATCTGAACAACAGACCTTCTATCCAGAAGGACGATTAATTGAATATCATTAAGCTTTATCCTTGTTTTTTTTTTTTTTTAATTTATATATGTGAGTGACCTATCTTAGTAAATAGAACCCTAAAGTCAGTAATTTGGTTTGTGATCTCATCAACTACCTTCTCTGTAAAATGAGGGGAAATATGACTTAAATTATAGGGAGGTTGAAGGTGAATTGAGAAAACAGTCCAGCATTTTATACTGCTTTGCTATAATTTGAGAAGTTATAAAGTAGATTCTAAAAGTAGTTTGTGTTTATTTAGACAAATCTAGAAGATCATCTTCAGTTTTAACCTTTACTTGAGAAATTTTAATGAATGCCCTGGAGTAGAATGCTAGATTCCCTTGCTTTCATATGATAACGTGTGCTAAGACAACAGTACCACTTCCTTTCTGTACCATATATAACCTGGTGATATTTATAGCATGTTATTTTGCACAATTCTGTATATTTGACATGACCTTTGCAAAGAGTCGATTTCACTTTTCACCTTTTGTAGATGTGTAAATGGAGCTGTAGAGTTCTACTCAGGTTCCACAGGACAGAGCTGATAGATACAGGCAGCAAGGTTTGTCATAGTGGAAAGACCAAGAGTGATGTGTCCATTTTGTTGTTGAGGAACTATAAGTGACCATATTGCTGTGTGCACTTTGATGAAAGTGATGTATTTGAGAATAGGAGAGCAAAATTTTTCTTCATTTGGTATTTGTAGTATTTTCTTGGTAAAATGAAACATTTTCACTTTTTATCTTTATTTACTTGTGGTTGGCAATAGAAGGACTGTTTCTACAAAGTCTTTTTCTGAATTCCAAGAAAATTCTCTTTTAGCATTTATGTGACCACTTTGGTTTGCTCCACTCCCAATTACCTGCTTTCTCATTTTGTAGCTCCCATTAATCAGATTTTGAAACTTTTGATCTGGCCTCTGAGTCTTAACTTTTCTACCATACTTTCTCATACTTTCTGTCTCCTCATTTTGCACTAGGTTATGAGAGAATTCTTGAGGTCAGTCCCTCAGCTCACTAATCTGATATCTGCATCTCTTCTGTTATTTACCTATTTTTTCTTTTTAATTTCAGCAATTATATAGTTAATTTCCATAGACTTTCTGTTTTATTACAACATCTTTATTAACATAGGTAATTCCTTCTCAGATCTTTACATTTTATTTTCTTCTAGTAACTATCCTTGGAGGTTAGTAGTATTTTCTGAGCCCATACCTCTCTTTTAAGCTATTGTTTCCTTCAGATATTTGGTGATTCCTGGTTTTATATCCATAGGTATAAATAGGTACCTACAGTCTAGACTAAACAGTAGCTAGAGCATGTTTTTTCTTGAGTAAGAATCCCTGCCTGTGAGTATAACTTCAATTCAGTAGTTGTTCCTGACTAGAGGTACAGGCTAATAATGAATGTCTGGCTTTAACACTTTCAGAGTTTTCCCCTAAGAACTTTCTCTTTAGATTGCTGTACTCAGTTTCACTAGTCAGCTGATTCAAGAATGAGATGTTGGCATAGCTATCCCACCATCCTTTAATTTCCTGGTTAACCATCTGTTGACCTGTTCTTCCCCCTTCTGTTTCTGATCCAGGGTATTCTGGGGATCAGATGGGAAAACACTTAAGAGTTCTTTTTGTTGCCTAAATAGGGTTGTGGCTTCCTGAGCGTGATGAGTTTGGCTGTCAGTCTGTCTGTTCCATCTGCTTTATATCTTATGATGACACCCCTCCCAATTCCTCAACATCTGCCATTGATTTCTTTTTATATTTATTTTGTCATTTCAAAGGGATTTGGGGAGGAAAAAGGAGGTAAATATATGTATTTTTCTTTTTCAGGTCTAAACTAAATCATAATGCAGCATTTATGCAGATACCCATTGGTTTGGAGGGTGATTTTAAAGGTATTATAGATCTTATTGAGGAACGAGCCATCTATTTTGATGGAGACTTTGGGTAAGTATTAAAAATATACCATTAAAATCTTAGATTTTAAAAGGTATCAAAGAGAAGGGTAAAGATGAGTTCTTTATCCTCAAACACCTTTTTGAAATGTGGCTGGGAGAATATCCTTTAAGATGATTTTGTTTTAATGCCTTTAATCCTAGTTGCTTCTCATTTCGCTTAGTGTTCATTCCAAGGGAGAATATGTTACTTTTTGGCTGCTATATTTATATCACATTATGACATGCATAGTGTGGTGGAAGGAGGCCCACAACTTGGGCTAGTAATGTAATATTTGATTCATTCACTCATTCATTCATTAAACTGGGAAGAAAATAGGGCTCATAAATATTTACCTACTTCATGGGATTACAAAGACAAAAAGATTAATGTGTAAAAAGCAGTTAAAATTATACAGATATGGTTTGGGCAATACAAAAAGTAAATTGGTAACTGTTTGACATGGTATTTGGTTCATCAGTCAACTTTTGAGTGACCTTTGCTTACGAAGCACTATAATTGCCCAGTGGTTATCAAACTATGGCATTCAGAAAAGTCACCTGGAGAGCTTGTTAAAACACATTCTTGTATCCACCTTCAGAGATTCTGATTTAGCAGATCCAGGGTGGAGCCTGGAATGTGCATTCTGGGAAAGCTTCCAAGTGATGCTGATCATGTGAGGTCTGTAGACCAGACTCTTGAGTGACACTAATCTAGACAGTGTGGAGAGTCATAAATGACCCTTTGTTCTGAGGAGTGGCCCCAGTAGCCTGGCAGTTTCTCCAAAAGTACTTCTTGATTGGCTTCCTTCCTGTGCTATGGAACTGAGATTGCTCAT
This sequence comes from Eidolon dupreanum, assembly GCA_028627145.1. NCBI lineage: Eukaryota > Metazoa > Chordata > Mammalia > Chiroptera > Pteropodidae > Eidolon > Eidolon dupreanum. The sequence goes on from CM053507.1 coordinate 20,701,505, forward strand.
CTGGCAGGTGGGTAAAGGGTGTTGTGATCATTAACTGTAGAATATATCAGGCATCTTGTAAGCAGGTTACAAAATGGAGACTGTTCAGTGGATGAGGTATTTCTCACACTTCGTGTGGCAAGTAAGTAACGACAACAAAGTTTGTCTAATATTCCTTAGGATATAAGGCTCAGGAGAACAGGGATTTTTATCAGGTTTATCTAGGGCTATTTTCCCAGTCCTAGAGCTGCCTGGTACATAATAGGACTCAAAAAATACCTGTAAATAAATAAATAATTCTGCTTCCCCTGAAGGGCACAAGTTTCTGTATTCAAAAGTAGAGATTTTTAAACATTATTGTACATCGGAACCACAGATGGAACATCTTAATATGCCTGCCCCCTTTCCCAGTCCTTTACTACTGTGTATATGTATTTTGAAACGATTCCATAAATCAGGGGTCCCCAAAGTCCAGGCTGCAGACTGGTACCAGTCTGTGGCCTGTTAGAAAATGGGCTGCAGAGCAGGTGATGAATAGCAGGCAAGCGAGCGAAGCTTCATCTGTATTTCCAGCCGCTCCCCAGCACTAGCATCACCGCCTCAGCTTCACCTCAGTCATCAGGCATTAGATTCTCATACGAGCAGCGGTCCCTGATGCCAGAAAAGTCGGGGACTGCTGCCATAGCTGATTCTGACAAAAATCTAAGAACCAGGAAGCTTGCCAGGAAGGAAGAGATTAAACTCTAAAGGCTATGAAGAGTGTTTTTTAGGACTATTTACAGTTGGTTTTTACTTTTTTATTTAGGAATATGTTTTCTGAAAATATGTTTTGACATTCATTTCCATTAAAAAATACTTTGAAAACTTTCATACTAATATTTCTAAATATCAAGTGTATCTATTTGGTTTTGTATATTTTGTTTGTGACTCTTACCTATTTGACCCATAGAAGAATGGAGAACTGGGGCCAAGGCTGAAATATCTGTCATATTAAGTAACCTTTTTTTACTACAAAATTAGAGTATTCTGTGTTAAAATTTGTATGATTGGGTTTGTTAATCACCGAAAGGAATAAAGTCAGGTCTCTAAACCTGTTTGTAAGAGACTGATGTTCTGATTAATTTGGTTACTAGAATTTTCAGGTGCTCAGGCTGGCTTTGAATCTTGGCTCTTCCATTTACTAGTAATACAACCTGGAGCAATTTGTTTTGCCTGTTTTGCTTACTATATGTCTGAATTTTAAAGATAACCATTAGTCTTATTTGCCATATTAATGCAAAAGTATCAGAGCTCTTTCTCATCAAAAAAGATAGTTTAGCCACTAGTTTAACTTTTGCACTGGTGCTTTGTATATTTAATTGAATATCCTTAAAGTACCAAAAAAAAAAAAAAAAACCATTTGTTTTCTTAGTCAGATTGTTCGATATGAGGAAATTCCAGCAGAATTCAGGGCAGCTGCAGCTGACCACCGGCAGGAGCTGATTGAATGCATTGCTAATTCAGATGAGAAGCTTGGTGAGATGTTCCTGGAGGAAAAAATACCTTCAATTTCTGATTTAAAGGCAGGTGCTCTCAAAATGAGTACTATTTAACAAGAAATAGTGGGTTTGGTTTTTGTTTGTGGTGTGGGGACATGATGCTTTTATGCATGGGTTTTATTAATGAAATTGTAAAATTTATTAAACAATTGATTTCTTCAAAACTTACTTGATATAGCATATTACTTTTTTTTTAAGTGATGAGTTATATAATATCTTTAAATGGGAAAGGAATCCTAGTTTGTTCTAGAAAAAAAGATAAATAGCCAGCCTCTTGGATATATCCTTACTCAGAAGAAAGAAGATAAATCAGAAATATCACAGCAATAACTATTAAAAAAAAAAACAAAAAAATCAGTTATTTAAAAGTTTTTAAACAGATGATACTTTCATATGGTTTAAATATTTAAAAAGTATTCAAAGGTACACAGCAAAAAAATCTCTCACCCATCTCCCAGCTGCCTGGTTCTCTGCCCCCTCCTCATTATGGTAGCTAGTTCATAGTGGCTGGTGTATCTTTCAAGAGATTTTTTTTTGGTATGACTTTTTCCTCTATTTTACACAATTAACATATTGTTTTATACAGTTAGCATACCATTTACACTGTCCTATGTGTGTCTGTTTTCTATGTGTGTACATATTTTTTACTAATTGAAAATTAGTGACATTCCAAGAATGTTGAAACCAGCTTTCTAGGCCTGAAAAAAAAAAAACCTCATTTTTTTCTTTTTTTTTTTTAAATTTTTTTCCTTAAGTCATAGAGGACCTGATTCTAGTCTTTACTAGAGCCAATACTCTCTAGAGTATTAATTCATTTTATTTGTTGGTTTGTAATTGATCTGAAACAAAGTATAATTTTTAAGATAACTAATCATTAATTTTTTTTCTTTTGTAGCTTGCAATCCGAAGAGCTACTCTAAATAGGGCATTTACTCCAGTCTTTTTGGGAAGTGCCTTGAAGAACAAAGGAGTTCAGACTCTTTTAGATGCTATTTTGGAATACCTTCCAAATCCATCTGAAGTCCAGAATTATGCTATTCTCAATCAGGAGGAGTAAGTCTTGGAAACTGATTCTTCATGTTACTGCACAGGGTGATGTGAAGTGTGCTGTTGCTCCAGCAGCATGGAGGGGGTCCACCATTCTTCCCCACCAACTCAGTAAAGCAGGGGTTTCCAGTCGCTGGGCCGTGGACTGGTACTGGTCTGTGGCCTGTTAGGAACCAGGGAGCACAGCAGGAGATGAGCAGCAGGCGAGGGAGCGAAGCTTCATCTGTATCTGCAGCTGCCCCCTGGCACTAGCATCACTGCCTCAGCTCCACCTCAAATCATCAGGCATTAGATTCTTAAAGGAGCACCGGTCCCTGGTGCCCAAAAGTTTGGGGACTGCTGCAGTAAAGATTTGCAGATCAAGTCAGATTTATTGAAAGTACATTTTTTAGAAGGAGTCAGGCCACACCAGGGAAGGTTGCAGCCCCGTGGGGAAGTGGAGAGACAAAAGAGTATGCGGCAAGTGAAGGGCAGATTGCAGGAAATAGCTGTAACAGCACAGAAGTGGGAACGGCTGTTTATACTTGGGCCATGATGGGAGGTTACAAGGGTAGTCCTAGATGATTGGCAGGTGAGGTTGTTTTGATTGACATTTGGCTGTTACATAACCCTTTACCTACTACGCATGTGCTTACCTAGAATTCAGTCTGTTATAATTAGATTCATGAACTTACAGCCATATGTATGACATTATTATGATGGTATAATGAGGCTGAGGTTATGGGCAGGTTAGGGTAGTAGTTTCTGCACATTTGTTTGTAGCTGGTTTAAGCTAGCAGCTTTTATGGCCTTTGTGCATAAGATGTAGGGGTAATTCATAACCATAAAATGGGTGTTTTAGGGAGGTTCTTAAGGGAGGTTTTTACAGTTATAGAGCTGGGCTTTCACTCCTGTAGCTCATGACTAGCTACCTACCTAACATTAGTGTATGCAGAAATACTTTAACAGTTTGCACTATGAAAGAATGTAAGAATGGTTCTTGTAGTTGTGTTTGTGTTGGTTTTTTTTTTTTTTCATAATTTACAAAAGGCAATCACCATTTCATTTTGGGTAACAATTTTGGCAGATAGAAAATATGCTGATTCCCCTATTATATTCTATTTGTGAGTTAGAAGTGTGATATGTTTTATTATCCATCAAGATTTAAATCATTAGAAAGTTTTCTCACTTGGGACCAGCTCTTCTCAGTCATATTTTTTTAAAAAAGAACTTTAAAAAAAAAAAGAATTTTTTTAAGAAAAAAACTTTTTTTAAGGTCTTATTATTTTTCTTTATCAGACCATTTCTGTGTGTGTTTTTTTAAAGTTTACTATGATCCTGTCACAATGTAGTCACTAAGCCCAAAAAAGTTATTCTGACTGATCTCTTTCAGTGAAATTTCACTGATGTATAAGGTCAGAAGTGTTTATTTAGCACACATGCTTTTTTCAGATAATACTCTTTGATTAAACAAATCGATATAAAAGAAACGTCAAATACTAAATCTCATGGAGTTATATTTCTTTTATTTTAAGTGACTCAAAAGCGAAAACCAAAATCTTAATGAATTCCAAAAGAGACAATTCCCACCCATTTGTAGGCCTCGCTTTTAAACTGGAGGTAAGTTGCTTTTTAATGTAATTAACTGCTATATGTAGGAGTTTTCTTTTAGGATTTTATTTCTATTACACAATGACTCATTACAGATTATAGGTTTCTCTGCTTTTACTTTTATTTCCACTCTTTTCATACTGGCTCTTTAGAAGGAAGTTATACATAGCCCACTCTTAAGGGGTTGGGAATTATATTCAACCTCTTTGAAGAAGCACTGTCTACTTAAGTTATTTGAGGTTCTTCTGTATAGGACAGTTCTTTATTTATTCAGTCATTTATTTATATCAGTATGGACTTACGATATTTATTTTGTACTTTGAGTTATAATCTAGTAGTCTGTTACTTATTTTGTTGGACCAGATTGGCCAGGTTTAGCCACTGGAACTCTTTCACTTGGTCCCATGTCTCTTTGACATTTCCCAGTGTTTTGCTTTTTTTAACTATTTCTTTACTTTCTGGCAAAACAGGATGCTCCAGACTTATCTTGTATATTCTCTGCCCCAGTGCTAGAATCAGCAATTTCTTAGGAGCCCTGGTTTCTTTCAGTGGAGAATGATATTAGAAATCAAGATTTGGGGGCTGGCTATGCTTTTTGTTGTGTTGTTGCTTCTGTTCATAGTATTTTAAGTGTGGGAAAAAAATGGATAAGTTGGAAGTGTACGAGTGGTTATTTCTGGCATGGAATTATATTTGGTGGGCTTTTTTTAAGATTTTATTTAAAAACTTTTACAATTATTAATACAAAGGAAATGTCATTTGTTTCTCTAAAAGGAGAAAAAAAGTAATTTTAAATTAAAAAATAGAAGTAACATTGCAGTGCCAATTTTTATGCTTAAAGCTTTTAAAAATATGTTTAAGGGTATTTTCTTAGGATCCCCAGAATAGTGATTATTAAGTTAAAGGTATGGCGTATTTTAATATTTAATGGTTTATATTGCTTAGTTGCTTTCATACTATCAGAATTAATATATTGGATTATTTTAATCAATCTTTATTAACATTGAATATTTATTAAAAATCGTTACTGACTTAATAAATGAAAAATGATTTTTATTTATTCTTGCCTTAATTCTGAATGAGAACATTTTTCCATATCTGCATTTATTATGCAGTTGTATTTCTTTTTTTTTGTAATTATCTATTTATTTTATCTTTCTCTTTTTAAAATTAGGATCAAAGTTTCACATATTTGTTAGTAAATATTTTCTCTAATAAAGTTAATTTTTAAAAACAATTAGCACTTTAAAAGTATATAGTCAACTATAGTCTTTAGTCACTCATCTTTAACCTTAGACACCTTCTTCTTCGAATATACTTAGTAAATATATATTTTTGTTTTTATCTCCATTTTTATAGTTGGGTTTTTTTCATTGTTAATCTAACTGGAATTTGTTTTGCTGTATACTATGAGGTAGCATCTAAATTTATTTCTTCCTCTACCTCCAAATAGAATAATGATTGTCCAGTATAGTTTTTGAATTTTTCCATTTTTATGTGTCCTTTATCATCTGTTGACAAATGGATTAAACATTTTAGATTATTGTACTATACTCGAGGCTCTTCAATCTAATTCGTGCTACATTTTAAGTTTCAGAGTATTTACTATGTTTTTATATTAGCCAGGGTGAGTTTCTTCACATTACCATAGTTTTTCAAAACTTTTAAATTTACTCATTCTTCTAAGTAAATTTGCAAATCACTGATCAAATGTTTAATAATTTCTCTTGGGATTTTGATTCCTATTTTGTTACATCTGTAAGTTGATATGGGAAGAACTGGCAACTTTTAAATACACATTGGTTAGTGTTATTACTATTCAGGAGGAATTGATTCTTAATTATTCATTTTATATTTAGTCATTTTACAAAACTTATTTGTATAGCTTTCAAGGTGATTATCAAATTTTTTTAGATGTATTAACACAAGCTTGCCATTTCTAATGATATTTTTGTTGTCTTTCCAATAATTATACCTTATTTTTATGTCTTAATGTATTAAACTGAACTTATCAAATATTAGAAGTCAAAAGGATACTTCCTTATACAAAGAATTAAAAAAAAATTTTAATAATTTTAACTTTAGAAAAGTAGAAGTAGTATCTTGGATTGTGATACCAAAAAGAACAACACATCCATTTAACTTAACCTTTATTCAAAGCTATTAAAATTGATAGGGAATGTTTGGAGCTAGCTTTGAAGTTTCCCTCCTAATTTTGATTCTTATGTTTCTTTTTTATTTGTTCCACCCTTACCCAATCTTGACTTCTAGGCAGGTCGATTTGGACAGTTGACTTACGTTCGCAATTATCAAGGAGAGTTGAAGAAGGGTGACAACATCTACAACACGAGAACAAAAAAGAAGGTGCGGGTGCAACGGCTGGTTCGCATGCATGCTGACATGATGGAGGCAAGTACCTGGCCATTGTTAGATCTGAAATTTCTCTAATGCAGGTGGAATAGATCTACCTTCTAGGTATCCTGTGCCTCACAAGAAAATTACTGCTAGTTGAACGTATTTTCCTAGCTTCTTTATTTTTAGTTGTGCTACAGTTCTGATGTAGCTCTCTAGTATAAGCTAAATTAGCAGATGTTAAGAACACACTTATACCACTGCTTGGAGTTAGCTGTATGTCCTCAATGGCAAAGTTTAAGAAGGGAAAATTGATTCCCTAAGACTCAGAACACAAATTTGGCACTTTCCTCAAGAGTTATCATTACAATAGGTTTTTAGGACAGTGTAACTGTGGTTCTCAAAGGTAAGTGAATGTAATGAGTTCACACATATCTCACATTGTTCAAAGGATTTACTTTCTGAAATATGGCGGTGTGAAAGTTCTGTTTGACTCCAGAGCTTTATATTCATAGAACCAACCCCAGAAAGGCCATAATGATGTTAGGACATTCTGAAGTTTTAAAACCTCTGAAGATCTGGTCTGGAAGATAAATTTTGTCTTGAATTCTTGAATTGGCTCTGAATCTGTCCTAACCTTCTGTGGTCCACAGGATTAGGCCTTGGCAGGAATACCAAGTGTATGAGGTTGTTGCCTACTCTCACCCTTTCTCAATTCAGTTTTATATCCCTGGAAAAATTTATTAGTCTACGCAAAGTCTTTGGACATTCAATAATTTTTGGTGGCCCCAACTTTTGTATCTACTAGAAGATGAATAGGCAGTCTTGCAAAATTGAACAGCAGTGCTGTTTTGTGAGATAGTCAGCAGGGGGCAGGCTAGAGGGATGAGTGAATGCCACAGCTGTTTTATGGGCCAGAAGTTAGAATTGTACAGCTGCGAATACGCACACGCTTGCTCGTTCACAGACACAGCTGTTATGAATGAACCGTCAATATAAAAAGACAAAAACTAGGAAGTTTAGAGGCACCAGTGCTTTGTTCTTAGATTTCCTGTGTTTTCTTAACTGCTTGACTCTGTGAGAAATTAAGATTATTTTAAGTACAATGGCTTCCATTATCCTGCCTTTGTTTTCAAAACTTCCTTTGTAGGTTTTTCTTGTACGCCTTTGTCGTACATGTCTCATTGTTGAACAGTGGCAGCACATGTAGTACATGCTTTTTAATTCCATAGGAATGACTTCAGAACTATGAGGCTCTGTGTTCTGTCAGTACTGCAGATCCTCCAAATAATGATGCTATATCTCTGAGTTTTTGTTTAAAGTAAATCTTATCAATTGAGATGTGGTTTAAATAAGGTTCTTATTTAAGGTATGTCATGCCACAGTTGATTGTTGATGTTGCATTGGTTCTAGCCAATTCATTTTTTATAGAATTCATGGTGAGATTCTGTCATATTTGTTTATGTACAGTATGTTTATTGTGCAAGTACTCTTTAGTTACCCTGTTCTGACTTGTGTTATTTGTATCAATTTGTGCTATTTCTTTATTAGGATGTTGATGAAGTATTTGCTGGAGACATCTGTGCATTGTTTGGGATTGACTGTGCTAGTGGAGACACATTCACAAATAAAGATAATAGTGGCCTTTCTATGGTAAGTCATTTAATTTCAAAGCTGTTTATCACTTGAGTTTCAAAAGTCTCTTTTTATATAGTACATTTAGTATTTCAGAAAAACAACCACTTTCATTGAGTACTACAGATATCAAGTTTAGATTGGTTGTGGCTGTTTAAAAGTCAGTTAGACAAGTGCTCTGTGTAAGCTAACTTATCTGATTTTTCTTAGAAAAAGCATTTAACAATCCTCCAAGGTTTAGTGTGGTGGGAAAATCTCCACTAGGTATACCTGGACTGTGTAGCTCTGACTCCTCTGCCCTGAGATCTGCCTCCCCATCGTGGGTGCCTCTCTAATTGTCGCCATCATGAGGCTGGTCCCAGCAGAGTGTTCCTTCTTTAGTAACTCAGCATCCAGAGGGTTGACCCTTCCCTCAAGAACTATAAGACCAGACTGTAACATTTAGATTGGACTTGGGGATAACATAACAGATGGAACCACGCTCCAAAGGCAAGATGCAACTAGAGAGTCTGACTTACTGAATACAGCCTGCTCTGTGGAACTCACAGGTCCCTTTAGAGCATGCTGTTAGTACGCACAAGACTGAAATCTGCCTCTCTAAGCAGAGGGCAGGGAAAGACCAAAGAAAGAGGCAGGCCACTCCAGTGGCAGCTAACAGAAGTTTATTAAGGGAAACTTACATTATAGCCTCTTCTTGGGCATCTTCAAGATGAAGTGGACATTCTCTGCCCACCTGACAGGTGTCAGAGAATTAATATATGGGGTCAAAAGAGGGCCATAGTCATAGGTACTAATACCAGATGCAGAAATTACTTTACATGCTTCACCAGGTCAGGACGACAACCTGTTTCAGGAACCACCACATAGCAAGAGGCAAGGGAAGGGTGCTGATTCATGTCAGAATGAACATCTGTTATGATCAGACAGTCTCTAAGGGGTTTTGTGGTAAGCAGTCCCCATTCTGGCCAGGGTCTCGCTCACCAGCCAGACAGCAGTCACATCACAAAATAGTCTTTCCTCCACACGTGCTCAGGCAGTTCCTGCCTCTGAATTCCCTTCACTCACTTCCCATTTTTGCCCCTACAGGAGAGCGGGCTGTCCTACAGTATGACCATTTGTTCATGAGTGGTCCCCCTCCTGAATTCAGTAAAGAAAGAATATGAGTACATAGAGAATAGGTAATTTGCCGTGAACAAATTTATAGTAGGTTGTTTATGAACAAATCGATCCAACCCTAACAGACAAGCACTATAATAGTTCCTAGATCATATGATGAATAGTTATGATGGAAGTCATTACACTTAAATAATCTTAATTATATCAGTGATTATAGTAAATTTGGATCTAATAAATATCAGATGATAACAACAGTAAATGTAGCCAGCAGCCAATAAGCATTTAGAGTCATTAAATGATTGTTAAACTGAAAGTGTCAATAAACTTAAGAATCTTAAACAGTTAAGTAAATAAACATTGTTATTTTTGGAGGGAAGATACCATATAAATGGACACCTTTATTTATATAGTATATTAATATATTCATATGTTTAAGGCAAATAGACCAAGATATATATTGTCTAGCTTAAAGATCTTTAATGTTTGTCCTTTGTTCTCTTGTAAAGTAGAACATTAAAATTAATACATTCTTGACCCTGACCCATACAGTACTGTATTTGAATTCTCTGTTTTTAAAAAAATGTTTTAGGAATCAATTCATGTTCCCGATCCTGTCATTTCAATAGCAATGAAGCCTTCTAACAAGGTAGGTGTTTGATTTAATGCTTAATATATCAAAATAAAGACATGAGCTCTTTTTCATGTGTTTCCACAGTGCACATGGTATCTTGTGCTAATCAGCAGTCTCTTTCCTCTTTTGGTACTGAGATCACCTTTTAAAATTTACCAATCTGTTAGTAATAATTATTCCACGCTCTATTTGAAGAAATTGATGGCATGAAAGTATTCATGAGGCTGCTTTTAATGACTCTTTACTAAGTAAAAGTATATCATTGGCTCCACAGTAGTAAGTGTAACTTCCTAGATTCAGAGCATAAAGGGATAGAAAAGGGGAAATGGGCATTTGTCCTAAGTTGTAGGAAAACCTCACTCTAAGGGACTTTAGAATATTACATAGATTAATTGCCTCATGGATAATAATACATCTCTAGGTTTGTGGTAGTTATAAGGTAAATGTCTGATTTTAACATGGAAAGTCTGTAAACAAGACTTTTTCTCATTTTCAAATATAACAGGTTTATGATTGGATTCGATGTCATTTAGCTTTTTAGATTCTTTCAATATGTTCTGTATTCACATTGACTTGCCATTGGGATTAGTCTTGTTCTTGAACCATAATTGCTTAGTTCTTAAATTGCCTTGACATTCATAACAATCACGTTAATGAAGCGTATCGAAATGAACTCTTCCATGCATTGAGTGAATATTTATGACCCCTTGTCATCTGGGAACTATTATTTACAGAACATTCTGATTTATCCTGTGGCTGCATTAACAGCTACTACTTCAACTATTTTGAGAAACTTGAGATTTTCCAGACCCTTCTCATTATAGGATTGAGAATGTTGAGGTGGCAAGAAACATTAAATAACTCTCAGAAATGTGAGGAAAGGCAAACCTTACATCTTATTAAAGATGCTGCAGTTTGTTCCATGGGCTTTGCTAAATTGTTTGCTTTTCTCTTCAAAATATGCAGGGCTAGAAGGTAAAGATATTATGCTTCTTCATTCCTAAATTCAGAGTTTATGTAAGATTTTTGTCTTGATAGTTCACAGTTATAGAGAGAAATCAAATGCATCAGTATCCAAAAAGTTTTTTTGGTGTCTCAGGGTTATCTGTTTGCTGGAGTAAATGGATTTAAATCAAATAATGAAGTCACAGCTTAAAGCTGTGAGTCTCAATAGTGGGGATGGGGGCAGGGGATGATCTTCTAGTACACTTAGAGTACCTGGATAGTGCAGAGAACAGGGAAAAGACTTTGGAGAGAGACAAACCCAGGATTCAGTCTCAGCTTTGCCATGCAATATTTGTGTGGCCCTGAGCAAGTCATTTAACGTCTCTGTACCTAGTTTCCTCACATTTAAAATGTGGATGATTCTATCTTGTAGCATTGTGGTTAGAATTTGAGGTAACATACAAAACACATAGCACAGCTCCAGGCGCATGTAAATAGCTGTTAATGCTGATGATTTAGAATAGATTAGTTTTCTATTGCTGCCATAAGGATTTACCACAAACTTGGTGGCTTAAAACATCACAAATGTTTTATAGTTGGATAAGTCAGAAATCTAACATAGTTCTTAATGGGCTAAAATATTGGGCAAGATACTAGCAGGGCTGTGTTCCCTTCTGGAGGCTCTAGGGGACACTTTATTTCCTTGCTTACTCAGATTATTGGCAGAATTCAGCTGCTTATAGTTGTAGGACTGGGGCCCCTATTCCTTGCTGTTACCTGAGGGCTGTTCCTAGCTTCAAGAGGTTATCCACCTTTCTAGGTTTGTAGCCCCCTTCCTTCTGTCTTCAGTGCTAGCAACAGCAAAATGAATCCTCCTGCTTCAAGTATTTCCTGCCTCTTCTTCACTTCTCTCCAACCTACCCTTCTGCATTTCTCTTCCATTTTTAAAAGCCTATGTGATTACATTGGGCCCATCTGAATTATTTAAGATGTCTGTAACCTTAATCACATCTGCAAAGTCTGCTTTACCATGTAAAGTAACATTTACAGCTTTGGAGGAATTAGGGTATATTCTTAGAGGGCTATTATTTTGCATACCACATATAGAATTACAAGTAAGGAGAATAAAGATGCATGAAACCACCTCCAAGCAGATTGTTTGAAAAGTCTCAATGTGGCTTTGCCTTACTGTTGGTCTTAACTGTCCTCTTGAGTTTACAGTCATTTTGTTGAATATGCTGATTCCTTTGATTCTGTATAGGATTTTTAAAATATAAAACAGTAACATAGATTCTGCTTTATGGGCGATTTCTCACAAATGGTCAGTTTTTGTCAGTATAAGAAAGGGCATAGAGTTGAGTCTTGGGCTTTTGTTTTGTATCTTGGTATGGAAAGAAAATCCCCTACTGTCCATGCTGTGTTCTTATGTTGTTCCCAAGCTCCCATGTTGAAAGGGTATGGCCTAGGAACTAGACGGTGGGTCACTTTTATTTCTTAACTGCCTATATATTTCATTCACTGTGTTCTTTTTAGTAATCCCACTGCTAACGATGATTAGTAAAACATGCAATGACTTTTTATTTTTTTAAAGAATGACCTGGAAAAATTTTCAAAAGGTATTGGCAGGTTTACAAGAGAAGATCCCACATTTAAAGTCCACTTTGACACTGAGAGCAAAGAGACAATTGTATCTGGAATGGGAGAATTACATTTGGAAATCTACGCTCAGGTAATAAATAACAAGGAAGTTAATTAAATTCACTTTATTTATGTCTTTGTTAAGAGCAGAAGTCAATAATTCTCAGTCTAATGTGCATAAACTAATACCAGATGTGGTATACTGCTTCCTCTGCTGTGTGTTACAAATTAATTACTTTTGATCTCTAAATCTTTTTATTTGTAAAACATTGCTGACCTCTAGAGTCAAGGCTCGAGATTTGCAATAAGACCATTCACTGTCCTCAGGTCATGGTTAGTTGGGTTAGGTAAATCCTGGTCCCAGCCTCAGGGAGACAACCTGCAGGAAGAAACGTGCTGAGAAAGTTGGCCCACCAGTACCCACTCTTCAGGTCATTTCTTGCTCATTTTCTTCTTAAGTCAGTACTTGAAGATCATTATACCATAGATAAAAGAATGGATAGATGGGGCCCATACTTTCCTGGGAAAGGTCTTATGTATATCTGAATGAAAACAAGATACATGACTTAAGGTTAAAAATTCTGGTTGTGATCATATCTTTGAAGTTGAGACAGTAGAAAATTCTGACAAGATTCATATACTTTCTCAGTGAAAATGTAATAAGATGGAATAAAGATGAAGTTTTAGTGGATATATTTATTGAAGGTAAGTGTAAATTAATCAGTCTAAATTAGAATTCATTTAAAAAATCTATAAAAGCAGTCTTTATTGTTTATACCATGTATCGTATCCTTGTAAGATACTTAAATGATTTAAGATTTATCACTTGCTTATCTATTGTATTTAAATGAATGCTTCTGATAGTTAAGATTCTTAGGATTTTTTGGTAAATATATCAAAATATTATTTCCCCTGCTCTTTTTAGAGGATGGAAAGAGAATATGGCTGTCCTTGTATCACAGGAAAGCCAAAAGTTGCTTTCAGAGAGACGATTACTGCCCCTGTCCCGTAAGTATGCAACACAAGTTAATTGAGGCTTTTTATTATGGGATATACATAGCACTGTCACTGTTATTAAGACACTTTTACATCATGACACTATTATGGAAGCTATATAGTTCTGTACTGTAATCAAGACACTTATACAAAGAGACACTTTGGAATTTGTTTGGCCCCTTAAGCTAAATATCAGTGAAGACCTACACATCATTAATAAGCATGTTGACACTTCATCCAGTGTTAGTCTTCATTTATTCCAGTTGTGCTTCCTTTGGCAGACGGCTGTTATGTTTTACTTTAGTACCATATTGCGGATGCCAGAGAACTTGCATTTGCCAAGGAATAATCTCCTGCAAGTAAAGGAAACTAATGCTATCATAAAAATCAGAAAACATTTGAGAAAACAGAGTTGGGTTTATATTTTGTTAGAAACAAAAGAGTCTTCATAAAGAATAGCACAAAACAAGTTAAACTGCTACAAGTGTAATATACTTCAATCTGGTGCCTATTTGAATTTACATAAATTCTGATTTAAAGTCAAAATGAATAAGGCATACTGTGGCTATAAAGTCTGTTTTCAAAGTGGCATCAAATAAAGGTATAAATAATACTTTACCTGAGATGCAATGTCATGAAGTAGAATGGTATAGTCTAACTCAATGAAGTCATCATTTCTTTGCTATAATAAATAAAAACCTGGTATGTTAAACAGTATCATTGGCAAAAACAATATTTTAATTTTAAAAATCAGGTTTCATTAGATTATAATACTCCTACTTAAGTAAAAATAAAAATTGAATGTCCTTATTTAGCCTGAGAGAAAAACTTTATATTCAAACTACAATTTTAAATTATGATTTTTCATTTGTTACTCTAAAAATCATTTTCCTTTGTTTTTAGCTTGTGAGTTGCGGTAGGTGCTTAAGAGCACTACAGTCTGTAGTTGGTCATTTACTATTCCTTAATGTTTACATTGTTCAGAAAAGCATCATTTAAGGGATAAACCACTGAAACGAGTGTTTACATTCATGGAATCCCAATTTTATAATAGAAATTCTCTTTTAAAAAACTGAAAATAGTAAAATGTAATAAATATAGTTATCTGGCTTTGTAATTAAAGCTTTGATCTGTGCTGCTTATTGCTTAGCTCATGTAAAGTATACCATCAGCTACACAGAAATCTTGCATCCACATAGTTTAAAACCACAATCATCAGACACAAGGCTCTTTTAAGGTTTATAATCAATGTACTGAAATAAGTCCTAGACTCCAAGCTCCTAGAATCACTAGCTCCTGTTGCTCCTTTGGTTAATAGTGATTATAAATGTGGCCACAGAGTCAAATAAAAGTATACTATTTTCTCCTTCTAGTATCTTGAAGTAATCTTTTCTTTGAATATATCAACCAAGAATGTCCTTTAAAGATAGGTAAAAATCAGTAATAAAGTTTCTTACATGTTGGATCTTAATAGGTAAAGATATATAATATACATAGCCTGAAGCAGTTGTTAATTCGTCTATTGAGATGTTCATTAATGCTTTAAAACTACAATTTGTTGAAGGTTTATAGGAATTTTCTTTCATAAAACCACTAGTTCTGTCTTTGCATATTTTGCTATAAAAACATGGCTTGGAAATCATGATTATGATTATATAGCCTATGTAACCTGGACAAGTTACTTAATTATTTGAAGCCTCAGTACCCCTATAAGAATGTGGTAACCAGGGTTAATATCTACAAAAATGCATTAGAAAAGGGCTATTTCTTAAAATGTTGTGATATTTATGTCAGGTATTTGACATCACACTCTGAGTACTGTAATTGCATATCCTACCCTCCAGTGCCTATAGCTATCTAATAACTGGTTGCAAAAGCCTGTGGAGTAAAGGTGCTCCAGCAGTTAGCAAAAAGCTGTAACGAGTCAACTAGAAAGTGTCTTTTACGGAACTGCTAAAACTTTTGTGGTTTCTTTACACACTATTTTTGTTGTTGTTTTACATTAGACACTACTAGTTGACATTTTCTTCTTCTTAACCCCTTAATAAAGCTAAAATCAAATAATTTATTTTTATCTCTAGATAAAAGGCTCACAACAAGATATGAGGTTGTAAATTATGATTAAATGGGTTATAAAAGAAATTATATATAGCAAGTTTCACAAAGACTGAGATGCTAATATTTTGTTTTGGCTGAACCCTGGGGAAAAAATGGTAACCCTAAGTAGCTCTGGTGCTACCATTCCATCAGAGGAAAAACGTGGAGGTAGTTTCAACATTGCATGACTATAGTAATTTGAATAGAACATTTAGGTTTTCGAAGGAAATCTGTATAAAGGTGAGCACAAAAACTGAATACTAAATTATAATTCAAGACTTTGCTCGCTTGAAATTATAGCTTCACTTTCTCTGGCCTTGATTGTAACTGACCTCTCCTTCAAAATACCGGGTATACTATTTTAAATATAAAATAACTAAAGGGGCACTATTTATCTAGGAATGAATTATAACACTTTCAGTAAACATTAACCATGTTGATAGTGTATTTTATGGAAATTACTTACCACTTGCTTGACAGTTTGAATTTTTACCATTTTATACCATGTGTTTTCAGTAGAATTCTGCCATATTATATAACCACAGGCAACCCAGGCTAAATGTCGAATTGGCTTCATTTCTGAAGATATATTTCCAAAACTGTCTGGTGAGAGAAACATGATAAATGGAATTACTTTATATATACAATATTAACCTTTTTTAAAAATCTAAATTCTTATGTCTTAGTTTCCTTCAAATGTGTGCGGAAAATAATTACGCCATGGATCTATAAAGTTTCAAGGGCTTTTTTTTTTTTTTTTTTTTTTTGTAGGTCGGTAATGGATTTGCAGTGGCAGTATATTTCCAACTAACTTTAACACATGACAATTTTGAGCATAGATAATTGATAGTGATCTTAAAGTTGGAAACACTATTTCCCCATGCCTTATTTATATACCTGGAATATTTTGTGCTTCTAGTGGTTCCTTCCTGGACTTGAGTCTTTGATAGAATGTGTTATCTTCTTCGTCTGGGTTCTTTCCAATTTCTCCTTCAAATGTGAAGTTGACTTCTGGTGCAGTATCTTGTCCCATTGGAGGGTAAAGTACTTCAGCTGTACAGTTCACTGTCACTTGCTGTTTGAAATATTTTGCAAAAGACATGTAGATCGTTATCTATTGCTAATTATTGTTCTTTGAGACATTTAAAGCATTGGCCCCCTAATGGTGGTGTTTCAGATGTGACTTCAGAGTGCCCCCTCAAAAGATAATCTAATCAGGGTGGCCTAGTAATTTTCTTAGAGGTATCTGAAATATATAAATTACTTTATAACCTGTAAATTCTCATAATCTTATAAATTTATCTTAAAACTTGGAATATATTTCAGTATTAATGGGGTGTACATTTGCAAAGCCAGATTTTAGTTTGATTTTATATACCAACTCCAGACTCTGGTTACTTTTTAAGTCCATGACTCTCACTCTCTGCTCCTGAAATAACAGAAATTTTCTCAAACTCAGATGTAGCAATCTGTATCTAGATGTAAAAAGAGAAGATTGTAGCATTGGTTCTGTTTTATAAAGATGGTTGTCTAGCAGCTCAGATGCCTTTTAATGAATGTCCTTATGTTAGCCTGTATCTCTCATGAATTATGCTCAACAAAAGGGCAAGCTTTTTTTTTAACATCAAGATGGTTATGGTGCAAATTGCAATTCCTTCCTTTTAACTTTGTCTCAGTAATTTGACAGGTATATAAAAATTTCCGTGCCATATTACTCAAAGATTCTTATCCGAACATATCAGTTAGCTATTTTTTTGCTCATAAACAACTAAAACACTTTCTTTAAAAGAAATCAAAAACAGAATGAGAAAGGAAAACACATAAAGTAGTGATGATTAGAGTAATTTATTTCACCTCTTAACATTGGGCGTAAGTTCAGGCCATCCCCTGAGTACGTAACGTGTTTAAAGGGAATTTATTTGAGGTATATAGAGTCTGTTTTTTAAATA
Source organism: Eidolon dupreanum (assembly GCA_028627145.1). Lineage (NCBI taxonomy): Eukaryota > Metazoa > Chordata > Mammalia > Chiroptera > Pteropodidae > Eidolon > Eidolon dupreanum. Next base: position 20,719,018 of record CM053507.1, read on the forward strand.
GCTCAGCAGAAATACTTCTGTATCTCAGAATGCACAAAGAGGGTAAAAACTGACCTTTGTATGGTCGTTACTTTTTCAAGGCAGGGTTTCACAACAACTTAAAGATTAATGATATGATTTGATCAGCAAAGGTGATCTGAAATATTTAGAATCAAATTTTATTTAATAATAAAAGACATTTCACTTACTTTTTGGATAATTTCTTCCACAGAAAACTTAAGGCGATATTTATGTCCTCTTCCTGGAATATCCTAAAATTAAGAAAATGTGTTTAGTTATAACAATTCAATTCTTTATAGTGTTAGAAGAATCCATTCTCATTTGTTTGGAGGGGGTAAAAAAAGCCTTAGACCTTAAAAAAGGCATAGGTCCATATATGTAACATCTAATTTAGCAAGTCCTCTATCAGGTTTATTTTGGATGAGAACAAAAGGGTGGGATAAAAGCATATATAAATAAAATGGGTTCCAATTCACTTTCAAGCATCAGAAGACTTCAACCTCTGGACCTATGATCCTAAATTTTCTACATAAGAAAATTTGAAACAGATTTTAATTTTAAAGTTGACAAATAGGATACACCATTGAAAATATTTTACATAAAGCCCTGTGTACCTCCAAACAGTATTCAGTGAAGGTGAATTCCATTTTGAGACAGGTTACAGGAAAGTGATTAAACATGTTAAGTACTGTTATTATTTGTATATTAGTAGTCCTGCAAAATGATACTTTAACAAATTTTATAACAGTAATACATATGTTTAGGTATTTCATTTTGAATCACAACACAATTGAGAGTTTATACCTAATTATGTTATCTGGTCTAGTTTTGAAATAACATCTACTCCCTGTCAGCACTTAAAAGACTTAGCAGTTAAACTTAGATAAATAAAGAACGATCTCCAATCCATTAGATTTAAGTAAAATGGAAACAAGCTTGGTGATTGCTCAGGTCTTAAGCATTTACTTTAACCCTTTAGCCAGAGTTAGCCTGAGCACATCATCTATGCCAGTGGCAGTAGTGTTTGGGTGGTTAAAGCCAAGCTTCTCTTGCTGTTTGTTTCCCCCTTCATTTTGGTCAAAGAGTCTAATAAGGGTTGGTCTTAAAATGAAAAATCGTTTGCAAGAAAGGAGCTTTTGTGGATCCAGGTTGTGGAGTAGCAGATGAAAAACGTGGCAGTTTTAAGAGTCTTTTGAATGGTTCCTACAGGTTTCACTTAGGGAAAAGGGAAAATGCCACCCCTCACTGGGAAAATTTCCCCACTTACTTGAAATAGTGCCCATGGCTGCCTTCCCGTGAAAACAACAAACAGTCCCGGGCTGTCCCCAGAGAATGGAGTGTTCACTCTCCCCAGAAATGTTAACCTCTCTAGACCTTACTCCAACTGGGCGGGGTGGGGGGAGGTGTTGTTGGATTGGAGCCAAGTTGACCCTCTGGAGTGGAGGGAGCCAGTGCCCGCGCCGCCCGCCGCCCTCAGCCGGACTCACCTCCTTGCTCGCTTGTTTGACTGTCTGCACCAGAAACACCTTGTGTGGGGTCCCCTGCTGGTAGTTAATGCAGTTCTCCGCCACGGAGGCCGCTCTGGAGGCTGGGTAGTGGGTCGGCGGGATTTCCATCCTCGATGGGCTGCAGCTGGGTGAACACGGGTCTGCTGAAGCTGAACGGGACACGTAGCAGTGCGCCGCCTTTCAACCTGCTGCGGTTGCTGAAAAGTCAGCAAGCAGGGCTGGGGCTGGGGCTGGGGCTGGGGCTAGGCGTGGGCGGGACCAGCTCCTTCCCTCCCTCTTCCTCCTTCCTTGCTTCTCCTTCCGTTTCAGGAAGCAGCGTCTGGCAGCAGCTCCTTGATAGACTTCTCCCGCGGCCGTTGTTACTCCTACTTTTGCTCTCAGGTTTCTGCTAGGCGAGAGCTCCTCCTCTGGCCAGGCGGGGAGGGGTGAAGGTGCGGGGAGGGAAATTGGCAGAGGCTTCATCCTAACATTTATTAGCCTTTGCAGAGGTGCGGGGTTGGCGTTTGCCTTTGTGGAGTGTCTTCCTTGGGGCCCAGTTTCTTCCTGCAAAGAGAGTCTGGTTGCTTCACCTGCAGACTGGAGCATAACTTTCTTATACATCCCACAGTATCAGGCACAGGGCAAAGTACAAAGGAGCTCAGTGAATCCATTCAGATGATTTCTTTCCCCTTCCCATTGTGAAAGTGTAGGAACAGGCTAGTTCATCACCAACTTTCGGTGAAAGTTGAACCAATTTTGCCCTAATAAAGGTTTGAGATACTGCAAACTATAGCATTAAATTGGAGGATTATGTAATTTGGGTCAGGAGAATTTTCAAAAAGCACCAGCACCCCTCCTTTCACTAATTTTAGAAGGATGATTTTGCTAGAACATCATGCTTCTAACTTTCAGTCACTTTAAAATTTAAGGCTTAAAACAAAAACAACTTATACGAAGCACTACATTGAAGTAGCTTCTAACAAAAGCAGGAGTTTTTAAAGCTGCTTCTTTTATTTAAGCAAGCACAAACTTTTAGTAAATAGGCAGTGTATTTTCACTCTAAAGTTATCACCTTCTTTGGTCACCTTTAAAGGAACTATACAGGCTATTCTTTGGATTTTCCCTAGAAAACTTTCGGAAGCTAAGATTTCTTTTCATCAGGTGGGTGTATTGGTCAAACCTTCACATTAGGTTGTTGGCTTGGAGATAAAGATTCTTTGCTCTTTTTTCTCAAAATGGATTTTTGAAAGTTTTTTTGATAGACACAATATAGTGGTGCTTTTAAAAAATGTTAACAAAAATGTATAATGCCTTCCTCAAATATACTTTTCAATTTAGAGTAGTAGATTTTTTAAAAAAATAGTAAGCAGTAAGGCATTTCCTATCCTTTCTTGAAGTTTCACAAGTATTTAGTTAACATCTGTGTTGTTACCAGAGTTGTGAGAAGTACAATATGTGGACCTCCTAGATAAAGTCACCATTGGGAAACTATGAATATAATTGTGATCTCTGTAGATCAAGGAAAGTAGCATAGGTTGTGACATAACGGGCACTTACTAAAAGTATACATACCAGTTTAGATTCTTTTTAAAACATAATTATTACATTAAAAAATGTAACTGCCTGTTTAGATGTTAAATAAATAAACTTCATCAGGAGAATCTCATTTCTACATTTGAGTTCTTGAAGTCTTAGTTACTAAAGCTTCATGAATAGTTTAGTCAGTAGATCATTATCCTCAGTGTATGGATTACCTTGAAAGTAACAAAATCATTATTGGTCTCGGGTCAGGTAAATTAAACTATTACAATTTTATATAACTGTATGAACATAAAACTAAGTAAAAATACCTATGACTTGCAACTTTGACACGACTATAAAGTCAAAATAAATCTGCAAAATAGAGATAAGCAGTAAAACCAGCACAATTCTAGTTAAAATTAACTTTAACGTGAGAAATGATGTTTTGCCAAAATTAAATTGCCTTTCACACTATGTCAGTGGTCTGACCACAGGGGCATGGGTTCTTTTACCTTCAACATCCCTATGTTCTTTCACCTCTTCTCTATTTAAACTATTGCGAGGGAGGGGGACTCATTGAGCAGCACCCTCTAATGGCTTTTAAAGTGAATGCATCGTTTGCAGATTAAATTAGTTTATATTTTCTTATTGGCCTTCTAGAAAAATGTTTAAGAGTTTTGACTTTGGTGCAAATCCTGGCTCTGCCATGTAATACCTGTATAATGTTTGGCAAGTTACTTAGCTTCTCTGACCCTCAGGTTTCTCATCTGTAAAATGGTAACAAAAATAGTACCTACTTCATCTATTCGTGGTGAAGAATAAGTAAGACAATCCATAAAAAGTGCTTTGTACAAAGTCGGCATATAAATGTTTTTTTTATTTGGCATCCATCCACTTAATTATAAATTCAGACATGGTTCTTGAAACTGCATGGTTCCTGAAACAGTAGAACTTTGAACAGTGATGGAAATGGTCTGTCTGTGCTGGCTTGTACAGTAGTCATTCTCTACATTTGGCTGCTGACCACTCGAAGTGTGACTAGTACATCTAAGGAACTGAATTTTAATTTTACTTAATTAATTTAAATGTGAATATCAATGGTTAATGATTACCATATAGACAGCATAGATCTAGGGTATGTTGTATAGATGTTATATCATTGTCACATTGGAACCAAAACTAAAAATGTCTCAAAGAACTCACGTATACCCAAGAACATGTCAGTGGCCCACAGTTTTGTAATCCTTTCAGTAATTCTGTGGTGATTTGGCAGTTGTTTCTCTCCTACTTCACTTCTCTGAGTTCTGATGACTGGTTTTTTTTCCCCTTCCAGGAAAATTAACCTTTCAGCATTTTGTTTTTCCCAGCCCATCCTGAAGCTCTTGCCCCTGGAAGATTATTTAAAGTCAGTTCATCAGGCACATTCACTCTTAGGGTCTTTATGAAATCTGCTTATTCCAAACTAGTGTCTCCTACCAAAATGGATATTTACTTCTTCCAAACCACTCGCAGATCTGTATGTAGAAATACATATTCATTAATGTTCATTTACCTGCAGTTAACTGCAGACAATTTTGAAAGAAGCTTATGTCTTCCATCTTATGGTCTTGGAAGGTTTCAGTTTGAAAGAAGCAGTGCCGTGCAAACAGTAGATAGTCATTAAATGTTTTTTTAATAAAATAGTAGCCTATGTTTACATATGTTTAATATGTACATAAAATGTCTATTCAGTTCTATTTATGTTGCCATTAGTGGTTTGAAGTAAACACTGACCTGTGTCTGTGTATGTCTATCTAAATGACTTACTTATGTTTAATCCTTATTATTTTGCCATTAATCATTTTTCAGATGTTAATTATTCCACCTGAAACTCTCTTCTCTTTTATTTTAACAGTCCATAATGTCCAAGTAGTAAAATCAAGTAGGAATTATCTGAATAAATGAGCTCCTATTTTTCAAGTAATGGTCTTCTCGTAGAGATTTAAGGAGAGAACATTGCATACTAGGAAAGGGAAGCATTCCAAAAGACATGCATGAGCTCTTTAGAATGTAGGTTACTTGAACAAGAACCTTAGGTTAACTTTTTGTTTAATTACTTGCCTTTTACTTTTCTACTTGTAAAATTTAGAATTGGCAGAATTAAGGCTGTGGATTATTTTGGTGCATCCCGCCCTCACCTCTACATAAGAACAGAAAGGAGAGGTTTCCTTTTGAAATAGATTCTAAAATAAAATTTTATAGCAAGGCCGTCATATTTGAAGGAAAAAGTAAAAGTGATGAAATGTGGATTTTCATTTAAATTCGGATTTATTTTATTTCGGTAATTGGGTAATGCTGTGTGTTTTTTTTTCCCCCCCTCTCCTAAATCATTTTCAGGTTTGAGTTTACACACAAAAAGCAATCGGGTGGTGCAGGCCAGTTTGGAAAAGTGATAGGTGTGCTGGAGCCTCTGGACCCAGAGAACTACACAAAGTTGGAGTTTTCAGATGAAACATTCGGGGCAAATGTTCCAAAGCAGTTTGTGCCTGCTGTAGAAAAGGTAAAACAAAACAACAACAACAAAACTTTCTTGCATTAAAAAAAATCAAAGACAGTTTATTAGACAAATCATATTTCTATCACATTGTCTTCCAGGCTTCAATTTAAGTACAGTCCTGCTTCTTTAAGTATTAAGCTTTCCATCTAATTTAGAATCTTTAATTCATTAAGTTCAAGAGCTATAAATATACAGTAGGACAGTGAAAGGAAATCATTTTGTTTCTTAATCATGATTATTTCTCTTGATAAGTTGCTTTTTAAAAGTTATATATTTCTTTTGATAAGTTGAAACTACTTCATTGATTGTAATCAGCAATTGAAATTTGTAGTAGTCATTAGGGATTTCTGAAAGTTTTAGGTGACTGAATGAAAAAAGAATTGCAAACTTATCAAATCATACTCTTTAAATATGTAGTTTACTGTATATTAGTTAATAAAGATATTTTTAAAAATTGCATTTGGAAAAATTACTTTTTAATTTTAGTTCTTGCTGACATAACACAAAAGCTATAATGTGATCTGCCAATGAGGCAAAGCAGTGATTGAAATATATTAGGAGCTCAAAACACAGCTTTGAATAAATGCCAATCTTGGTGGTGGGTTTCTTTTAGGGAGTGCCTTAGATTTGCCTTTCCTCTATTTCCTCCCTTTAAAATTAAGATATGCTGTCTCTATAATGGATTATGAGAGTTAATTCCTGAAGATGAGGTTTTGAGAATGTGATTGTTAGCATTCACATTCAAACCAGCTCACAGCTTTAAATAATATGCTTTTCCAAGGGATTACTCTAGATGCCACTAATAAAACTTAAATAGTAAGGCTGTTCAACTTTTTAAAACTTTGTTTTTGAGCAGTGAAATGTTGAATACATAAAAATGTTAAACTTATGAATACTAAAATGTTTGGGGGGTTCTTGGTAACGCATCTGCAGGTGAAATGCATTCACCCTAGAAATCGTGTTCATTCATTAACAGGGATTTTTGGATGCTTGTGAGAAGGGCCCTCTCTCTGGTCACAAGCTATCTGGGCTGCGATTTGTCCTGCAAGATGGAGCACATCACATGGTTGATTCCAATGAAATCTCTTTCATCCGTGCAGGAGAAGGGGCCCTTAAACAAGGTATGGTGTGTCCTATCATTCACCACATCACCGTGATTATTTCCCATGTTAGACCGTCAGAGTCTCAGAAGGCAGCACTCTGCTGTTTTGATCTTCTCTTCTCAGGGCACTGGGTGGCATACCATAGAACATGGCTGGTCCTGCACAAATAGTCATAGAATCGAAGTGAGGATAGATTACAGTGTTCTCTTTCTCGCAAAATTAAAGTCTACTTTGTTCTGAGTTATCTGGTAATTTTTATATGTTTAAAATTTTAAATGTCTAAGTTCTGTTTTTAACAGAAAAGACAAAAATACTCAGCATTCTTAGAAATATTTTAAAGAAACATTACAGTCATGTTATTTTTAGTGACTTATTCAGATATCAGGAAATCATAAATTTGTAAAAAAAATTTTACATATGACATTTGAGGTTTTTAGGCATTTGGAGGACGGCAAAGTATTTTGAAAGAATTCAGTAAATCTTGTTTGTCCTAGAGACTTCTTGCTAGACTGCTAAAATTGTCAGCCTTTCTCACACAGAATGATATGTATATTAAACCCTTAGAAAACAGTGCCCAAAGTATTTGCAAATATATCTGATTTCACTGCTTTTAAAAGAGAAAAGCAAATGACAACACAGCAGTTTGACATCAAGGTTATTCAACAAAAGAAGTTCAAAAGCTGTGTCTTGAAACCAAAAAATTCATTCTTTTAATCATCTCTTCCATACCTGTTATTATGGTCATTCCTAAGTGTCTTTAGTAATGTCTATAAATGTCTTTAGGAAAATTATATCATGATTCACAAAACATATTAGATGTTTTCAACATTTCTTTTCAAAATGGACAATAGAGTATTAGATTAATCATAGCACATCATTTTCTAAGCATTCTATAAATTAAGGCTTTATTGATTCTATATGAATTTTGGACTTTTGTTGTTTTGGATCTGTTCACATCTGTGTTCAGGAGTCGGGCAATGGTTCGAAAAGTTTTCTCATACCTTAACCAGGTTGCTAATTCCATGTTTTACTGAAACTTCTGAGACCCATTAATAATTCTTGTTTTCATCTCTCAGTTGCAAAAGGGAGAATAATCCATTTTCTTTACGCCAGCTGTCTATTAAAAACGCAGTTGAAAACTGTGATCTAGAAATCCTGTCACAACCTGAAAATTATGGTGGTAAGAAAAGGGAAATAAAGTTACAAAGAAAATAAGACTTTATTAGGCATGATTCAAACACTTGCCTCTTGTCTTCTAAGTGTTTACTTTAGTAAATCTTAAACTGATAGATTCGTTGTAATTACCTCATATTCTTTTTTCAGCTTTATTGAGGTATAATTGACGAATAAAATTTTAAGATTTATAAGATATTTGAACTGCATAATGTAATGATTTGGTAAATGTATACATTGTGATACTTTTTAAAAGTACAGTTAAATTAGAAATCATCATTAGTTCTCTGCTGGTTCTTGACTGAAATTAGTAGCTTTCCTGCAGATAGAAGTTACATAAAGTGAGATAATTACTGTGGCTATCAATTAACAAGGAGCGTCATTTCTTTTTAATTGCTCCTATATGAAATATAAATAATATAGATGTATATGCCCATAATAGACACATGTATATCCATGAAGAACATCTGTATATCTATGAATGTTAACTAGTTGACTATGTACCATTTAATTTTTAATTATTTAAATATACAACTATTTGGGTGTGCAAAGGAAAAGCACTAGATGATAAGTGAATTAAGAATTTGGTTTGTTTTGTTTTTTGTTTTTATTTTTTGCCAGATAAACTTGTGCAAATAAGCAGGGTCCTAGCATTAAAAATGAATTACTTTTCTGTTTCCTTATCCAATTCTTATTTCTCCATTAATAAAAGACAAAAGGATAAAGGATAAAAGAAATTTTTTGCCAAGTTCAGTAAGAAAATCAGCATACATACATCTCCATTGAATGCCATATGAGAGTTTAGGGTGAAATGGTGATAAATGAGCTTGGTAGTAGAATAGCTTATACTTATGAGCTATTCTCCATTATCAAAGTTAGAAGAAAAATAGTTCGAATTCCCATGTGTTTTTCATTAAAAACTGAAAACTAGAACTATTTTCAGTCACAATTGAAACTTTGTCCCTGAGATTAATCAGTGATGTAACTAAAGTGTTCATTATGGCCATGTTTCACCTTGCACACATGACCATTGCTATCATATTCTATGGCCAAATTTTAGAAAGAACACTACACTGGTCTCTCCAGAAACATCAAACTTGTAGCCACTCTACAAGAGAAATAAAGACCTACCAGGGCCATGGTTAGCTCATTTAACTTAACAGGGCCCCTTTTTTGATCTCCTGCCCAGTTGCATGATGGGCTGTGAGTTTGAATCCTGGCTCCGCTGCTTCATACTTACTGTGTGGAAAAGAGCAAATCATTGGGACATTTTGTTTATTTTTTTTTAAGTGTCAAAAATTTTATTAACATTAAGTTTAAAAAGCTTTACACTGGTGGTATGCTAAGACACAGGAGTGCTGCTTCTTAAAGAAGTTACCCTTTAGGGTTTGGTCCTTGGTTTAGAAGTTGTGGAACTTTGGTATTTTTTGTTTAATCACTAAGAATTCATGAGCTTGGTACAGGGCTTGTAATTTTGTGCCATTTTTTTCTTTCTCACAAAAGCGTTTCTCGATCATGTTCAAAGCAGTCAGGGGAGCCTGACCTCATGAAGTTGCCACGCCTCAAGTCTATCAGCCCCACCAAATTCTATCATAAGACCCAGGTTTTCCTTCTTAGAAGGTTTCTCTGCTGCCTGGAAGAGAAAAGCGATGATGTCCGGGGTGATGCTTGGAGATAGAAATTCCGCAATATTAAATGACAATGTTCTTAGAAATACCTGCACATACATATTTGGGCCTAATGGATGCTGACCTCTCTTCCCTCATGTTACCTTTGACCTAGCACTGTGCCATGCCACCTATTTCTCAGCTTTTTGCTTCAGAGTGGTCATAATAACCTTTATTGATCATTTATGTGCTGTGTATTATGCTGAGTACATGGATTATCATATTTTCACAGTGACTTTATAGTTGAGAAAATTGGCACTCAGAATACTGAGTTCAGTGGCCCAAGGTCACATGCTAGTTAGTGGTGGAGCTGAGAGTTAAACCCGGGCCAGAGCCCTAGCTCCAGACCTCCTCCTCACACAGCCTCTTCAGCACCGAGGTGGTGTTATTTCTTAGCAGGATGAACCAAAAAACATTACCACCTCTACCCACCACTTTAGGCTTAAAAGGTCCTGTGATGATATTGGTGTTTTTACTTCCTACCTTAAAAAGCTACAGACCACATGGATCTGCTTGAGGAAAAATTGTTTTTAGGACTTGGTTGTCATCTAACTATTGAAAAATGCAGAGTAAGTTAGCTCTGGAGTCTTATCACCTGGAATGGGGTTAGAGGAAGGCATGAATAAAGGCAGGTTCTTTGGAAGTAAGTTGGGAGGTGGATTTAGGAAGAAAGGAGCAAGGGGAGAGAATATGGAACAACTACACAGGCCATTCTCAGCAACTAAGTGGTAGAGACTATATCCTTGGCCCCTTCCCCCTTTAAAGTATGAATCTTTCACAGTCTAGCTCTTTTCATATTACTGACCTTGAAAACACTAGATAACGTGTAACTAAATCTTAATATGTCTTCTCTGCTCACATCTCTTTCTGGGTGCCTTCTTCATTAAATGCATTTATTTAGAGCCAAGGAAACTGTTATTCTAACAAGAAATAGAGTTATTTCTACAGTCTACAATTGTTAGTCTGCTGCTTTACATATCTTTGTATGGTCTGCAGGGCTTAGCTAATGAGGTTTAGGAGTCTACAAAGTTCAGTTATTCCTCTTTTCAGAACAGGATTCACTAATTAGGAAGAATTAGTCAGAGGTAGGTCTCAGGTAGGATATGATTTGAGTTGGAAAATATTTTAAAGAAATGCAAGTATATTAAATTGCCAGTATAATTATTGCACTTAAGAAGACACTAAGAATGAATATATAAGAATAATTGCTAATTAGCTTATTTTAAACAAATTAATACTTGGGAAATTATGGTTATTTTTTCTATGTCATCTTTTCTGTGTTTTTCTTAAAATGTTTATATAAAGATAATTCTTCCAGTCTGAGGCTGAAGTTTTATTCCATACTATCATAACATCCAATTTAAGTATAAATGTTTGAAATTTTATTATATTATCTCCACATTGTTGCATTTAAACCTCAGTCAGCATTTGTCACAGTTAGAAGTGTTCTAGTTATGTATTAAGTGAGATAAAAAAATAAACATGGGCATACATGTTGGGTTTTAGTGCTTAAATGGCCCATTACATCTAGTCCAATATATTTACTTTTTAGGTAAAGAAACTTGAGACCTGGACAGATTGTGTTTTTCCAAAAGGCATATGATTATTAGGGGCAATATAGAAACTAGAAACTTGGTCTTTCTCATTCTCAATCAGATACTGAAATTTTTCAGCCTAGAAAAAGAAAGATAGATCTCAGACGTGACTTGATTATTGTCTCCAAGTATATAAAGGGTGGGTACCCTCCTCCCCACTTTCGCCAGTGATAAAAGTTGTTTTTCGTATAGTTAAAGATAACTGTCTGCCAGGGACCAACAGGAGAGAATTGGTTTTCATTGATCAAAGACTTAAGGGTGTCTGTACTCCTGAAGATTTTCAGAAAGAGAAATAAGTAGCTCTCAACTGCATAATGTAGATGGTAAAGGACTTGATTGAATGTGGTTTTAAGACCCCTTTTATATTATCCTCTGCAGCTTAATGATTTTTAAAGACAAAAATATGGTAATGGAACTACTAATACTAAAACTAAATTTTGTCTTATTGGAATTTCCATTTAGAAGAGTGACTGTTTCTACTACCTGAAAAGTGAGCCCAGAGCACCCTGTGTCTCTCCCTTTTGTATATCTGGATAGAAAAGAGTTCTGGTTTGTTTAAAGACTAATAAACTAATTTTATTTATTAACTTTTTTTAAATCCAGCCTTGGCAAATACAACATTATGTATTCTTGAACCTGTTATGTCTGTGGAAGTTATAGCCCCAAATGAATTTCAGGGAGCAGTGATTGCAGGAATTAACCGGCGCCATGGAGTAATCACGGGACAGGATGGAGTCGAGGACTATTTTACGCTGTATGCAGATGTAAGTACTTACTGTTGGTCACTGACAGTCTTGCTTTTATTAACCACAGGAGGAAATTAGAGTTAGCTTTTGTTTTTGGAGATTGTAGAGCAAATTGACACATTTCTCTGGCTATTTGAGTGTTGAATTATATATGTAGCAATTTCTATAATTTGCTGTTAGAGCAACTAACTCTTAAAGGCAAAAGCTGAAAATTAGATTCATCTCATGTAGGCCTTTTGTGAATATGTCATTTTCTTACATGTATACTTATCTTTCTCATTATAGCTTTATTTACATAGCTGCTTCATTATGTTATCTCTAATTTATTGGGTTAATATTTTATTCCCTTTCCTGTACCTTACTTGACTTAAAACTCATGGGAGAGTGTTTATCTCATTCTATAAGGCTTCCTAGAAGACACTGCTATCAGCATTATCATTGAGGTGTCCAAAGGAAAGCCATATTAACATTTTCACAGAAGAAACACGCCTGAATGCTTGAGCTTCAGCCAGAGAGCGGAGTAGGGATGAGGAGGGAAAGGTGACAGTCATGTCCACTCTGTGAAACTGAAAGATCTGGTTTGTAGTTGTGACTGTCAGATGAAATTATTTTCAATTAGGATTTCTACTTGCAGTAAAACAAAAATATGTTTCTCTTTGCCTTTTAATCCTTTTAAACCAGGAGTTATTAGAAGCCTAAGTCTAAAGAAATTAAAAGGCTAAGGCTTCTCTGTATTTTTCTCAAATATTTTTCAGTAAGCAATGCTAAGATATCTATTGTTTGTTTCCAGGTTCCTCTAAATGATATGTTTGGTTATTCCACTGAACTTAGGTCATGCACGGAGGTAAGCAAGTATTTAAATTTTACTTTAGTGCTCTTGAAGAGACTACCCTATAAAATGATCAAATTTGTGAATATTGTCTTTGTATGACTTTACTTGATAGTTATTTTTTTTAAATCTACTTTTTTTTTTTTTAACTCCCAGGGAAAGGGCGAATACACAATGGAGTACTGCAGGTATCAGCCGTGTTCACCGTCTACACAAGAGGACCTCATTAATAAGTATTTGGAAGCTACAGGTCAACTTCCTGTAAAAAAAGGAAAAGCCAAGAACTGACTTTCCTAACTTTAAGTTGACCAACTTTAACTGTATCTGCAAGGTTTAGGTACTTTAATGGATTCCAGTGGAATGAATTTAGGCAGGAATAAAAAATTTTAGAAGCCCTTTCTATTATGTTCAGAAGCTTCTAATATGTCAAAGTTAATTCTTTGTATATCAACTCTATTGACTGGTTTTATAGCTCATTGAAAAACCTCAAATAAAATATGACTATTAATGAAATATATTTAATATTTATTTTAAGGGGAGAAGAGACCTATATCAGTTGTATGTCTATGTCTGTGCTTAGAATGTGTGTAAACTTCCTTTCCAATTTCTCCATCATAAGAATTTTTAACATAGAAAAGCCAAGTTAATACGAAGAACAGCCATATATATACCTTCCATCTAGACTCCACAATGAACAATTGTTCATTGTTAACAATTTGTTAATCAGACAATAATTTGACATATTTGCTTTATCTGTTGTTCATCTATGTGTCTCATACTTTTGTATTTTTTTTTAAAAATTCTTTTTGCTAAACGCTTGAAAGTGAATTGCACATATCATGACACTTCTTGTAGCGTCATCTTTTAATAAGCAGGCTTTTTTGTTTAAGGAAGAATTTTATATGATCTTAATGGAGAACGTTTTTCAGGTTCTTCATTAGGATATTAAAATGCCAGCTAAATTTCTAGCTGTTTTACATAGAGCTGATTGCTTCAATTTGTGAGTTCTGTGAATTTGTAGCTGCCTGTTTTTAGGAGTGTAAATGTTACTTTCTGGTGGACCTATGAGTTGAAAAACAGATTCTTGCATATGCTATTCTTGTCTGTGTTCATCTTAATATTTCTGCAGCTCTAAATAATAAAATATAACTTTCAGGGTTCCTGCCTAGTCAGTTTCATTCACCTACTAAATGCTGGTCGATTTTGAGTCTGTTGGAATTTATCATATATTGGATTCATTGAGATTGTGAAAGAATAAATGTTAAGATTTGTTTTTAGAATAAGTTGGAATAATTGGACTTCCTCTGCAGTTCTACCATATTCAGAATTGCTTCATCCAAAAATCATGTGAAGTGATAGACATTATAATTCTTTCTCATGATGAATAATAGAAATAAAATAACTTTAAAATTCCTTTGTTTTTCTTGATTTATAGATTTGGCATTATAACTTAAGGCTTCTAGAAAAAAAGATTTTTAAAAATATTGAGCACATTTTCAAGGGACTTGCTAAGTGCTTTAAATGTATTATCTAATTTAGTTTCACTACCCTATGAAAGTAGGTACTGTTATGTCCATTTTGTCATAGAGGTGGCAAAAGTGCAGAGAAGGTAAATGACTTGTCCAAGACCACACAGCTTGTTCAATTTTCAATCAATAATTTAGTTATGATCATTCATCATCCCAAGTACATTTTCTCCATGAAAATGTCTGTTGCTACAATGGCATCAAGCCTGAAAAATGTTGTTGCTTTGGCATTTCATCAGTATTGCATACTATTCATGATGACTTAGAATATTGCTCCTGATAAGGAAATATTTTCATAGACCTTAGTACGGTTCCTATGGCTTTGGCCAGCAGTCAGAGATATTAGTACTAAGATGGATAAATTTTGATGTTTTTAACTTGTTATATATTCTGGTTATAAAGATAATAGTGTCAGGAAAGAGCTTTGGTATCCAGCCCAACACCAAGATTTCATAGGCAACGACACAGGCCCAGTTGGTTGGAGTAACTAGAGGAGGATCACGTAGGGACAGATCCAGGACCAGAATCCACACCTCTTGCTAACTTAGTTTGGCTATGGTTGGTAAAGACCACATGCCAATCAAAGTCTAGCAAGAAAGAAATTATGGAGAATATTTATAAACGAGGATATTTGTATGCTACTGTTGTGAAGGATAATTGTTGGCCAATATAAAGAAAGACAGTCTTGCTTGTGTTGAAGAGGTAGCAGCCCTGGGCAGTGTTGCCCTGATTCCCATCCCGGGCGGTGCTTAATTTTTTATTTTGTATTTTTTTTTAGGTGAGGCAGCCTTTGGTTGACCACACGAATTGCAAGGACCTTGTCAGCTTACAATCCCCTTATTTTTTTATTTTTTAAATTTTTTACGCCTGTAGCACCTGGTCTTCTTAGGTGGTTCCCCATCCACGTACTAACTAGGCCCAACCCTGCTTCTGTGTGGTGCTTTCAAAACCACCTGGGAAGCTTTAAAAAGAAACACACAGGCCAGCCCCTAGATATTCTTTATCTCTGGCTCAAGATCAGAAGCTTTCCACATGATTATAATATATATACAGGTAAGGTTGAAGACCACAGTGGTACTCCCCTTACCCCAAGACATGAAAGGGAAGATTTATTCAGATATGTCTTAATATTTTTTAAATGTTTTTAATTATAGTTGGCATACAATATTATATTAGCTTCAGGTATACAACATAGTGTGATTAGAGATTCTTATAACTTACAAAGTGATCCAATAAATATAATACCCATCGATACTGTATGTAGTTATTACAATGTTATTGACTATATTCCTTATACTATACTTTACATCCCCATGACTATTTTATAAATATTAGCAAGTACTTCTTAATCCCTTCCTCTTTTTCACTTACTCCCCCAAACCCCCTTCCATCTGGCAATCCTCAAAATGTTCTCGGTATGAGTTTGTTTCTGTTTTATTTTGTTCCTTTGATACCACATGTAAATGGAATCATATAGCATTTGTTTTTCTCTGACTTATTCCACTTAGCACAATACTCTCTAGGTCCATTTTATGTGTTGCAAATGGCAAGATTTCATTCTTTATTTTTATGGTTGAGTAATATTCCATTGTATATGTGTATCACCTCTTTACCCATTCATCTATTGATAGACACCCAGTGTGCCTCCATATCTTGGCTATTGTAAATAATGCTGCAATGAACATACGGATGCACATATCCCTTCAAAGTAGTATTTTGAGTTTCTTCAGATAAATACCCAGAAGTGGTATTTCTGGGTCCTTCTTTGTCTCTTGCTATAGTCTTTGCTTTAAAGTCTATTTTATCTGGTATAAGTACTGCTACCTCAGATTTTTTTTACCCTTTTCATGAAATATCTTTTTCCATCCCTTTCAATCTATTTGTCTCTTTTGATCTGAAGTGAGTCTCTTGTAGGCAGCATACGTTAAGGGGCTTGTTTTGTTATCCATCCAGCCACCCCTATATTTTGAATGGAGCATTTAATTCTCTTTTATTTGAAGTAATTATTGATAGATATGTAGTTATGGCCATTTTATTATGCATATTTTTGATACATATTTTTTTCTTAAGTCCCTCTAACATTTCCTGTAATACTGGCTTGGTGGTGATGAACTCCTTTAGCTTTTTCTTGTCTAGGAAACTCTTTACCTGTTCTTCAATTCTAATTGGTAGCTTTGCTGAATAAAATATTGGTTGTAAGTCTTTGCTTTTCATCACTTTGAATATTTTGTGCCAATCCCTTCTGACCTGCAAAGTTTCTGTTGAAAAATCAGCTGACAGTTTTATGAGGGCTCCTTTATGGATAACTGCTTTTCTCTTGCTGTTTTTAAGATTCTTTTTCTTTAACCTTTGGAATTTTAATTATCATGTGTCTTGGTGTGGGCCTGTTTGGGTTCATCTTATTTAGGACTCTGAGCTTTCTGGGCTTGCATGTCTATTTCCTTCACCAGATTAGGGAAATTTTCTATTATTATTTCTTCAAATAGGTGTTCAATTCCTAGCTCTCTTCAACTCCCGGTATCCCTATGATGTGGATGTTGTTACACTTGATGTCCCAGAGGGCCCCTTAAACTAGCCTCATTTTGGGAGGTTTCTTTTTGCTGTTCCTGTTGGGTGTTTTCTGCTACCTTCTAAATTGCTGATTTGATCCTCTGCTTCATCTAATCTGGTGATTCCCTCTAATGTATTTTTCATTTCTGACTAGTTCTTTTTTATGTTTTCCGTCTCTATTTCTGTTGTCTCTGTTAAAGTTCTCACTGAGTTCCTCTACTCTTGCCCTAAGCTCATTGAGTAGCCTTATAACACAAGTTTTAAACTACATCTGACAGATTGCTTGTCTCCATTTTGTTTAGTTCTTTTTCTGGAGCTTTGTTCTCTTTCATGTGGGACATGTTTCTTTGTCTCCCCATTTTGGCTGCCTTCCTGTATTTGTTTCTATGTATTAGGTAGGGCTCCTAAGTCTCCCAGTCTTAGTAGAGTGGCTTTATGTAGTAGGTATCCTGTGGGGCCCAGTGATGCCATCTTTCCTGGTCACCTGAGCCAAGTGCTCAAGGTATGTTCCTTATATGGGTTATGTGTGCCCTCCTGTGGTAGCTGGGCCTTTGGTTGCTGTTTTCATGTCATTGCGAGGGATTGACCCTTGGGCTGATTGGCTGTGAGGATTGGCCCATGAGGGGCTAACCCTGTGGAGCAAGATTCATTAGCAGGGCTCTAGTGCCTGCCCTGTCTTCCCTTCAGGTGTGTCCTCAGTTGCAACTCTTGGTGGTGCTCTGGCTCCGGCTGAAGCAGGCCACTGGGCAGGCCACCCCAAGGGCCTGCTGGGAGGGGCCCAGCTGCAGGCCAAGTTCAGCAACAGCCTGTGCACTGTTTGGGAACACCTGGCATGAGGCCAAGCCAGGAACCAAGGCCAGCTGCCACTACTGCAGGGTTTGAGGCTGCTCAGCAAGAGATTCAGGCACATGGAGGCCAGATGTTTTTTGAGTTATGTGAACCTTTGAGAAATTTTAGGAAAGTCCGCAGTATGAACTAAAAGAGGCCATTTTTATGGAAAAACCCCCCTGAAGCGGCTTGGCTGCAAGTTCAGGGAGTGGGGTCTCAGAATCACCTGGGCAGGGCGACCGGTGTTAACCAGGTTGATAGAGACTCATATGGCAGCCGCCTATGTACACTGGGAGATGGAAAGCTCAGCAAAGAAACAATGGTTTCTTCCAGCATTTCTCTCTCGGAGAAAGATGCTTCTCTAGCCCTCATCTAAAACAAGACAATTCAGTTCCTCCCCTGTGTCCCTGGCATTCCTTGAACAGCTCCCCCAGCACTGGAGCTCAGAGCGAGTGAGTCTGTCGCTGAGTAAGTCTGTGCATAGGCCCTTTAAGAAGAATATCTGTGACTCCCGCAGCCTTCTTTCTCACTTGACCACAATCTCTGCTGGTGTTCACAGCCACAAGTTGTGGAGCCTTCTCTTCCTGGCACGAACACTGGGCTGAGTAGCCCAGTGTGGAGCCAGGACTCCTTGCTCCTCTGAGGGGACCTCTGAAGCCAAGATAACTCTCCTGATTCTCAAACACCACATGCATTTTGAGACCAGCCTGTTCTGCATCTCTGTCTCTCCTACCAGTCTCAAGGTGGCCTCATATATGTCCCCAGTTGTAGAACTTCTGTTCAGCCAGAACACGGGTGACTCCCAATGATGGTTGTTCTGTAATTTTGTTTTAATTTTGATATGGTTGCAAGAGGAGGTGAGCACAGCATCTGCTTTCTGCGCCATCCTGACTGGAAGTCTATTACTATTCTTTTGTGTAGTGTTAGAGTTTGGGCTAGTGGTTCTAAGTTTGATAACTTTACCTTTGAAGACACACAGTCAATTTTTTCTTATTCCTGTCCTTGCTCACTCTCAGATTAATTATAAAAATCACTAAAATTTAATTCTGAAGTTTTAGGATTTTTCATATTTTAATATTTTTGAAATATAGATGAGTCTTAAAATTGCCAATAAAACTAGGCAGTAACCAGGTAGTAGTAAATTGTGACATGTAGAAATACATCCCTTTGTAGAAAACAGCTATTTGCATTACTAAAACTATAAATTGTTGAATTAGAGCTCTAATTACTGCTTAAAGTATCTTCAAATAACTCTAGAATGCATCATTGAATAGTTAATTGTTTCAAAACAATTTATTGTGTTCATCCATTCATTTATCCATTCAAATAAGTGCCAGGCAGCATGTTAGGTAATTGTAGCACTTCGAAAGCTAGGAAAGGCCACAGAACAAGTTCTAAGCTGAGAAAAAATGGTGTAATAAACTCATATGTGATGGAGAACTATCATCCAAGGGCAAATATAGAAACTTCCAACTGACTTTCAAAAACACAAATTGTTTAACTTGTAGCAAATCATAATTTAAGTAGGAAAAATGAAACTGAGTAGGATCAAGTGGAATGTAGACAAAATCATGGTACTATTTTGTATGTCTTAAAATTCTGAAAGCTCTAAAGAGACTAGAAATATGAATGTGATGCTGTGTATGTCATTGGCTCAGAGTGATAGAGAAGAAGTTAGGCTCATTATGAAAAGAGGGCCTAGGGAATTTAGAGTATCTCATTTTATATCAAGATAGATGAAGTGATTTTTCTCTGTTGTAAGCTAGCAAAATTCATAGTAGTAAAACTCAAATCAGCAATTCTAGAGTTTGTGCCAGAAAAGATGTTCTAGTGGTGATAGTATTGAGAAATTTTTAGTTGGTTTGACTTTTGTGGGTTTTGTAAATTTATAAATTAGGTAATTGTTTGTATATTGTTTGTATGTGTAGAATTCCCCTTCATAATCTTTTATACTGAAATAAATCTGGTAAAGGATTACTTTAGAGTCTTATTTGTAAGTCTAATCTTACTAATTAAAAATGCCTTTATGAGGATGAGCTGAGACTCTGGAAAACTAAAATCCCATTTCTAAGCCTTAATGTGACACTAAAAAAGTGATTAAAGATCACAGGACATTGAATATGCTATTATAATGCTCTCGGCACCTTTTTTGAAGATTAATTAGAGAACTTCAGTTAGAGGAGTTTATCATTTGGTTTTGACATGATTTAATCATTATAGAATGATATTTTAGAAAAAGCATTTTCTCTGCATTATCGTATAGCTGGGAGATCTGATGTTTTCTTTAAATGATTTTTTCCAGTGCTTCAGAATGCTTTTTACAGTTTTTAAAATCAAATAGATGTTGGAAAAATTAATGCAAAGGGTTGAGGTTTTAAATAGAAAAATATATAAAATGGATCTACTGAAAAGTAACAATATCATCCATCATATTCTTATTTTGTAAGAATCTCATCTTTAAATTTTTCCTCTTCAGTGTAAACTTTTCCAATTTTCTGATAGTGCAGACTCAAAAGCGTTTTTTTGGTATATTTTAAGGCTAATACTTGCTAACCAATTACTTATGGCCAAGGAACTTGGCTAAAGGTTTTTAGACACAGATATAAGTATTCCATTAAGTGATACTAATTTTGAGAAGCAAATGATGGCCACATTTCCAGGATCAATTCTTCCTACCTTAGAAATGTACTCCACTGAATCTGATTTTAGAACATATTGTGTTTGCTTTTATAAATTACTTAGGTCCACATTGTCCTTTTAAGTGAAAATTGTAAATATTTGATACACTTATTTTCAGTTATTTCACTGTTCCATTTAATACATGTTTTCAGACACTTGGCTTTATCTGTAAGACACTATATTTTTATTTTTAAAATATGAATTAAGCAATATTGAGAGTTCATTTAATTGTGGGTTAGTACAGATTTTATCTACGTAGACAAATCTATAAGCACATTTAACACATTTTATTTAGAAATGTATAAACATTGTTAAAAGTAGCTATCAAGTTAAAAAAGAATACTTGCTTGAAATCATAAAATATAGTAAAATTCCTTTTAAACATATAATATTCCTATAATTTGCTTTCGTTGAAATATATTATCTTTTAAAAAAGCCCATCTTTTAACTCTTGAGTATCACAGGCTTTCCCTAATTATTAGAAGGCCTTATACCTTAATTACATAATAGAATAATGATTTAGGCTACTTAGTACTGTCATTTTGTTTAGAATTTGGAATAAGCAGATCTTCTTTTCAGAAATTACTAAGCTCTGTCGGTGCCATAGCTGATCCTTCTTCAGTTCCAGAGGCTTCTTCTGGCGTCTGTTGCTCTTGACAGTGGTACTTCATTTTAAGTGTTTTGCTGGGGTACCAGACCAAGCGAATGCGACAGGGAATGAGTTCCTAGAAATAAGAGTTCAAAAATACTATGATCTGCAAAAACTTCTGGCAAAAACAATTGTATACATAAGTTTGTGTCTTACCTGTGTTGAGAATTCATGGAGTAGAACAGTATAATCAAATTCAATTGCATCATCATTTGTTTTCTAGAGAAAGGGAAAAAAGTATAATTATTAATTGTAGGTTTATATTAGCTCAGAATTTGGAAGGCTTATCTTATATAAATTCTTGTGTTGAATGGATGTTTTGACTCTCCTCCTGCCTCTTTGATTTTAGCCTCACTTCCCTTTGGCAGTATCTTGCATCAAGCTACCAAAGTCATGGATTCTTACTGTTGTTTTGTCACTGAGTTCTATGAAAGTCTAGTGGAATGGCTATCACTTTTACTAATATTTATGGGTTTTGATGGAGGCTAATATCAGTGGGGATAGGGAGAATCTTTTGACAAGCTTAGGAATCTAGATACTGTACATGCACCTCAAGCTGACATGTTAGCCCTGATATGCCAGGTAAGAAGATGGGCAGGGCAACTTGTACTTCTAGAATGCCACCATTGGGCCAGGTTCTGTGCTAGGCACTTTATACATATTTCATTGTGATTTTCCTGACTGCCTTACAAGAGTATGTATTATGAGCCTGGTTTTACAGGGGAGAGAACCTGAGTACACAGCTGATATGTGACATACGGGGATTCAAACCCAGATCTACTGACTCCATCACTCATATTCTTCATGCTCTACCACACTGCCCCTAAAACCAGTGCACTAGATATTTATAGGGAGCCTGGCAGTCTTTTCACTTCTCTTATTCACTTGATTTCTTTTAAACTTTACTAGTGACTAAACAAATTTCCTATTTTGTTTTCAATACTTCTGGTTTTTGGCAGGGCTGGGTCGGGTAAGCAAGGGTGCTTATCCCTTTCTAGTAAAAATGGAAGGAGAGAAAAACAAACTCAACTTGTATTATAATTTTAATCACCAGGGTTTTATTGAAACTATTAAAGAATATTAAAAAGCAAAGAGAGACAAAAGGAGTCGATAATTAAGTTTTGTCTTTCCTTTGCTTACTTCGATGGAGCTTTTTACAAGCCATGAAATTTCCAGCAGGTGGGGAGGGTGCTGAATGAAGAGGATAGAAGTGAGGGCCTGGATGGATCAGAAATGGACTTTTTCTATGGTGTCTGCATCTTTGGGCAGGTTTCCCTCCTGCCTGGCAGTGTGCATGTGAATGTTCAAAGCAAACATCCGAGGCAAAAGCTGCAAAGTCAGAACTCATGAAAGAAAATTCAGTATCTCTTTTATAAAGTAACAGTTTCTGGAGGTCTCAATGATCAGTTTGGCACTGCTGTTTTTGGGGCTGTATTTAGCCTTGCTCGACCCTCATTGGGTGACTCTCTTAACCTTAGAAGGAAATGGTTATCTCAAGATGGCCCACACCAGCAGACTGCTGCGTCGTATGATTTTTGTCTCAGACTTTTGTGCTGCCTACACTATATCTCAAGGCCTGACTGTTAACCATGTATTTCTATAATTTAAAAATTGGTTTTACCTAAAAACATAAAGTGTTTTTTCAGGTCAATGCCTTCTTATTCAGTTTTTGAAAATACTGAAGGAAATCATGGCAGTCTCCAGATTTTTGGCAAAAAAGAGGCAAGTCTTGAAACAAATGATGGGATTCCAACTCCATTTGACAAACTATCCTGCTGAATATACTGAATGTTACCCATTTTTTTATAGGAAAATTTGGATTATTCTAAATCTTGGAAACCATGCGCCATTTAATGAAGACCTTTCTCAGTAAAGTTATTGAAATAGATCCTTACATTTCCATTTTTATGGATTCTTCTTCCTTCAGGAGGATATATCCTTAAACCAAATCAAAAAGCAGGGCAGATTAAAGAACTGCAGAGGGGAGAGTGCACATCCCAGCCTGGTAAGGTATTCCAGGGCTGGACTGCCCTCGCCACGTCGGGCTCTGCCAAGAAGTCATTATTTTTAATATTATTCAGAAATAATCTCCTTGGCTTCTAGTCAAGTCATCACAAATGCCAAATTTTTATAGTCCAAATTGATGATTTACTGTTATATTTTCTGGTAGCTCACACTTTCATTTTCCTAGAGACAGACTGGAAGTGGTAACATTTGTTCCCTTTTACTTACTTGTTACCCACCCCACCATCCACCCACCCCCCAAAAAAGAGAGAGAACAGCCCCTAGCAGAACCAATGTGGTTTAAGTAGAGAGTAAGAAAGCTTGGATTCTTAATACATGCTATCAAAAGTAGATTTCTTAGCTGAATAAATAAAGTAGATAAGATGGTTTCTATAATGTATCCTTGGCCAGTGGGGGCCCGTAGTTAGGGCCAGTGGGGGCCCGTAGTTATGACTTGAGCTGACTAATAATGATGTGCTACAGGTTAGACAGTGTTAGGTGCTAACAGTATCTGGTAATGATTGACAAGAGTTGGAACAATCCTCAATTTTACTTTTCTCAGTTCATATTAAAGGCTTAGGAGTATAGGGAAAGTCCTTCTCCATTTTTTTTTTTTCTTCTCTGTAGCCAGAAATATCTCCCCTGCTCTTGGCATAGTCCTTAAGGTATTGGGAATGACATTCATTCTTTGGTTCTAAAGCAATAATTGCGCCAGTAAGATGGGTCTCATTTTATATTTGTATTCCGTCTTCTCTTTAGAACTTATATATTTTTTCAGTCCTTTCCTCAAGCTTTGTTCATTTGAGGTTGTGAGTTTATAAGTCTGCACTTCCTTACACAGTTGTACTGAAAGGTGAGTTTAACCCTGACTGTAAATATAGTAATGCCCACCTAGAAGGCATTTGAAAAAACTAAAATCCCTATGCTTGCCTGAGCTACTTTGGGCCTCAGAGCTCCTTCATCCACTTCCTGCTACTGTGCTGGGCAGCCTTGGTTTTATCAGCCCTACCGTTCTGCTTCTAGGCTTGAGAATAGTGCCTAGATTTTAGTGACTTTTTAAAATTATTGCTCGTTTTGCTTTTTGCTGTGTTGCTTCTTTGCTGAAAGTTCACGGGAATCTTCAGTGGCCAAGGAATAGCAGAATTTGCAAATCTGTAGATAGGTGCATACTTTTCTTTAAGAGAACTCAAAGCTGAAATGCCTATCAACCTTGAAAACAAATTTTCCAGTTGCTTCAGTGATTTAGATTTATGTGAGTTTCAAGGGCTTCAATAAGTTGGTTAATCCTCATTTAATAGGCCCTAAGAGATAAAGCGATTTGCCATGGATGACCTGGCAAGTCAGCTGCATATTCATTTATTATTTATCTAAAACCCAACCCCACGAGGTAAAAAGAAAAAAGAAAAAACTAAAACTCCTAAGTATTGACATTGCTTCATTGCTTCTGATCAATTGGCATCTTTGTTTTCTTAACTCCTCAGTTACATATGTTCCTACTTTCCCACTCAAAGGTTGGTTGAGGGATATTAATGGACAGGCGATGGACTGTCTAGGATGAGAGAGAAATGAGGCTGCTGTTTTCTGAACTGTAGTATGTCCTGGTGATTAGTCTGGCAATATATCATGTACAGCTGAAAAACAAACAAACAAAAACCACTGACATTAAAAGATCCTAATTTTTTCTCTGTCGTCTCTGTTGATCTGTTCCTATTGAATTTTCTTCTCACATTCATTACGATTAGTTTTAAATTATCTTGACATCATTTTCTACACTGTAAAGAAAAATTTCCCTAACTTCTCAGTTTAAGGTAAAAGCCTCTTGAGGATATATGTGATATGATCATCTCGGTAGATGAGAAACAGAGAAAAAGAAGGAGAAAGTTTGATCTAGTTACATAGCAACAATAAATAGTAATTTCTATTAAAAAGCACGCTCTAAAGTTTTTAGTTGTGTTTTACAAGTGGTCTTTGCCAGGCATACCAAACTATTATGGGTTTTACTAATGTGGACTTAATACTGGCAAATCTTCACACTCAGAAGATACTCTCTGATGAGCCATCCATGGGTGAAACCATCACTTCACATGCCAATGCAGGCAATGATTTTAGTAATTTGTACTTATAGCTGGCTCAGCTTGCTTCTCTCAGAGTAGTTGATTTTGCTTAGTCTGGAAATGCTCCACTCTCTACATCACACTTGCCTGACAAAAACTCCAACCCTGACTAAATGCAGCTCTCTGCCTACTCTGTGTGCACAGCACAGAGTGACTGGTCCTCCTCCAAGTTCATAACCATAGAACTTTAAGGGGCCTGCTGTGCTGCATGATGCTCAGTCCATGCACTCCCAACACCTCCTCTTGATCTCAGCTGATCACTTTGCCTTGTCTTTCACTGAGAAGATAGAAGTGGTTGATTATAACTTCCACAAGCTGCCAACCAAGCTGTCTACCTCCTATGGGCACCTGGGTCACTCTTCTCTGCCTTTCCCCAGGTGACCTCTCCCGTTCCTGTCTAAGAGCATCTCCTGGATTGATCTTATCCTCTCTTGCCTACTCAGAGATATTAACTCCAACACCTCTTCCTTCTCTTTCCTACAGGCCCTACTTTGCCCCTCTCTACTGGATTTTTCTCATCAACATATAAATATACTGTTAAATCTCTCAACCTAAAAATACAACAGGAAACAAACCTTCTTTCAACCCTATGCTTATCCATCCCCCAACTATCACCCCATCCCTTTCTTTTACTTCCCTTTCTATCTAAAATTTTTAAAGAGAAATGGAGCGTCCACTTCCTCTTCTTCCGTTTTTTCCTGAACCTACTCCGATCAGGCTTTGCCCGCATTGTGCCAGGGAGATAGCACTTGATAAACTTTCCATTGACTTCCAGCTGCCTAAATCAAATGGTCAATTCTCAGTCCTCATCTCGCTTGACTTTCCAGCATCATTTAACACAGTCCATAGATCTTCATCTTTGAAACTCTTTTCTCACATCCCCCACCTCTAAAGTTAGAAGTGCTCCAGGATCCAATCCTTACACAACTTCTTTTCTATGTAACACTCATTCTGTGATCTCTACTCTCATGCCTTTAAATTCCATCTACATGGTAATGACTCCAGCCCAGACCTCTTCCCTGAACTTGGGACTCTTATATCCAGATGACGATATAAATTCTCTACTTGGTTATAGAATTTAGTATGCCCAAATCAAGCTAATTTCCTCCAAAATCTGTTTTTCCTATAGTCTTCCCCAATCAGTAAATGAAATCTCCCTTTGCAGTTACTCAAGCTAAAATCCTATGAATCATCCTTGACTTCTCTCATTCTCTGCTATCCATATCTAACCCATTAGCAAATGCGATTGGTCTATCTTCAAAAATAGATCCTGGATCCAAACACTTCTCACCACCTTCACTGTTACCGCCCTGGTCCAAGGTACCAGCAGGCCTTGCCTAGGTTATTGCAATACTTACCTGGTCTTCCTGTTTTCACCCTTGTCTCACTCCAGTCTGTTCTTAACAAAGCAGCCAGAATGATCCTATTGCAAATCAGATCATGTCACTCCTCTGCTACAAACCCTCTAATGAGTGCAAGAGAGGTCCTTTTAATGGCCTCCAGGTCTTACATGAGCTGGTCCCTTACATTTGATCTCACCTGTGGCATACTCCCCTCATCACTCAGTTCAGCCACTCTAGCCCCACTGATATTTCTCCAGCCCATCAGCTACATTGCTTCTTCAATTGCCTCTGCCCGAAATGCTCTTGCCTCATTGAAGCATGACTCACTCTCGCTTCCCTTAGGCCTCTGCTCCAATGTCGCTTTTGCTCAAATTAGAGGGACCTTATTTAGACTATATAAGTAGTGATTCTGAAAATACCCTGAATTCCCTTTTTCTTACTTATCTCCATAGCACTTACCACCATTTGATACATAGTTACTTGTTTATTAGTTTACTGTCTTTCTTCTCTTCTCTCACTAGAATTAGTCTCCATGAGGGAGCTACATTGTGTTTTTTGTTCACGGCTATATCCTCAGTCCCTAATACAATACCTGGCCCCACTGCAGGTATTCAACTATTTATCGAATGAATAAAATGCAATGAAAACTCTCACTATGAAATTAGAAATTCACATCAATCAAGTGGCACAATTTACTTTTCAGTTTTTCTTACCCATTGCTTCACACTGCTGAGCTGTGCCATGTAGTAATGTAAAAACTGCGTTGTCTTTTCCCACATCACATAAGAGCTGCCAAGGAAAGCTAAGTCCCAGATGGGTCTCAGAGAGGGATCAATATGGCCATGACTATCTGAGAGAGAGAGAAAAAATTGTATTAAGGCATTTTGGGGACCAAATTTCAGAAGTTTCATTTATGAAATAAGGGCTTACATTTAACCACATCAGGCATCTCTTTCACAGCAAGACCTTCAGCAAGATTTGTGCGCATCTACACTCTGTGGAGATTTATATACTTCAACTTGCCTTGCTGAATAAAGCCACTACAGAACAGTTCCAGGGCTATTTGCTGTACTAAATAAATGCAAAGTAAGAGCTACAATAATATTCAAAGTTATTCTAAAATCTTGTTAGCTGAGGCATTTTATAATTAGATTGAAACGCCTATCTGTTATCTTCACCACATTACCTTCTGGTTTGGGTCTACGGTCAAAGTGATGGTCTTTGTCCTTCCTGATTTTTGGCATTAAAGCTAATTAATGTATTAACAGCATCTCTACCACTTTTTTTTGAACCATGAAGAAATCAAGTGTGTTTTTTCTCTGTGGTACTGTTTTTTGGTCCTGCAATCTTTTTAATTCAGCAAACATTTGTAAAATAAAAACAAGCAAAATTCAAAAACAAAAAACAAAAACAAAAACACCTACTGAGTATCAGCTACTGCTGGGGGTATGGACACAGTGATTAATAAACGATCTCTTGTGATTTTAAGGAACTCAAATATTAGCACATACTTTATGAGATAACTATTCATGGACTTGTGAGAAGATAAATTAATTATACTAAATACTAAAAGGACATTTGAAAGTGTAAATGCTGGTGGCACTGCTCTAGAGTCAGGTGACAGGACTTCTGCCCTCTGTTTCCTGGTCCTTAGTATTTTCTTTTGTATGTAGTATACTTGGGCTCATTGATAGGAAGTTTATTTCATTAGAAAAAGTAAAATTTATACTCATGATAAAAACCAGACAACTATTTTTTTTTTAGGGGAAAAACAGTGTGGAGCAAGGATATCCCGAATGGATTAGAGTATCTCACTTATTGATTGTAGAGAAACTGCACTGTAACGGTCCACTGCCTTGGACTGATTAAATGCTGACTGGAATATGCTGAGATTTTAACTCAGAGGGTACCCAGAGGGAATCGCCACAGTTTTGATTCACTTTATCTAAAACCAAACCTTTTCGGTTTTAAGAAGATAATTTTATATACAGAGACAGGCTAAAAATAGCACCATTAAATGTCTCCGCTGAATTTAAAGTGACAAGAGAACTTTTGTTGATGAAAAAGTGCCTTTTGTTGAAAAAATGTTTTTGAAGCTTTATAGTAGCCACATTGTTAGGTTGTTGTGGCATGACCCTTGTAGGCACTGAGGATTGATTAACTGAACATGATCTAGTTAACCTGCACTATCAAAAAGTCTTGATAGTTTAGGTTAATTTATTTTCTCATAAGTCCCAAATCTAATGATCCTGTGGCAAATATTCAAAGAAAAGCTCCTATACAATTTCTAAAATTTGTGTTTTAAGGAGACTATATGTATATAAAACCCTATTTCCCCAATTAATGCTAAGGGGAGAAAAAAATCCTAAATAACTATAAATTTTAAGTATTCATCATTAGCCCATTTATTTCAGGCAGTGCTCAATATAAACGAATTCTACAATATAAGATTTTGAATTGTCCTTCATAATTATTTGAAGCAAGATTTAATCTGAGTCATCAGAGAGCTATAATGAGACTTAGCCAAGCTTCTGCGTTTTAGAAACACAAGGAGCCGTATTCCACCCCCAGGTTTTTGAGACCACGTAGTCTCCATAATTGATGGTGCACAGGTGCGCTCAGGAGCGGAGACCATAGGTCTTCCCACGCTGACATGGATCTGTCCAGTCTCTGCGCAAATGAGTGAACTGTGGGATGAGAAGAGCTGTAGCAGTCAGATGTCAAGCTTAATACCCAAGTGCAAGTCCAGAGATGACTTTTGTGGTTTTGAAAATTGGATTTGCCGGTAAGTGCGAGTCTCGATGGCTGCCCACACGCTCTGCTGAGCGCCAGATCGAATGAGCCCTGCCTCGCTTCAGCTGAGTCACGGTGAAGGGCAGAGCTCGTTCTGCATCTGATGGCACCACTGCCTGTTAGCTCTGGACCTAAAATAAGGTAAACTCGACTCCGCTGCAACCTCCCAGCAAGGCACCGAGACAGTTGGCTCGCTCAGCTCTGGTGCAGAAGGCCGTGATGGGCACAGGGGAGGCCCTAGATGGTTATCTTGTCACCTTGAGTTTCCAAAGCCACCACCAGAAACCTCTAGAAATGTCATCTCAGGTTCTGCACTCAACCCAGAAAACTGCACTCATTCATGCATGTGCTGTTACAAAGACCTCCACCGGTTCCTTGGAGATTCACCTCTTGCCTTGCCCTCATCTGGGATGGGAAGTGGGGAGATTAAAAACGTACAGATGCTACATTGTACTGAAGGTGAAGAACAGGAAAATGATACTGCTGAGTTTTGTTTAAATAACGAGGTCTACCACATTCTACAGTTGGATTAAAGTGCCATTTGTGGGCTAAAAATTTTAATGATCATTCTTTTTAAGATTTAGTAATTACATATGTTCCTGAATATAGAATTTCCAGATACTGGTTCATACCGGGTATGCTGACTACATCCAAGGGGTTTTTAAGTTGCTTCATGTACTTGTAAAGCAGGTGATCCTCTTGCTGTCTTTTGCTCTTCTCAATGAACCGTGTACAAGTGACATTAACGGCAGGTCTGGGTTTCTCATTCCTGAAAAACACTTGAGCAGAACAATTCCCCAAACGTTCTTCACCTTCCTGAAATAAGAGGAGGAATCAAATAGATTGGTTTAAATAGAATTAAATAGATTTGTTCCTTATCCCTCCCCACCCACCCCAGTACCTAAACTAAAGACACACAAGACAGAGGTTCCTTGTACGTGGCCAGTACGCACTGGCATCGAAAGATGTAGTGGTCTTTGCTTTGTAGAAAATGATTTTTGTGCTCATAGCTGAGCACAATAGTCCTTCACTCTTTGGTGTCACTTGAACTGCTTTCTGATGGTGGTGCCCTTATAAAATAACAATGGGCTTATTTCAAAGAAACACCATCGATATCTTTTAAGCATTGCTTGGTCCAAACTTCTAGGATGGTGGGTCCACCACTGTGCACCAATATAATGTTCAGGTGGACCTCAGGCTTGCTAACTTGAACCAAAAGATGAAGCTGGTTCCTATTAACAAAAATGACAACATCTTCATGCTCACTTGTAAATGTGGTCTTCTTATTCCAATTTTACAGATTAAGACAATACAGTGTAAACAGGAACCTGCTCATGTCTCACACTAGTAAGTGGGAAGCTGGCACTTGAGCTCATGTCCATCTGTCATCAAAGCACTGGCTCTGTGCTAACTCCATTTCTGCTCTCAGATCTAACCTGGAGGACGTGGAGGGCAGAGGTCACCCAAGTGGGGCTGATTTAACTGTCTCAGTGACCAAGGGATGTTTGTTTGCATTAACGTCCAAACGTACATGTACTGAGAATTCTGACATCACCCTTATCTTCCAGTCCAGGGACATGTGGAGCTGGATAGGAGATGCTTCAAGCAGATATCAAATGTGTGACTCATTTCTAGGACAGGGCTTCCCCATCCCTTAAGAAAGGTCACATATTCCTTAACCTGACCATAAAAGCCAGGGAAACTATTCTGAGGAAAATTGTACAGATCAGTCATTTAAAGTGGGTAGAGTCCCAATTAAAACAATGACCAGAAATAAACTTTAAAAGCCCACAAGGAAACAAATCGTAATCAGAATTGGGTCTGTGTAGTAAGCCCATTTCTAGAACTAAAAAAAACTGAAATCGGCCTTTCAACGGGCAACCCCTCCCCCCACCCCACCACCACCACTCAGTGCCTATTTTGAATTTTGAAGGAGGGGCAATTTCAGCAGTGCAATCCTAATGGTGCTGCATGGAGAAAGAGGTGAAGGGAGCATCAGAAAGAGGTTTATCAAAGGCAGAAGACGGGGCTGGTTGGTACACATTCTCCTTTGATGTCAAAGCCATTTCCAGGGAAGAGAAAACCAGGTATCTCCTGCTTTTGTTTTCCCTTCCTCCCCCCTCCCCAGTCAGCTCCACAGAATCAAAGCAGTCATCTGAAGATGAAAGAACCCCCTCGCCCCCGGAAATGGAACATTGCAGTTAGCTAGCTGTGCTCTTCAGAAAAACATTTTTGGTCAAAGTAATCTAGTAACTGTTTTCCCTTTAGTTTTAATCTAACACTTTTAGCTTGCAACACTAGAAATCAAAATCATCTTTGTTATGCTTTAAGGACCTTTTGTAATTCTTAGGCTAATTAGCGAAGTCAGAGTATATTATTCTCTTGTTAGGACTTGTTTCTGAACACTCTTTCTGCCACAGGCACTGGGCTCAGGGGTCAGAGCTTGCCCTCCCCTGCCCCCAACCCTGCCACCAGCAGACATTTCAATGTTGGATGTGGCCTGCTCATCCCTTCTGCTCAGCCCCACACAAAGAATTCCTGCTGGTCTCCGCTCCACCTACGTGGCTGCCTCCCAGCTTCGCCCAGCACAAGGAAATTCATCTGGCTCTAATTTCTGTATGAATTTTCTGTTTACTCTCTTCTTGAGAACAGGGAAAAGGAAACCGGCACACCATGGCCCACCTCATTAGAACTGTAGCAAAATAAATGATGCCTGTGGCATGTGTTGGTCCTCGTCTGTTTTATAGAATGCCTCTATGTACGGAAGCTTCTGGAACTGGTCTCATGCTACGCCCGCCTGCTAACAAGAAATGTCACCAGCTGATGGGAAGAGGGACAGGTTGGCATTTGAGACTGAGTCGTTAGGTGTTAGGGAGGGGTACCAAAGGGAGCCGTGAAATTCCCTCCCAGGGCAAAGGAAGGAGGAAGTGATGGCTGTGTGGGCTGTTTTAAATGCAACCCTGCATAAGGCCATGATGTTGAGAAAGTGAAATCTTGAGTTCTTGCCTAGCTCTGTTGTTCAGTTCTTGAAAACAAAAAGGAAACAAAGACAGACAAAAACAAAACCAAATCTATAGGTCGCTAAATAGTAATATTCTCACTTTTTAAAAAAATAAATGCATATGAGTTGCTAATAAGATACTTCGTGAATTACGGCAGCTTACCTCTGGGTTATAGTGTTCTGTGGTGAACGTCAGGTCAACTTTACATTCCTTCTTTGAATTAACCTGGAATATAGAAACTGAGTCTTAGCTAGTGGACGCTCTGCTAACATCTTATCCAAGAATCACACTCTTGGGATAACACGACACGCAATTGGAAGCTGTAGCATTTACACCTAAATAACGTGCTGTTTTACAAGGGGAAAAGATCTCTTATTTTGGTCTGATGCCATTTTGCCTGCTGGTTGACACCTACTCACAAAGAGGGAGGTTGAGAAAGGCAAACAGTTGTCTTGTGGCTGGAAGCTGATTCTGAGAGAGCAGCAGGCTGGGAAATAGACATGTGTATGTAGGGCCGTGGAGTCCCTTCGCTCCTCCACTGTTAGTGCCTCTGCGTGCCCCACGCTGGGCCCTGGGCTGCGGCAGTCAGGGGGACAGACCCCAGCTCTCACGTAGAACAAAGGAGCCGGCCACGAAGGAGAATCCAGTAGTAAATCATGGGTTTTCAGGTGGTGATAAGTGAAGAGAGGGGTTGGAGCAGAAGTGTCTACTTTTACTAAGGGTGAGGAGGAGGGACTGTTCCATGATGTGACCACTGCTCTGCCAGACCAAGATAGAGCTAGACCTGGGCCAGAGCGGAGGTCACTTGCGGTCAATCCCCCAGAGAGCCAAGAGCTGAGAGCCGAGAGAGCCGGTGACCCTCCCAGCAGCAGCCGGATCCTGGAACAGGCTGTTGCCCCGAGCAAGCACACAGGCGCTTTCCCTTAACTGTAGTGAGCCACGGCTCGGTACCCTCCATCCCGCCGCCCTGTTCTGTGCAGTTCTTCTGCACCTGCCAAGCGGCGTGGAGGATGGAGGATGTGCACTTTGTCTTGCCAATGCCTAAGACTTCTTCCCTCAGTAAACTGTCAGTTGCCAGACAGGAGTGGCCTGCCCCTCTCTTCGCTCTTTCTTTGCTCTCATCTTTTGGAAACAGATATTGGAAGGTGCCTGGGGGAGGAGATTTCAGCTGAGATGTAAAGGACAGTAGGGAACCAGGTGTAGCAGGGGGACCTACAAGTGAAGTCGAAGGTGCGACTGGGACGGGATGAATGCCCAGCAGTGAAGGAAGTCCCCAGCTGTCAGGGTCCCTCCTCCCCACGCGGCTTGCACAGGCAGGTATACTTCTAAACTTTGGAACTGCTCATTTAGCCTTTTAAAACTTTCGAATTGATTCTAATGCATATTTTTAGAGTATGCACACCCATATCCTGAAGCAATTTAAACTGTTCAGAAGAACTTTATATTATTTGCCATCATCTTTTCCTTTTTCTTTAAAGAACAAAATGATCATTCAGTACGAGGAGTATTTTCTAGAGAAGAGAACTTTGTGCTGCATGAAGCTGAAGTTATTTCATATCATCTTAATTAAGTTAGACTCTGGAAACATCAATTTCCGCTGACTGTTAGCCCAGGAAAACAATAACCAAAGAGGATTATCTTATCTTAAATAGACCAGATATCATCCATTCCTGTAATTCTAAAAAAGTTCTGGGAAACTGGAGAATGGAGGGATTGGATTCCTGTGGCAGTTGTTTATGTAGAGAATACTTAAACACGTGAACATAGAGATGTTGCAGGGTGTTGGGGGGAAGTGGGGTGCAGAACACAGCACAGAAGCAGTTGGCTTAGGGTTCATTTTCAATCTTGAAACTGGTTTTGGGATAAGTTGAAACATTGATTTCTATGTACAAAATTCATACACATAAGTCTGCCTTCTCATTCACTGTTTGTCAGGCACTCAGGAGACAACAAAGAAATGTAACGTCCAGTCCACCCTTCCCAGAAATCTAGTTCTAATACGGGAATGGGCAAGTCACCAGCCACATAGCACAGCTCATCGGTCTAACCAAATGCTGTCTTACGTGCAGGGTGCTGCTAGGTTAGGGAGGCTTCCTAGGGCAGGTGTGGTCTGAACTAACTCTCTGAGAAGCAGATGCTGGTCTGGCAAAGGTGTGGGAATGGAGTGTGATGGCTGACATTCCAGGGGAGGCAGCAAAGCTAGAAAAAGGGCTGTCTGGAGAGGCTGACTCGAGGTCAGGAAAGGCTCGTTTTTTAAGGAAGAGGACTTGAACTTGATCCCAAAATCTGTGGTAGCCCCCATAAAGTAAACCTGACTGCGGTGCTCAGGATGTTATGAAGAGTAAGATGTGACATTAAAAGGGCTAAGACAGTGCCTGAGTCAGGGTAAAAGTTCAATGTCTGTTCATTATTTTTATCATTACTAAAATCTGCAGACATAAGAGAGAGGATGAACTGTACTAGAAATGAGAGTCTGGCCCAAGTTTGAGGTTTGGGAAGAAGAGTAACACGAATTCTTATCAAGGTTGCTTTTACGTTGGTTTATTCCCGAAGCTCCCGATGAGTGGTTAAAAGGTATGAAGTGTGACTTGTATGACAATAGCTGGACAAGGAGGCTCCCCACAGTGTCTGTCTCGTCTCCTGAAGCATGGTGTCTTCACCACTCCCACCCATGTCAGAGGAGCACACAGAACTGGGGGCCTGCTGCCTCCGCCACCCTCCGCCACACTGGCTCCCCAAGACAACTAATACTCATAGAAGGCAGCACTTCCACTTGCCAGCAGGTTCTAAGCCTTTAACTGCTGACTGTACCCACCCCAGGGCCCCACCCCCCCACCTGGGAGTCTGCCCTCCATGTCCATGGGGGCCCCTGAGTGCAGGGAACTGGGTTGGTGGCGAGGCCATTCATGAGAAGGGGAGGGGAAGCAGAGTTGGCAGGTGCAATCTTTGGCGCTGGGGACATTGGAGACATCCAGGAGGCAGCTGAATGTATAGAAGTAGATTCAGTACGAATAGTGGTTGACGCCATGGACTAGGATGCTATCTAGGGAAGCATGTGTACTCCAAGAAGAGCCCCGAGGGCCACCAACTGTCATATCAACATTAAATCGCTTATTTGCTATACATGAGAATTCATAGTGTATATGAAAAAAGGCTTCTGTGGAAAGTAACCTCACAGGGTGATCTGATCACAAAGTCCTAACTGGACAGGTCACGGTGAGGAAGGGCCCTGTTGGGACCCCCGTAGCAGAGGCATCACCTTTCCTGACCCTATAGCTTAACAACAGATTGTGCCGTACAGATTGATCCAGAGTTTGGAACATCCCCTGCCATTCAGAGTTGCCCTGAAACTTATGATTAATATCTTTATGCTCAATGATCACAATCCTGGTCTAGCATTCTTTCCAGACTACTACCACCTTTGTTCCTGGGTTGCTCACGCCTCTGGAGGACCACGTTGCCAGAGGAACGGCTCCGTGAGCACAATAGACCCCCCAGAACTGTCATGCTGCCCCTGGAATAATGGCCAGATTTTCCCTTAAATACCTTAAGCCAGACTGAGAAAGGAAGGCAGTTGTTTTTTTTTTTTTTTAAAAAACGCCTACAGCACCTGGTCTTCCTAGGTGGTGGTCTCCCATCCAAGTACTAACCAGGCCGGACCCTGCTTAGCTTCCGAGAACAGACAAAATCAGATGGAATCAGGCACATTCAGGATGGCATGGCCATAGACGAGGAAGGCAGTATTGAAGGTGTTAACCTGCTGCCTTCTCAGATCGCCGGTGCTCTGACAGTAAACACTTACTCTAAATACCACAACTCCGGTGTGGGTCTATTGGCTGAGCAGCACAGGCAGCTGGAGCCCCAGACTCAGCCACGGATAGTCGTGCTCCAGACATATAACTTTTAGTAAAAAGTTTATCAGTCCCTTATGTAAGCCCTATCCATTGTTTCTGTGCATCTAAGTTAATGCACCTTTGAAATATGTCTTAACCACCCTCAAGAGAGCACTTAACCTTGTTAACTATCCTGTATTCCAGGGGTCCCCAACCCCTGGGCCATGAACCAGTACTGGTCCATGGCCTGTTAGGAACCCCGCCACACAGCAGGAGGTGAGTGGAGGGCAAGCAAGAGAAATTTTATCTGTATTTGCAGCCGCTCCCCAGCACTAGCATCACTGTCTCAGCTCCACCTCAGGTCATCAGGGGTTAGATTAGGAGCACCAGGCCCTGGTGCAGAAAGGTTGGGCAACACTGCCATAATCCAATTCCTGCCTTGCTTTCTCTGACCTCCATGCAATCTTGCTTAATCTCCCTCCTTGATTTCAAATGCATAAAAAAACTGCGAAAGTGTCACTCTCAGAAGTATTTGAGCTCTCGCTTCCAATAGTTATTTTGGTTCAAAATAAATTGATAAATAAACTTATAAGAATTCTCTACAGGTTGGGATGTTTCTTATGTTGACAACCAAAATAGTCTTTTTAATTAATGATACAATCGTGCTCATTTTAAATAGAGTCCTTGAGATATTCTTTGACTCAACGGGTTTTTTTGGGAACACAAGGAGGCACAATGAGGTGCCAATACTATTCTTTGTAGGGAGAAAGAATCCCACAGCACATCCTGTGAGCTGACCTGTCCTTTTGAAATGTTTTCTTCCTCCCTGATTTGATTTCCTTATTTTGTTTTAATTGGGTGATCTTAAAAGCGTCTACATTTTACTCAAAATAAGATTTTTATGTGTTTTTTGGTGGTACTGTATCATTTATCAAGATGCAGCCTTTTTATCTCCCATAAAGGCCTCCCCTTTCTCCCTTCCTCTGAGTCACAGATCCCCCGAGGCAGCTTTGCTGGGCCTCCTGAGATAAGCAGAGCAGCCACAGGCCACAGCCCCCAGGGAAGAGGTAACCGGCCTCGGCCTTCATCGGGGACAAAGTGTCTCGTGATCCTGCAGCTTTAGGATCATGTTTCGCTTCAGTTAAAATTATTCTGCGATAAAGAGGTCTTTGTTGTTCTGCATTCACTTTAGGATTTGTTCAACATCTAACCCTTCTGAGCACTGTGCCAGGAGCAGGAGTACAGGGAACAAAACAGTCACGGCCCTGCCCTCAGGGCAGTCAGGTGGGGGAGGAGGACTGCAAATATATGATTGGAAATTTGGTTATTTGATTATAAATGACTTAAGATCTATGAAAGGATAATTGGAGGATTGATCCAGTCTAGGAATTGGAGAAGTGACATTTGAGCTGAACTCTGAAGTTTAAGAAGGAATTGGCTTTGGGGATTACGGAGGGGAACAGCAGGGGCCACCCAGGGAGCAGCTATCAGGGCCAGAGAGTCAGGAGGAGGCAGAAGGGTGGGCAGCGGGCCCTGAAGGCTATGGTGAGGGTTTCGTCCTAAGGGAAATGGGAAGTTGTGGGCAAGAAGGAACGATTTTGAAATGATCCCTCTAGCTGGAGCGAAGAGAACTGGTGCTGGAGTGAGGAGGTGTCCAGACCAAATGTAGTTTGTAGCAGGCTAGTGGACTGGGCAGGTGAACCTGGGTGGGGACAGTGGAAATGAAGAGGAGTATGTGGTGGACAGACAGGAGTCCTACTAGAAGGGAAACAATGAGGAGTTATGTAATTCAAGACTAGAAGTCATCACTAGAATACAAGTTTCCTATTAAGACAATATCATTACATTAGCCACATTTAAGTGATGCTTGTATTTACAGAACAACGACAGCCAGCCATTTGGGCCTGTGCCGGGGACTGTTCTAAGCACTTCGTGTGTCTTCATGCTAACAGAGCTCTGAAGCCTTGCTCATACCCAGGAGTAATTGGAGAAATGCAAATTAAAGAAGCAATGAGGTATCCCTGTACAACGATTAGACTGGCAACACATTAGAAAGTGGACAGGGCCCATCGTTGGCCAGGTTTAGGAGTTTAAGACTGCTCCTGTGTGCCTGGCAGGAGGGCGCTGGGGCCAGCTGGGATGGGTGGTGGTCTGGCCCACTGGGTCAGATCAAGCTAACCTACATCCTACGATTCAGCAGCCCCACTGCTGGGCATGGATGCAGAGAATCTGGTGCAGGTTATAGGAGACCCATAGGAGGATATTACCTGAACCCAGGATTGCTCCCTCAGCTTTGAACCTGGACCAACAGGCACAAGAATGCCCTTTTAAAAAGAAAGTCATTTAAAATGTTGAGTCCAAAGTTACCCAGTATAGATGTCCCCACCCCATATCTTAAGCTCCTGTCTTTGTTCTTCACACTGTCAGCGTGATTAGATTTGAGGAGTACGGTAACTGGCTTACTAAGTGGCTGTGAATCTGGAAGCTCGAGGTCAAGTGGTCCTCCCTCTGTGGCTTGCACATAGGTTGCTATAGCCACACAGTGCAAAGCTATTATTAAAAAATAAAAATAAAAAAGCTAAATAGACATTTTTGAAAGGGCTGAAGCTGATGCTGGGGAAGGTGACAAGTACTTCCTCTTTCCCAGGGTCAGGCAGAACACAGTGCTTAGTTCTTCTCATCCCCCTGCTGCCTAAACTGTCCATCTGTAAAACAGATTAGGAAGCTTCATCTCCCTTTCTTAAAACACAGCCAGCGGCACAGCATATTGTTCTAATGTCTTCCAGAATAAGGCTCTTTATATAAAGAAAAAGTCAATAAACAAAGCAAATGCCCATGTGACTGTATAATCTTAAGGAATCAATTAGAAGCTCTTTGCTACAGACTTCTTTTTAATTCAGTCATCCCCACTCATCTGAGGGGCATACTTCCAAGACCTCCAGTGGATGCCTGAAACTGTGGCTAGTACTGAATCCTACATATTCTATGTTATTTCTATGTATACATACTTACAGAATTTTATTTATGTTAGGCACAATAAGAAGTTAACAACAATAAAAAAAAAACAAATATAACAATATACTATCATAAAAGTAATGTGAATGTGGCCTCTCCTCTCTTCTTTTCTTTCTCTCTCTCTCTCTCTCTCTCTCTCTCTCAAATTATCTGATAAGTGAGATGGCTCCTAAGTGACTAACGGGCGGGTAGCATATACAGCTACAAAGGGATGATTCATGTCCCTGGCAGAGATTTCATCACCCTACTCAAAATAGCATTCAATTTAAAACTTATAAATTGTTTATTTCTGGAATATTCCATGGGTAACTGAAAATGCAGAAAGTAACACTGTGGATAAGGGGGGACTCCTGTATGTATAAAAGAGGGCTTATGGACTATAGCCTAGAACTGATTGACAATCATAGACCACTAATGGCATGGTTTATGTTCTAATCTGGTTTTTTGGTGTATTTTGTTTCTTTTATAGGTTTTTTGCTTTTTGCTGCCATAATCCATGTAGTAGGGCAGAATCCCCCCAACCACCCCCACCGCAACCCTCCCCGGTGTGTCTTCCACAGGTCATGCCTCATTACTGGCTCCTTGTGGCAATGATCAGCACTTTGATTTGGGGTTCCCTTGCAGTCAGTTGGAAGGGAGACAGGCCACTTTCAAAGTCCTGTTTGAGAAAGACTATAATGAAATACCTACAGAGGACTGAACTCATCGCTGCGTGCGTGTGTGTGTGTGTGTGTGTGTGTGTGTGTGTGTATTTTGGTAGGAAAAAATGCTCCTTGAATCTTTACCAAATCAATATCAAGCATTTATTCACTGCTTGCACATAAAGCATCCTGCTAGCAACTGGGAATCATGATAAAAATTATAACGTATACGGTGAGCTCTCACACATGTGTCACATGGTTCTACACGGTGCCTGTGTATCACTCATCATGAGAGCTTTTTGAGGTAAAGACTGTTGCTATCCCCATTTTAAGGATGTAGAAACTGAGGTACTTGCCCAAAGTTAAGGAACTGCCAGTCACAGAGCTAGTGAGTAAGGATGCCAGGCTCCAAAGCTGCCACTGTCCTCTTCTACAGCACAAAGCCTGCACAAACAGAGCCAGCAACCTCTGAGAGACAGCAGAGAGAAAGGCTCCTGGAGTGTGTGTGAGGGTGAGGGGGACTGTGCTTAGAACCAGTGTCTGTAGACAAGATCATCCCAAATCTTCTGGAAGGCAGACAGCCAGGTAGGGCATGTGTATTGTGCCCTAGGACCGAATAACAAAGTACCACAAACTGGGAGCCTTAACACAACAGAAGTGGATTCTCTTACAGTTCTGGAGGCTGGAAGTCCAAAATCAAAGTGTCATCAGGGCCTCCCTCTCCCTGAGACTCTGGGTAGATCCGTCCCTGCTTCTTCCTAGGGTCAGTGGTGCCATCAGTCCTTGGCTTACGGATGCATTGTTCCCATCTCAGTCTGTCTTCATATGGTGTCCTTCTCCCTGCATCTTCACATGGTCTTCTTATAAGGACACCGGTCATAGGATTTAGGGGCCCTGCTAATCCTCTTTGGCCTTATCATGACTTGATTACATCTGCAGAGACTGTTTCTAAGGAAGGTCATATTTACAGGTACAGAGTGTGAGGGGCTTAGGACTTCAACACATCATTTTGGAGGACACAACCCACAACAGCATGGAACTGAAGATGATCTGAGACTTTGGAAGGAGGCCCTGGATGCACCCTTTCAGGCAAGGTATAAATGGGAGCCAGAGCCAGTGCAGGTGGGGAAGTCTCCAGGCAGGACTAGGGGTGGGACAAGCGGAGAGAAAGGGAGGGGGTGTTCAGGACAAGGGAGAGAGTGTGAGTTAATGGAGAGGTATTCTCAGCGCTGAGGTCTAGCTGGTGGATGGGGGCCAGGTTAGAGAAGGTATGTACAAGGACTTTAATCCAGAGCAGTGGGTCTCACACTTGAGCTGCAGCAGAATCTCCCAGAGGGCACGCTGGGAGAGTCAGTGAATCTGGGGTGGAGCCTGGGAAGGAGTATTTTAAGGAGTTCCAGAGCTCGCTGATGCCGCTGGTCAAAGAACTGTCTAGATGCTGAGTGAAACCCCTGACGTTCTGAGGGAGGGGTAGGAAATGACAAGTAGCTCCTGTGACAGTCACTAGAATGCAGCCGAGTAGGAGACTGAGGACAGAATGGTGAGTTCCTGCCGAAGGCCTGAGGTGTCATGAGGGCTGGACAAATGGAGGAGCGTTAGTATCTCAAGGTTTGGTGACCTGGGGTCTCTGGCAAATCAGCCCATGATGCCTTAGCAAATAAGGAGATGAGTTCACCCTCTGCTTCAGGGGGTGCAGTCAGGAAACTCTGGGGTGATGCAGCATGTGCTCCTTCTTAAGCAGAAACATTTGAAGAAGGCAGCCTGGACTTAAATCGTTTTCAAAGAATATTCGCTTCTTGCTTCCTGTTACATGGATAGCTATCTTGCCATGCAAAGACATATGTGTGTGTGTGTATATATACATGTATACACACACACACACATACACGCAGCAAGAAGTTAAAACTGCACATTTTAATAGCGATTCTGCCAAGTCATGTCTCATTTTCAGTAAAAAGCTGTTTAATGTAGAACATCAAGCTTTGTTTTTGTGTCAATGGACCAAAGATTTTTTCCTCCAGCATGTGTCTGGACCATCTTTATATAGATACAATATGATGTTTGTTTAGAAGTAAAATCGTTGAAATATTGGGTGTGAGTATTGGACATAAACTGATGAGAAATGGAGAATAGGAATTTATTCTAAGAACATATTTCTGAAACAGAATACCCCCTTTAAACTCACCCCAAACCTTGGAGCGAACGGCAAAGCGGGGATGATGCTCCGGGGAAGCCTTGCTGTCACCGGCAGCAGGAAGGCCACAGAAACACTGTGACTCAGGGAGCCTCAACTAGATTCAGCTGGAAGCTAGTCTACAGAAAGAAAACCCCGTTCTCTGGGGAAACTCTGTCCCTTGTTTCCCTGTCCCTGACATTGGTCACTAAGCACAGTCCCCTCATGTTGCCTTCCAGCCAGGGCCGATAACTTGAAACATCATGTTTTCAGGTGGGGGAGGGGCAGGCGCAACGCTAGGGGTCCAGAGCTCCCTGGTGATTTTAATCTCCCCTCCCTCGCACTCTGGGCCTCCCTGGCAGAACAGACTCGGCTTCTAAATGTCCCTTCCAGCCTTCACATTTGGGAAGAAAACATAAATGTCATGCCATTCCAGTAAAAGCAAACGTGTTCATTTTATAAGGTTAGTTTTATGAGTCAGGCTGAGCTGGAGACAAGTAAACAACTCAAGGGTGGATAAAAATTGCTGTGCCGTTCTTACGTTCCGGCGGGGGGAGAGCATCAGTGCATTACGTTATACCCCAGAATTATCTTACTGCATTTCCCTTCTCTCAGGCAACAACGGATAAAGCGAAAACAGCTTATGGAACAAAACGTCAGTGACAATCAGATCAGCCCCTGTCCGGTGGGGGCCAAGGAGATCTTTGCATGTGGATGCTTTGCTTTAGTGGGTTGAATAGTGGAGGGAAAGAGACAGAACGCTGTGTTCATCTTTGTTTAGTCAGCTCCTGGAAGGAGTCCTTGACCCTTTGAAAGGAGCCAGAGTGGACATGGCCACAGGCGCTGTTCTCCTCTGCTTTGCCTCTAGCTCCGAGCAGGGCTAATTAGAAAAGGCTGCTCATAAGAGGGCTGTGAGGAGCCCAGTCTCCCTCCCTCCTCCAGAAGGGCTGGGAATGGCCTGGCCTCCTGTTCCAGGTGCCCAGTGGGCCCAGCACCCTTACAGCTACCTCTGTTTTCATTTAAAAAATATTGAATATTTGTGTCTGCAGGGCCCGCTGCTAGGTCAGAGGAGGAGATAAAGAGACACAGGGACCACTGTGTTTGCCTTGCAGAAGCAGACATACAGGCAGAGTGGAAATAAAGCTGGCTGTCGGGAAGCGAGCACAAAGCAGCCCACCGTCAAGTGCCAGGACAGGGTGTGGAAGGCAGGCTCGTTTAGAGGTAAGATTACCAGGCCTGCAGAGACCAGCCAGGAGGTGGAGCAAGCGCTGCCGATTCTTGGGTACAGTCACTTGTCCAGCAGTATACTTGCAGGAGTTCAGAGCCACCCAGGAGCTGGGAATGGTAGGCTGCGTAATCACTCGCAAAGGTGCCCATATCCTAATTCCTGGAGCCTGTGAATGTTACTTTACAGGGCAAAGGGGACTTGGCCAACGTGATTAAGTTAAGGATTCTGAAATGGGCAGAGAAACCTGGATTACCCAGGTGGGCCCACTGTACTCACAAGGGTCCTTATGGGGAGGAGGCAATAGTTTACATTCAGGAGATGCTTTGCTGCCAGGTCTGAAGATGGAGGATGGAGCCATGAGCCAAGATATGCACATGGCTTCAAGAAGCTGGAAAAGGTAAGGAAATGGGTTCTCCACTAGAGTGTCCAGAAAGAACGCATCCCTTCCAACACCTTGATCTCTTTTTAGTCCAGTGAGACCAACCTATTTCAGAATTCTGACTTCTAGAATTATAGGAGAATAAATCCATGGTTTTGTTTCACCTACCAAGTTTGTAGTAATTTGATACAGCAGAGAAACTAAAACAGAGACCAAATTACTTGTGAGCCTATGTGTCCTGTTCTGTGTGGGCGTGTCCCCTTGGGGCCACCTGGCATCACATACATCACACACACACACAGCAATGGTACAGGACCCCCTCTCACAACTTGACTTTAGTGACCAGAGGCATCCTGAACAACCATGAGAAGCAACCCAGAGTGGAGGGCTGCTCTGGGTACTGACCCAACCACTCACTGTGGGACCAGCTCTGTAAAAGCTTCTTCAACTCAGGCTCCATCGCAAAAGCACTTAAATGCCAAGGCTGCATAAACCTCTAGGGTGATTCATTGCCAATACAGCAAGATCAAGGGTCAGGCTGGATTTGGGAGTTTGTGTGTGTGTGTGTATTTAAAATTTCATGTCTCGTTAATATCAGTCATTTTAGGGCTGGGTACTCCTCCAGCAGAACAGCCTGGGTCCTTCAAGAAAGAGTGTACAGCCAAGCTGGATTCCAGGTGGTTAAATTCACAACCCGCCATCACGGGTCTTTATTTGGGGGCACTGCTGACACCCTGTGATCGCACGCGTCCTCGGCTATGACATGACATGTGGCAGGACAAGTGGAAAATGTTGTGGGCTGGTAAAAAATGTTTGTGGTTCAAAACCAATTTATTACAAGCTGGTTAAAAGCATTCCTACTTGCTAGCTCATCTGGGTGCAGTTGGGTTGGGTAACTGCCAAAGTGCCAAGGAGGTCAAGACCAAAGTTTACCCCCACA
Organism: Eidolon dupreanum; assembly: GCA_028627145.1. NCBI lineage: Eukaryota > Metazoa > Chordata > Mammalia > Chiroptera > Pteropodidae > Eidolon > Eidolon dupreanum. The sequence continues at coordinate 20,763,372 of CM053507.1, forward strand.
GCCAGGTGGCCTTTCCCCACCCCATGCTAGACCGACTCTGAAATCGGAGCCTGCGGAGCAGGTGAGTGCTGTGGCAGGAGGCGAGGTGGAGACCTTGGGTGTCAGCAGGAGCAGTGCCTGGGGAGGAAGGAGGGCAAGTGGCTCTCTGTTCTGTGCTTTTGGGGATCGCTGTGTATCATCCCCAGGGCAGTGTGAGAGCACCGAAGGGCTCTGCAACTCCCACCCCTCCCCACTTCTTTCCGAGGATCGCAAAGGCACTTAGGGCCTTCCTTGTGAGAAAGTAAGGATGATTTCACTTGAGTGCTTTATGACTCATCTTTCCCCCTCCCTATTCACTGTGTGTGGCCTTTTCCATTCTGTGGCTTCGCTTCTATGGCCTGCTTCATGTACTGCTTTCCTATTCTTGTGAATAACTAGCTCTGAATTATCGACAGTAATGAAGAAAAGACTTCAAGAGGAGCAGTAATTGCATGAATTATGTTGTATTTTAGTGCTTTATAGATTGAAAGGTGATAAAGAAAGGTTTTTCTTAGTAGGGTAGGTGGTCACCTGCCTTGTGGCTCCGCTGACAGGCTCTGGTCTGCTGTCAGCCACACGACAGGTGCCCACAGGAGCCCAGCCCGCCTGCACCAGGGATGCCTGATGCTTACCAAAAGTCAGTTCTTTTGGCCCCAAACTTGCTTAAGCCAGGTGTACTTATTACCTGATTTATAATTAAATGTTATGTAATCTGGTGAAGAGTAGGTATAAAAGAAAGGTGTCAAAGAAATCCAAGTTAAATGCTGTAGAAGGACTTGATAAAGTCGTCTCTAAAACTCTTGCTGTTGAATTGGTGTGCCGTGTCAAGACTGGGCAAGAAAAAAGGAAAAGGAAAAGTAGAGGATTATGCACTGTACTCTTTGCAAATGATCCCTCTATTTGCAAAGAGTACATAAGTAAACCAAAATGCAACATAGGTGTGTCTTTTCATTAAAAAGACTGCAAGGAGTGCCAATTAAACGTCCTTGGCCTTATACCAAAAGATAGGTGATACATTTACATTTATAATGATTTTAATTTAAATTGAAGCAATTAGGGTACTAACATAATGTTCCCCCACACTTCAGGTCAGTTGTTTTAATTATGTTCCTTACTGGTCCAGTCCAGGCCAAAGGGCATTCACCTTAAGTGACCATTCTCAGAGCAATGTCTGAATGAGCTGACTTACCATCAAGTGTGGCCAAAGAGATCTCAGCCACTCTCTCTACATGTCAGGAAAGGGCTGGCTGTTCACCAGCTGCTTGGGGCGGGGGCCAGTGGTCCCAGGACTTACTGAGTGGCCAGAGAAGACTGTCTCAGTGTAAGGAGTAGCCTTGAGTAATGGGGACTGGGGCCGAGCTAGTATATCCTGGGTAGCATAAGAACTCTCAACACCACTCAAAATCGCCCACCACTGATTCCAAGATGTGCCAGGTGATATCAGAAAAATTGAAGCCTCTTTGGTCGTGGAAGGATAGGGTCAGGCCAGGAAGGAGATGGCATCAGGTGGGAGCAGTAGCTCAGGTCTGTGACCACTCCCTATAATTACTAAACAAAACAAAACAATGTTCACTCGCATCTTTTCACCAGTTAGCACCGATTTCTTCTCAGTACTTTGTTGCATTTACTACCACAGCCATAACTGCATTTCACCACTAGAGGGCAACAGTGTTTCTAAAATGAGGGATTCTTGCAGAACTAAGAAATCACATAGAATCAAGGAATTTCAGAACTGGAAGAGGTCTTTAAAATCATTTGGTTCACTAGCTTTTTTTCTCTTCTCTCTCTCTCTTTTTGTTTTTTAGCTGAAACCAACAGCAAGAACTGCATTCTTCATAATGACCTAATTCATACATACACATTTGAAACATTGTGAGGCACTACTTACACTAACTTCTGAAATGTACTCTAACAGTTTCCAAAAACAAAACAAAACAAAACAAAACAAAACAAAACAAAAAACAAAAAAAACCCCCACAAAACTGCAACCTACTAAGTTGATTTCATAACCCATTAGCGGTCCATTAGTTTGTAAAACTCTGACTCAGCCCCAGCCTCTCACCTTGCAAAGTGGCATGTTGACCCCGAGGATGAACAAGGATCCCCACCAGCTATACTTCTTATCCACCCAGCCACCTGCTCACCCAGGGGTCACTCATGGATGCATGACACTGTGCAGCAACTGAGTGCTCACTCTGAAAATGCAGTGATTGGATAAAGGCACAAACCCAAGCTTTGGGGATCTATCATTTTTCACTTCTTGTCAGTGCTACAACTTGTAATTGAAACAGAAATTCCTAAGTCACTACAGTGAAAGTCCCGTGCGGTGATGTCTCTGCTCCTCAGTTAGGCAGCTGACTGACTGCTAAACTGGATGAATCTCAGAGGCCTTCCTGATGATCCCACTCCACTCTGAAGTAGGGCCACAATATCTAGTCCAGAGCCTATCACATAGTAAGTGCTCAAGAAATAACTAATGGATGAAGGGACTGCCCCTCGGGCAGTATAATTGTAACTAACATTTTTATACTTTACAATTGGTATTTATATCACCTTATATGAATGACTCTTAAGAACACCTAGCATAGTTAGCAGAACATGGATTATTTCCATTCCAAATGAGGAAACAGCCAGAGACTTGTGTGATCTTCTCTAGGTTATGTGGCTCATTGTAGGCAAAGCAGGGTATGATATCTGGGTTCCCTGCAACACCCCACTAGCTGGCCTCCCACATTCTGGAAAGGGAGTCCATCCATGGCAGTTCCCCAGAAGGAATCACACTCTCAGCCACTTCCTCCTCTGTTTCTGTCACCCCCAAGAACCCTGGCAGGCTGTTCTCACAAGTTTAAAGCACACCCTGCCCCAGCTGCCTTGATCACCCTTGGAGATGAACTCTTCTTTACTGGGGATATGTGGAGAAGGCAGAAAAATGGAGGAAAATAATTTTGCTGAATTCCTGAGAGGAAACTGAAACCACTTTAGCCTCCAGGGATTCTTGGCCCTGAAAATCATTAAACTCTCTTCCTTGGATACTTGATTTTAACTTATTTTTTTTTTAATTGAAGAAATGATTTAAATTTTTTCCCCATCTACTTCCTCCCTTATGGTTACTTGATTTCAAAACATTTAAAACCATTTTTGGAGGAAATATAAAGGTAAATCAGATGACCATAGGAACTCACCCTGTCTTGGGGTCAATGTCCTGGATTCTTCTACTTAATGCCTCCACCCTCTCATGCACACCTGCCTCTAATTTATTGACTTATTCCCGCCTACCCCCCTTTTGGGGACCAAAGGAGGATCCCTTTAAAATTCAGGATCATTATACTATTTCAGATGAAAAGCAGTAACTGAGCTCTTTTTAGAAGAGAAAGGGAATTTTTTTCTTAACTCGGGTTTTGAGAGCTAGTTTATTTTGTCAAAGATGCTGAGTATTTTTTTTTTTTTCAAGAGGGTGGCTCAATGTGTGCAAATACAAAGTATTTATTTATTTATTTATTTATTTATTTATTTATTTATTTATTTATTTATTTAATGGTTTTAGAAGGAAGAGAAAAATTCCTGGAATGACAACTGGTACACCTTAAAATCTGAGCTTGGTTTTCTATAGGGAATCCTTTGGCTGGTAAGCAAGGGGCGGATCTTCAGGAAGGCCCTCTTTGGGCTCTGGGAGGTGGCTGCTCTCTTCTACTCTGATAAAAGTTCCCAAGCTCTGTTTTCTCCTTCTCTGTTGAGCTAGTAAAACTAAACTTTTTTCTCCCGAAGATAGCAAGGATTGTTAAAACAAGTGACATGACAAAGGCTGCCTCTTACAAGGAACAATTTTTGATTTCAACTTCAATAAATTTAGCCACCTGAGGTGCTGGATTAAGTCTCTGAGGAACCAAGGCTGAGCTTCCAAAAGGCCTACCCTACTCCTGTGTCTGACACCAGGTCTAGACTAATCTTAAACTGAAAACCTGCTGACACTTTTTAAAACTATTTATTTACACACTATACTCAATTCTAGATTCTTTGAGGCTGAGTCTGCAGGCTCTGTGGAATATGAGAATTACTGGAAAGAACATCATTACTTTGGGGGCAGACTTAGTGTAGTTCCGTAACTTTTGTAATATTCTATTTGATGAAGAAAGCAATGTAGTTTCATTGACACAAAATGAAGCCTACAGCCAGTTTCTTGAAATCAGCAACCAAACAACAGGCTGCAAAGTTCTCATTCATTCTATTCGCATAGAATGAGCCCTGGTCTATTCACTCCCATTGGATTAAAGCAGACGCCAACATTACCAAGATTCCTACCCAGGCTCATGCAGAAATACTAACCACATCCTGAAACCCTTGCTTGGTGGCCCGTAATTGACAAGCCAGTCTGTCCGTGGCCAGGCGTGGGAACTGTCTTAGATTTTGGAAACCTCGCCCAGGGCTTCTGCTGTAGCCACTGGTGGGTCGCGCCCGCGGTGACCACCCCAATTGCACAACTCTGGGTACCCGCAGGCAAAATCGAGCCTTGCCTTTTGGGCTTGTTTTTCAGTTTCCCCATGCACCTCTTCCCCAGGTATGGGAGCTGCCCTGTGAAAAATCTACGGCCTTGTAAATGCCGCAAAGAACCAGTCCGTCTCCTGCGGACATTGCGCAGCGATGCTCCCCTTCCACGTGCGCTTTCGGGGCGCACAGGGACCAGCTCGGTCCCGGCCGCGGCGCCGCCGTGGGGCGGCCAGGCGCGCGCATCCCGGCGTCGCCGCCCACGCGGTGCGCGGCCGCGGCTCCCGCACTCACCCACGCGCGGCCCTCCTGCACGGCGGCCAGCACTCGCAGGGCGCTGGGCGAACCCGCGCGGAAGTTGAAGAAGTGCAGCGCCGTGCGCGCCGCCTGCTGCAGGAGCCCGCGCGGGAGCTCCGCGTCCTGACGCCACCCGGGGTCCTCGGGGCCCCCGGACCCCGCGGGCGCCGCCGTCGCCCCGTGGAGGGCGAGCAACAGCAGCAGCAGTGCGACCAGCGGGGAGGTGGGGCGCGGGTCCCCGGGCGCAGGCGCGGGCAGGGGGCGCCGGTGGGGCTGCATGGGCGCGGGAGGGCTGGTGCGGCGCTCGGCGGACTCGGGCTCGGAGCGGGCGACGCTGGCGCTCGAGGAAATAAGGCCGCGGCGGGGCCCTCCCCTCCGCCCCCAGGGCAGCAGGCCGCGGGGAGCCGCCCCCGCCCCCCCCCCGCTCCTCATGGGCTTTTGCTGCCCGGGCGCGGGTCCCGGGCGCGGCGGCGCCGCGGCGCGCAGGGTCGGGGTGTCAGGCCCCGGCCGCGCGGGCACGAGGGCGGAAGTGGAGGCTCTTACCCCCAAGGGAGCGCCGCCCACCCGGCGCCACCCCGCGCAGCCTGCCTGTCGTGCGACCCAGCTCCTCTACCCTGCGGTTGCTGGGATTTCGAAACTCAGGGTTTCAGAGCGAACCTATTTCAGTTCTCCAAAACTTGGAGCGGTGCTTTCCCAGGAGATGAAACTGGGGGGACGGGTGGAGAAGGGGGCTGGCTGGATGCAGCTGACATTGATGGAGGTCACTGTAGCACAATGACCTTGTAAGTGGGGCAAGTCGCTGGAGAGCTGGGGTTGGAGAGGAGGCTGAAGTGGCCAGTAGGGCAGAGTCAGATAAGGATCAAGAGGCCCTATTAGACTTAGAAACAAGTAGGTCATTGATAACCCCGGTGCGAGGCAGATTTAAAGGTTGGGGGTGGAAGCTGGATTCCAGTGGGGTGAAGTATGGATGGGGCTTTGGGGCAGTGGCGGCAGCGAGTGTTGACAACTCTTTTTAGACACATGGCAGTAAAGGGATGAGATGGTCGTTTTTCACCCACAGACAAGAGGGAAAGCCCAGGAGAACCAGGGGTTAGAGGGTAGAACTTGTACTTCTGGACACTCCCAATGTTTATTTCTTCATCTCTCTTCAATTTGCTTAGGAGTCCACCCTTCCCCAACACCCACTGACCTCAGCTCCACTGTGGAGCTAAAGGAAATCCCTTCTCTTTGCCAGTGACTGGTTGAATGAAGCCTGGCATGTGTGATTTTGGACGAGATGCTGGGGGAAGGCTAGGGGTGACAGATGGGGGTGCCATCTCTGAAAACTTCCTCCCTGTGGATGTTTCCCATCTCTTGTCTGTCTTTCCTTGCTGCTGCAGATATTTATGGGATACCTACTCTGTTAGGCCCCGGGGACAATGAGGGAGGACAATAAGAAAAGCATCCCTGTGCTCATGGAGCACACCTAGGCAGGTGGAGCCCAAACAATCAAACAGGCAAGGGAATATACCTTGTGTTGGATGCAGTTACATGCTGTGGAGAAAAACAGCTTGATGCAAAGTGGTTATAATTTTAAATAGGGTGGTCAAGGCAGGCTTCACTGGGAAAGTATATTTGAGTAAGAACCTGAGGGAGATGGAGAGCCAAGTGGACATGTATGGGAAGAGCACACTGTAGGTAGAGGGAACAGCGAATGCAGAGGCTCCAAGGAAGTTCACCCAGCATGTTTGAGGAAGAGCAAGCAAGTGCAGCTGGAGGGAGAAGACAAGGAGGAGAGTATCAGAATGAGAAGTCAGAGGGATAATAGGGATGGGGCAGATCATGAAAGACTCTTAGCCTTATCATATCTGGATGTGCCACCTAGAATTGCGTTCCTATCTTTTTAGCAGCCTGTGAGTGAAGCCCATTTGAAGAATGTCTGAGCAAAGAGAGGGGAAGAGCCTGGGTTCCTAATGACATTTTTGAGCACCTGAATCAATTGACCCTGGAGCACATTTCTTATTAAGTTCCTTGAAGTTGGAGGCAGCCTAACACAGAGGCAGCCTAACACAAATCATGATCTCCCCAGAACTCAGTCATCTCCCCCTCCAGGGGGTTATAGTAGTAGGCTTTTTGAGAATGTATCACCTCCAGTTCTTATAAAGATCAAATTTTGCTTATTTTTATTTCAATGCTTTGTGCCAATTCCTCCCTTCCCTCCATTCCCATGAATTTTAGGCTGCTTTCAGAAGTAACCGGAAAACTGGTTAACACTGTGGACTATTCAGTGGTGTGGAGTGGGAGGTCACAGGGATGGTTTGGTAACTCAGTGATTTTTGGAAGGGTTCATGCTATCACCATCCTTCTACACAGTTATCCTCAGCCGCTTGGCTTTTTCTCCATAGACTTGTTGCTTCATGATGATAGAATGGCTGCCACAGCTCCAGACATCATATCTTCATATACTACAACCAAAGGCAGGTAGCAGGGAGTAGGTTGCCAGGGTGGCAAGGGAGCTCTATCTCATACAACATATTTTCTTTCTTCTGGGAAAAAAATCTTTTCTAGAATCTCTTTTCCCCAACCCTTCTCCCCACCAGACCTTCCCTTACAACTCATTGGCCAGAACTAAGTCACAGTGGCAACACTTAGAAGCAAACATCTGCCTTTTTTCAGCCTCTGTAGTGGTGGATTGGTCCATGAGTTAGGATTAAATTTGACTACATAAAGCAAAAAAGCAAAAATGACATTGGCTTAAATGAAAGAAAAACTATTTGTAACACAAAAGAAGTTGAGATGGGGGTAGTAGGCAATCTGTGGTTGGTATTTCCAGGTCCATGAAGTTGTTTGGGGTCCAGGCTTTTTCCAGATCCTTGTTCCAACATCCTGAGTGTGTGCCCCCTGTCCTAGGAGTCCAAGATGAGCTCTGCCATCAGCTATGGACTTCCTAGAAGTCCCACAGTGCACTTCTGCTAATATTTCATTGGCAAGAACTTAGTCATATTCTTAGTTGCAAAGGAGGCTGGGAAATGAAGCCTTTATTCAGGGAAGCCATGTGCTAGAATAGAAGTCAGGATTTTGTTGCTATGGAAGAAGATTGTGTCTTTTGTGGGGTGTCCCAGGAGCAGGCCCTGAGACAATGATTGTATGCAAGCAATTTAAGAAGGAAACTATCCCAGGAGAAACCAGTAAGAACATAGAAAGTGGGAAGCAAGCAAGGATCTCCGACAGAGTTACAAGAAAGGTAACTTCACCAGATCTGAAGGGGAGCTTTGGAATGTAAATTGTGCCCTAGAGTTGTCCCCACCCCCAGCAGGGGATCTGTGCTTCCATACTTCTATGTCTGTCAGTCATTGACTAAGGTCTACCCTGGGCCACAAACCCCAGGCTCTACAGGCTCTCTTTTATGTGGGTACAAAGAGGCAGAAGCACAAAGACAGCCCTCCTGAAAAGAGTGACAGGTACCTCAGGTTGGAAGCAAAAATATACCAAGTGGTAGAGGCAGAATTCAGGAAAGGGATCCTAGGGATCCAGGCAGAACCCCAGTGGAGTTGCTGCAAGGAAAGTAGACAGTGGCAGGCAAGTAGAAATCTCTGTCACAGGCCAGAAAGGGGAGGGGTGGGAATGGCTGACAGCAGCATTAGTACTGGGAGGTGGTGGAAATCCTGGAAGTTATAAACAGGAGGAAAGACAGACACACAGAAAAGACCAGGGGGACAAGTGCTGTATGAGCATAGGGAACCCTTCCAAGGTCAGTTGTTTTTAACAGCTATAATAACTACAATTGGGACAGCGATATTGATCAGGAACACACATTAAAAATTTTTTTAATTATCGCATTCCTTTTATAAACATTTTCTGGTACACAAGGGAATATTTCCTTTGCTGAGAATTGTCTGTTTATGTCTTGTCCATTTATCTGTGGGGTGGTTGGATTTCTAATTGATTTGGAAAAATTCTTTAAATACTAGGGAAACTAGGCTTTGGTTTGTCATGGGTATCACTAATATTTTTTTTCCCAGATTATATCCAGCGTTTGTGGGCGTGGACTGTACCACCTTGCCAGATACATGTACATGGGTGATATTGTTAACTGCGCACCCGTTCTCCAAAGGCCTGTTTTCTTGGATCACGTGTACCACCTCCCACCCCAGTCTTTCCTTTTTGGGGTCGTCCAAAGACTTCTCCCTATGGCAGGAAGGAAGGTCATAGCAGAGTCTGGCCACCAGCCTCCAAGCAGAAGGAGATGTGTCCCCACCAACTGTGTCCCATGTGTTATGTTTCGTAGTTCCTTAGTCATTGTGCAGGTTATCGCAAGCAATTTTACATAATGGGTTTTGTTTGAGGAAACAATGGTATAAAAAAACTATAATGAATTTTAATCATATGAAAAGATATTCAGTGCAGAGGGTAAGAGAGTAAACTGATACAACTTCTATGTTGGGTTAATTGCAATATCTATCAAAACTAGCAATGCACATAACCTTCTGACCTGGCAATTGTACCTCTAGGGTTTATAGAAATGATAAATTCGTACATGTACACAAAGAAATATATGTATGAGAATGTTTATCTCTTCATGTAGATTGTACACTCTTTGAATACCTACCGCATTTTCTACCTTCTCTCCCTAGAATAGTGCCTGGCACACCATAGGCACCAATACATATTTGGGGGGAAAGAATGAAGAGTAAAAGTCTGGAAGAAACGCTAAGTTCCATGGCTGAATAGTTATACCTCCATCTTGTGGAATATTGTACAGCCATTAAGAAGGAGGGAGATCCGGCTTGTGGACACCTAATCCTCTCTCAGGTACAATGCTGTTAATGGATGGCAAGGTGGAGCATAGGGCAAACTGTGTGCTGCAGTTTGTTTAAAAAGAAGCAAATACACATAAGCCTACATATGTAAATGTGAAAATATGCAAAGATGTCTCTGGAAATGTTTATAAGCAATTAGTAATAATGGGATGGGAGATGGATGTGAGAGAAACTTTTCACCATGTACTCGTTGGTGGTAGTTGATTTTTTTTGTAATGTGTGTTACCCATTCTAAATAACTAAATAAATGAAATGCTCTATGAATGCACTTCGAATCAGTTTCTTCTGTGGAGGAAGGCCCACCATTTCCACAGGGACTTTACAGTTCTGTCATTCAGCATAGCCAGGGCAAGTCTACCCTCAGGCATATTTGTCATATAGTTCAGGCTTGTCTTCCTTCCTCTGAGCTTCATTTTTCCACACTCTTCTGTCCAAGCTCAGGCCCAGTCATATTTCCCCCCATTAGAATGTCCAGGAAAGCAGTTATAAGCTAATTTATACTGTGGTATCAATGACTGCCATGGCTCACTGCATTGCTCCTCTAAGAAGTATTATCATTTTAATAGAGACAAAGTCTTGAGCCTAGAGACCTGGGTTCTGATTCAGTGGCTTTCAGGCATTGGCAACTGCTCATGTGCTGAGCAGAGGCATTCAGGAGCCCCAAGCATCCACACCTGTCCCCTTCCATCCCTTTGAGTAATAAGAGGCCGGAGAGCTCAGTGGGAGGGTTTTGACAGGTGTTAACTGTATATATTTCCCTCCTCCAGGAAGAAGGAGCTGGGATGTGTCTTCCCTGGAAATGGCCACAGAGGCTTGCTGAAGTACCCTTGCCAGAGGCCAGAGAGGACGGGGCATGAGGGGACTGGCCTGCGGTGTGTGGAGAAAGACGTGGTGACACGGCCATCATGGCTATCCCCAGCTTTCCTGGCTCATGGAGAGCGAGGCTGAGGACTCAGGAGCCAGTTCCATGAGCTGCAGGACCATGTTCCCTAGCCAAGCCCTGAGGCTGCACCAAGAACAGGTGAGTTCCCATCACCAAGACTTTGAGAGGAACCCTGTGGTCCCAGAAATGGCTGGTGCCATCTTGCCCCCCTAGGAGAGTGGGCCTCGGGATGACGGCAGAGATGAGGCACAGAAGGCAGGTCCTCGGGGGTCTTACTGACCTGCCGGCTCACAAACTACCTGAAGCTTGCTCTATCTAGACTTCGGTTATAAGAACCAATAAGACAACTTTATTGTTTAAGCCAACTTCAGCATAATTTTGTTATATCAGTTGAAAAATTCCTAATGGATTTCTGAGGCAGGTACTACTGGCAGGAACCAAAGAGATATAAGACTGTCCCGTGGTGGTGCCTGCCTGTGCCCGAACTGGGAAGACCTCAGATGTCTCTACCGTGAGAAGACCACATTGGCAGATTCCACCAACTTCAACAGCTGGTGAAGGGGCCCTCCGCCAGCAACTCCCAGCCATGGCTACGGAACCGAGCCAGCCACAGGGTCCACGTCAGGCCGTGGGTCCATATGAGAAGTGACTGCTTTCAGGCTGGATAGCTAGCTGTCAGCTATACTCTAGGGATCTTTAAAAAGAGCAGGGTTAAAGGGAGGAGGAGTGCAAAAAAGACCCTGTGAGAGGAGTAGGAATCCCTAAGATAGGCTGGAACCTGGGCCATAGCTCAGAGTTAGATCCAGGGGAGATGGCGGCATCATGGGAGGGGATCTTGCAAAAGGCCTGGGGTACCCCTTAATGACAAGTTTAAGTTCCTCCCACCATCACCCTGTGGACACACACCTTTGCCTCTGGCCTCACTAGTACGAGCACTTCTGTGGGGGATTGGAAAACAAGGTCAATGTCAGTTATTAGAAGAGGTAAAAACATCTGCTATTTTTATGTGAGATCACAGGACGGAATATGGCAACTCCTTTTTTCTTGGTACTGATGCTTGCAGACTTTCTCTGGAAGGATAAACTGCTACCAGTGGTTGGCTCTGAGGAGGAAGCTGGGACTGGGAGGAGCTCACTCTAACTGTAAGTCTTTGGTTTTTTCTTTATTATCATTTGCAGGTAGCACAGAGACTCAGAGCCTGGACTTGGAGCCAGTCTGCCTGGTTCAAAGTACAGCTCCACTAGTGTTGGGAGCCATTTTCAGGCTTGAGAGCCAAGCAGGATATTCGCACAGTAAAGCTAAGAAGTCTGCTGATACAAAAAAATACTTGGAGACGGGAACAGAGAAGTTGATTGTTCCTTGGCTTAAAGAAAGGGATGCAGAATGCCAAGATAGCGTTAAGCTCCCTGTGTAACGTTAACAAGGTTATTGTGCATAACTAACATTTTTTGAGCTGTTTCCCATGCTTGCTAGGGTATATCAGGACGGTGCTAAATAAACTCGGTGCTGCAGCTTTGACTGTATGCCCTCCCGAGATCTTTTTCTCTTCTCTGTCTTTTTTCCTAACCCTCACTCCCCCACTCAGGACTGTTCAACTCCGTCCGGCGGGTTCCGGCACACTAGTGTGAGCCAAGGCAAATTACACACACAAACACACACATGCATGCACATAACCTACTTGCGTGCCTTTGGGGTACCTCCTCCCTCAGAGTTGTTGGTGAGGTTCGTGTTAACTAATATCTTGAATGTGTAAAATACTTTGGACAGTGCCTAGCGCACAGTAATGGCTGTGCAAATGATCACAATATTATTGCTATTAACTTTAAAAAATTAGGTATGATCTTGAATAAAGTGCAATCAGCTGTGGATTTCTTTTCACAAATGATGAGAGAGAATGGTAGGATCTGAAAACTACCAGGCAATTGAACCAAATCCTAGCAATTGCATTTAGCCTCCTTGACCTAATCTTTTATTGGAGCTATTAGTAAGTTAGAAAAATGTGAATCTATATTCCTTTTCTATTCTCTTCCTTGAAAGAGGTGAAGGTAGGTGGGACTGGAAGAACACGAATAATCAATCCTTGAGTATTGAAAGCTGATTAACCAAGCTCAGGTATGACCAAGATGATCCTTATCTCCATGCCTTGGAACTACGAATACTGGTGGAGAAAACGCAGCTCACCTGTTTTTTGGGGTCTGCATCTTGCATGCTCTAAAGGAGGGGTCCCCAACCTCTGGGCCATGGACAGCTAAGGGTCAGCAGTTAGTGGCCTGTTAGGAACTGGACCACACACCAGGAGGTGAGTGACAGGCAAGCAAGCTAAGCTTCATCTGTATTTGCAGCCGCTCCCCAGAGCTGCTAGCATCACCGCCTCAGCTCCACCTCAGATCATCAGGCATTAGAATCTCATAGGAGCACCAGTCCCTGGTGCCAAAAAAGGTTGGGGACCACGGCTCCGTGATTTTGGCTTTTGCTTTGGTTAAGCAAGTCCTGTGAACCTACATATTTTCCAGTCTGTGTTCCCAGCCGATAATGTTTGTCCTGAAACCCCTGGGGGCAGGCGCTTTGCTGCAGACAGAAAGAACACAGACCCTGCTCCAGGGAGCAAGCTGCTTTCCTAGAACGTCGGGCTTCCTGATCTCACCCGTGAAGGGAATTCACAGTGTTGCAAACACTGGGTCAGTGAGCTCCCTGAGGTTCCTGCTGGCTGCAGCAATTCCCCAAAGGGGGTGTTTGGCTTTGGGAATAAGACCCAGCGCTTGGAGCTTTCAGCACCATGCCTACGTCCCACCAGATTCTCAACTGCAAGGCAAAGGCTGCAGGGCCAAGGACCCTAGAATGCAGGTCCGAGCAGCGGTGGGACCACTAATGACAGCATTCTGAGTCTGCGAAGTTAAAGAGAGAGCAATTCTAGCTTGAGTTCAGTGAGACTGAATTCTTTGTGGTGCAGAACTGGAGACAAAGGTCTTTATAAAAGAGATGTGATGGAAAACAGTGGTTGCATTTATGTCTGTCACCAAGGAGAGATTTCACACGACACAGTTTAGGTGTATAGACTGACAGGGATGTTTTTGAAAGCCTCGAAAATCAAGTAAATAAGGTAACCAGCACCATCCAATGAAACTTTCCGTTGAAAATGTTCTATATCTGCACAATCTGATATGGTAGCCACTAGCCGCATGGGGCTGCTGAGTGCTTGGGATGTGGTTAGTGCAGTTGAAGAACTGAAATTTTCATTTTATTAAATTTTAATTGATTTAAATATACATAGTCACTTGTGACTAGTGATTACCGTATTAGACAGCATAGTATAGACAGTTGATTTTTCACTACAGCAATGATTTGTGGAAAGAAAAGGAAAGTAATATTTTGGGGAGCTATGTTTCAGACAGGATGCCAGATGCTTTCTGTAACACGATTGTCTCATCGAATCTCCACAATTTAGAGGTGTAAGTGACTTGCCCAGGGTTGTATCACAAGCAAGGGACAGGGAAGGGATCCACATGCAGGTCTGGGCCACCCTTTCTCCAAGTGCTGTCTCCTGTGTTCTACAGCCAGAGACTCCAGAGGGACTGGAGGGGTCAGGTCACAGCAACAAAGCTGACCGAGGGCTGGAAAATCTGAATTTGTGATTCAGGGAGTTGGGATTATTTTATTTCAAGAGGAGAATGCTGAAGGAGCCCCTTAATCTTTAGTACTAAGTTAAAAGATCATTTTTTAGAGGTGAGTGGCAGGCTGTCTCTGTCACTGCTGGTGAAAGCTCCGTTTTATTCTGGTTAACATGGGGGACATGGGAGAATGTAGAAAAGCCTTGGTTCTGACATGAGGACATTTTTCTCCGCATCCCAGTGAGCCTGGATGGACCTCAGCACGCGTGAGGCTGACTCTGGTCCAGAAGGAACTCAGCTGCCTGGGCTCTCGGACACTATACGAGTAGCATTTCGGCTGGCCAGAAACTGGTGGCTTCTAAGAGAAAAGGCTATGTTGGAATTATTTGGGGAACTCAACTCTGGTTGTCGGCAGAAGTACAAAGTGTGAACAGCCTGTTTGCTCGTCTGTTCTTAATGCCGAGTTACTGCTAAGCTTGAGCAGATGAATGGAAATGTTATGCCATTCTCCGCTCCACTTACCTATGGGCAGTTGTTTTAAAATTCACCATGTGTTCACATTTAAAACTAGAATTTAGATTGTGTAGCTTTGAGGAACAATTTCTTCTACAAAGATTTGACAAGCCCGTTTTGACACATAATTCCCAACAGATGGTCTTTTAAATATAACGAAATGAACATGGTCAGTATTACATGTAATGGATTTTGTAGCTTTCCAAAGTAAGCCCTCATTGTTGGCATGTCGTGCTGGTTAGGAGCACAACATCTTTATAGGTCAATTATATATTTTCTGGTGAATTTGTCATGACATTTTGTCTTTCCATCAATCACTCAAGATATTAGATTTGCCGTTCCAAGAACGAATTACTCTTCTACTTGGCAACCTATAAACTGAGACGTAAAATAAATTACACATTGGGGCTCTCAATTTTCCAAGGGAAGGATGTTTAAGTAAAGCTTGAAATTGTAAAGTTTATTCTTTCCTGTTGGAGAAGATGTTATAAAAATTACAGAGTGTAATAAAGGATTTTAAAGTTTTTTTTCTGGCAATAATACTTAGAATTTTATGTTCTTCAAAGAAAAATCCCTAATAGGTATTAATAGTCCCTAATAAGTGTTAATATTTATATACCATGAAGTTCCTGCAGAGATTGATTTGTGAAACACTGTTTATGATACTAGTGTTCACCAGTCAAATGCATAGACTGTATGATCAGGGCAAACCAAAACCAGTTCCACACACCACAGAGAAGGTATCTGCCCACATGTGGCAGCTAGATAACAGGACAATGTGTTAGAAAACCCACATTTTATTTTTTTCCCTCTTCACCATTTTTTCCACAGAGTACATAACACAACATGTGTCTAATAGAACCAAGTACTCATAAGTAAATCTCCTGACTAATAGATACATGACACAATCACCTGGACAGTATACATACAGAGGCTGATTGAGCTCCTAGAATGTAGTGATGTAGTGGGCGGATCTTCACATTGGAAGGTTATTCAAGAAAAGCTGCTATTTGTGGTGGGCTTAGAAGAGTTGGCAAGTTGTGAGAACATCAAGGGGAAGACTGTTCCAGTCAGGAGGGGTGGCCTGAGTGAACAGATTATAGGGAGGATCAAACATAGGACAGCAGTGAGGCTGACTGGAATGGTGCCAGCGGCTACCTGAGGTAAAGCCAAAAGGAGGAAGACCTTGAAGCCCAGAAATGGACATTTGTTCTTAGAGGTTCCTCAAAGTACCTGCACACCTAGGCTGAAGGGAGTTTACACTGCACGAGGTGAGCTGGATGATATGAACATCATTTTCAGAAACAAATGCTAGTGCAAAAATGGTTTTCACTGGTAAAGAACAGAATTATGACCAGGCTTGAGGTTAAGGAGGTAGTATTGCTGGCTAAAATGAAATTCTATCTTTTGATTCTTGAAGGACTAATAAGTACAGTGCAGTGCACAGGGCTCTGGTCTGAGTCGGGAGGAATGAAGTCTAGTCCTAGCTCAACCACCCAAACTGGCTTTAGCCTCTTCCATGTAAAATTCTGGGTGTGGGATGAATGAGATGATAATAAGAGGGAACTGCCAGCTGGGGATGCTGTGGTCATTTTCTCCCTTAGCTATGCCTGCCCAGTGCAGAGACACTTGCTGTGTTGTCTTTTTTTTTTTTTTTTTTTTTTTTTTATAAGACTAACCTCAGTGACATCTTCCCACCTTCTACAAGAAGCCCTGTGCCTTCTTACCACAATACAGGTATCACACATGGCCTTATTACCAGATATTTCAGGTTTTTAAAAACTCAAACCACAAAAAGATCAATAGTTTAGTTGATATGCCTATTATCTGAATCAAATGAAACAATTGAATATATGAAGTTTGATTAATGAAATGACTCATATTTTAAATGGTGAGTTAAACAGATGTAGCAGTCAGGATAGGCTAAGATATGTTGCAATAATAATCAGTGCCTAAATCTCAGGGTTTAAAATAGCAGTGACTCATTTGTTGCTCTCACTATAAGTCCATCCTGGGTGTCCGGGAGTAGGCTGATGGAACAGCTTCTTCGGGAGCATTGCTCCTTGCCATGGCTGAGGAGAAAAGGGAGCAGGAGGTGTCGTGCTCAGGCACTTGAAGTTCCTGCCAGAAGTGACATGTTACTTCTGCTTACCTTTTATTGGCCAAACAAAGCATGCCACATGCTCATGCCTAACTTCTTCAGGGGGTGGGAAGGTACAATATTGTTATGTTCCCCTATAGGTGGAGAGCTGGAAATATTTGGAACAGCACAGCAGTCATTGCCAGGTGAGGCCCGACCTTGTCATGAGTCTTTTTATATATTGCATTCATTTGCTGCAGTTGCCATAATGAAGTGCTACAGACTGGGTGGGTTAAACAGCAGAAATTTACTGTATCAAAATTCTGGAGACTAGAAATCTGAGATGAAGGTGTTGGCAGGGTTGGTTATTTTTCAGGCATCTCCTTGGCTTGCAGATGGCCCCCTTCTCCCTGTGTCTTCACGTGGTTTTCCCTCTGTGCATCTGTGTATCCTAATTTCCTCTTATGGGGCACCAGTCACACTGGATAGGACCTACCCTAATGACTTCATTTTACCTTATCACTCCTGAAAGGTCCTATCCCCAAATACAATCAGAAGTACTAGGTTTAGGATTTCAACATATGCATTTGCGGGGACACAATTCAGCCCATAACAGATATTATGTTAAAATTGGGGCCTATCTCCCTAATTGGGGCTATTACAATGGTAGGAATATGTAGAACTTTTTGATACATTTCATCCCTATACTTGATGCCAAAATTCTTAACCAGATCCATTTCTGCAAATAAGTTATTTCTTGATATGACCTTCAAGACATATAAAGAGATGCTGTGATTAGAATAATAAAAAATATTTAAGAAATTTAAATTTAATTGCAGGCCCATAGAGGGTCTTCTTATTTAATCTCATATCCTACACTCTCTCTGAACATATTAGTGCAGAATTCAGAAGACCGATTGAACTTTTTACTGGTTTTAATAATTCTCTTGTGGTATGTGTTGGAAAACTGTAGACTGGTTGGTTATTTTTATTGACTATTTCCCTGCTATTGGACACTGATTTGTGCTCATGGTTCTCAAACTTGAACATATATCAGAATCCCAGCGGGTCTGGGATGGGCCTGAGGTTTTGTATTTCCAACAAGTTCCCAGGCGATGCTGGTGCTACTGGTCCAGGCCCAGGGACTGGACTTCAGGTGACACTAGTTCAAGAAGTGGCAGTTGGGATGATGGAACACCATCTTACGCTTCCTCGTCTGGGTGCCTGTGTGGGGGTCGCCAAAAGGCAACCAGGTTAATTCAGGTACACCCACTGACACTTTAGAGGCACGGGTAGACAGCAAACAAGAAAGAATTATAAATCATCTAACTAGGACTAGCTGTTTTGTATTTCTTAACCACGACATAAACTACATAAGATTACTCACTCTGCACAAGGCCTCCTCTTGGCCTACTGTTCAGTCAGTTTGTTTTTGTTTTTGTTTTTGTTTTACAACAGAGGGTACAGTGGAACATTCTTTTGGATAGTTATGCCAATTCCACCAAAATCTTGAGAAAAAGAGCCTTACTCAAGCCTTTCTGCATTTCCATTTCATACACAAAAAGTCCCAGCGTGTCATGTAAACTGTGACCACTTCTGCTTTGAGAATCACAGAGCTCCTTGCCAAGATGCAGCACTGCACCCCGTACTCATTCTCTTGATGTCCTCACCCGCCTGTTTGGGGCTGCACACTCAGGCCCTGCCAGTAGGACTGGTGGTTTCTTAGTTTCCCAAGAAGCAGTGACAGCTGGAGAGATGACGAGTGTATGTGCCCAGAGGAGGTGGCTGAGGCAGACACTGCTGTCTGCCTTCCCAACACTGGTTCTCCTTTTCTCCCTTACTAACTGGCCCCCAGTGTTGTTCAGGGTGGCGATGTGTCCACAATGTATCCACTGAACACTGAGCCGATGTCCTTGCAGCTGGGGGTGGCTGTGTGACCTGTTGCTGGCCAATGACAGCTAAGGAGTTTCTGTGTGGGGCATGCAGGACTGGCTTTTAAAAGGGGTCCGGCTCAGCTGAGGTGCTCTTATCACCTGTTGCCCTTCACCCCTCCCTTTTTTTCTTCCTGGAATGCAGGCTTGCTAGGCTTGGACATGCAGCAGCTACTTCACTACAACAAACACTATGCACCGAGAAACTTGGAGCAGGAGGAAGGAGCCTGTCTCCTTTATGACTTTCTGAGCAGCTGTTGGCCTCCATACTTCCCTCAGACAAGAAAACAAGCCTGTTTCTTTGGTTACTTGTGAGGGCTCTGCCTCAGGCAGCATGGGGTCCGGAAAGGAAGAGAGGTGATTGGGGGAGGACATGAGCGAGCTCTCTACCACGAGTGATGGTGAGAGCAAGCATCAACCAACACTTCTTGAGCACTTGCTCTATATAAGACACGATGCCAAGTCCTGGATGGCTCATTTTACACATGAGGAATATGAGTGGTGGAGCTGGCATCCTGGCCTGGGTCTGTCTGCCCTCCCTACCGCTCATCGTGACTCTCACCAGCCCCCCACCCCCCATCTCTGGTCCTAAAGCCTCTGCCTTCCATGTGTGGAGTTGGGTCCCCAACTTCATGGCCCTGGCTTCTAAGGCTTGTATCTCTCGGTTACAGACTGAATGTTTGTGTCTCCCTCAAATTCATATGTTGAAACCCTAAGCTCTAATGTGATGCTATTTGTGGGTAGGATGTTTGTGAGATACTTGGGTTTAGGTAAGGTCATGAGGGTGGGGCTCCATGATGGAATAATGTCCTTAGAAGAAGAAGAAGAACCCAGAGTGCATCCTCTCTCCACCATGTGAGGGCACACTGAGAAGGCTGCCATTTGTAAGCCAGAAAGAGCATTCTTACCAGGAACAGACCCTGCTGGCACCTTGATCCTGGCCTTCTAGCCTCCACACTGTGAGAAATAAATATCTGTTGTTTAAGCCACCTGGTTTATGGTATTTTGCTATAGCAGCCTGAGCTAAGACATCACCCTGAGGCTGGGTCCTTTCCCTACCAGCTTCCCTCACCCCTTCTCTGGCAGACGCGGCCACTACTCCAGGGCTGTGCTGGAAGTGGTCCCACCCTGCGAGCCGCTTCTCCCCTCCCACCTCCATACTCTCCTCCCTGGTCCCTGTGGTGCAGTGGTCACTCTCGCAGAGGACAGTGCTCATGAGCCCTCTTCCCAACGTTTCTTTGCCTTTCTCGTCAGAATGAGAATAGGCATAGGGCCTCCTCTCCTCAGAGTTTCACTTATCAGAGTTGCAAACACATCTGCTCTTCACCTTGTATCCTCCTCCTTTGTTTGATGTCAGTTTCTAGAACACCTAAGATGCTCTTATGTAAATGTACCACAGGGAAACAATATCAAGTTACATATAAATTATATGGAAAAATATGTATCATATTTACAAATTATAAAACCTTGGATTTGAAAGGAATGTGGAGCATCATCCAGCTTCACCCCTTCCCCTGAGGATGGAAATTCGGGAAGTGGGCTGGGGTGGGGAGGATGTCAGAGGACTTCCAATGGTGCCAGGAGCCAAGCATTCTCTGTAGAAAGAATAAATTATGTTTTCCACTTTCCAGGTGTATCAAGACACTGTTGTGATTCTATAATAGGAATTCCTTTAGAAGTATTACTGAATTTGGAGGTTTGATGATGATGAATTTGAGAGAGAGAGAGAGAGTGCGCGCGTGCTTGCAGGCACGTGCGTACGTGTGCGCGTGTGTGCGTGCGTGCGTGTGTGTGTGTGTATAGAGGGTTTTCATACCCCAGGAGTCATGAGCTCCTCCTCAGGCAGAGCTGCCATGTGCTGCTCATTCTCCTGAGAAAGCTGGGGAACCTCGGTCCTTATCTTGAGTTCAGTTCTGCCTCTGGGTAACATTGGTTGGTGCCTTGATCCACTTTCGTGCAACTGGGAATAAGCCCCTCCATCATTTAGAAATCAGCAGTCATGTATCCCGGTACCTCTTACACTGCTGTCACCTCAACCTAGAGTGACAGGTTGTCCTGGTTTGTCTGGGATTATCCTAGTTTTAAAACTGAAAGTTCTGTGTTTGGTAACCCCTCTCAGTCCTGGGCAAATCAGGAATGTTTTTCAGGCTAAGCAGTGCATTTCCTAAAGTGTTTGCAATAGAGTGTGGTATCTACATCTCCTTTCAGCCTGGTCCTCCTCTCTGGCATACACTCCAGTTTGTCAGTGTCACTCTTCAAATGTAGCACCTGAAACCAAAGGAGAAAGTCAATGTTGAGTTTAGTGGACCTGTAGGTCAATGCATCAGTTTTAAACCAACTGCATCACATGTGATTGGCTTATAATTGCATGTGCGAGCAATTAAAACCACAGGGATTTTTTCTGTTAAGTCAGGTTTCCCCATTTCTACCCTAGATTTAGCAATTGGCCTTTTTGACCTCATGACAGTTTTTTTTTTTTTTTTTAACAATTTATTCTAGCTGAATTTTTGGCCTGGGCCCAGTCATTATTCCTGCTCAGATGATGTGAATTGTGATGCTGTGGACCATCTTACTGGTGGTCTCACCTGTGTGTGTAGCTTCTGAACGTTTGGTAAACACGTCTTCTATGCCCTCATCCAAATTGTTTGATTAAAATGTTCCAGGAAGAGCAATGGGGCACATTGCTGGAGACACACATTTAGCGTAACATCAAGCTGTCAGTCAATCAAGAATCCATAGTTTTCTCGTTAGGTCACCTAGGAATAGACCTAATTGTGTTTTGGCCCTCAGGGGCAACCCCAGAGGCTTTGAGCACATGCTTGTGAAAATCCAAGGTCCCTCAAGTCTTTTCCAGAAAGGCTAGGGCGTCATGGGGTCAACTCCACTCTGAGCGAACACAGGTAGTTGAGGTGTTGACCTTATAATTATGTGAGTGGTTAACTCTCAGCAAAAACCTTATCTTTAATTGACTTCCTTTTGCCACTCATACATGTCTGAGTCAGCTCCTCTCACCAGCAGTCATTTAGCAAACTCCTGGGGAGTTCAGATCAATTTGCTTAGTATTTCAAGATTTTATTCTATCATGTAAAAAATGGTACAGAGATTGGTATTCTGTCACAAAGAAATTAATACAGTGGGTACAGTTACCTTCAAATGTAACCTTCTAGAACTTGTTTTAACTTTTTTATTCCTCTGCACATTGCTGTAACTGCAATTAAGATGGAGTTTATACATATAGAGAAATGCTCAGGTCTTACGTGTATAGTTCCATGAGTTTGGACAAATGTATGGATCTGTGTAACCAGCATCCCAGTCAAGATACAGATCATGTCTGTCACCCCAGAAATGTCCCTTCCTTTACCCTTCACGTGACCTAAGGCTCTAACACTCTATATAGTTATAATTGGGTTGGAATATCTTATAAAAATAAAATAAGGCAGATATACATGGTTTGAAAATACCTAACAGCTTAAAATTTTCCATTCCTCTCCATGGGACAGGTAACCAAATGTTTACTGCATTGTTTTCCCACAATTCCCATTGCATAATTTTCTTCAAATAGTTCAGTATGTCGCACTAATTAAAGCATTTATTGTGTGTTGTAACTTGTAGTATTTTAAAAATACGTGTATAAAATTGAACGTAAACACAGACAATCTGCCTGGACATGAGTGTCGTTAGGTATACAAGGACCAACGTCATAGTCATCCACCGGCAAAATTAACCTATGAGGCTTGCAGTGAGCAGAGATGCACACAGGTGCAGGAGTGGGCAGTGGCCAGCCTCCACCGCAGGTTTGTGCAGGCTGCTGTTTGTGGAGATCTGCATTTGCAAGCATATCACTGACTGCAGTGGCTGACATACCTGCTGGTGTGGAATGTGAGCCTGGCTTTAAAATTAATGAGGGCTTCTCTTGCTGCAGGAGATGAACTGGACTGGCCCATTCATTATCAGTGGACAGAAGACAACTCTGTAATTCAACTTGGTGAAGAGTGTCCAACATTTATGATAATAGCAACCTTAAGAAAACTCTGGGAAGTTCTTTAAGTCTGATAGCAAATTATGCTTTAACTATCTTGTCTTAGGTTCAGCTTTCGTGGTTTTGCTCAGCTCTGGGTAGGTGCTACTCAGATCACTGGGTAGTAACGAAGACAGGTTAGCAGTAACAACGATAACCCCTGACATCATGATAACAACAGCAACCATTCACTGACTGCTCACCGTGAAGCATGCTGTGCTGAGGAGCTGATGGAGATCATCTTAATTAATCACCACAGCAGCACCACTTACAGATGAAGTAATTGGAGTCAGACAGGTTAAGTAACTTGCCTATTAGGGTCATACCGTGTTAAAAGCAGAATATGTACCAGGTGTACCCATCAGTGTCCCATAAGAGATTAGATGGCAAACTTAATTTGGGCATTTGGAGGTGAGGGCAATAAACGTGTGGGCAGGGTGCAGGGAAACCATAATGGCTGCTCACAGTGGGGGCCGTTGTGTACCTAGGCTGATGGGACAGAGGAGGAACTGGGGGACAGTGAGGCTATGGAGAGAGGGCCTTTTTCAGGTGCTATGGTCTGTGGTTGATAGTCGCAGCCAGTCATGGGGACATCCGCGGATCCTGGGAGAATAGGTGCTCTGACCCTCATAACACTTGCCTGCCTCCTATCTCTTGGGATGTCCACTGATAAACCCAATGGGGCCCTCTTGATGTAGTCGGTTACATATATTGAAAATTTCTCTCAGTCTGTGGCTTGTTTTTTTCACTTCATGTATACTGACTTTTTCTACATACGTATTATAGTTTAAGGAAATCAAATCAATCCTTTCTTTCATGGTTTGGGCTTTTACATCTTAGGAAATTCCTTTCTCACTCCACAATCATAAAATAGCCTCCCATTTTCTTATAAAGGTGTTAAGATGTTTTCCACATTAGGTCTTTATCCATAATTTTATATATGTATGTGAAAAAGTGATTTTTTGCCCCAAATCGATAGCCTCATTTATTGATCTGAATTATAATTTGCCATAAATAGAGTTTTCATATGTGTGAGGGCCTGTACCCAGATGTGTTCCTTGGTCTATTTGTCTGGGTTTGTTATTTTGGAAATACCTGGCACTTGTTATTTTAGTGTTTCCAGCTTCATAGTAATTTACATTATCCAGAAGTATGAGTCCCTTTCTCTTCCCCCATCTTCCTCCTTCTTGTTCAATTTTTTTTTTGGCTCTACTCTTTCTTTCATTTCTTGCTATTAATTTTAAGATAAACTTGACAAGTTCCATGAAAAAAAAAAGTCTGTTGGGGTTTTGATAGGAACTGCATTGCATTTATTGATTAATTTGGAGAGAATTGGCTTATTTAAAATACTAAGTTTAATAACTTGTGACTCTGGTAAATATGTTCACTTGTTTAAGTGTCCTTTCATGTCCTTCGTTATGTCTGATAAGTTTCTCTGGATCTTGTACTGCTTTTAAAGGATTTTTTCTTAGGTACCTGGTGGTTTGGTTTTCTATTAAGATTAGAATCTTCTTTTCTATTACATTTGTATTAGTTGATTCTGATTTAAATACTTTTGTTGTATTTTTTTTTCTATCGATCTTGTATTTAGCAACCTGTTAAACTGTTACATTAGTTATATTAGTTTTTAAGAATCTCAGATTTTCTATGTTATGATAGGCATTATCCAAAAAAGTCCCCAAGATTTTCACCTTCCGGTATACAATAAGTCCTCAAATAATGTCATTTCATTCAACATCATTTCATTATAACATCGAGGAAAAAAACCCAAAACATTGATTTCCAGCTGGGGCTGCTGTCTGTGTGGGGTATGCATGTTCTCCCCATATCTATTAATTGTCCCAGTCTGAGTGAGTGTGGGTGTGGGTGTGAGTGTGCCCTGCGATGGAAGGGCTCCCATCTGGGGTTGGTTTCTGCCTTACCAGGAGAGTCTCTGGGCACCCGAAACTCTGAATTGGAAAATAATGGTCTAACTTGTTTTTATCAGTCATTCTTAAATGTATGTATAGCTCATGTTTATTTCAATGCTTAGTATTATAAGTGTTTTGAGTCTTTATGGAGAAGTTTGGTGATATTTTTTGTGGTCAAAAATAGGCCATAGGAAATTAACTCTTGTTTGTATCAATTAGCCTATAGAAAATTGGCTTTGTTATACATCTTTTGGCTTAAAATTGCAATTTCCAAGAACCTGTTCAGGATGTTAAGTGAGGACTTTCTGTACATACCTCATATAATCCCTTCTCTTGAGTGTGGGCAGCACCTGTGAATATGATGGAATAGTTACCCCTTGATTAGGTTATTTTATATGGCAAAAGTGATGGGATAGACACTCCTATTATTATATTATCTTATATAAAACTCAGTCTTAGCCCTGGTGGCTTTGAATAAGTACCCTGTCACAGTGTTGGTCAAGTGGCAAGTGACTGCAGGTAGCTTCTGAGAGTTGAGAGCAGCCCCCAGGTGACAGCCATCAAGGAAATGAAGTCCTCAGTCCTACAACCACAAGGAGCTGAACTCTGACAACAACCACATGAGCTTGGAAAAAGAGCCTGACCTCTCTAGCGGAGATCAGAAGGAGGGCCCCACATTGATTTCTGCCTTGTGAGACCATGAGCAGAGAACAGAATTCTGACCTATGAAACTGTGAGATATTAAATGTGTGCTGTTTGAAGCTGCTAAGTTTGTGGTAATTTGTTATCCTGCAATAGAGAACAAATCCATATGCAAACAGTTATATCGTTTGCAATTAATTAACAAGATTGTTTCTTCCTTTCCAACCCTCATTCATTTTATATTCACCTCTGGTCTTATTGTGCTGGCTAAAACCTTGGGTTAGATAGAAGAGATGATATTGAAAATCCTTGAATTTTTCTTGATTATGAGGAAGTTCTTGTAATGCTTCATCGGTAAGGAGCCAGGACCTCCTGGAGGATAGCTGATTCTATGTCTTGACCTGAGAAAACCTTAGGATTGATCTGGAACAAAATAAGAATGATTTCTGGGGCTTCAGAAGCCATGCTGAAAGGACACAGAAGTTGACCTAGGGTGATTCCTACCTGTCTTTGGTGGCACAAATATCACAAAGAAAATGGTCATTATAGTTAATTAAATTTGTAAAAAGTTATTTGTAAAAGAGAGTTAATATAATACTAGAAGAGTAAATGCCATGATGTACGTTTAATTTTGTGTTGATCATAATAAGTAGGAGAAGAGCAATACACATGGGCCTTTTCTTTCTTCTCTTGGGCTACCTCTACTTAAAAACACTGAGTATGGATACACACTTGTTTCTGACTATGTAAGGAGGAGAAGCAAAAAACACTACCAGGTTTGGCTCTGGCATTGAAGGTGTGAGCTGTGTCGGTGGGAGGGTGAGCTCCACTGCAAGGCAGTGGGGCACTTGGGAGCCTCACACGCACTGTGGTTGTGCCCTCTGGCCACACCGCCTTCCCCTTTGCCCTTCCAACCAAAGGGCGATGGTGTCATCCCACTGCTGCCGATCTCTGGGTAAACGCATCTCTCCCTTTTTGTTCCTCTGGCATTTTGGTGATCAAGTCTCTGTTAATTCCTCAAGTCTTACATACTCCAGTGGGTCTGGTTTCCTGACTGGACATTGAATAACACTGCCTGGCTCTTCTTTTGGTCTGGGATATTTGTTTTATACTTGGAAGTTATTGAAATAGATAGTACTGCATTTTGTATAATCTTAAGAAGGCATAAGAAATATAGTAATAATTAGGAAATGAATTGAGTTGATATTTTAGAATAGTTTTAAGGATTTTGTAGTTGTTGTGTTTGAAGTATTCAAAAATTAATTATGTGAAAATTTTAATTGTAGCTTAAATAATTTCAGGTAACTTAAATATATGATCATTGTTTGAATGGATAAGAAAATTTTGTTTTCAAAGTTTTATGTATTAAACTGGTAGGTTTAATACACTGAGCATTAAACAAAATACAAATAACAGTGAGTGTCCTTTTTGTGGGGGGTTCCTTAAATATAAAGAATGTAATCACCTTTTTATGTGCATGTATTAGAGATATTTGTGAGTATTAAATGAGTTATGGTCTGAAAAGCAGGATGCAAACTTTATCTTTAAACAAATGCTCACCTTTTATTGTCTTTTTTTTTCCAGATAGTAAAGAGCTGTTTGGTCCTTTCTGGGTATGAGGGCAACTTTCTCTAGGGCTGGGAGGCACGTGTCTGTTCTCTCCTTGGAGTGAAGATTAGACTAATGTGTTTGGTGACCACTACTTGCCCTTGAGGACAGTTGGGGCTTACCACTGACATTGTGATGAAAACATTTCTTAATGAGTCAGCCACAGATATTGCAAGGGAAGAGAGTAGACCAAGTCTTTAGCTCAGCAGAGAAAGGGGACAATGGCCAGAAGACAAGAGAGGCCATGAACATCAGGAGAAACCAAATACTCTGGAGCTGGCAGAATAATCCTTGAATGGAGGTCTTGGCCTGGAGGCAGTCCCAAGTAGGTCAAGTCCATCCCACGAACTGTGATGGGTTACAGTCCTGAATAGGTAGCATTCAGGATTTACACTATGGGGATTTCTCATTCTTCTTTCAGTTACTCTGCCCAAAGGACCATGGCTACTGACATAGAAGTCTTGGCACTATTCTCACCAGTTATCATATCCTTATAATATTTGGCAGAGTAAGTTTATCCTTAACTGTTCTTTTCAAACACACTTTTTTTGTGCGCCAACTCCACAGAAGTTGAGAAGAAAAAACCATCTTAAATAAAGGAATTAAGCCAGAAAAGGGGGTGCATATTTTCAGAAATAAGGCGGTAAAGCAGGTATCAACTATGCAAAGAGCTCTGTGAAGAGTGAGGAATGTACTTCAGCTATACTTGGTTGATCTTCATTTCCCTGACAGTGAATCAGAGGGATAGCATGTGAAAAGTAAGCAGAAATTTTCTGTCTATTCGAATAAAGATTTTAGGTGGCATTTGACTAGACTTCTGGGGCAGAAAGAGGATTTCTAACAGTTAAAAAATATTGGAAGCTCAGTTATATTGACCACACTGTTTAATATTTGCCTAATATTTAAAACTGTTCAGTTAAAATAACTGAGTCCTATTTAGCACTGTGAGTCTATGATGATTTTCTTTCTTTTTGAAGGATGGAGATACATGAATTCAAATAATCAAAATACTATTACATTCTAGGAAATAAGATATAAGTAAACCTTCACTGTGTTTGGGATGGAAATTTGCATGCTGATTATACCCTGTGCCGGAATGTTGGGAGTGAACCCAAATATTACATTTATAAAGGATGGGAGAGCATACTCCATTTATTCATGCATTAGGCATGTATTGAGTGCCTATGAGGTACCTGTGCCAGGTGTTAGAATATAACACTGTGAGCAAAACAGAGTTGGCCTTGCCCTTATGGCGATGACAGCTTAAGTAGAGGAGGAAGACGTTAATCAAACAATCAGGCACGTGACTGCATAATAGCATATCGTGACAAATCTTGAGGGAAGGATACTTGGTGTTGGGAGAGGTAACCTAGTCTGGGATAGGAGGTTTATTAAGGAACATACCTCTAATCTGAGATCTGAAATATGAGTGTGAGACAAGGCAAAGGGATAGGGAGGGGAGAGAGTTCCTGGCAGAGGAAACATTATGCACGGAGAGTTCCTGATGAAAGAATGGCCTGTACCCTCTGTGGGAGGAAAATGCCCTCATGGAATGCTTGAGATGCTTATAGAAGGCCAGTGTGCAGGCAGGAGCAGGAAGTAGAAGATGATGGTGGAGAGTTGGCCAGCACTAGATACTGAGTCCTGAAAACCCTATTACAATTTGGTTTCTGCACTAAGATTGACATGAAGTCTGAATTTTTAAGCAGAGGTGGGACGTGACCAGACTGTCTGGGAGGGGTCATGCTGGCTGCCCTGCTATGAACATACGGGAACAGGCACTAGTGAATGCTGGCAGCTCAGTGAGGAGGATGTTACCATAACACTTGGTTCTCAGTATTGGTTTCTCTCCCTCCCTCCCCCCATGCTGGTTGCCCACCAGCATGAAAGACATCAGGTTACATGATATCTGTAGCAATGGCCTTTCTTAGCAACCCAGTACCCTGGGCCTATGATAGAGCTTTGTAGGGCTTCCAAGTTTTCAAAAGCACCCCAGGAGTGCTAAATATTATTGTGATTACTGACTCAAGGGGCATTAGGCCTTCTAAATCAAAACTGCCATGTCCTGCTATACCCCACATGCTTTTTGCTGGTGTTTGGTTTGGGTTCTCTCCAACTCTAACTCCACTTTGCCTGGGAACATGATTCTACAAAGCTCGAGGGGTATGGCTTTGGGCCATACCTTGAGCAATCTTAATATTTTATGAAATTCATTTCTATTTCCATTTCATTTCTATTTCCATCCTCACTGACCTGCAGGGAACTTTTGCTTACATCATTTGGAGACTAATTACGAATTTTGAGGCAATGCCCATGTAAACTGATATGCCATCTTTCAAACCTTAATAGAGAGAAACGAAATTATTTTTCTCTAGTGAAATTATTAGTGGAACTGTTACTTTTTTGTAGTGTTAATTTTTCATACAAAATAATAAAAGGTACCAACAAAATAATATGGTAACAACCTTCTGGAAACCAAAGCTAGTTTTATGGACTCTGAATAAGACTTAGGACTATATGTATCACATATCTTAGAATCAGCAATCAAAACAGTTTATTTGGGGACAGATTGTATTTTAAAAGTACTTCCTTATTCTCTAATTAGAGAGAGAGAGATTCTTATTCTATCTAAAGAGGTCAAATCTACTCTCTTCCATTTTGGAGCCTGCGGAAGCCTGCTGCAAATAGGACTTATAAAGCAATAACTATGTCGGAGAGGCTGTGGTCTAAGGCCATTTTTGCTGGCTATCAGCAAAGTCTCCAGGCCCAGAGGGAGTGCACAGCTCTTCTTAAAATTGAAGGTATTTATGCAGACAGGAAGCAAACAACTTATATTCATAGTAGCATTATTCGTAATAGCTAAAATATGGAAGCAACCAAAATGTCCATCAACAAATGAATAGATAAGCAAAATATGGTCTATACATATGGCCAGCAGATACAAGGTTTCAATTTTTCATTCATTTAATAGTATTCATGGAGGGACTCTTCTATGCTGGCCCTGTTCTGGACATAGTTAGAACTGAGCACTCCAACATACACAAGCGACCAGATCCCTAGAAGGAGCCATCCCATGGAGTGCAAGAGCCTTTTAAAGATTGTACTCCTGTTGTAGGTATCTTATTTCCCAAAGTCAGGAACATTTAAATGCCAAGGGCAGGCATTTGGCTAAAAAAGAATATTTACAAAACTGAAAGAGTATTGTACCTCCTGATATTATTACAAGAGTGAATCAAAGCAAAGTAGCCAGAGCTAAAAAAAAAAAAAAGCATTTGGTGAAGATTCTGCACTTCAAAGTTTAAACAAGTGCAGAGAGAAACCAAGAGTTCTCTTCCCTTAGGATATTCTTCCTAGAACACATGAGAAAGGGGCGGCTATGATGTGAATTGGTGGGGCTGGCATTGGACTTGGTGCATTCCTGAGGACAGAAGAGTGTAGACACAGAATTCCAGAATTAGTAGACACCAAAGAAGGGACCTAGACCCTAATAATAGGCCAACCACATAGTAGGCCATTAAACCTCTAAGTGAATCAGAAGCAGTGAAGGCAAACTGTGTCTGTCAGTCCTAAAATTTGTTAGGCATTCATAATGTATAAAAATTAATGGGTTTGTTATTCATTGATTCTTTCACTCAGTCAAACATGTACCGAGTGCCTGATACATTGGGTGACTAGTGAAGCCACTCAGAGTTCTTCGTGTTGGTAAGAAATGTAGATACAAGACCCTCTGCACTAATATCCCACATATCCCTGTGGGCTCTGGCTGCTTCCCTATTTGTTATGACACTTTTGGCTTAGGATGAACAAAGTTCAGTGAAGTTCATTATGCATGTTTGTGTGTTTCCTTAGAGCTTACATTTGGCAGTTCTCAAGGGAAGACTTTGGTTGAACCCAGTGAACTAGGGGGAAAAAATCACAAAAGTCTGGGGTTTGTTGACCATAAAAATTCCCTGTGGTCTGACAGATTACCATTTCCCACACAGTCCTCATGACAGAATTGAAAATCTCACTTTCAATTGGCTCAGCGGCTTCTTCTGGATGTTTCTTCCATGTGTCTAAAAATATGCTTCTAGATTGATTTTTCAGATTAAAATGTAAACTCTTGACTTCCTCCCATGAAGGATGAGGATTTATCACTCTTGTTTTCCTCATTCTTCCAAAGTAATTATATCATAATTTTTAGTTAAATCAAAAGTTAACATTGTGGTGATTATTGTAGGTATTTTTTTTTCCCAGCTAAAGCATGCAGCATGCACTGTTTCCTTTGTCATACAACTTTTTTCCTCTCCTGGAGTTCAAAATTAGCATATGTTTTGATTTATATCTATTCTTAATGCTACTCCAATGCATTGCCAGAACAATTGATTTTCCCTTAACAGTTCAAACATGTCAGGTAATCTATTGATTTTTTTAAACACAGCCCCTCTGGAGCCTCCTGGCTTCCTGCTCTGATGTATCATCCACCTCTCCTTTGTTGGGTTCCTGTTTCTTGAGTTCTCTGTCTTTTTTTCTCCTGGTTTACTTCCTCATTTTGGTGGAATACAGTGTCCAGTAGCTTTCTAACAAAGCATGCTTGGATTGGATTGAATTTTTTCCCCCTTATTTTTTAAAACTGAGAACTCATTTTTGCTCTATGAGTAGTCTGTTCTTTTTTCATTGGTGCAATTATCTTCTATTACCTCTGAACACTTAATTATGGTTTTCCTGAAAGTTTATTCTGCTGTCTGTGTTCTTTATTTCCTCTGAACTTCTATGTTTGATAAGGATTCCCAATCATCATTGTAAGTCTTTTCTTTGATGATCTCAGTTTTCCTAGAGAGGAGACTTCCAGCCTTCTGTCTCAGGTGTCTAAGCTGGGCCACCAGGATTCTCAGAGCAATGGTGAAAAGTTGTTGTTGGATCTCTGCATTCATTCAACATGCCGACTTGCCCGTAATCTCCTTCTCCAGTATGTTTTCTGTTGGATGGGGGAGATGCCTAGCTAGTGGGGTAGAGAAGCAACCAAGGAATCCTCTGCATTTAGTATAGTCTTTTAACCAATCCCATGCATTTCAGGGGCTCTATGAGGACAGTCTGTTAGCTTCCTTCCTCCTCTCTGCAACCCATGCCCAGTCTCTAAGTCATTCATCACTTGCCATCTGCTTTCTAGTTTCCAACATTTTGTTTATATGTCTCTCTCTTCATTCTTGTCACATTTTCTTTTATCTTTGCCCTTGAAGATTTTGTTGCCTTTAACATCTTTATACTGTAATGAGGTTTCAAGTGAGAATGGAAGCAAAAGAGGGTGTTCAATCCATTGTGGTTACCCCATTTTTCTTCAGTGGAAAAAAAAGCACTTAAAAGAGATTCTGTGCAAATTCCACCTAGTTTGAGAATGTTGCTGAATCCTCATATCTCCAGGCCTAGTTCAAAAGCCTCACTAGGCTGGTGTCTGCCAGGGAAAAGGTGAGCAAGTACTGTTTGTTGGCCACTTGAATGAATGAATCAGTTGTTCATAGTGCTCCTGACTGCTCTGGAAGCTAAAGGATTCTGGAAACTCAGAAGAGGGGAGAGTACAGAAGGTCCAGTGAACATGGGGACAGTAGCTCCTACATCTGGTTGCAAATTAGGATCACCTGAGAAGTTTCTGGAATTACAGGTCCCCAGAGACCATTCCAAAACTAGTAGAATCCTAGTCTCAGGAACTGGGTCCTGGGGAATCTGTATTTTATGAAGCACTAGCCTTCTTGTTCCACAGGATGACTGAGGAATATGCCCTTCTGTTACTAATCCATCCTGCTGTATCTGGCCTCTCCAAACCCAACCCCTGTGGGACCCTTCAGCATCTGAGAAGAGGTGCCAGGTGGGTACTAGACATATCAGGGAGATTACTTCTTAAATTATATAAATGTCTAAGCACTATGTTGTATACCTGAAACTAATATAAAACAATATTGAATGTCTATTGTAATTAAAAAAATAAAAGCAATGTAATTGAAAAAAAAAAAAAAGAAAGAGATTTCTCTCTCCAGGACACCCTCTGAGGAAATGGCATATGAACAATGAGTGGGGGGCCATCTGCAAGCCAAGATGAGAGAGCTCATCAGAACTCAGTCATGCTGGCACCCTCATCTCAGACTTTAGGCTCCAGACTGAGAAAATCAATGTCTTTCGTTTAAGTCAAAAAAAAAAAAAAAAAAAAAAGAATGTAAAGTTTTAATTCTCTGGGGCCTATACTAGCCCATGCTTCTCTCCTCATATTAGGAAACAGAGGATGCTGTCTGTCCTTGGAGGTTATAATAACCAAGTGAGTAAAACTCTTGGAGAGCCAATTTTAAATTCCCAAGTGTACTGGCTATCTAGAATTTTTAGTGGACTTGATGAATCAGAGTAATGCAAAAAAACGGGACCTCCAGGCCCAGGGTTTTATAGTACCTATAAAACATATTTTACAGTTTCTGCTCAATTTTATGCTGTTAAGCTAAACATTTGACATCATATGGCACTTTAAGCACATTGATTTATGGTAAGTCAGCAATTGCATCTGTAATAAAAAGTCCAAAGTATGGGTTTTAAAAGTAATCTACTGTATTTATTATTGACATAAACAGTTACCTGCAGTCCATTTGTACATCATCTTAGATTTAACTCATGTATTAAAGATATTATGTTTCCCAGTCAACAAGGTTATCCCCAAGGTGAAAACCGTATATGGCTGGAAATGAAAAAGATCAAATGCATAATGATATATATATTTCAAATAAATGATATATAGGATTTCATCTTTCTACATTCCTGATTAATAATCATATTCTGTTTATCTTATTTTTTACACTCATCTTCTTCTCCCTGTTCCCAACTTTGGCAACCACTAATCTTTTCTTCATCTCTATAACTTAGTTATTTCAAGAATGTTGTATAAATGGAATCCTACCATTCATAACCTTTTGAGACTGGCTTATTTTCATTCAACATAATTCCCTTGAGGTCTGATTAGTTTTATGAAGATTGTCTCATGTTTATTTCACCAGCATGGTTATAACTAGGGTGGCATAATTCAATTAAGAACTACTTCAAATACAAACCTAAGTATGAGAGTATAAATTCAAAATAATTTCATAACAGGGGAACATTATTTATAGTTGAGTCCATGTTAATGAATGAATTATGTTTATTTTTGGACGCTGTTAGAGCAATTTTGGACAAAAATGCATCTAGTTCATCTAAGAGGTGGTTGGCAACATAATTAAAAAACACCTGATTTCATGAATGCTAATTTAAGAGATGTTTTAGTTAAACATTTGGAAAATTCTTTTTGCATTTACATAATGTATATTTTTAAATATGCAAGCATTTATCGAGTTCATTCTGTGTATACACAATAAGCTCAAAAGTTATAGAAAAACAAAATTTGCTTGAGCCAAAGGCACAGATTTGTATTGCCTTCCCTTGACTAGCTAGTGTGTTCCTTGCTATTATTCTTAAGAGAATGGCTTATTTTTGTTTTTATAAATAAACTGAAAGTTTGACAAAGCCTCTTTCTTTTCAAATACCTCAGCAAAGGAAGGTCTGCAGTTTGGGGTAAGTTTATTGCAGGGACTATTAACAGGCCATGTCATGAGGGCTCCAAGACCACCCCCAGGTTCAGTGGCTCTCTAGAAGGACTTACCAGCACAAGTCATTGTCGTGGTTATAATTTATTATAGAGCAAGGACACAAAGCAAATTCAGCAAAGGGAAAAGGTGCATTGGGTGAAGTATGGAGGAAATGAGGTAAAAGCTCCTAAGAGTCCTCTCCCAAGAGAGTCACACAGGACCCTCTGAATGCCACCAGCCTTGATTTGTGACAATATGTGTGAAATGTAGCTAACCAGGGAAGACCATCAGGGACTCAGTGCCCAGGGTTTTTCTTGGGGGCTGATCACATAGCACTCTTCATCTAGCACATACACAAATTCCCGACTCCTCCAAAGAAAGCAAATGTTCAGCATAAACCACATCATTTGTATAGTTTGGCTCAGTGAGCCACATTTATCAGCTGATGGGTGAGAACCCTCTTGAAATCTAAGTTTCCAGATGCCAGCCAAAGACCAACCTTGCAAGCTGGTGTTTTCAAGGATAGCAGCTTAGGCCTGCTACATTAACTGTTTCTATACATGCACCCATTTAGCATAATACCTATCATTTTGATCGCCATCTCTCTGACTACTATGTCTTAGAACACAGTTGTATAAAGAGACAAGTGTCATTTATTGACTCCCAGCTAAATAATATGGCAGGGACAAATGAACAAGAAAGTGGCTAGGCAGACATACTTCTTTCTCCTAACATGAAAAACAATACACAATAACAAACTCAACAACAAAAGCTAACACAAAAAACTTTAAGATTGAGTATTACCTGTAAAATGGATTTGCATTCACTATTATTCTTGTTTTGTTTTAAATTGAATGTATTGGGGGTGACATTGGTTAAAATTATATATATTGTGACTCGAAACATTGATAATGATATACACAGCATCCCAATTAATAAGACATTTAAAATATTGTTTTTATTTCATTTTAAAAGTTCATTCTTTAAAATTTATGTGTGTGTGTGTATGTGTGTGTGTTCATTACTATAAGTACTAGTACTGTGGTACATGTGTACATTTTGAAATTAAATAAATATGTATGTATTTTGGGGGTATGCTCAAACTGTTTTACTAATAGGGGTTTAGTGACTACTGCTTTGGGTCATAGAATTTTAAAACTGGAAGGAATCATATGGACCTAGTTAAATTTCCTAATTTTATATTGGAGCATTGTTCACAGTAGTCAAGACATGGAAACAACTTAAGTGTCTGTCGACAGATGCATTGATAAGAAAATGTGGTATGTTTACACAATGACATATTATGCAGCCTTAAAAAGGAAGAAATCTATTTGCAACATGGATGAGCCTGAAGGACATGATGCTAAGTGAAATAAGCCAGACATAGAAAGACAAATATCGCATGATTCTACTTACATGTGCGCTTATAAAAAGGACCCCAGAGAACTCCCTCACTCCTCCTGCCACATGAGGACTCGGTGAAAAGACGGCAGTCTGTGAACCAGGAAGTGGGCCTCGGCAGACTGAATCTCCCAGTTGTGGACTTGATTGTGGACTTGAATTGAATCTCTCCTTGATTGTGGACTTGCCAGCCTCCAGAACTGAGAGAAATAAGTTGTTGTCACTTATAAGCTACTCTGTGCTATTTTGTTATAGCAGCCCGAGTGGTTTAAAACAGGAATTAAAAAGGAATTACTGGTGGTAACCAGCTGAAACCCACCACTGTGAGCCAGCTGGGGCTCACAGGGATGAGAAGCCGAGACTTTTAATTCCCAGGACAGAGATCTAGCCATTATACCATGTTCTCAGTCCTTTTGGTTTGTATATGGATCCAAAGCATTGTGAAAAAGAGTGAAACATTAAGGAGTTTCAAAGTCAGGTGTGTTAAGCGTACAGCATGATTTCTGGCTAGGAGCCTCAGAATAGAGGTAAGGCTAAGGATTAGTTTGGGTTAAGTGGACCCTGAGACAAAGATTTGAGGGCAAGAAATTCATTTGCGAGGTGCTGAGGAAAGAGTTAACATAACAGGTCCGAGACTGCTATCCTTAGGCCTGCTTGCAAGGTTGGCCTTAGCTGGCATCTGGGAACTTAGATTTGGGGAGGGTTCTCATATTAAACCCATATAAGAATGGCTTGCTGTGCCTAAACTGTATGCAAATAATGTGGCTTGTGCTAAATACCTGCTTTCCTTTTGGGAGTCTGGGATTTGGGTACATGCCAGGTAGAGGGTGTCTGTGTGACCAACTCCCATTAAAGATTTCGAACACTGTGTCTCTGTTGAGTTCCCCTGGTAGACAATATTTCACACATGCCATCATGACTTGTTGCTGGGGGGATTAAGTGCACCCTGTGTGATTTACTGGGATAGGACTCTTGGAAGCTTGTGTTTCCATGTACCTTTTCCCTGTGTTGATTTTGCTTTGTACCATTTAGCTATGTTAATAAAGCATAACTATGAGTATGACTATATGCTGAGTTGTGTGAGTCCTCTGAGAGAATTGTCAAACCTGGGGGTGGTCTTTGAGACCCCCTCATACAGGAGGTGATTCCAGGAGACTATAAGAAGGGAAGAGATGATGGCCCTTAAAAGGATGCATTACCAAATAAGTTACCATAGTGGGCAATTGGGGAAATTTTTTTCTGGGGAACTTAGAAAGAGTGTAGAACATGAACTTTAGAGTTATCCACTCAAATGATAAAGGGGATGGACTATTAAGCCACCAACTCCCAAGTTCTGTTAATTGGCCAGAACTCCTAGCCTACCCTATGCACAAGCCGAATGGGCTCTGGTGGCCACGGCCAGCCCTGAAGTAAAGAGCTGCAGTTGGAAGTGAAACTTGAATGTACGGAAATGCTATATGTCTGCATACAGCAGGGATATGGTGGGGTACGTCTGTCACAGCCCATAAAAGGCATGAAATCAAACATGAACATAGGATTATTGCCCAGCCCTTTCATGTGCCTTCCACAGGAGCACAGGATGAATTACTTGTGCCTTATGCCACTAGGGAGCTTTTGTCTCCTAGGAGAGTCCTTGGTGAGCTGCAGCCTGCTCAGTGTGCTCAAGCACAGGGGGGATTTTGCCTTATTTAAACAAGGAAGGGATAGGGTCTTTCTTTTTCCCTCACTGCCCTCGAGTCCTGCCTCAGTTTACTATTTCTTTTGTTTTACCTTTTTACTAGCTCAGTCTAGTAGGGCCAATAGGAGGCTTTCTCTCCCACAGAAGGGGCACCTAGTCTGAGCCTCTGGCTCTCCTCCCAGGACATATGGCTCCTCCACCAGGCTAGTACTGAGGGATACTCTATTTATCTGGGTATTGTGCGGGTCCACTGGAGCTGAACCACCTTTCCTGCTCTTAGTAGAGTTTCTACAAGCCCCAGGACTCTCTGGCTTACCTACTGTTTCCTCATTCTACCCTTTCCTACTTACATAACTAGAAATTCACCATCTGTAATATGAGGATATTAAAAGTACCTTCCTCATAGGGTTGCTATGAGAATTATGTCAGAGAATATCAGTAAAGTATTTAAAACAGAACCTGGCACATAGCACTCAGTAGTGTTAACTATTATTACCTATGTATAATTAGTTGACAGGTGTGTACTTACTAGAAGAAATAGAATGCCTAGGTTGCTTCAACCTCTCCTTTATAATGTATAAGCAGACTAGAATGGCAATAGGAACTCTTAGCTGATTTTCACTCTCAGTAGTTCTAGGTAAAATACTATTTCTCTCAAATAGTTACAAGCGATTTACCTGTCAGCTCCTGAATTCAAGGTTGCTAGGCAGACTTAGTGAAATTCTTGGTTAAGAAATAGAAGGTAATACAGTGGTAACTCTTCTAAGCTCACTTTCGTTCTCTACTATCCATACAGTTTAATCTTCTCTTTTAAAAAATAGCCCAATATTTACAGAGCAGATTTGAAAATCCCTCTCTCCATAACTGCTTGTGGAGAAAACAGAGAGGTGATGGATAGAGAATTCGAAATGCTCAATTTAGAGACACAAAAGTCATAGGGCCTCACATATACAAAGGGACAAGCCAGTCCTGTGATCATGAGAGATCAGAAACAAATGTTTAACAAACATAGTAGAAGGAAGAGGACATTCCTGGGAATTTCTTCGTGAAGACTGCACTTCAGATGACCTTGGAATGAGAGCATAAGCAAGAACTTGGGACTTTCAGGCACTGGAACAAAGGCTATAAGACCCAATTAGGACTGAGCCAGCAGATGACATTATTTAGCAGAACATCCCAGTGCAGAGAGAGAAATTCAGAATAGAGATGATTTCTTAGCCACAGCTGGCTAAGCGTTGTCATAAGGAGAGATTTAACTGTTGATATCAGAACTCAGTGTGTATTGTTTGTCATCAGTTTAATCATGGTTATGTTTACTGAAAATTGAGCATTTACTAGAATGGGGAGTTTGTCTCTTCTCAACTAATCTTTTGTGGTCTTTATTAAGACTCTTAGAACTGTTTTTGATGTATCCTAATTTGATTATCAGTTTTCTGCTGGTACTCTATTGATAAAATATCTATTTAACAATATCATCTATATGACATTTGATTAATTTTGATAACAAATTGGCCTGCTAATGATTACAAACAACACAGCTTTAATGTATGAACTAAAATGTTTCTTTTTAATTTGAAAATTACTTGACTTTTGAAGTAAACAACAATGACTATTAAAGGTCTATATTTAATATCCTTGATTTACTACTATTTCTCTTTCCCTTTAATCCATGAAATAATCATTGCAAGGATTTTCTGGTCCTTAAGATCATTCTTACTAATTTTTTAAAAAATGTATAAATGCTTTAGGAATTCATTTAAGGATTGGTTTCATGAAAGTAGTGTTAGGAGAGAAACTGCGAGAGCTAAACTGCGTTTCATGTTTGGAGACTGTTATAGGTGAATAAGCCGTTGCTCTTGGCTGGAGAGGGGTCCGCTGAAGTGTAGGAAAAGTCTCCAATTAGTTCTATAACCTGTGTAGGACCCATTTTATTAACGACAAAAATGCCACATTGTGAATATTCACACACATCAAGGTGCCACGTGATCATGATTTTGTTTCCATTGTTAATGAATTTTTTTCATGAATTTTGTTTTTAATTTAGCTAATTTTAGTTATCAGATCAAAGCTACCACGCACTGCTTAAATCAGAACATGCCGAATTGGTTTTCTTTAGCCCTTTAAAAAGCTCCCTTCTGTTAAATATATTAGTCTTGTGTTTTTCAAAAAAGATTTATCCCTTGAAAACTTTTGACTAGTTTATGTAATGAGCACATGGAATGGATTTGAAAAGAGAGTCATTGTCCTAAAATATGTAAACTGAGAGGGTTGTGCTGCAATCTACCCCTGAAAGTAGCACTTGAGTGACATCCACTGGCCAAGCAGCTTTAGTGGCTCTGTGAGAAAGAGTGTACTTCTTTTATCACTTTAAATTTTAGATATATTGTTGTATAATATTGTAGCAGAACTTGTTTTATAGACTTACTTCTTCTATTAAGCTGTGCGTTTCTTAATATTTTCCTTTAAAAAAAAAATGCCACCTGTGCTATGGGAACTAGATGCTGGAGAGGCAGTGCATGCATCAGCCAAAGCTCTGGAGCAAGCACAGAACTGGAGGCAAAACCCATCCTGCCTGAGATGTTTCTCCTGTGCCATCTCCTGACTAAGCTTACATCATGCCAGCTGGCCAAGGAAACACTTAAGAATTCTCATAGACTGAGGTGAAAAAGATGAACTTGGATCTGAGACAAAAAATCCATAATCTGCATAAAGAGTGTCTATATATACTTCCTATGCTGTTCTTCCAACAGCTGAATGTTTTAAAAAATATTTTCTCATCCTTTGTCTTTCTCTTCCTCCATATGCAATTCATAAGTATGTGCACATTACACACACACACACACACACACACACACACACATATATACACACCTATATGTGTGTATACATATATTTTTTTTCTTTTACCAAGCTGGAGGGTTCCTTTAAATTGTTCCAATTAGAAAATGTAATATTGCCTGTTCTTTCCTGACCCCCTTCACTTGTTTTGAGGAAGGAAAAATATGGGTAAGTTTATTTTTACAATTTATCTATAAAACAGACTTCCCTAATCATAATAGATAAGTAGACAGATAACTGTATAGGAAGAGGAAGGCATATGGATGAATACATAGCTGGACACATACAGAAAGAGAAAAATAGAAATAGATTGAAAGGTGAATATATACATCCATTTTTTTCATATGAGGACATATTTTTAATCCCACAATTACCCTTAAAAATCCTACAATTACCTTGGCATCCCAAAAAAGTATATGGGTTACAAATGTTATTTTTACTGATGGGAAAATAAAGGTTCAGAAATGTACAATGAGCCCAAATCATATAGTATCTTTTCTTATTGAAAAAAACACTTCTGTTTCAAGCAACTTTTAAAATCATGCCTTATGAAGACGTCATTTCAGCTTTATGTCATGCTATAGATTTTTATGAATGAGTGTATTTTATATCCTGGGCAAAGGAAGTCGATATTCAGACTGGACTTTCTTGCAAACATATCACTGAGAGAAATGTTAATGAATGAGCAATACCCTTTACCTGAGTCCCAGAGTTAAGAGGGGAAGGAAGTGCTTTCTTTACATTGGGGACTGTCAAAGGCAAGTTACCAAAAAAAAAAAAAAATGTGTGGGAGACACAGATTCTCAGGTCATGGATGGTAATGTTAATATATATGTCTGTCTGTCTGTCTGTCTGTCTGTCTGTCTCTCTCTCTCTCTCTCTATCATCTATCTATAGCAGTTAAAGAATGATTAGTAGATAAATTAGGCAAGCTTTCCCAGACCTCCTAGTGGATGCCTTCCTATTATTTGGGCTTGTAGTTTTGCTAATTCAATTCCAAAACATAAGGGCAATTTTATACTACTAAAGCACATTTTTCTTTTAAAACTGGTACTTCATTTAAATAAGAACATACAAAATTTTCATTCCTGTGATTATATAAACTTGACCAGAGACTATAAAATAATTTTTATGGGTTATATGAAAAAAAAAAAACAGACTTAAATTCTAGTTCTATAATTCCAATCAATATAGTATTTTTGCCAGACTTCCAAAGCTTTTCTTTGTACATCTTCCTTGCAGAGTTGGATGAAGCTGATATCGCAGTCGATGTGGTTTTGTATCTTTCTAAGCCTTTGCATATGATGTCGCCTTTGCCTGAAATACCCTCAGTTCCCCTCCCCCATCCCTCCTCCTCTCTCTTCAGTCTTTTCCATTCTTAGAGATCAAATTCACTATCACTGCTTCTGGGCTCCCAAGCAGAATCCAACACACCTCTCTCTTCCCCCACTTAGAAACTCACCCTGCTGGTGGGGAGAGGTGGGCGTGAGGGCAGACCAGGGAGGGAAAGAAGGCACTGAAGAGGACTATGAGGTTTCTAGCTTGGCTTCTGCACAGGATGGAGATAAGGAGGTTATTTTGACCCACACAACCCTCAGGAGGAATGGAAGGAAGAAAAGGCACATGAAGGCTGAATCTAGAACTTAGATTTTTGACAGAACCCTGCCCTCTTTTCTGTCTGCAAGGCTAACTTTGCTCGAGAGTCTTAGGCCATCCTCACAACAGTGAAATCAGCTGGTCAATCCAGTGGCCATGTTGATAAAGTTGATACATGTACCCTGAGTCATTCTCATTTTTCCATTGCTCGGTAATTACAGAATAAGTACAATTTGCTTGACTTATAATAGGTCAATGCAGTTGGAATGAGCAACTTTATTGTGTAGGCAGGAATGGGTTTTTCCCTGACAGTAAGCTTTCCTTGTTATACCACTTGCTGGTACAACTCTCTCCTGATTTAAGGGACTCACCTATTCACTTAAGCATTTTTCAAGCTGGGCCCTGTACTAGGTGCTTGTACTAGGTACAAAGATGCATGAGGTTCTCAGGACATCAAAGTCTGTGGACATAATTTCAGACTTAGAGAAGAATTGTAAGACTAGTACAAAGAATACTCAGATGTCTCAAATGTTAATGCTACCATAATTGTTTTCTTTCTCTCTGTGTATACATATATGCATATATATGTCTGTTCATACATACCTACACACTTTCATGAATCACTTAAGAGTAAGTTGCATATATTGACTTTTAAATATTGGTATTTTCTAAAATGAAGTATTTTCTCTTTTATAACCACAGTACGATAGTCAAAATCAGGAAATGAATAGTGATAAAGTACAAATTATCTAAGCATAGATCTTATTCGGATTTTGTCAACCATCCTAATAATATTTCTAATGGCTGAAGAAGTCCTGGATCATGTGTTGCACTCAGTGGTCATGTCTCTTTAGTCTCCCTTAGTCAGAAACAGTTCTTTGTGACATTGACTTCTTTGAGGAGTAGAGGCCAGTTATTTTTTAAAATGTCCCTCAATTTGGGTTTGTCTGTGTTTCTTCACAATTAGGTTTAGGTATGAGCTTTTGGTTGTTATACCACAATGTTTTGTTCATTTCAGTGTATGATATCAGGAGGCACATGATGTCAGTTTGTCCTCAATACCAGTAATATAAATTTTGATCATTTGGTTAAAGTGGTGTGTGCCAGGTTTCTGTATTATTTTTCTCTTTATAATTAGTGTCTTGTGAAGAGATACTTTGAGACTATGCACATTCTTCAAACTTTTACCCACTAGCTTCAGCAACCATTGATGATGCTTGCCTAAATCAATCAATTATTATTGTGGCTGCCAAATGGTGATGTTCTACTTTTATAATTCCTTCTACATTTGTTAGTTGGCTTTACACTGTAAGAAAAAACTTTCCCTTCTCCCCCATTTGTTTGTTTAGTATTTATCACAGGTCCAAGTCAAGAATGTGCACTATCTCCACTGCTGTGTAA
The DNA here is from genome assembly GCA_028627145.1 of Eidolon dupreanum. Taxonomy (NCBI): domain Eukaryota; kingdom Metazoa; phylum Chordata; class Mammalia; order Chiroptera; family Pteropodidae; genus Eidolon; species Eidolon dupreanum. Next base: position 20,806,649 of record CM053507.1, read on the forward strand.
TTAGACAAATGATGTCAAACCCCTTTGCCTCCCAAATGCACCTATCCCTTCCCCAAAGCCCTATATAGGATCAACATCCTGCTCTGCTTAGAGAGGTTGTACCTACCAGCATACCTCTCCATTACTAGAGTAACAATAAATCCAGTTTTGTGGGGTTTATTTTAGTTAAGATATTGGATGGTTGTCTCATCATCTTTTAACAAATCAAGCACCAAAACTAACTAAATGTATCATTCCATTTGCTATGGGGGTAACATATATAGAAATGCAGCAGAGGAAGAAGAGGACCCAGTGGAGGCTGTTGAAAATCTTGTGTTGGAAGCAGACCTATGGAGTTATCAAAAAAAGGGATACATTTGACACCAAAATACTAAATGGAAAAATATACAATAAACATAGTTGAAAGAAATATTGTCAACTCATACCACTGACAAAGAGCCAATTTCATCAATAAGAGAAAGCTAGTAAGTGATTTGAAAAAATGAACAAAGGCTATAAAGAGAATTTCTAGAAAATATAAGTTGCCATTAATCATATAAAAAGAGGTTCAAATTGAGATCACACTATGATAGCCATTTTTTACTTATTGGATTTACAAAGACCAACAATCCGATAATAAGTGTGATGAGGGATGGTGTAGGAAACTGGCTCTTCCCTGCATTGTTGGTGGACGTGTAAATTGATACAACTTTCGATGAGCATAATTTGACACTAACAGAGTTTTTAAAGTATACCTATTTGACCTGGAAATTCTACTCTTAGTAATTATTCCTATAGGTAAAGTCAACATGTGTGAAATGATCATTGTCTAGGCAATTCACTACAGTACTGTGTATAATAGTTTGTATACAGTAGTTTTGAAAATAGTGTATATTATATAGACATACTATTATAATACATACTATATGGTAGTATATATAGTAGTTTGGAAACGAATGTTTATCAACAGGGGACTTGCCAAATAAAGTATAATACATCCATACAACAGAATCGTTTGCATCTGTTGAAAAAATTGAAGACATTCTCTAGGCTATTTTGTTGTGTTCAAAGAAAAAAAACTGCATGGGATAGCTCTGAAAGGATATAAAATAATCTAGTAATGGTGATTACTTCTCAAGAGTTCTGGGGATATGGAGACAGAAAAGACTTGCTTTAAACTCTAGTCTCTTTGGTACTGTTTGAATGTTATACTAGATGTATTTCTCATTAAAAACAAGTAAAATATAAAAAAAAAATAGAGTCTGTCGCAGTTGTCCAGGTGATATCAGTGAGTTAAGAACAGTAATGGTGGAGAGCATGCATAGACTCAGGATAAGTTTTTGGAGGAAAGTTGACATGACATTTTCAAAGGTGGAGTAGATGTGGGCGATGAGGTAAGCCATTAAGAATGACTGCTAGGCTCGTGGCTAGCAGCAGGTGGAGAGATGTTCTATTTACTTTGCTGGGGAGCATTTAGGGAGGAACAGGGATAGCATGCGTGAGAGAACTCAATTCTGTTTTGAATGTGTTAGATTTGAGATGCCTATTAGTCATCCATGTGGAGATATCAAGTAGGCAGAACAAGAATTTTTATTGCTCAAGAAAGGAATTTGGAATGGAGATATTTTGGAGGCATCAGCGTATAAATCATAAATAAAATTATAACTTAAGCCACACATATAATTAAAAAATTTTTAGTAGCCTAATTAAAATAAAAGCGGGTGAAATTAATTTTAATATATCCTATTTGGCCCAATATATGGAAATATTAACTTTTAAACATGTAATCAGTATAAAAATTAACAAGATATTTTACATTCTTTTTTTTTTTCATACAATGTCTCTGAAATCTGGTGTGTATTTTACACTGTGGCACATCTCAATTGGGACAAGCCACGTTTCAAGTGCTCAACAGCCACACATGGTGATGGCTACCTATTGGACAGCAGAGATAGCAATGATATTTAAAGGAATGGGACTGGATGAGTGGAAGAGAGCCCAGGACTGGGCCTTGGAGCTCTTAAACATTTAGAGTTCAAGTAGAAGAGGAGCTGCCGAATGAGACAGGAAATGACAGAGCCCAGTAAATTAGGAGGAAAACAAGGCAAGTGTAGTGCCAAGAGGGCCAAGAGAGCTCTGCTAACTACATCAACTGAGGCTGAGAAGTCCATAAGATGGGGACAGAGAAGTGACCACATAATTGAAAGATGGAGTTGTTAATCATCTTGGTAAGACAAGTTTCACTAGGCTGGAGGTGTTTCCTTTGGAGCTGAAGAGAGAGTGGGAGTTGGAACCGTAGAGAAGTCATGTACAGACATCTCCAAGGCAACACGTTCCAAACTGATCAATCTCCTCTGACACTCTCCCCCACTCTCTTCTCTTCCTGTATTCTGATCTCTACTGGGAGCCAAAGCTAGAAATCTGGGAGACATTCTCAAATCCTTCCTTTCTTTCAGACCTCATAAGCTATTATCTTCATTTCAGCTCAATACTTATTCTTTTTCGCTTCATATTTCTTCAGTATGCCCTTGCCACCTTCAATCTTCCTAATATCTAATAATCCTTTTGGTTATTCAACCTCTGTTCTTGTCCTCCTCAAAATTCTGTTGACAAAGCCTGGAGACACCTAGAAAGTGGGGGTCAGGTTGTGTTGCCAGGCTGAATTTTTAAAAAACACAAATCTTTCATTCCTGCTGCTCTGCTCAAAATCCTTGCATGACTCAAGGAACAGGTTTAGTGTTTTCTCTACTCATCAGTTTCTTCACTCTCATTCCCAGATCAATGTAAACACATACACATCCAGTTGTTTCAAACCTGCGTCTTTATTATCCCTCTTCGCCATCCCCCTAAATAACCTTCTCAAACAGAACCATTACTAGCTCATTCTTACTAATCCTAGTTTAGATATCAACTTCAAGGAACTTCAACGCTCCGCATCCTCTCTGCTGCCACTTTTCTCCAAGGCTGGTTCGACTATTCACCCATTCTCCCTTTTCCAAATGTCTTCCCCAGACATTTCTGTAGTATTCAGTGCTTATTTCTGTCGCTATTCTCACATTCATCCATTCATCATTTTTTTCTTAAATTATCAGTTTCTGTCGATCTCTCCAACTAAACTGTGAATTCTGAGGTCAGAGAGCTTATGCAGTGGTGCTCAGTCAAGTCTGTATTATTAACAGAAACTTAAGAGACTGCGCAAAACAACGTTGCGAGAAGGGCGGTGCGTGTTTCTCCGTCCTTAGCATAGGCAAACAGCGCGGGAGGAGCCCGGCGTTGAGCCGGATGGGAGACCTGCACTTCCTCCTGGGGGAGCTGCGCCTGGTGTGCAACGAGTGCATTTATAAGCAGGTCAGGAAACAAAAGCACAGAGCGGTGAAAGGTGGAAGGCCGCGGGTGGGCACCTAAGGGACCTCAGCACCACGAAGAATTTGCCCAGTGAATATACACCAAAAGACAACGCCCACTCCTGCTCTTCTCCGCAAGTCCTGCCCACCACAGACACGATCACGTGAGCCTGGCCCTGCGTGATCTGCCGCGGCGTCACGTGAGCGGTCGCGGTCATGTGACCGCAGTTTTGACGGAGCTCTGGCCTAGGAGAATCCTGCGGGGCATCGGAGTTGCAGTCACTCTTGTTATCGGTCTCCCGCCGGCCGAATGGAGGAGGAAGATGATGAAACGCGGGCCCTTCTGGCAAACGGCCGTACCGAGACGAGTAGAGACACCCCCGCGGTCCCCCGGGCGCTGCCGGCCCTCTGCGACCCTAGTCGCCTTGCGCACCGGCTTTTGGTGCTGTTGCTGATGTGCTTCCTTGGCTTTGGTGAGCCGCCTGGCCGGTTGGGGTGGGGCGGATAATCAATGAATCCTTGACTTTCTCCTGAAATCCTAAGATGCGACCTGAGCTCACTGGTGCCACCAGGCCTCAGCGCAGCTTCTAGCTTCAGCTCCTGGACCTCTCTTCCTTTCCCTTTGTGTCCCCATCCAAGCCTGTGGCGTCCCGAAGGTGGGGGTCAGGGGACTGAGCTGGGCGAGTATTGTCCCTATGCCTTTGCACCAAGAAGTCCTAAAGGCTGGCAGTTTAGTCCCTGGGGGCATAGACGTGAAGAAATCTCTGGATCGTCCAGGTTTCTCTTTGGCACTTTGATCAGAAGGAATTCAGAAAGCTTTATCTGCCCGGCCGCCGCATAAAAAGACTCTTCTATTTTTAACCAGTAATTTTGTTGGTAGTCTTTATAAGATCCTCACCCTCTTATGGGAAATGTATGAATGTGTCTTGCTGATGGCTTCAGTGGTTAGGTGTACTCTTCAGCTATGCCACTGAAGCAATCACACTGGATTGGACTTGTAATGGTTGGTTTCACTTATGAAATCTGATGACTCTGAAGACAATTTCTTGAGATAAGTTTTAAAACATCTTCCAGTGTTTCAGCCACTAATTTATTAAGGAACGTTCTAATGTTAATGTTAGTTTAGTATGAAACTAACAATGTGTTTTTCAGGGGGCTCACAGAAACCGGTGTAATCAGCAAGTTTAGGAACATTATGTGGATAACTATGCTCCTGTTGGAATACATAAGTAGGCATGAAGGACGCTTTGGGCTTTAGTTTCCTTGCAAATCTTTTTGATTCCCTCCCCCCAATCCCTTTGTGGAAAGAGGATACCCATCCATTACCTTTAAATCATGACATTGGTACCCCTTATAGCCATTAAAGCAGGAACCACAAGGTGCTGGGTTAGGAACAAAAAAAGAATAACAACATAAAACACTTAAAATTGTCCCTATCCAAGCAGACAGATCATTTTTGATAAATGATGATGCCAGACTTTCAGAAGCCAGATTCATACCTTTCTAATGACAATTTTCTTCTTTTGAATCTGTAGCTCCTAATATGTACTTATAGAAAGAATTAGCGGAGAAATGGAGGCAGTATTATCTTGAAGCTTACCACAAATCTTGTCAATTTTATTACTTTAAAAATAAATCTGAGTGAATGTCAACTTCTTTCCACTCGTATTTACTCGCTGACAGACATTATGTTTTAACTTAATTCTTTAGAACTCTATTTTTCTTCATACTTGGCACTGTGCTTGCTAAATTATTTGATTCAGGCATTCTGTTTGTAGAATTAGAATTCTTGTTTCAGATATTGGTTTAGTCAGAGTAGTTAAGCTCCATCCTCTGCTCTCAGGATAAGTGGTGACCTCAGGTAACATTACCAGGGAACTGCTGGGGATGTTTGTGAAATTGTGCGTGTGTGTGCATTTTAGTAACTTTAAGGAAATATAGCTGCTTCATGAAAATGCTAATAAAATAATATACATATGAAGCATGACAGTAAAATGGAAGAACAAGTAGTTGTTAAGTAACTTCTTAATACAGGTTCCCAGTATTTGCTGTATATGCACAGTAATGATTTGTAAATGATTTGGCATGTGCTCTCTGGGTTATTTGGCTACCATTTAGAAAATAATGATGGACAAGGAAATGGTTCAAAAAAGTTTTCACAGTGTCAGTCCTCAAGCCCCTAGTATAAACATTTAAAATCACCATTTGAGTAGTATTTTCAGCTTGAAACTTTTACATAGTGTTATTACTTAGAAAATATTTGCTCTTCCTTTTTCTAGGCAGCTATTTTTGCTATGATAATCCTGCTGCCCTTCAGACTCAGGTTAAACAGGTAAGTTGTTTCTTTTGTTGACTTAAGAGCAGGTGTAGCTGGTTGAGTTTTCATCAGCTCTCAAGTTGCCTAGTTTAAATATGTTTTTGTTGTTATTTTGTTTTTTTCTGAATATGGATACTGATTGAAGAGGATTGTACATGTCAATATTTTTAATCTGCTTCTGTGCATTTAATTTCCTTGTAAGCTTTTTATTTGGACAGGGAGAAATGCATAGATTGGCCCTCCACATTCTAGAATGGAAGGGAAAGAAGGTTGGAGTTAGTGGGAGGGAAGGTAGGGATAGGCTAAGATTATTCTTTTCCATGTGGTAGGGAGCCCCAATGCAGATAATATAGGAGGGATAAAAGTACAGAATATATAGACAGATGAAAATGGAGGTGGTCCCTGTAGTGGGGGATCTGATTGATGATGGACTCCATGAAGCCTCTGAAATGGCATGTGGACTCAAGAAGTTCCCAGGTGTGACCATTTTTCTTGGGGCCATAGCTGTCATGAGATTCCCAAAGCCGTTAAGTGACTACAAATGATTAAGAAAGTCCTGCTCTACCTAGAATATTTTGATTATTAATTGCTAAACTTAACTGTTTGGAAAAATAGTTTTATTTTTTTTCCATGTAGGATATGCAGGTGAATACCACGAAATTCATGCTGCTGTATGCCTGGTATTCTTGGCCCAATGTAGTTTTGTGTTTCCTTGGTGGCTTTTTGATAGACCGAGTATTTGGAATACGGTAAGCTTGAAAAAAA
>CM053507.1:20813553-20995401 GCA_028627145.1 Eidolon dupreanum
TAGAAGGAAAATTAAAACCCAGGAATAAGAGAATGTCAAATACTGAAGGTATTGGCCTATAAAGTGAATTTTTATGTCTTTACAAAGTATGGCCCACTGTCTCTACATGATCATTTTTTATAGCATATATGGTGATGTGGTAACCCAGAGTCCTTTGATTGTCTGTCATGATTATTATTGCAGCATATCATATCTCCAAAAACTTAGCAATCTAAAACATTTCCTTGTGCTCATGGACTTTGTGGGTCAGGAATTTGGACAGAGTATAGCAAGGATGGCTTGTCTGTGCACCTGTTGTCTGGAGCCTCACCTGAAAAGTTTCATGGAAGGCTAGGGGCTGGAATCCTGTGAAAGCTTATAGATGCACATGTCTGGCCCCTTGGCTAGGGTCGCTGAAGACTAGCTCTGCTGGCTAGAGTGTCTTAAGTATAGCCTCTGTGTGTGGCTTGGCTTTCTCATAGCATGGTAAACTCTGGATAGTTGGACTTCTTACAGGTGGCTCAGGGCTCTCAAGTATGAATGTTTGAGTGAAAAGGCAAATGTCACCTTTTGTGACCCAGCCTTGGGATCACACAGTGTCACTTCCAACATATTCTGTTGGTTGAAGCAGTCATAAGCCCACCTAAATTCAGGGGAAGAGACAGTGACTTCCACCTTTTGATAAGTGGGGTGTCAGTTTTAAACCTGCTGCATTGCTAACTGTGGTCTTTCTTTACAATCTTGATTTTTCTTTCTTTCTTTCTTCATTTTTAGTATTGGTGGAGAGTCCTTAGCAGTTGCTCAGAATACGTATGCTGTGAGTTGGTTTAAAGGCAAAGAATTAAACCTGGTCTTTGGACTACAACTTAGCATGGCTAGAATTGTAAGTATGGCAAACCTAATCAAGCCAAATAGGAAGCAAAAGATTGAATCTTATAATTATCTCTTAAAAATTACAGGATGAAGTGTGTATGATAAACATTAGTTTAAAGAATCTGAGCATTGGAATGGATCTTACAGACTTCATTGTCTATTTTTTTATTCATTTCGGCATCCCCGCTGTTAAGGTCTTCACATATGGTAATCCTGGCGCTGCTTGTGCATTCCATGGTTGGAAGCTCACTGTGTGATGGGACAGCCCATCTACTTCAATTAACTTTATGAAGCTCAACCTCACATAGAGATGAAATCTGCCTGCACATGTAGTTTTTACTGCTTGCTCCTGCTTTGCCCTCTGTAGTTCACCACCTTAACTGTGGACCAGCACTTTGCTTATGAAGACAGCTCTTAAGTTCTTGCTCATTTCCTGTGGTTGCCTAAGCCACATTATGCAGATATCAGCTCCCTGAACATGACTCACTCCTTTGAGACTTAACCGCAGGTGGCCAGTGTACTTCCTAGCATTTGAAACCAGATGACCATAGTGTTTCAGGTTTGATCTGACAGAGGGTACTCAGGGGAACAACATTATGCTTTTATTAATGCAGCCTGTAAGGTGTTTTGGCCGTCCCACACCCCGTTAGGTTTTTTTTCTTGTAAATGCCAATGAATTTTTTTTTTTTTTTTAAAAAACAAAAATTTTACCAATCAGATCAGATTATTTTAGACTAATAAATGGCATGAAAAATGCTTATGACATGACCTTAAGAAGAAATCCAGTATAAAAAGTTTTTAATGTAATATTTCATCATGTGAAATATATAACATGTTTTTATGAATATAGATTCTAATTTGTCACTATTATAAATAATGCTGTTGTGTGACACTATAAAACTTGTCTGCATCTCATTTTCTTAGGCTAGCTCACTAAGAATGAAATTATTATTGAGTCACGGAGTTTGTTAGGGATTCTTAGGACTGTTGAGACATATTTTTACATTATTCTCTCAGAGATGTTTACATCCCTACCTGTGGGATATGAGAGGATCCTTTTCATATAGTACAGGCTATTATTACTTTTAAAAAAGTCTTTTTATCAATTTGATGGAGAACATCTAATTATTATTTTAATTTGTAATTCTTTGATAACTAGTTTGGTTTCCCATGTTTTCTAAATTTTATCTATAAGAATATTCTGAGTACTTCATTACGTATCTTGTGCAAGTTAAGATATGTCTGTGGCAGTTTGTGGATCTCATTGTCTGATAACTTCTCAAAGAATGATAGAGGATCAGTTGAGTAAGACTCATTCTCGGTGATGCCGTTGTGGTTCCTAGTGATTCTCAGGTTCTTTTCTGAGTAGTTACATATTAGTTAGAATCCATTCAGCTGTGTTCTGAGGAGCCCTCAGTTTTTAGGGCTTTGGGGCTTTGAGGATGCAGGATGGGTGTCCTTGGAGTGTTGGGAAGATCTGAGGAGCAGGTAGAGTGAGCCAGATCTCAGGCAGCCACCTCATTTCTTAGTCTTCGGGGTCTGACCTATCGGTAGCAGAGTTTTAGTCAATAGCACATTTAACACAGTTGACATTCCCCATTCCTTGATTTCTTCTCTTGGGTTCCAGGACATGACAGTGTCACAGTTTTCCTTTTGCCCTCTGTCTACTTCTTCTCTACCTCTTGCTGGTTGCATCTCAGTCTTCTCAAGCTGCAAATGTGGGAGTGCCCCAGAGCTTGGTCATTGGGCATCTTCTTTTTTCTTTTGATGCTCATTTCCTTGGTGATCTTACCTAGTTTTGAAATTGTAAATAGCATGTCTTTGCTCCTAATTTATATCACTTGTCCAGGGCTTTCCATGAATTCTACACCTATATATGCAACTCTCTACTTGACATTTTCACTTGGGTGTCTAGTAGGCACATAAAACCTGACATGGCCAAACCCAGTTCTGCTATTCTACCTGCCATCCTCCAAACCAGCTCATGCTGTTGTTTTCTCATCCTTAGTTATTTTCTTCCAGTTGCTCAGGCATAAACTTTGGTGTCACACTTAACTCTTCTCTCTTTTTTTTTTTTTCCTGCTCCACAGTCCACATATTTTTCTTTTGCAGATCCTATTAGCTTAATCATAAAAATACTCCAGCCAGTTCTCACTTGCCCATTCTAGGCACCCTAGACTAAGACCTATCATCTCTGTTCTGGATTGTTGCAGTAGTCCCTTAACAATGTCCTTGCTTCTGCCTTCATCCCCACTTATAGTCTGTTTTGAATATGGCAGCCAGAGCAGGTCTGTTAAAGCATACATGAATCATGCCCCTTTTCTATCAAAACCCTAACAGCTTTCCTTCTCACACAGAGTAAAAGCCAAAATCTTTATTATGCTGTATAGCCCCACTTCTTAACATTTCTTCTCTGGGGACCTCATCTCATCTCCTTCTCTCTTCATTTACACTGTTTCAGCCTCTTCCCACCTTGCCATTCCCTGAGCACACCAGGCAGCCTATCTCGCTAGGCCTGCACACTGGTTGTTCCCTTCTGCCTAGAATGCTCTTCCCCCAGATGTCCTCACAGCTAGCTTCCATCAGGTTTTTACTTTATATTCTCCACCCCACCCCTTTATATTCTCCTTCTCTGCTTATTTTTTTCTTATTTTAAAGCTCTTTTAAATGCTATTATACCACATGTTTTATCTCTTGTATCCCACTGAAAGCTGTATGACAGCTGGAAATTTTTCTGTTCTTTATTATATTTCCAATACTTAAAATAGTGACTGGTATATACTCCGGGCTAAATAATTGCTAAATGAATGAATAAATGAACAAGGATATTTCTACTATAACTTTTACAGTCTTATTTTGGACAGTTGGAGGATGAATTATTTTCAGATGTCAACACCAGAAAGAGTTCTGCTTGTTCTGAGCTAAGGTTTATTTTGTTGTAGGTACCCTGTGAGTTTTGTAACTCGTGTTTCATTGTTGCTTTGGTTACTGAAAAGTTTTAAATGTACTGTTCTATGTTGAATACTAGCATTTTATATAAATTGGCATTTTTTGTTTGGTAATCTTATCTGCGGCTTTATCTTAGTTTGTTAGTTTTTTTATTTCTAGTGTGTTTTTAAAAAATTATCTCTTGTTTAATCTGGATCCTTTATACTTGTTCTGTAAGCTACCTTACATCCTATTTTTTGAACAAGGCAGAGATATAAATAAAAATTATGTTGATTTATTTTTTCCTCTTTCAGGGAAGTACAGTAAACATGAACCTCATGGGATGGCTGTATTCTAAGGTTGAAGATTCGTTGGATTCTGCTGGTCACACAACCCTTGGAGTCACACTTATGATTGGTTGGTGAATCCTGATTATCCCCCATTTTGTATCTTGTGAAAGCATATCACAAGAAACATCATGGCAGAAAGGAAGGAATATTGGAATTGGAGTTAGACCATGTTGGTTATAATTTTGCACGTGCAATTCACTAGTTCTCTGACCTAATTAGAAATAGTGACTCATTCACCCTTTTGCATTTTTATTTCCACTTTCTTAAAATGGAGGATTTTCTCCCACTCTTGTCTACTTCAGTATCGTCGATCAAATGAGAGAGTGTATCTGAGGATAATCAGGAATTTGTACATGTAAGATGATAATTATTTGTTGATAGTAGAAGGGAGGATTGTTTTCTTTTGTTCACATTCAGTTAGTATGTCTCTAGAGCTTAGATTTTATAGAAGTCAGAGATAATGTGATATGGTAGGAAATCTGCTAAATGGGAGTCAGGAGTCTGGGTTCTAGTCCTGGCTCTAACAGTTCTCTCATCTTGGACAAGGTAGTTAACCTCTTTGTTTCAGTTTTCTGTAAAATTATGGGCATTTCACGAAAACTCTGTAGGTACTTTCTGGCCCTAATTTCTCTTAGCTGAGGCTCCATTGTGCTGTTTGCTGGGCGGGTCACTTAGAATAGAATGAAACTCGCTGGATTCACCACCTGTGCTTTTTCTCTGCACAGTGAATTTGTCTAAGTGAGCCCCATGGTGTGTAGAGCCTGTGGGATGGAGTGAATGTTCTGCACCATCTTTTATTCCTTGTATTTCCTTGGTACAGCCTGGTGAAAACAGAACAGTGGAGTAGTAATCCTGAACATGTGATTTGTACCTGGAGACTTCTTTCTTCTCCTTCCCTCTCAAATTCTTTGCCTTACTTAAAACCTCTTTCTTACTCTCAAATGCTCTTCATTATTCCTTCTAGTTTCTTCCACAATGGAGAGTTTGAGAATTTTAAAGAATTTTAGAGCCAGAAAAGATGTGGGCTGTCTGTCATAAATCAAAGCCTCTTATTTTACAGATGGGGAAATTGAAGCCCAGAGAGATTAAGTTCTGTGTCTAAGATCATTCAGCTTGTTAGTGGCCAAAGTAAAACTTGTATGTACTAACTTTCAGTAATTTTTCAACTGAACCATATTACGTAAGCTAATTAAAGATTCATTTATTTTACTAAGCTTCTTTTTAAAAGTCTTCATAAGTGTAAACTTTATTTCACAATTTACTTTAATGATATGAGTCAGCCATTTGTGAGTAATGTGAATACTCAGCACAAAGAGAGCCTGAGGGAGCTGTGCTGTGGGAGCGCGGGGCCTGGGGCTGGCAGAGAGTAGCAGCAAGAGTTACTGACTTTGAGAAGGAACCAGAAGGAAGATGAGGTAATCACAGAATCAGACATTGCTTTTATAATTTTTTTCCCCCATCACCTTTTAATAATTGGTGCTTAGACTGAATTAAGAAATGACTAATTTGCTAGCTGGTCATCATCTTTCTTCAGTCTGTATTTTGCATTACAGTACTGGACTAATTTGTTCTAGTTTTTCCCTCCAATCTTCAGCCTTCTACTGGGAAATAATACAGTAACAGAGACTACTGTTTGTTGAGTGCTTATTACCATTTGCTTTTCCTTTCCTTCTGTCCTGATTTAGTAATTGTAGGGTTTTCATGTAAATAAAGTCCCTTTTGATCACTAAGTTTTTGGCTGTTAATGTGGTGTGCCGCCTTTTAAGGAACTTTCAGTCTGATTCTCTTTTAAAAATCTTTTTATTATAGGAGGTATAACATGTATTCTTTCACTGATTTGTGCCTTGGCCCTTGCTTACTTGGATCAGAGAGCAGAAAGAATTCTTCATAAAGAACAAGGAAAAACAGGTAAGTCTAAATGAAGAAAAATGAGACTTTGGGGAAGTATAACCTTTTTGAGATAATTTACAATGATGCAAGTTCCTAATGCAATATTGTAAACTCATGAGACTTAATACATGTTTTTTAATCTTTTATTGCCAAATGTCTAAATTTTGGGGTACATTTTCCCCCTTTTATGTTTTTGTCATAATTTACATTCTTGATTGTACTTTGTATATTTGCAAAATGATGAGTATTCCTGGAAGAAAGTTGTAAGGTAGATGCTAATCTTAGACTCTCCTTTTTCTAATGTCTTTTTAAGTTATCCTAGTATGTTCCAGTAATTTACTGAGAAAAATATTCTTTTAACTGAATGGCAAAGGTTAATCACGTGATAAAAGAAAGATCTTCTTGACTTCAGTATGCAAGATTATGCTGATAGCTTCTTCTCTTTCTTCTCAAGGTGAAGTTATTAAGTTGACTGATGTGAAGGACTTTTCTTTACCCCTGTGGCTCATATTTTTTATCTGTGTCTTCTATTATGTTGCGATTTTCCCTTTTATTGGACTTGGGAAGTGAGTATTCTCTAGCATTCCATTCTTGTTGACTAAATTATAATGAGAATTCAATCACATAAATCTAATTTTTTTTAGCTGTAAATCTTGCTTCTCTGGTTATAGTTTATGTTTACACAGGAATTATTTTGTATCCTGGGACACAACTTATTTTCTTAGCTTAAAGTTTAGTATTGGTTTAATACTTTGATTATTTTTTTGAAAAACTACCCAATAATAGTTTTTGATTCAAAATAATTGACTTATTTTAATGCTTGATTTTAGATTAGTAATATTTTTTTTTCTCTCTTTATTCTTTGGTTAGGAAGCCTCTTATTCAGAAGGTGAACTGTATATTGGCTTATAGTGACTGGGCACATTTTTATTTGCTAGGACTGCAATTCTGCCAGACTCAGATTCATAGTTCAAATCAAATTCTTTGCTTTATTTTCTACCGCTGTCTTTTTTTTTCTTTGGCAGCTACTTAAACAGAGCAGTGTGTGAGTGAGAGTGTGTTTGTAGGGTGTGTCTTTGTAATTATAACCTTTAAATTCAGGCTTTCATTTTAAATAATTTGAGACAAATTGTTATTGCCTTATAATGCTATGCATTATATAGCAAAGAACCTGTCCACTATTGCTTTTAAGGAGAAGAAGCAGTCTTAATTCCCTGTGGTAATATATTTGGTTTTCTGAAAATTTATGTGTACTGTTTGCCGTATATGTGAAAAAGGAAAAAAGCATCAGTATATTTTATTTAGTTAGTAAAATATTTATATAAACACTAAAACTTTAGCCAATTACTTGAAGATGAATATCAGATAAGGTGGGAAAACAGTATCAAGAAGAAAAAGTTGACTAAACTTTGAATTATTTGTATTCAGTTTTATTTTTGCCTTTATTTTTTAAAAACAGTAGTTCTCTCTAAAGTGCTCATTTCTCTTTTTCGCTCTTTATTTTAGGGTTTTCTTTACAGAGAAATTTGGATTTTCTTCCCAGGCAGCAAGCGCTATTAACAGGTATTTTATCACTTTTGTAAGTGCTTATTGTGTGCCTAGTGCGGGTCTTAGAACGAAATGTTATAAAACATGTGCGATGTGACACCGACAGTGTGCAACCAAGATTGTACTGCGACTCGATCCTGAGTGGCCGTATTTGCATTAATGGAAAATAAAAGTAGTCTTGGACCACTCTTTATATCTTTATATTTCTATTTACAGATGACCATTTTAGAAAATTGTTAAACTAAATGAGCTAAGGTTTGCTTGCCTGATGGCTTTGGGAACTTCTTGGATTTTTATTTTATTTTATTTTTTTTTTGGTAGCTGTGGTAGATTTCATTAAATATCTTTTATATTCTCTGGGCAGTGTTGTATACGTCATATCAGCTCCCATGTCCCCAATATTTGGGCTCCTGGTGGATAAAACGGGGAAAAACGTCATCTGGGTGCTGTGTGCAGTGGTGACCACTCTTGCTTCGCACATGCTACTGGCCTTTACACTGTGGAACCCTTGGATTGCTATGGTAATGTTGCTGTTAACACCTGGGGGACACGGGACAGGGAGGAGGACTCTGCAAAGTGCATGTCAGGGGCCATGCTCAGCTCCTCAGAAAGTAGTGCTGGTGACAGTGGGGAAAACAATGACTTGATTTCAATATCTACAAAGTAACTCTTTAAAGTATCTAAATATTAATTGTTAATGCATAGGGTATTTTTAATTTCATTTGACTTACTTAATAGAATAACCTCAATGCTAAAATAAAATGTGAAATAAATAAGTCTTACAAAAGCCAGAATGCTTATTAGTTCCATTTATTTTTCTGTACTTCATTAAAAGAAGGCATTCCATCATAGATGGCAAAAACTATCAGCCCAATAACTGTTATTTCACATCTTTTTATCATTGACTTTTAGTAAGTCAGAAAGTGATAATGAATTCATCAAGCTTTCATTATAGTTCTTAAGAATGTCATTTTTAAGAACACAGGCTGAAGTGCTGCATTTCTTACCTCTTAACAAAAGAATATCTTAACAAAAGAATATCTTTGTGTACTTGGTGAGAATTCTATAGGGCAGATTCCTAGAAGTAGAAATGCTATAATAGAGGCTTTGCACATTTAACATAGTGATAGATATTGTGACTTCTCTTCTAATAACTACCCAGTTATAGCTTTATCAGTAATAGAAGAATGTGTCTCTTTCTTAGTATCCATGCCATTGTTGGACATTGGCATTATTTTAATCCTTGCCCATCTGATAGTAGATATAAGTGATTTTATTTTAATTTAAATCATGAGGTTCCTTTTTTTAATTGAAGAAAAAGTCAGCATTAGGTGATGTTTAACAAGCAGTGGTGGTAGTTAATTATCTGCCCTACTCTCCAAACGGGTATTGATGACACAGAGGTAAGATAATGGACTGTTGGTGTGATGTTGCCTTGGTTGCTTAATTTATAATTTCTAATAAGTTTTGGAAAATTAGCTTTCCTAAAACATTGGTAATAACTTTTTGCAAATTAGCTTTGTTTGCTTCCTTGGTTCTTGATTGCACCCTGGGGCCAGCCAGTTAAAGATGCGTATAATATAAAATGGTTAAGGCAGTATGCATATATTTTGTTGCAGGAGGGATACTGTTTGAGAGGGTCAGAACTTTTTTGTATTGACTATGAGTTTTAGCCTGATCGCAGTAAAATTTGCACGAATATTTATATATTAGCTATTTTATTACTCTTGCTAATCTGCATTAAAGAAAAGTCACCTTTTGGTTAATATAAGCCTTTTAACCTTTTCTGTATTGCTTCCATAGTGTCTCCTGGGACTCTCCTATTCATTGCTTGCCTGTGCGTTGTGGCCAATGGTTGCATTTGTAGTTCCGGAACATCAACTGGGAACTGCATATGGCTTGTAAGTATTTGCACTGTGGATCATATAATGTCTCTCTCTGCTGTATCAATTTTATTATTATATGAGATTTCACATCTCTTGAATCTAGTCATCTTTAGGCTTCTGGGATAGCTCTTAACCTGGACATCACTAGAAAAGTCAGTTAACCTATTTATGACTTTATTGTGGCAACAAAAATGCTCCAACCCTCTAGCAAGAGAGCCGGAGTAAAGTTAGCTTATAAGAGGTAATTGTGACATTATCATCCCATTGCATGTTTATCTAAGAGCTTCTCAGTGAAAAGTTGAGTGTTGGTTTCTGCCCGAAAGGGGATTGATATTCACTTACCTTTTCTTTATTCAGCAGGAAGTATTGAGTTCATACTGCACTTAATAAGGAAAGCTCCCTTACCTTTGAGCATGAAATCTAGTAGAGGAAATGGGGGTAAAAAAAAATCTTATCAGGTCACCCCTGGTTGAAAAACATCTCTTAACACTAATAGTATGTGGTTTATAAATACTAATATTTATAGTGAATTGTTACTGTGTATGTGAAGACTTGAAATTGAAATGTGTTTTTATACTTCTTAAATTGTAGCATGCAGTCCATTCAGAATCTTGGGCTGGCAGTCATTTCCATCATTGCTGGCATGATACTGGATACTAAGGGATATTTGTTTTTGGAGGTTTTCTTCATTGCCTGTGTTTCTTGTAAGTGTCCCATGTGGCAACATTTATTTAATTTCTTTTAATATGTAGCAGAATGTGCTTATTTATACTTTTAGATTTTTGTTGTCATTGTTGTTTTTCCCTCTTTTAAACCAAATCTCTAAGATCTTTCTTAGATTTGCATGATTCTTAGCCTGTGCGTCAGTTTCCCATCTGCTGACTTTCCAGTTCCCTGAAGATTCACAGGCATTTTTCAGATTTCTGTCCTTAAAAGGAGCTGTAGAATCTGCTTTATATTCTATTTTAAATATTTATGTTTTTTAAACAACATTTCCCCCTTTGAAGTAGAACTATTTGAAGGGTTCTGAGTATGTTCCTGGTTTGAATGTGTGGACATTGGTGTGATTTAGGTATGAATGCTCATAGTTAGATCATTAGGCAATTTTAAATTGCTTTTATTCTTAGTCTTTTTATTTAGTTTTCACCTGTAATGATTTGTTGGTCAAAAATAGGAAGCATTGGGAAACTATTGAAAACTAAATTGTGTTCATCTGAAAAAAATTCTCATGTATTAAGATACCTTTTATATTTCAGTAACATGTGTTTAAAATGGCATACCCCAGTGATGATATTATCAGATTTCATTTTCATTTAGAGGGAATAGTGACTATCTGTACTTGAAGTATAATTATACTTTCAGATAATTGCTTATGAATAGCCTAAATATATTTTATTATCTCATAATTTTAGAAATAAGAACATCAAATTTGAAAACACTGTTTTTAAAAGTGAGTCATATAAGAACTTAAAATACTGGGTCATTAAAGTGCTTTTGTCTTATTTTTGATGCTGCAAATGTGGTTTAATTTCAAGTCACAGTTCCATATATATTTGGTTCCCAAACTGAACACCATGCCATTTAAAAAAAAATGTTTGTTTTTCGAGTGTGCCTCACTTGTTAAGGTACAAAGCCAAGCACCTGACTTTCTGAGGTTTGCTCTAGCTCATGGCTTTGAGGAGTCTAATAACCACTTTCTGATGTTTGTAAAACGGATGTGGTGTTTTCAGACCTAAAACTCCCAACGGATTACTTTATATGGCTCTCTGGAAAAGGTAGACATCTAGGGGCTTGCACAAGTTTTTGGTAAGTGCCGGGAAGGACCAGCACTTATAAAGGGAGAGGAAAGAGCAGCGGGGATGACCCATGGGTGGATCAGCCGTTTCTCCTGTGGGGATCTCAGCTTCTTTGTTTCTGGCTTTGCCATTCCTGGGCTCAGGTAGCCTCTGGAGAAAATGGTGTGTAACTTGTTTTTAGTGCTTGTTGGAAAATAATGTGAATAGTGTTTTTATTTTTAAATGCCAGTTAATAATGATTTATTTGATTTGTCAAAGCTTTACTTTATAATTATAATTACATAGGAATCATTGGAAAGAAGTACTTGTTTTTTAAGGGCCCTGTGTTTTTTTCCCTTCCAGTGTCACTCTTAGCTGTGGTCTTACTCTATTTGGTGGATCGTGCTCGAGGTAAATAGAAGTTCAAGTATTTTCTTCTTAAACTGATGGATCATCTTGTGGGGTCACTGGATTATCTGAATGCCTCTGAAGAGGCCAGTGCTTTAGTTCATGTAACAATGACATTCTGTTTGTAGTGATGGAAACATTCATTATATAACATATAATTAGGTATTCTGGACCTTCATATTTATTTTGAAATTGTTGTCATGTTCTTTTGGTTTTGTAATATAAAATTTAAGTTTTATAATATAAAATGTTGGATGTTCTTATTATGCTAACAAAAAGTATGTTAGCATAAAGAAGCATTTTTAAAATAATTTAAAGCCACTCCTGTGTCATTGTTTTATATTTAAAAAGATTTATAGCTGAAATATGTATTTTATGGTTGCAAATGCATGATATAGAATGAGAAATTGCAGATTTTTTCCTTTCGTTAATATATACTATATGCATTTGTACTTTTTTTCTTCATTCTTTCTAAGATTTTGATGTTACCTTTATCAGTTTTTCTAACTGGCTTACTCATAAAGGTTATTATGCATTTAGAAGAATGTATACACATGCTTAAATAGCTTTAGGTCATTTCCTTTAATTTCTGTTAATTTTCACTATTACTGAATATTATTAATACAATGTCCCAATTAACAAAACCTGAAGCAATACATAAGTCCAAACTTAAAAGAATGCTAAAATTAAGGAGTGGTTATTTGTACCATATCAGGATTCTTAAAAAACATTTTTTCCCCCTTGGGAAAGTTCCAGCAGATAAACTATTTCTTTTCATCGTCTGTAGCCTTTTCTGTTACTTTAGGGTATTTCAATGCAAGAATGCGTGTGCGCTGTTTGAATTTTACTTATAATAGTTATATCGAAAAGATTCTGTTTATTTGTGTTTTAGGTGGGAACCTAAATTATTCTGCAAGACAAAGAGAAGAAATAAAACTTTCCCATGCTGAGTAAGTATTAAAAAAGAGAGAAGTTGTCCTTATTTTGAAAATCTTAAACATTAGCATTTTATTTCAAGATATTGGGATTGGACGTTTAAGAAATCAATCTTTTTCTTGATTTTCAAGAGCTAACAATTACCTCTAGAAATGCTATAACAAAATTCCTGTTTGTGTCAGAAAATTTAAAAATTTAAAAATTCATTAAGGGTTAAGATGAAGGGGAAAAATATTCGGGTTTAAATTGCCTTCTGAGAGAGAGATCTGTTGTATTTGTAATTTATCGAAGGCAAGGCGTTTATCCTAAGTTTCTGTGCTAGACTCACCCTTCTAGGTTCTCTGATATTTTGTTTTTCTTAACTAATTGAGATAATTTTTCGTCTTCCCTGACTCATTTGAAACAGGTTAAAATATATAGTTTGGGGTTTACTTTAGATTAAATTTTTTCCATGACTGTATGTTAAAACAATAGTGATTATATTTCATGTTATTTCTAATTTTTTAGATATTTAATTTTTTTATTTAAGAATTTATCTTTAAATATATACCATGTAACTAAGTTTTGTAAGTTTTGCATAGCTTAAGCAGAACAAGGCTTGTTTCATGGGTGATGCTTGGCCACCTCAGATTCCCTTTTAACATAAGAATTCAACTTCTAGAAATATATTTTAAGAAAATAATCAGAATTGTTACAAGTTTTAAATATCTTTATGACAGTCTCATTTAATGTGTCTAATAATTGGAAACAATGTAAATGTCCCAAAGTAGGGAAATGATTAAATATGTTATGACACATCTATATATTTTAAAAATCATTTTTTAGAAGGATTTTTAAAATCAAAAATATGTAATATGCCATATGTTAAGAAAGCAAAAGACAAAAATGCAGACATAATATTCTAATTTAATTTTAAAAAAGTATGCAGGCATGTATATTTCTTAAACCTATTTATTACTTGTATATAATAGAAAAAATACTGAAAGAAAAACCCCTAAATGTTAACAATTCCATTTAAATAGTATGGTTACAGGACTTTTTTTCTTTGCTTTTCTATATTTTCCAAATTTTCTACATGGATCATTGCTTTTATGATCAAGAGGATTTAAAAGATTATCCAGCAAAATGTGTAACTTCTAATACTTGGCACTACATGTTTTGTAATGCTTACGGTTTTCATTTTGTAAACCAGATGGGCTTTGTGTTTTTTCCCCCCCTTTTTGATAATTTATTGCATTATGTTTTGCAGATGAGAAGTTTAAATGACTGTCATGAGAATGAGCTGCATACATCATTGGTTTGAAAACCTCCATTTATTTAAAAAAAATTTTTTTTTTTTTAATCTAGAGTATAGTCATTAGGAAAAACAATGGTCTGGAAATACACCTATTTCAAAGTATATTCCTGAGGACTGTTTTATTCTCTGTCTTTTGTGTGCTGCTGAAGAATTCTACTTTGGAATAGGCTAATCAACAATGAAGTTTAGAAAATTGATCTGGAAGAAGCAGGCGAACTTCATTAAGGACAGTAAATAATAGAAATCATTGGATCTCGTATTGAGATCATTTTCACAAAGTGTGTCTTAGGGATATAGCCTTTTCATGCTAAAGCAAAATAAAAATTAAAGCTTTTGAGGGGGTAGAGGGATGTTTCACACAAAATAAACTATGGCATTTTAATAGGCATTCCTTTTTATGATAGGGAATGTTTACAAGTTATTTTTATGAAGTCTCTTCATTTTTGCAAGTAGCAGATTGTATTCTGCTCCTTTAGTTATGAGAGGCTGCTGAGCAGTGACCCTTTTGAGCTTTATCTCTCCAGTGCTGAGCACCTTAATCACTTGGGAACATGATTTTGTGGTACAAACATTCTGTACAGTTTTTTTATAGTTAATTATTTTAAAATGTCCTTTAAAGTATGATAATTGCATATCTATGTGGATAAATAAAAACACTATAAAAGAAATAATGTCTTCTAACTTTTAATTTTTGAAAAAAATCTTCAAACCCTAACTTTAACTCTTATTTATGTGGAAGATTATAAGAAAATCTCTGTTGGAATAAAGAAAATTTGCCTAATTATAGTCATTGAAAGATTATGGGATTAGCTTTTTCTCCAAAGTTCTTAAAGTAACATTTATGTTTTTCGCCTTAAATAAAATACAGATATGAAATTTCTCTGTCAGACTTTAAACACTTTTTAATTGACTCAGTCTTAGCATATTCAAGTCAAAGAATTTTTCATGTGTTTCGCTCTCTGTGGGCGTGCAGATATTTTAGACAACAACTATTAAACTAATGAATATAGCCGATTGTATAGTTTAAAGTACATGGTATAACACTGCATGTTTAAAAGTTCTGGAACACATTAAATTAAAGGTGCATTTTTTTTATTCAGGGTAAGTTTATTTACTTCTATTTTTCTGACAGTTTATCGTGTCATTTTTTAGTTGTTAGCTCTTTAGACTTTGAATGCAGCATGACTTTAATGGCTGTCGAATGTTGGCCTCACCATTTGGGGGGAGTGCAGGAAGTCCACTGCTGGAGGACTTGTGTGATCTGGCCCTTGCCTTAATCTTTCCGCTACCTCTGTGCCCCAGTTGCATTGAGCGGCTTAGATTTTTTCAAATGGGTCATTTTTCTTCCTTTCATGGGGGGCTTTGTTCACACTGATCCCTTTGCTTAAACATATTACCCAGGATGCTCTGCAGCCTGGTTTCACCTGATTTCCAATAGGAAACCTTAGTCCCAGCTCAGAAGCATTATTCCTGTGGAAACTCTTCCAGACCCCTCATGCTATATCAGGTTCTTCTAAAATTCCTGTTATCTTGGAAAAAGCCTATACTTTTCCTTCTTAGCTTACCTCTACTTGTAATGAAGAATTTGTGGTGGTGTGGGTTTCTGTCTCTTTAGATTGTAAATTCCTTGAGGGCAAGGACTATGTCTATTATCTTGATTGTGTTGATAGTGCCTAGCACAAAGTAGGCACAAAATAAATATTTTTTGAATGATGCATAAATAAGGAGAATAAGTTAGATTAAGTTTTTGAAGGATAAATTGACAGTATAAATAACAAGACCTAAAAGAGTGGGCCACATGCCTTTTAGCATAGCAATTGGATTTCTAATAATTTATCCTAAGGAAACCATTAGACATATAATACATAATATACATTAAGAAGTCTCTTCATTGAAAAATTGCTTGAAATAGCCTGAAGTGGGAAGCCATCTACATTTATAAGAATAGGAATTTGTGAAGTATATTAAGCAGTAATTAAATAGTTTTATTAGCATACGGACATGGAACAATGGCATTATGCAGAAGATGCAGAGTACTGCTATTTTTGTGAAAATGCAAACATGTCTGAAGGATAGGTACATAAATATCTGGGTGATGACTTTTGGCTTATTTATATTTTCTAATTTTTCAACAATAATACTGTGTAATAAAAGTTAAAAAAAAAGAATGAAATTCAACACAAATTTGAATGCTACTGTTTGAAGACAAGGGTATTAGGGTTCAGAAGGGAGGAAGTAACAGGTGGTATTTTCCAAAGAACTTTGGGGATGTAGGTGGGAGTTAAACAAGCCTGGAGTTAGAAATAGAATTTGCATTGATAGAAACTTGCATGTGAGGGGAACTGTAGGAGAGAAAACAATAGAGAATGAAATATGGGCTAAGTGAAATAATGCACTCATTTTTTTGTCTCAGTGGTAGCAAAGAACAGCTTTAAATTGTACGCCCTTGATTTCTGGAATACCTCCACCTCTGCCTCACACCCCTTGGCTTCTTCCCTTTGCTTGTTCTTGTGCCCTCCTGGGGGTAGAGGGGGTGGTAGGAGTGGATTTGCTGCCTAGAGGTTGATGGGGGAAAACTTCAATGTTTTTAAAGAAATACTGAAAAGTTTTTGACATCATGCAGGCAGGCCAGACAGCCAAACTTATTACACATTTATTACCACTTATTCCCCTGAGGTGTTCATGTATATGGTCATTACTCAAGTGACAGGCCTTCCTTCTCCTTGGTGGGTCTTTATTGGCCCTACCAATAAAGCTGTTCTTTGCTACCACTGAGACCAACATCATGGCAGCTTCCCTGCTAAACTTATTCTACTCCCTAAACTGATTTCCCCCCAGGTTAGACTGCAAATCAGTTGTGTTATGAAAATCACTGGACCTATGAGCCATTCAGTTTGGGATTAGTGTGTGCTTTGCAGGAGTTTGTCTTTTTTGTCTTTTTGAAGAAGATCACCTCCTGTGCTTGTCTCCTAAGTTTTACTAGGTAGTAGCTTTCTGTGCTTCCATTTCCTGATTAACAATGGAATATCACTAGAGTTCCTTTTAACACTCACTTTCTTAGTTTATGAAACATACAGATATGATTAATTGCCATATGTTAGATGTGTAGTCATTAATGGATGACCTAAAACATTGTCTAGAGAAATATCTATCTATCCCTTGCATTTAGTGCATTAGTTGATATGTTGGACAATATGGACCCTCCTAGGATTGCATTCAGATTCCTTTGGGTTTCTGGCAAGTAAATGAAGCATGCCCAGAAATTTCTAGGATAACAATGGGTTGTTCACAAACAGCTGAAAGTATGGGGATGGTGAGACTTTCAAGCTTTTTGCAAGGCTCATCCCACTGCTTCCTCCCCCGCCCCCCCCCCCCCCACCGGGCCAATATTGAGGCTTATTCAATTTTCCAAAGAAAATTGATTATTTTGGGGTTCTATGTCTTACTACTTTCAGGTAGTTTTTAACCTTTCAAAGCAGACCCTATCTGTCCTGGGGAAGAGGTAAATAAAAGTGTTAGGACAAAAGCCAAATCCCTCTCCCTCCTCCCCACCCCAACAGAGTCCTGATTTCAGAGGGTATAGTGGACAGGAGATGGACAGTCAATGGAGTGAGGTGGGAGGAGGATGAGAGGAGAGAGGCTAGGTTTGAGCCGGCAGCAATGGACCTGGGAGAGCTGGGGTGAGAGAAACAGGGCCTTACATTAGCAACAAGAAGCCTGGGCTGGGACGTGGAGGTAGTGAAAAGGTGGGCCTGGAGAGAGGTCATCTCAGATTTTAGAGTCATCGCTCATGAAATGGAGAGTCACAGAAGTATGTATCCTCTTTGGGTTCCGTTGGGGTCTGTGGAGGTGGAGTCCAGACCTGGTGATGGAAGAGCAAGGGGAATGAACCTAAGAGGACAGGCATATTTAACGGACATTTAAAATGTTTTCCATGGTTCTATAGTCCTATAGATAATAGTAGATAATAGATTTGTGTTCTGGCTATCACAGCTGGGATATAGAACAAACAGTTCTTTATTGAATGTTTCAAAGAGAAAATACTGTAATATTTTAAGATAACATATATATGTGCTCCCTTTAAGAGTTATTTCAGTTTTGGTGTATTTTCCAGCATTTGGATTTTTAAAATGTATTTCTAATCTGATGACAAAATAACGTATAGTTTTTGTGATGCTGTTACTTTAACAACTCTGAAATTGGGATATATCTTATCTTTGACAGCATCTTGCTATTCAAAAAATATAGTAGTGGAGAAAACCAGGCATAATGCTGTAATGATGATAATGTAGGATATGCACAGATTTCTGTGTCATCCTTTGTTTCTGGCATCATAGAACCTAAGGCTCTTTAGCAAAGGGGGTGGTTTGGAGATGTGGAAAATGTGGACTGCCTTCCTCACGGGTCGCATATGTGAGTTGGGGAAACGGACAGAGAACCAGTTACCCTGGGATGGTGATACAGTGTGATGAGCACTGTCACAGAGCAATGGCTAATGAGGTTCAGAGAACCTACAGTACACTTAAGATTCCCAGAGGAGATAGTCTTTGAGCTGCATTGTAAAGGATGAGTAGGTTGATTCACCTGAACAGAGAAGGGGTGGGATGAGAGTGGGCAGGACAAGAGGTCCCAGAGCTAATTCTGAGAGAGCCTGCTAAGTTAATGCAGGTAGAGTGAAGGGGGCACGTGGAGAGTGTAGGTTTTAAGCTTTGATATGGGGCAGATCGCTGAGGGCTTTCATTCCATGTTCATCATTTTGATCTTAACACTGAAGGCAAATGGGAGCTTTTGGAAAATTTTTTTTGGGGGGACTAAGGATTTAAATTTATAAAGATGACTCTAAAAGCAGAAGGAAGGGGATGAATTGGGGTTGAGGGGAACAAATCTGGAGTAAGGAGAACCATTAGTGGGTGGGAGCAGTGAAGCTCGAGAGGGATGATGGGAGTTTGAACTCAGGCAGTGGCAGTGAAGATGGAAAGGAAAGGACAAGTTCCAATGATGCTTGGGAGGCTGAACTGAATGTGATCATGACAATATGAGGTTGGGGGAGAGGCTGAAAGTAAGGGTGACTCCCAGATTTCTGGCTTGGATGGATCATAGTTTAGTTTAACCAGAAAGAGCAGATTTTGGAGGAAAACAATTTCAGTTTTGGTTTCGTGGAGCTTGTAGTACCCAAGGAACTATTATGTGGACAGAAGCATAGGTTTGAAGTATGGGAGAGGATTTCCAGGCCATCAGTGGGGCTCTTGGAGTCAGTGAGATTGCCGATTGCCCAGGAAGAGTGTAGGAATGAGAGGAGGAGAGTGCAAATGACAGTGTCCTAGGGCTCACCCATCCGCACAGGGTGGGAGCAGGATGAGGTGCAGAGAGAAGCAAGAGAAGGTGCATTCTGTGGAAGCAGAGAGGAATTTAAGAAGGGTGTGGGTGACAGTGGCAATTGCCCTGAAATCTTAAGCAGGATAGGGCCTGTAAGTATCCATTCAGTTTGTAACTGGCAAGTCATTGATGCATCCCAATTTCAGTAGGATGCGCAGCAGCCAGCTTGGGATGACTTGGGATAAATCCAAGGTAGAAATTGCAATACAAAGTGTAACCTATTCTTGCAAGAAACTGGGCTAAAAAAGAAAAGATCAGAGGGATTTTTCAGTGGCTTTTTCTTTGTTGGGTTAATGCTTTATAAAGATCTTGTTAATGTGTTTTTCTGCTTGTAGAGTGGAACATTCTCAGATTCTGCTGTTCTTTAATTTTCTTGGAGTGGCACTTTTTGCTTTTTGTTCATGATTTAACCACTATAAAAATGCCCAGTTACAGCTTGTTGCAAGAACATAAGTTCTGCTCTTATCATGGAATTCTTCAAGTTATTACCTTTGAAGTTGTTTGGTACATAAGAGAAAAAAAACCCTCAACAAAAAGTTGAGAGATAGAAATACTAAAGAGATTTGGCCTGTTTACAAGAAAGTAAAAGATAATGAGAATACATAACTTTATAAGCTTAGGTTAGGCTTAATTGCAAAGAACTTCATAAAACATTTCCCCTCTTTATTGTCTTTGAAATGTGGACTAAAAAGTGAGAATGCTTGCAGGTATTGTGTGTCCTGGAATTGCATTGAATTGGAGTTGGTTAGTGTTAGAACAAATAAATCCCAAGCAACTTGTCATTTCGTTTTATAGGCACACATTCATGAATGGATTTAGGCAGTAATTCCAGAAAAGCATGCACAGGAGAATCATTTGCTGTATATTCATTTGTTCCACAAAAATTTAGTGAGTACCCATTCATTTAAGCCTCTGCTGGATTCTTTGGAGGTGTGTGTTAAGAGGCTTTAAATAAGGCTGCTCATAATTGGTAGAAGGGGAGATGTCCCCTAAGAGGTATGGATGATGGGTCAGAGAAGAGAAAGGGCCTTCTGATGGGTGGTCAGGGGAGGCGTCTTAGAAGAGGTGGCATTTGAGTTGTTTGCCAAAAGACAACTGTTCATTCTCTATGACTAGTCTATTTGATATTAGTCTCTTCGATTAGTCTATTACATTCTCCCTGACTGCTTTCTTGAAACGGATTTTGATTTCCCAATGCTTTATTATCTAGCACCACCTCCTCTCCCTGTGTTCTCTGTCATAATTTTATATGATTCCTGTATTTCCTAGGTCATCTGTTCTTTCCTTTCCCTTCTTCCTCAGCGATATCAGTTACATTTCAGCTTTGAATATTTGCCTGGACAGATAACTCTAAACCCAGAGCTTGAGCTTAAGCTGTCTCTGATCCTCCATTTTCTACATTTTCAATTTGTCTCACTAACAGCTCACATTGGACTTGTCTGAGTCTGAACTCTCCCCCTGTAATGCACAGCCTTGTTTCCTCTCTCCCTCCCTTTTCTTTCTCCAGTGACAGTTGAGCACCTACTATGTGCTAGGTTCTAGTTTTGGTTCCTAAGACTTGGAGTCACAGAGTCCTTTTTGTTTCCCTTACCACTCATGTCTAAATAATCATTGTATTTTTCTTCATTCTTTCCAATATATTTTAAAATCTTGTTAGTTCTATTCATGCCCTTTCTCTGTATGTTTGGATTATTGCAGTGGTCTTCTAAATGTTGGTCACTTTCCTCTGCCTCCATTATCAGCATCACCATTGCTTATTGAGTGTCACAATGTTGCTAGGATGCCATGTTCTGTAAAATGAAAAATCAAATAGCAGGAGAGATAAAACAGACTGAAATGATAAAGGGTCTCATCACAACTCCAAGGTGGTAAGCCCAGTGGATGAATCAGCAATGCAGAGTGAGATAGGAGGTAGATGGAGGAAGTAGAACTCATGCTCTGGGAAGATGAGTACTTAGGCATTTCGAGGTTTTTTCTGTTGTTTGTTTTTGTTTGTTTTCGTGGGGTTGGGAGGCATTGAATGGTGGATGGCAGCCCTATGGCAAACACGTGGGGGTGGAGATCCACACAGAACGGTAGGAGGCCTGTGAGTTGAAAAGTTCAGTTGAGACCAGACTGTGATGGGTCTTCTATGCCAGCAGGAGAAATCTGAGCTTTATTGAGTAGAAATGATGATATAGGGAGGAAACTGACAAAATGCTGTTTTAAAGAAAATCTGGAGGTGTTATGTAGGATGTCTTTGAAAGAAAGGGAGACCAATTAGGAGACCTTGAAGAGGTCTGCTGTAACATTTTATTTTTTCTAAATTGTAGAAAATGTGGAGGCCTTCAGATGAAGTTTCTGAGTCACAGCTTTGATCATATCACTGTCCTGCTCAAAGGCCTTTGGCAGTTCCCTGTGCCTTGAGGTGCCACCCTTCCAGCACTGTCTCTACCTCCTACCTTCAGGAACCAACCATTGGCTCTCACGAAAATTTTCCATTTTCTCCACTGCTTGGGGAATCCTAATAATTGAAATTTGCCTAGCCTTCGGCAGACTCATAACACTTTTCATGAGTCTCTCAGCTGAAAGTGCCCTCAGTCCCTCTGCCCCCACCCCTGAAACTTCCTTAATACTTATGCCTGTGGTGTTCATTTGGATTAATCAATGACTGACATGATTTCTTCCGTAGCTGATGAAATTGTTCATTAGTGCACATATTATTGTTTGTACATATATTTTTGTTTTGTTTCTCCAACAGTCTAACCTCCTGAAGGGCTGGCACCATGCTTGATATTTTTGTAGGAGGCTATAGCCATTATATTTCATCAAGTACTGCCCCATTCACAGTATTTTGTACATGATAGCATTCGCTGACTTTTGATTTATTTTAACCTGACCAAACAACCAGGCAGATTATGCAATGCTTGGGGCCCAGGGTGATAACATATTTAGAGATCCACACTTTTGCCAGGTTGGTGGGCATTGCCTAGGTAGATTCAAGAAGAACTTGTGCTATTTTTAGTCTCCTTGTTCCTTTCTGTGGCTGAGTTTTCATAACCACAGGAGAGACAGATATATTTCCCTGACTTATGTTGAGCAGTGGGTCCTTTTTCCCAAAGGGAATAGTCTGGTTCGTTTCTTATGTCTTGAGATAACTGTCCCTGAAAACCAGAATACAGTGTCAATTAGGTTAACTTTTTTGATCCCAACTATCCAGAAATAAGTTAAAAATGGATACTTATATTTCACTGTCAAGAAGGTCAAAAGACTTTGCTGAAGCTAAATTAGCATTATATGGATCAGAAAAGTCCATATAACAGAGACTAAAGACTGGAAAACTTTGGCAGGGGTGTAAAGCACTTGCTTTTTAGGTAAATTCAATGCATCTTGAGGATTCTAGGTTAGTTTTCTTCCCACCACCAGGACTGGCAGGCTGTTGGGCATTAGAAGTAATGGCTGCATAGGATGTGGGAAGTGGGATGGCGTTCAGCTTTTTGCAGGGAGCTTGGTACACCAGGTCACCAGTGATGTTAACCTTTATTAATTTCCAAAGGACTGTAAGTTGGCTGAATCTTCCCTGTGTGTTATGCAAAGAAAAGGACTAAAATTAATAAGATAAGCAAGTGAGCTGATAGAATGTTCAAAAGAGCAAGCAGTTTTAAGCTCTCTCAGCTACTTTAGAAGCACTTACTTATGTGGAAACAGCTGACCTGCTAATTAGAAAACATCCTTGCCTATTCATTAAACTAATTATCCTAAGGAATTGTGCTAGGCAACACTTGGTCTAGTTCTAATTATTGTGTGCCCTTGGAAGCAATAATCTGTACTTTTAGAATAAAAATTTATAATTTAGACACATACATGGTTTATTCAGACATTTCCTGTAATTAGATTGGGGTAGTAATGAGGGATTCCACTTCGGTTTATGAAAAAGGCTTATCTACCTCTTCATAGACTATAATGATTTATTCAATGATGTATGTTTAAATCTGAGAATGCCTTAAAGATCATCATTGTTTAAGTATGAGAGATTTTTCTTTTTTTAAGGTTATCTTTTTGGATTGCCTTGGATTATGTGTATGTGTGTGTGTGTGTGTGTGTGTGTGTGTGTGTGTGTATTATGACTTAAGACCATGATAAAACTTCTTTTTGTCATGAACTGGGACAGCATGTGGTCATTGTTCATTTAGTCACTTTAGCTTGTATCTCCCCCTTTATCTCACAGAGCTTTTTCTCACCTTAACCAGAACACTGGTTGAGAAGTGCAGTAAGAGTTTATACTGTATACCCAGTGGTCTGCAGATAGTAGTGGTCATGTAAACAAGTGAGCTGGTGCTGTCCAGGGAAACTTGGCCGTGGCTCTTGACCAGCCTTTAGATGGGGCCATATGCTTCAATCTCAGGAGCACGTACCTCAGAGGTCAGTTCCTGTGTTTAAAGCTTCTGTCCAGCACTAAGCTCTGAGCGTTCTCAAGTTGGGTGACCTGGGATGAGTTACTTAAAAGCTCTGTGCTACAATTTCCTTATCTCTGTAAAGGGGCCCAACAGTAGCTCCCACCTCCAAGGGCTGTTAGGATTAAGTGAGTTACTCCCTGTAAAGTGCTCATATATAGTAAGGGCTTCATTCTCCATTCACTTCATCCATTTATTCATTCACTTATTCATTCATTCTCCATCTACTGTGCACTCACTATGTTCTGGGCCCTGCTGTGGAGGCTGGCATTAGGGGTACAACAGTGAGACAGGCGAGGTCCTTGTCTTCTAGGAGTCTATATCATAGAGGGCAGAGACAGATCAGAAATAAGAAATTAACAAGTCTAGGTGCTAATAAGTGTTAGACAATAAATAGGGAAGTACAACAGAGAGTGACTGGATTATGGGCAGAGAGTTCAGCATTAGCGATGGTGGGCTGGAGTGGCTTCTGAGGAGGTGATGTTTGAGCCAAGACCTGAATGACAGGAGGTAAATGTCAACTCCCATTAAAATACCAGTTTTTCTTTGTGTTGGTGGCTCGCTCCAAATTCTTGTTTTAAAAGCTCTTAACATCAATATAAAATCCTTTTTAGCAGGACACCACTAGGACATCTCGAATCTCTCTCCCACTAGCACAACTGTGTTCAAACAAGTCACTGTCATTTTCCCTAAACTTCATCTTGCCAGTGCCCAGATCTGCCCACCCCTGGGCCTCTCTCCCTGGGCTCCAGCAGGGTGCTCACCCACATTGTTACACTTCAGTTTCTGGAAAAGCCTGACTCTATTGTTCCCAACTGACAGAAAATATAGGACTGGGTTGAGGCAGCTGCTCATGCTCACCAGAGGCCTCCATACCTTGTAGGCCAAGCTGGCCACCATCAAGAGCTGGCAGTCCTGAGAAGTCAGGAAGCGGAGTGTGAAGTAGAAGGAGCGTGTGACATGGAAGGGCACAACGCAGAGGGTGAAGAGGCTGCACACCAGCACGATGGTCCGGATGGACTTGGCCCGGGCCGCGTTGCCTGTCGTCATGAGGGTGTCCTCCGGCATGGTCAGTCTCCTAACCATCAGCGCATAGCACACCAGGATGACAAAGGAGGGGAAGACAAAGCCGGACAACGTCAGAACCATACTGTATACAAAAAACTGATCAAAATTCTCCGGGCTGGTCGTGTCGTAGCAGATCACCTGGCCGTTGATGTAGTCTGTGTGGGAGAAACCCAATGTGGGCAGCAACTGAAGGACCACCAGGACCCAGGTGGCAGCTGCACCCAGTAGGGCATGCCGGCGGGTCCGGTAGGGCAGTGAACGCAGCGGGTGGCACACACTCAGGAAGCGATGCACGGAGATGCAGGTCAGCAGCAGGATGCTGCCATAGAGGTTGGTGTAGAACAGGAAGCGCACCAGTCTGCAGAGAAGTTCCCCGAAGGGCCATCTGTCACCCAGGGAGTAGGCGATGATGAGGAATGGCAGCGTCAGCACATAGAGCAGATCAGCTACCATCAGGTTCACCAGATAGATGGTGGCACAGCCCCAGCGCTTGGTTTGGCACCAGGAGAGCCACAAGACAGTGCTATTCAGGGACAGCCCTAGCACAAAGATGATACTGTAGGTCAGAGAGAGGTAGATTTGCTTGTAGTCCTCCGAGAACTGGCAGAGTCCTTGTTCCTCTGAGGCGTTAGTGTCCAGCTTCTCCATATCCTGGGAGGCTCCCTCTGGGAGCACAGCTGCTCCTGTTTCTGCTTCCCCTGGGAAGAAACAAAATGGACAGCAGAGCATCATGACCTCAGCTGGGTGCTAGCCTCTGCCTTGATCTGCTATTCAATTATGTATGGTATGTGTGGTTCAGTTCTCATCCAAAGTCTGGTCAGAGTACTCATTTGGGAGAGACTAGCTCCTGGAAAAAGAGAATTAAACCCAACGGAGGGCACAGCAGTCTTAAACAAGCAGGCTTCTAAACTTACCAGGTCCAAAAGGATGGCCCCAATGACTTGTACACTCTCCGCTCCAGGCTGGGTTGTGATAAGAAGCTCAAGTACCTGTGGTTAGGTAGGTACTGTTGTCATTTAAACAGGGTACACACAACCTCCAGTTGCTATGACTCCTCCTCTGGCTAAAATCCTTTGCATAGAGTCAGGAAATCTCCAAGGGGAGATATTCCAGCAGGAGAAGCTCTTGCATTCCCAGAGGGTGATATTGCCCACCATCTGGTCCTAACCCCACATACCATGGTGGGAAAGAAAATCCTTGCGGGATTAGAGAAAGCACAGGTTTTGCCTACAGGCTCTGCTGGAGGATTTTAATTTGTATCTCTTTCAGGATTTATTAACTGCATATTTGAATACTGAGGCTGATTTGCTTACTAACCATCTCAGCATCCAAGAAAACAAATCTGAGCCATGAAGCCAGGTGCAGTTTCTTCCTTATTCCCAACCCTGCTGACAAAGCAGATACAATAGACAGATCTACATAGCTGAGGAGGCTGTGTGTGGAGCCTGCAGATTTTAACACAGGGCAAGAGAGAAAAAAAAATTTTTAAATTAATTATTTTAATTGAAGAAATTATTTAAATTTTTCTCCCATCTATCTCCCGAGAAAAATTTAAGATAGGTACTTTTCAGATAATTTGAGTGTTGTCTATAAACTATAACACATAGAGCTTTATTCACAACAAATGGAACAGAGACCTCATTCAGTCAGTCAACAAACATTTATTGAGCATCTGTTGGGTTAGGCACAAGGAATACGGAGATGAATAAAACACAGCCCTTGCTCTCCAGGATCTCAGTCTGGTGGGGGAAGACAGATGCAGATATAGCTAATTGTAGTACAGTGTGAAAAATGGTCAACAAAATGCAGTGAAAACCAGCAAGATGCATTAGTTCTCCCCTGGGGGTGTGGAGTGAAGGCTTCTTAGACTAGGTACCATTTGAGCTGCTTGGGAAAAGAGCAAAGGGGATCTTGCGAGGCAGAGAAGGGTGAGGGGCATTCCTGGCAGGGCAGCACATTCAAGGAGTGGAGGTGAAGGGTACAGTGCCCTGGAATGGCAGGAGAGCCCGCACGGGGCATGGAAATCGAGGATGCCGCTGTAAGGAAGATGGACGATGGCCTGAAGCAGGACAGAGATGGGAGAAAGCTGTGTTTCAGGAAGGGGCCCGGCAGCAGCATGGAACTGAGCCTGGAGCAGTTAGGCTGTAAGGGGATGTAGCAGCATGTGCAGGTGAGAGATGCTCGGTACCCTAAGCAGGGCCATGCAGGGTGGACGGAGAGGAGGGGCCCGACCCCAGAGACAGCACTGCAACAGGAGTGACAGGACCGACTGGATGTGGGACATGAGCTAGAGGAGGAGTTGAGGGTAGCCCTGCAACGGGGTGGGTGGTGAGCCCAGCTCTAGAGCCGAAGCCCGAAGCTTGAAGGCTGGGACTGGTGTTCTGAGGTGGTGGGGACAACGGCCGTCAGTGCTGCAGCCCGCCAAGGGGCTTGACACCTCTGCGACTGGCTTTAAAATCCACTTGACTCTGAGAGCAAAGCTTTTTGGCTTGGTGAGTAAAAGGAATGTAGTTTTCATTCATTTTTGTTCCCTGTAATCTTTCACATGGGAGGCTGGCAAATGCTGAGTTATTTCCAGCGAAGCTGCCTCCCAGCTCAGTGTGGGCTCTCAGTGGAAAGCCGAGGAGGGAACCGGCCTGGTTTAGCTAGCGCTGGCCGGGCCCTCAGGTTCACGCCGGGATCTTATTTAATACTCAGAATGACCTTGTGGATGAAGCATTATTACTCCATTTCATTGCTGAGGGTCAGATAGGACACCCCAGTTAGGGCTCACTACACCCTCTAATCTAGTGGGCTCGTTCCTACTGTGTATTGTGCGTGTCTGCCCCCACACAGCGGGCTGTGGTGTGGTAAAAAGTGCTCAGATCTGGCTCTGCCAGGGACCACTAGGATAGTCTGAATCAAGTTGCCTTATCTCTCAGCCACGGTCTCCTCAGCTATAGAATGAGATGGTCTCTCCTGTGCAGCTGCTCTGAGAATCAGTGAGGAGAGGGCACAGGCCCCACAGGCCTTTCACAAGTGAGATGCCCAACACATTTTAATTCTCTTCCCACCCCTCCTTTTCCCACTTCTCCTAGAGACTCTGGTACCTTGGAAACCCAAGCTCTCTGGTTTATGTGGAAAGATGAGAGGGCAAGTGTGGCTTTGCTACCCGAAAGCTGAACAAGGTCACTTTTCTTCCTAGCTATTACCTTCTGCTATGGTCTGAACTGTGTCCCCTACAAACAGGGGTACATACAGATAAACTCCTAGCCCCTAACGTAACTGCATGTGGAGTAAGGAAGTAATTAAGGTTAAACGAGGTCATCAGAGTGGGGCCCTAACTCGATAGATTTAGTATCTTTATAATAAACTGCAGAGAGCCAGCTCGCTCTCTCATGTGAGGATGCAGCTAGAAGGTGGCCTGCAAGCCAGGAAGAGTTCTCACTTAACCCCTGCAGTTTGTGATCTTGGACTTCCCAGTCTCCAGGACTGTGAGAAGCACACTTCTGTTGTTTAAACCACCTGATCTGTGGTGTTTTATTATGGAGCTTGAGGTGACTAAGATATCTTCCATATACTTCCAGGCCTAGACAGGGATAACTTTTTAAGTGAGAGAAGGACCATTCTTAGTCAAAGCGTAAGCATAAGAACTAAACGATATTCAGACCAATGCATCGTTGAGGCTGCTGTGATGGAGGAATGAAGAGAGAGAAAAACTCAGGCCATAAAGGGTCGGTTCACTTGCCAAAAGCTGTGACAATGCTGATCATCTCCTCCTCTTTGAAGCCTCTCTTCTCTGGCCTCTCTCATCCCCTGACTTTTCTCCTGCCTCCCTAGAACCCTTACTTTCCTCCATTCATTGGGATGCAGAAGGGCTATGTAACTATTCATAGAATAAAGGAAAAGACCTAGAGTGGAAGAGAGGCAGGCTGGGGATTTAACGAGAAGAGAATTTGGGCACAGTTGCCATGATAAATGGAATTCTAAGGAGAAGAGATGTCTACACTTCTAGAAAGTGAGTGTGTATCACATAATACAGTTTCTACTCTGTCACCATTACTTCAAGAGCTTTAAAAAAGACTGACATAATTTAGAGATAGAATTTGTTATTTATTTATTAAACTTATTGGGGTGACATTGATTAATAAAATGATATAGGTTTCAAGCATATAATTCAATAATACATCATCTGTATACTGCATTGTGGGTTCACCACCCAAAGTCAGCTCTCCTTCCATCATAATGTATTTGACCCCCTTTACCCTTCTCTACCTCACTCCTTTCCTCTTTGTTTCTTTAGAATGAGCTCGATGGGAAGATGGAGATGGGCCTTGGGGAGAGAATGAAGCGAGAATCCCCACTGTGAGGTTCAAATGGGCACCATGGCTTCTGACCTTGAGCCCAGTGTTCTTCCCGCTGTGAGTCTCCTAGCACCTGGGCCTGTTTCTGGCCTCCTGCTGAACAGCAAGTCATCCTGGGAGCGGCAGTGATCTCTGAGTGCCATGGGTGGACATCTTCCAAAGGGGACAGGGAGGTCTTCATCACTTTAATGGTCTGAAATAGTTATCACTACCTAGAGAAATGACGCAGTTAAGATGAAAGAGCTGTTCTCTCTCCTTTAACAAGTATTTATGATATATATTTCTAGGGTTCAGAAAAGGGCAAACTTATGAATAAATTTGAGTAACAACAAAATGTTACCGCCTTGCAGTTGTAGAAGAGTGGTTGTTGAATGAGAAAATAGGATCCCCTTTAAGAAAAATTTTGAGCTAAAATTTTGGGGCAAAATGGGCATTGCTCATTTTCATTTTAAAATGCCACTATTGTATTATAAATATGTTGCAATCTATCAATTGATTTTAAAATTGAATATTTTACCTGTATCTGGAGACCTTTCTTAAACAGTTAAGCTATTTAATGGAGTCTCGTAAATGCCTTAAGACAGTTTTAGTAGTTATTCTGAAAAACTGCCGATTAATAATATATGCATTTTTTAATTTACAAAGATGAATTATGAATTTATTATTCATATCACAACTTATTTGATTTTTCATTATATTTTTAAAAATGAGGCCTTCAGGTATATTTAATTAGGTGGTGGATTAAAGTAGTCTTTGAATTACTTTTACTTTTCCTAAATCTTACAAGTCCACTGGGTAACTTGGTGTTATTTTGCCAACCGACCATTGGGTGGCGATGAAGACCGACAGACAGGTTGTAATTCTCTCGCAAATGGACGCAGGAATTGGGGTTGGGCTCAGGCCCAAGAATAGCAGCTGCAGATGAGATATGATTCATTGAGAACATAAAGAAAATTCCACCAACGAAACCACATTTTACTGGTCTTTTGACTACAGTTACAGTTAGGTTCACACAATGAAATGGCGTTACAGTCAGCGGAAAGCAATCTCAGCGTGTTACTGAGATTGATTTTAGGAAAGATCTTGTGAGATAAACATGGCAGGCATTCTCCCATTTCACAATTGGGCAAACCAAGGCTCCGAGAGGTTCTGTGGAAGTCCTGCCTGCGATCATCTCGGGAAATCCTGGATTTCTTTTGCAACGCAGAGACTCAGAAAATTCCCAGATATCCAGGGAATTTTTTTCTTACCTACCTACTCATTTCCCCCCAATCATACAAGAAAGAAAGAAGTCAGGGAAATAAAAGAGCAAGTCGCCCCTGAAATCTCTAGATGTAGTGCCTTCATTATAGAAGACAGAACCCAAGCTCAAAAAGCATGATCTGGAGAGAATGGTAAAGAGAGAGGTAACAGAAAATAGAATTTAAAAAAAAGAACTGTCAAGAACAAGAGTTACATAGCGACTGTCTACCAAGTTTTAAACTATACTTTCTGTGAGTCTTAAGATAAACAGCATTGACATTAGCTTTTTAATAAATCTGTTATATTTTTACAGTGTAGGCTTATGCCTGCTGTGTACCTGGATCCCTCTTTCATGTTTGAATTGTCCCAAAACATCGAAGTCCAAGAGCTTTTATATTTTTTTCAGAAAGGAAAAAATAAGGATCCTTTAAATAATTTAGAAGACTGTGTAGAAACAGGGAATACTTAATTTCAATAATTAATTTAAATATAGTCTTGCACATTTTTGTTTTCTGTTGACAAGGACCTGACACAATTGACAGCTTCAAATTAGTGTAAACACGGGAAGTGATTGGGAAACATTGCTCTGACATAGAGCATCGCCACAGCAGAGAAGGCTGCAAATGATGTTACTCTGACTGGAAAAATCGTTGCTGAAAAACAAGTCTTTTACTTTATCTGTACAAATGTATGATCTCCCCAAGCTGACTCTGAAATCAGACTTTTTAACATTAATTAATGATACAGTAAAAGAACCAGATATATCGTCCCTTGGTTGTAGAAGCCTCTGGGTTCACAACCGAGAAACGGATTCTTTATTAAACTTTTTCTTTTTTCCTTTCATTTAGCATCAGACAATGACCTTTAAGTGCATCTTGACT
Organism: Eidolon dupreanum; assembly: GCA_028627145.1. NCBI lineage: Eukaryota > Metazoa > Chordata > Mammalia > Chiroptera > Pteropodidae > Eidolon > Eidolon dupreanum. The sequence continues at coordinate 20,844,767 of CM053507.1, forward strand.
GAGTCTTTCTCTGTGTGCTGTGTGAAGAAATGTAGAAAGCGGGTTTGGTTTGGGGCAAGACAGGAGATCAGTAGTAGAGCCTGGGGCTCTACACCTTGTGGTAAGATCCCCAAGGCATTTTCAGAGATTAGGGCTTGTATCTTGAGACCCCTCCTTCAATCCACTTTTATCCTCAGGCAGCAAGTTCCCTCACAGCCTGCCCCTAAAATGCCGTTTACAGTAATAGCACACTGATGGATATGTTGTCCACCATCGCAGCCTTTCCTGTTGCTAGGGTGTTGCTAGGGTGGTGGTGGTGGTGAGAAGAATCCACAATGGCTCTGGACACTCAACACATGGGGAATGGGGGAGAATGATGTTGTTTTAGACTCAGTCACCCAGAAAGCGAAGCTGAGGCTCACTGTGTTACCATTTAATTTGGGAGTGCAGTCCCAGGGAGCAGGAGGGACAATGGAAGTGACCTGGCAAACGAGGAAGGACTGAAATGAAATGGAGGTACGCTACTGAGTTGGCCCACAAAAGGCAACTGAGTGTCCCATTCCAAGGGATTGTCCTCCGAGAAGAACCTGAATCAACCAGTCTCAGGAAAGTCCTCTTAGAGACTGAAAGAGGGAGGATTTGTCCACCAGCTCCTGTCTTCCGCTGGCCAGGCCACACCGAGGATGCATGGTGTTGTGTGAGTACAGGAGACCATTAGAAAGAGGAATCACACTGAAGAGAATGCATCTTCTCACCAAAACTCACTTTTCTTTTGCCCTGTAAAGTGTTCTCCTCTCCCCGACTTCTGTGTTGATTCTGTCGGGGCGAAGGGGGGCGGGCTCCTGCTGTATCTGGACCTGAATCCTTTCGTATGAAGTTCTAGTTTCTTCTTGCTCATTTTCTTATCAATTTGTCTGTCTTTTTGTTATTGATTTTTAGGAGTTCTTTACATATTTTGGATAAAAGTCTTTTCATTTACTCATGTTACAAATGTTTTTTCCTACTCTGTGGCTTTCCTGGTTTCTTGACATATATAATTTTTTATTTTTAAAGAATGGAAGTTTTTAATTTTAACATAGTTGAAATGATCAATTTTCCTTTTATGGTTTTTACTTTTGTATCTGGTTTAAGAATTTTTCTTTACCTTGAGGTCATAAAGATATTCTTCTATATTAGTATATGAAAGACTCCCATTTAAATCTAATTGATTTTGTCCTATAAGTTTTTAATGTGTGTGTGTGTGTGTGTGTGTCTTGTGTGTGTGTGTGTGTGTGTGTGTGTGTGTGTGTGTGTGTGTGTAAGATACAGAGAAACATGATTAGATTAGAGGCTATTTGGCAAGTGGAGAGCAGGGAACACCGAAACAAGTTAGGAGGCATTTGCTTCAGTCTAGGAGGGATATGATGGTAGCTTTGACTTGAATTGTGAGGCTGGCAACAGAGAAATGGGTGGAGTCAGTGGACATTTAGGAAGCAAATTAATGTGACTTGGTGATGAATTAAATATGGGGGAGGAAGAGGGGTTAGGATGACCCCACAGCGACTCTTTTTCTGCTGCTAACAACCAATGCCTTCACCCTTCTGTCTATTATTTCTCTATTTCATTGCTTCTCTATTAAGTTTCTGTTTCTTCCTTGCATCTCCTGATTCAGCTTTCCTTCCTGGCATGCTCTGACTTCCACTACTGTTGCAGATGGCTACTTCTACACTCAGAGTTATAGAAGTTTTTCCAAGAGACTCTGATTGACCCAGGTATTCACTGTTACTCCTGTTTTAGTAAGAATAATGCACTGTGGGTATGCACACATACTGGGCAGCCCTTTCATTATGGCCTGGGGCAGCTGTGATGGGATTGCAGAGTTAGGAGCAGGACCTGACCCTATGAATAAATATTTATTTATTTATTTATTTATTTATTTATTTAGATATTTTCAATTAGAGTTTACATTCAATATTATTTTATATTAGTTTCAAGTGTATAGCACAATGATTAGACATATAATTTTGAAGTGATACCCTGATTAGCCTAGCACCCACCTGGCAGTATACATGGTTATTACAATATTACTAACTGTATTCTGTATGCTGTATTTCACATCCCCGTGACTGTTTTGTAAGTACCCACTTCTAATTCTTAATCTCTTAAACTTTTTCACCCAACTCTCCAGTCTCCTACATCTGGAGGACTGGGGAGCTGAGTAAAAAATCATCAGTTTGTTCTCTGTATCTATAAGTCTGTTTTTGTTTTGTTTATTTTGTTCTTTAAATTCCACATATAAGTGAAATCATATGGTATTTGTCTTTCTCTGACTTATTTCATTTAGCATAACATTCTCTAGGCCCATGTATGTCATTACAAATGGTAAGATTTTAATTTTTTATGGCTGAGTAATATTCCATTGTATATATGTACCACAACTTCTTTATCCAATCATCTATTGATGGGCACTTAGGCTGCTCTCATGCCTTGACTATTGTAACTAGAGCTGCAGTGAATGTAGGAGTGCATATATCTTTTTGAATTCGTGTTTTGGTTTTCTTTGGACAAACACCCAGAAGTGGAATTGCTGGGTCATAAGGTAGTTCTATTTTTAATTTTTTGAAGAATCTCCATACTGTTTTTCAGAGCGGCTGTATCAATTTGCGATCCCACCAACCATGCATGAGGATTCCCTTTTCTCCACATTCTTGCCAACACTTGTTTTTTGATTTATCGATGATAGCCATTCTTACAAGTGTGAGATGATATCTCATTGTGGTTTTAATTTGCATTTCTCTGATGATTAGTGACTTTGAACATCTTTTCATGTCTATTGGCCATGTGTATGTCCTTTAGAGAAATGCCTTTTCAGGTCTTCTGCTTATTTTTTAATTGGATTGTTTGTTTATTTGCTGTTTAGTTATATGAGTTCTTTATAAATTTTTGACATTAACCCCTTATCAGATGTAGCACAGGCAAGTATTTTCTCCCATTCAGTAGGTTGTCTTTTCATTTTGTTGTTGATTTCTTTTGCTGTGCAAAATGTTTAGTTTGATGTAGTCCCACTTATTTTTTCTTTTGATTTCCTTGCCTGAGAAGACATATCAGAAACAAATATTTCTAAGAGCAATGTTAGAGAGTTTACAGTGTATGTTTTCTCCTAGAAGTTTTGTAGCTTCGGGTCTTACATTTAAGTCTTTGATTCATTTTGAGTTTATTCTTTTATATGGTGTACGAAGGCAGTCCAATTTCATTTTTTTTGCATGTTCGATGGATGAACATTTAGAGTTGCTCTTCTGCAGAGGCTCTGAGAGAGACCGTTTTCCTTGGCAGGGAGCTGTGAGCAGCTAGTGCTTGGTGTATCCTATGAGTACAGAAGAACATTAGAAAGAAAAGACACACTTGAGAGAATGAATTTTCTTTTTCATCAAACCCTATTTTTCTTTATTGTCTAAATTATGAACTTGTTTTCTGAAACACATAGTTATAATAGAAACTTATGACTCTAAAACAATTGTGGGTAGCAAATATAATAATTGAAGCTGGTCTCCAATACAGAGTTTCACTTATTAATAGTATACCAGTCAGAGCTTTGACTCTGAGGTATTTTGTTCATGCATAAACCATAAATTTGAATTGACAGTACTATTAATGATGGAATTCAATTATGCATGTTTATGGCAAAAGAACCAAGTGGATATTTTTGAACCTCATTATATGCAAGACAGATTAAAACACAGTAGTTATAGAGAATGAAAACAGGCCTTGGTGTCATGTTTGGTAAAACATGTCAGAAGTGAGTGCTCAGAAAGTGCTGCAGTGAAATATGAGGGGAAAGTGTGGAGTTGCAAGGGGTTTAATTTAAACATAAGGCTCATGTATTAATATTTTCATTGATTTATTTTCATGCCAATATGTTCTGACATAAATATGGTAATCTATAATGCATTGACCATAAAAGTCAACACTATTTTTAAAGCTGACTCAGGGAAATAAAACCTCATTGTTAGTGCTGATATGTATGGTATTTTACCCTGTTGAAAAATTAAGCTCTCCTGTCCTGCTCCTGATTGGGCTAAGTAAGAGGGATGCATTTTAACTGCTGCCAACCTTTTGTGTTTTGCTGCATGACCCTTGTCCAGTTTGCATTGGACTAGCCCATGGTATGAAGTAAAAAGTAGCGAGTGCATAGTCAACATTCCAGAAGAGACTCTGCCAAGAGCAGAAGCAAATCAGCAGCAAACACCTTTGCCTTTTAGAAGATCAAAAGGCCTGTGGAACTCTCCTGGGAAGACACTGTGGAGGCCATAACTTGTGTATTAGGTAAATGATGAGAGCAATGAGAGTAGAAGTGAAGTAGAGGGCCCAAAACAGAGAGGACATGTGGGGACAGTGTCAGCATGGGTGATCACAGAAAAGAGACTCAGTCTGGAATGCCGGGGGGCAGGGGTTACATCCCGGTGGTCTGCATAAGCCAGACACAGCAGTGATATGGCCTTCAATGAAATCATTCTATGAAATGAAAACTGAGCCAAAGAGAATTTAATTTAGCAGCATAGGAGAGAATGCTAATGAGATTTAGATGGCTTCTTCTTTTACTAAGTTTCAGAACAGAACAAGTTTGCTGAAAATAACAAAATGCTGATAATTTTAGAGCTAAGGGCCCTTGGGTGTAAGGCAGGGGTAATTACTAGATAGATAAGGAAACTGTTAAACCTCAAGAGGTTAAATGAGCTAATTGTTCAAGGTCACTCAGCTAGACAGTGGCTGAGCTGTATCTGGAGTCCCTATCTCCTAGTTCTCCTGCTCTTCTCCATTTTCTCAATTAGGAACTGTGACTAATAATGCATGTGCATGGAGGATAGTCCATGGGGCCACTTAAATCTTGTTTCTAACCTGCCACTGCACTGGAACTGATCTCTTTAAGGCTCTCGATGGCCTCCATGTTGCCAAATTCTGTGGAAACTTTTCTGACTCACTTTAAACCTCTAATCATGATATGCTACAGTTGAGCACTCCTTGAAGCAATCTCTTCTCTTGCTTTCTCCATTAGTTAGGACTTTGTGGGTGGTGAGAGAAACTCATGCCAAAGGTGACAAAGCCAAATGATAATTTATTGACTCATGTAATCACTGACCTGGTGAGGCTGGCTTTAGGTATGGTCTGATGCAGAAGCTCAGATAATGCTACTGACTGCTTTCTTTATATTTCTTGGCTCTACTTTCTCCAAATTGGCTTCATTTTCACACACACTCTCCCCTTATAGTGACAGGATGGCTGCCATAAACTCCACTCTTTCATTTAATTACGAGCATATCCAGCAGGAACAATTATCCCTCAGCCAGGAAGTCCTGGGATTAGCACTGATTGGTCCTACTGTCTTGTCCTAAACTCTGTGTTCATCCCTGAACCAACCACTGTGGCCATGGAGATGGAATGCATTGATTGGCCTAGACCTTTGTTAAATGCTCCACCTCAGGACCTAAGGGAGAATGAACTTCACTCAAATTCCTTGCTTTTAGAGTGAGAAAAGGGTGGTTCTTTGAAAGCATATTTGGGGAGCTGTTGCCACATGAAAAGGACTGAATGCTGGGCAGCACAAACAACACGTGCCCATAACAATTTCTCTGACACCACAGTTTCCTAATGTACCACCTGCTTCACTCTTTTCATTTTCCTTCACTTTATTACCCTCCTCACCTTGATCTCTAATGTTGGGTTTCCTCAGGGCCCAGCTCCAGACCTTTTTTCCTTCCAGGTCTATACTTGCTCTCAAGCTGAGTCTATCCCATCTATAGTGAAAGGATAAGATTAACATAGCCTAAGGCACTTTGAGTCAATCTTAGCTAACATGGTAGTTGGTAGTTGACATTGTAGGCCATAAAATTGAAAGAGAAATAGTATTTATGGGAAATCTTGAGAAGAAAGAAGATTGTTGACACAAGTGTATGTGAAAATGCAAAGCACTGAGCTACTCCTTATCCTTGCTCCAATGATAAGGGACAAAGTTGAAGAATATTTACAAATAGTTACCATAAAGGCACAAAGAATAAAGTGTATTAGCCAGGTGGGTTAAAAGTCCCGTTAAGGTTAGATCTATATATACTTGTTTTTCTCCTTGCGAAATTGAATTTCTGGCTGGTTCGTTTACTTCAAAGGTAAAGAAATCTTTTGGGATATTTCCCTTCTTTATTACAGAGGTTTATTGTAATCATTTAGAATACATCTTTAACCTTGAGGCTATGGTTACTGCAGAACTTATTTTACATATTTGCTGTGGGGAACCACATTTATTCATTGTATGTTTAAGAAACTGTGTGTATTAGAATTTGTCCGGGTAGAGATTGAATTTATACACCTCAGCTGGCACTTGCTCACCAGCATCGTTAATGACCTCACTAACTTTATTCTATAACTTCGTTTCTACATAAATTCATAAGCCCAATTTCTAGTCAGAAAAGCAAACCATGTCTTGGCTTTCTCTTTATTTATTTGAGAAAAATAAATTAGCAATTGTAGAAGGATAATTTCTAACACTATGTGAAGTTTATTTTCTTCACATCATTCCTATCTTGATAACTCTCTAATCTATATCCATTGCCCTATATCTATATCTCTATTCTGTGCCCTGAGCTCCAGACTTGTATATTTAACTGCCCACTTAACACTACCTGAATATTTTACAGATTTCAACAACCTAGAGTGAGTTCCTAATTTTCTCTTTTTTCTCCCACCAAACCTGTCTCTCTGCTCAATATTCTTCATCATTTGAATAAATGGCACTGTTATGTATCCAGTAGTTCAAGTAAAAATCCTGGAAATCATCCTTCATCTTTTTCTTTTCCCTTCTCCCACATAGCTCATCACCAAGTCCGATCAAATATCTGTCAAATCATCTACTTCTGCCAGCTCACCGCCGTCATCCTGTTCTTTGACGCTGTAATCTCTTGCCTTACTCACTTCAACTATATCCCCCTGCCACGAGTCTCAACACTTCCTTCTACCCTAATCCATGCACAGCAGCCAAGGTGTTGTGTATGAAGCATGAATCAGACCATGTGCCCTTCAAAAGACTTTCCACTATCTTTCTGCTGTTCTTCACAATAAACCTCAAATGTTTTCTGGTGACTTGCATGGTCCTGTTATTGGCTCATAATTCAACATTGTCTCATCCACTCTACCCCTCAATCATGGGGCTACAGCCATGCTAGCCACGTGTGGTGTCAGGTAGATTATGGGTTGAAGAGAACACACACACACACACACACACACACACACCCTCCTGATTTGTATAATCAAGGCCCAGAAACTTTTCAGAAAAAGAATGGTCACAAAAGAGAAGAGTAGATGTTGTATATTCTGGTAGGGCTTTTTCCCCATTGCTCATCCCCTAAGGTGATATCCATGTAGAACAAGATAGAGTCCTGGTGGTTCTAAGAAAACAGCCAGAATTTTGCTGCATGACCAGTCTTTTACACATTGGACTTGCACCAAGACTTAGCCTAATAGTCTGTGTACTATGTATTTAGATTTCCCAGATTTGAACCAAATTCAGCATCAGCTAAGCTACAACCTCATTGGAGTCATGTCAATAAAATAGTCTCCCTCTTTCCTGAGAGGGATACGTTCTGAGACTCCTAGTGAATGCCTGAAACCATGGATAGTACCAAACCCTGTGTATACCATGTTTGACCTTTAATATACACACACAAACACACATACACATACACAAACATGTATATATACGCACATATAAATATACATATGCCTACATATACATACATATATGGGTGTATATATACCTATGATAAAATTTAATTTATAAATTTGGTACAGTAAAAGTTTAACAATACCAACTAATAATAAAATAGAAAAATTATAATAATATACTATAATAAAAGTAATGTGAATATGGTCTCTCTCTCTAAATATCTTGTACTCTACTTACCCTTCTTCTTGTGATGATGTGAGATGATACAATGCCTAATCGGTGAGATGAAGTGAGATGAATTACATAAGCATTGTGACATAGCATTAGGCTATTACTGCCCTTCTGATGATAAGGGTTACTTGAACACAAGTACTGCAGTATGTGAGTTGATCTGATAACTGAGATGGCTACTAAGTGACTGACTAGTGGATGGGTAGTGTTTACAGTGTGGTTATGCTAGACATAAGGTTGATTCATGTCCTGGGCTGAGAGGAGTGGAATGGCTATTCAGAACAATGTGCAATTTAAAACTTATGAGTTGTTTATTTCTGGAAATTTTCATTTAATATTTTTAGATCTTGATTAACAGATCACTTTCTAAAACTGCAGAAAATGAAACTGTTGATGGGGGGGGGGTGGGGAGAAATGTATTCAGTTAAGCCTGAAAAATATGTCTACCTTTAGCCTTTAAGCATTTTAGAAAGCCTATTTTCCTACAGTCCACTTCTTGACTTTCATTTAGTCTGAGTTATTCTGATGCTGGGTTTGATCTTAAGACTCAAATCACAAGTCTATGATTTGAAGTCTATGTCCCTGAAAGTCTGTGTGTTCCCTGAACATGACATGCTCATTCATGTCTCGGTCTTTGTGATTTCCACCTCCACCGCTTGGAGCACTTTCCCCAGCTCTTTCTCTGTATATCCAAATTCATATTATCTTTCAGATTTTAGCTAAAATGTCGTATTCCAAGAGAGCATTTTACTATTTAAAAGAATTTGTGCTGTAATTCCTTACTGTAGCACTTTATTTATTTGCCATGTTTTCCACAAAATCTATTTATTATTTTGTTTGATTTTTGTCTTCCTCCCATTAAAATCTAAATTAATTGAGGTAAGAGATCTTGTCCGTCTGGTTCTTTTTTATATCCTAGGGCCTAACAGTGCCTTGCACAGAGTGGACACTCAACAGATCTTAGCTGCTTTGCTGAATGAGGGATTGGAGGCATGGGTCTTGCTTTGCTAAGGATCATGCTGCCTCTCCTACTCCAGCAGGATGGACTTTATTGCTGGATCCATACAGATGATAACAGGCTGGCCTCTGACACAGTAGTTGTTGGGTAATTGATCATGGATGGACATAGAGACAAGCAGCTTGAGCATTTGGCCTCCAGGGTCTTGGCTCTTGGTGCGTTGGACTTCTCTGTGGCCTGTATTCTTCAGCTTCCTGTCTAAGAGCCATTGGTGGTAAGATAAAACACCTTATTTTTGTGCTAACAGTGTTGATTCCTTTGATATGAGGTGTATATTATTGAGGAGGATAAGTGAAAAGCACCTGTTAGCCAACTTTTCACACTGATCCTGGAGAAGAAGTTATGTGCCATGTGGAAGTGAATAAATAAAGGGAAAAATGAATCATGGCTCATCTTCATCTTCAAAAATAACACATTAGGTTAGTCTCTCTACCTACAATTTTATATGAGTTGTTTTGTGATGACCGATCAAACATCCTTTTTTGTCTTTGCTGTTTGTATCAGTCAGCTTTTAGTAGGTTATGCTGCCATAACAAAAAAATCCTAAAACCTTAATGGCTTAAAACAGCAAAATTTTGTTTCTCATTCACAGTGTGTCAGTGTGAGTGAGGTTCAGATCATTTCCATGTCTCTCCCTCATCCTGGGTTCCAGGCTAAAGAAATGGTCCCTATCTGGGACATGCTTGTCTTAATAGAGGGAAAAAGAGAGAGACAGAGAAAACATGCAATGCCATTTAAAGCTTCTGCTTATGAATGGTATGATTCACTTCTACTCACATGACTTTATCAATGAGAGGCAGAACAAATGATTGAGAATGTTAATATAATCTAGAAGTACTGCTGCTAAAAATTTTGGCAACTTCTAACGAAGTTAAAAATTTAAAAGAATAAATATTTGTAATTGTCATGATGTATTACCCTTATGTACAAGTTATATAATGCAGGACAAAGAGCATGAAATGGAGAATATGGAGTCTTTGTATACTGATAATTTACGGCATGAGCTCGGACACAACATTTATAATTGCTGGGCTCTCATTTCTGCAAAACAAGGGGTTTACATTAGATAATCTCCAAATTCATTATAAATCAAAAACATCTATGTTCCTTTGATTTCAAGTACATGCTGGGTGGTGTGTCTGAGTGACAGTCCAGTGGTGGCAGTATTGAGGGTTCGATTTGCAGGGCCTCTGTGGGCTATTAGAAAGTGTTGCTCTGTACTTTGAAGGCAGGCAGGGAGATCTAAGACTTTTACTCTTAGCCAACATTAGAGGGGATGGATCCTGTACTTATTTTCTTCCCACTGAAGCCTTGCCACTCACCCACATGGGACTGCTATTCAGTTTAGAAGGATTTTTCATTCTCAGTTCACTTAGCCAAAGGGCAAGTTCTGACAAGGTGGTTGTTTGAATATTGTCAATGAGTGATGATGAAAAAAGCAACAGTAAAATGTGAATGGAAGTCCTGTCTCCAGCCTGGCCCTAAATTGTTAGTTTTGGAAAGCGAAAATTAAGGAAAAAAGTCAGACTGAAAATCTCATCGGTCTGTAGCTAATTCTGTAAAATTCTTTATGTTGGATGAACCACAGGGATTCGAAAAACTTGTTCAGTGAAATGCTAACCTGAACCTGTCAAGAATTTTCTTTCTCTCAGTACATCTATTCCCGTTTTCCCTTGCTATTTAGGTCTTCTTGGCATATATCTTAAATTAGAAATGCTCAGCTCTTTCAAACAGATTTTCAGCTTGGAACAGACCCTGCAGAGCTTCAGCCACTGAATTAAAAACTTGACTAAGTTCTGGTTGACCTCCATATGTCCATTCTTCATCTCGATGTAAGCGATTTCATATATATTTCAACATAGGTCATGTAAATGATGGCTTTAGAATTATTCCCTGTAACCAAACACTTCACTACCATTGTTGTCACTACTAGCAATTAGAATATTAGTTCAATTTAGTGGACTACTTTCCTCTAATGTGTTACAACATTTTACATAAATGTTGTCCCTCTGGGACACTCTCACACATGTGCATCAGGAGATAAATAAATGCAAAGATGTTCACTGCAGTATTGGTTGTGATCAGAAGAAAATGAATGCCTGAAAAGTCACCAACAGAATTGATAAATATATTGTGTTATAATCATACAGTATTTATGTAGCAGTAAAATAAATGAATAGAGCTGTATGTATCAACATGAATAGATCTCAAAAACATGTTGGGTGAAAAAAAGCAAGTTGCAGAATTGTATATACAGTATGAAATCATTTATTTAAAATTTTAAAACTTAAAGTACAAGACTACATATAGAGATACATACATTTATAATAATAATAAAAATAAAATGTAGAAAAAGGATACACGAGAATTTTGGAATAACGGTTACATCTGGAGAACGAGGGGAAGAAATACACAGGGGGATTAGTTTATGTCTGTAAAGTTTTATTTCTAAAAAATAAAGAAAGAAACAAACAAAAAAAAACCCCAAACCAAGTATTGTAAGATGTTAACCTTGGCGAAATCTTGCTAGTGGGCACAAAGATATTTCCTATGGTTTCTTCATGCGTTTTGTATATGGGAAATATTTAATAACAAAATGGTCATTTCCCTTCCTCATTATTTGCCTTTTCCTCATATCAACCTCAGAGAGATGCAGTAACATTGAATGTGAAAAACAGCCTCTGGCAGACTGAGTTTACTTCATGTGGTTTTGAGAAGGTGACTTTTTAAATTTAAAAACATCACCTCACGCTCAGATTTGAGATAGATTAAAAAAAAAAGCTAGAGTCTCAGGGCTTTTTCATTCATAATAATTTTTTTCATGAATCCCTGAGGCCCTTCCCTTGCTTCTGCCACCCCGATCCCATGCTCAAAACCCTCCGTGGTCTCCTGTTGTCCTCAGAATGAATCAGCCTCTGGTGGCCTGCAGCCCTGTAGCATCTGACCCAGGCTTTCCCCTGCCTCCTCTCCTACCACATCCCCTGCTCTCTGCCACCGGGGTCTTCAGAACTTGGTAGCTCTGCCTGGCTTACTGTTATCTCCCATTTCCCTTCAGCTCTAAGCTCTAAGTGCTTCTTCAAGGATGTCTTTCCTGATCCCCATGCCTGGGGTCTTTGTTGTCTCATTCTCTTCTGTATCCTTTGTGCTGGGCATGATTCCTGGGACACATGATCAATACATATTTTTTAACTTTCACTAACTAACCTGAAATTAGAATTGAGTCAGGTCACCCTCTAACACCCACTTATCCCCCTTTATAAATGATGATATGTCTATTTTTTCTCCCTTCATTTTTGTTATACATAAGACAATAAAGTTAAAGTTAATTAATTTACCAGATTATTAGAAATTCCTACCATGTGTTCTTTGGACATATCTGAATTTAATATTACTCAGTATTAGTAAGTGACACCTACCATAAAGAGAACCATGAATTAAGAATTAGTAGTTATTTTTAACTCAGTTACCTGTAAAATAGATGATCTGACCTCTACTTCAGGAATATATATTGGCAATAAAAATTCCTAAGACCTTCTGATGAGTTTAATATCAGTATTAGCAAGCACTATGCATGGGAAGAAAGTCACTGAAACACATCCCAGGAAAGTACAAGTCTATCTAAATCAGGCTTGTTTTAAACCAAAGAGTTTAATTAATAAAGAAAGGATAATATTTTGGTAGTTCAATTTTTGATAGTATCAGGCAGTTCCTTGGAAGGGATTCATGGGGTAGTGTTACAATCAGAATCCTCTGAGCTTAATGGTGCAAGTGAAGACTTACGTAATGTCATGCAGTCTCTTTTGCTTTTGTGTAAGGGGATGAAAGTATGCGAATCCTAATAGGGTATGTCTAATAACATGTTAATAACTCACAAATTGCTGGCTTTGGACCATAGACCTTGAGTGAAAGGACCTTCATAAATTATACATGTCTGACAAATAGGTGATACATTTTTCAAATCACATAAGCTTTTCAGAATCAAGTCTGCTGTGTGGAGATAATTAAAGAAAATCAATGTGTGTTGATTGATAGATATTTGACTTGAAAATACATTCTCCACGCTGCCTCAGACAGTGGGGCACCCAGTCTTCAATACCAGTGTTCTCTGAAGATGATGTGAAAAGGTAGGTGGAAAGCTGGAGTGTGAGGGGTGTAGAGCTTTTTCTTTCACATGCTGAGTTGATTTCTCACCTCAGTGTTGTTCTTGACCCTGAGTCCTCACAAAGCTAAGAGCAGTTGACTTGAACTTCTATTTGTTTCCTTCTCTGAGTGGAAGAATATGACTTTCTTAGTCTCACTGGGACCATGGGAGACTTATTTCATCAATGTTGGTGAAATGCTAGGAAGTCGAAAAGTGCTGTGTCCATTCTAAGAAACATTATTGATTCATTTTTTTCCTCGTGGTTAATATAAAATTCTTCACATATCAGATAATGGTTCAGTGTTGCATAAACAGCCAAGAATTGCTGGCAGAAGAGATGTGGCCTGTGTTTTCCCCTAGGAAAATTGATGTCTATAAAATGCCTTCAGTTTCTCTGAAAAGACATTATTACAAGATTGAAACTGATTATATTATTATTGTATTTTTATTTGCCTATCAGAATATTTTCTTTTTATTTGTTTTGATTTGCTTTTCAGTAACTATCTGTGATAATGTTGAGCTCAGTTAAGCTTTACATTATGAAAGGTCTGGATTGATAAAAATTTTGCTTTTCCATTTTGAATAATCCTATTCATCAATAGGATTGATGAATAGCAGGACACACACAAATGCATGCGTGTGTATGTGAATACATATATACACATTTATACACATGTATGCATATATATAATGCTAATATACTTATCTATGTCTGTATTATTATCCTACTGAAATAATAAAACATAATAAATAACTACTAATTATGACATTTAGCTAACTCACCATTTTGAAAGATTTTAGAAATTATACTCCTGAAATTACTTCCTACAGGCATTTGAAAAACATATGAGGAATCTAGGCCAGTTACTTTATCATTATACTTAAAAAAAAAACTGAAATGGCACAATACAGCTGGATCATCTAGCTTATTATTCATAAGATTTGGTTCTGGATTACTTTTCCATGTTTTCAAATTCCAAACACATTTGGAAGATGGAAGATTCAATACCATTGGTTATTGTAAAAAAAACAACATGCAGTTGGCTATGAAGATTGAAGTTGAAAACGCTCCTTTGAATACATAGGGTCTGATTTGTTTGTTAAGAAAATATGTTTCTAATGTTATACTCATGGCTTTTAAAATGTCTTTATCTTCTTATGATATATACTGGCAAAGAAGTCAGTTTTGTTATCTTATGGTCACACTATTTGTGTGTAGCTCAGCCATGAAAAATAGATAGTCTTCATATACACTACCAAGGTTTGAAGAATTTGCTTGTTTTATTTGTTCTTCATCAATTCTTTTCCTATATCATCTATTGGACACTAAGTGTGTACTAGATGTCATAAAATGCATTAAAGAGTAGAAGGCAGTCCTTACTCTTAAGGAAGTTGTAATCTAGTTGAGTCAAAGAAAATGTTCTAGAAATAAGAGATTAAATAAATTATTATGAACATGGGCTAGTAGTTGCCCCCCAATATCTATTCTCCTCTTCTTCCTCAATAACAGAATTTTCAGTTTTTAGCTAGGCACATGGACACCTAGATGCATCTCTCAGCCTCCCTTCCAGCAAGGTGTGGCCAGTGCCAAAACTTGATGATGCTGTGTTAAGAGGAACTGTAACAGCTTCTGGGAACCTCCCTTATATGTCAGCTTATACCTCCTTTGGTCCTTCTTTATCACGACTTCTTCTTGCTAACTGGATGTGGATGTAACTGCTGGGATGAACTCCTGTGACCATGTTGGACCAAACAAATGAGGGCCTCACTCAGGAAGGGAGGTGTGGAGTCTGTAAGGAGCCTGGGGCCTCTGCATTTGTGGGACTGCCATACAGCCTGGGCAATTTACCCCTGGTATTCCACATGAGAGAGCAATAAACTACAGTCTGTCTGATACCTCCAGCCAAATATAATCCTGACAGGCACATCTTACAGAGTGTACATTTTAAGTGTGGAAGGGACAGTATGCAGAGTGGTGATCAGAATGGGGAATTGCCAAGAGGGAAGGCTTCCTGGAAGAATATGCTATCCTAGTCTGACTCTTCTCTTATTTCCTCATTATTTCTTCCATGTCACCATTTCCTGAATATGACAACACTTTCCTACCTTCTCTCATGCTGTTCATTCTGTAATGCTTTCTCTACATATCTTACTGCTTGTCTAGTTAATTTTATAATTACATTAAATTATATAATCCACATAAGCACTTAACGCAGTTAATTAAACTGTGTAAATGGCCTGTACTCAGCTGTTATTTTCATCATTATTACTGGTTAGCTCAAATTTTGCCTCTGTTCTGAAGCCTCTCTTCAACACTCTCCCCTTTCTCTCAGAAACAACTGTCTCCTCAGTATCCTAAAACCTGGCACTGAGCAGTACTCAGGGAATTGAACTGTTTGAGGAAAGTGACGGGCTAGTTATTTGTGTAGCTACTGCTCAGGAGGAATGAAAGGGAAGGAGGAATGTGGCTCTCTAACATTCCTTCTTTGTTGCCTTCTAGCTGCTTCTTAGCCACTGTGTCCCTTCC
The DNA here is from genome assembly GCA_028627145.1 of Eidolon dupreanum. Classification (NCBI taxonomy): domain Eukaryota; kingdom Metazoa; phylum Chordata; class Mammalia; order Chiroptera; family Pteropodidae; genus Eidolon; species Eidolon dupreanum. The sequence goes on from CM053507.1 coordinate 20,860,353, forward strand.
CTATTCCCAGGCTATTGTTTCTATGGCCACTTCTAAGAAGGAAGGCCATAGCTACACAGCTTCCGTCCTGCTTTAGCTTTGCCTCCCGAATCCTGAGCTTTGCTAACATGAATTCTTACTTCTGTTGTTTGGGGTTCAGGGGAGGGGTGGTAAACAGATCAGAGTTTAAGGCTGGGCAGGCAAGCTGTGTTTGCAAGGTTACCCCACCTCCTCTTTTGATAACCACAGGACTGGCATTGTAACACCAGCTTTATGACAAAGTTGTGCTGCTCTTTGCTTCCTGATATTGCTGCTTAGATAGGATTTCTGTGTCAGTACAACATGTGTCATGCATGGAGCTCACAGATTGGACACTCTCAGTTATGCTCAGATGTCCTCCTTGCACTTTCCTTCCTCTAGCCTGTCCTGCAGCTGTCCCATGGTCTGTGGGCACAGTCACACATTAGTCTGTGCAGCTGACCGTGGGTGGCACAGTAGGCACTATTCTGATGTCTCTGTTTGGCTTGTACAAAGACTTCTTGCGTGGTCTTTGGGAGTTTAGGCACACTAAAGAAAATCTTTCATTGAGAATAACGAGGTCCTTGACACTAATGAGATGAGACCTATTTCACTCCAGATGCTGGTCTTTGGAAAAGAAACTGTTGCTATAAGATTTGAGGTTTTTAGTAATTGAAAAAGGACTGATTTTGAGGATTTTTTCCATAGTCCCGCCTCCATTTCTTGGCCTTGTCTCTGATTAGAGAACTGAGTGAAGATGTCTGTCCAGCTTCTTTCTGTTAGTGTTGCTGGATTTTTGTACCACACTCCACAGTGGCATGTCTCAGATTCTGGAGGCCAGCATACATGGGGGACCATACCTCACTGTAATTACCTATTTTATTAAGGCCCTTTTAATTTTACCTGCTTTATCAAGTAGGGCAAATTTTTACTTCCTTATTCAAAAGCTTTCTTAATAGGTGACAATATATTCCTTCTCCTAAGCCTATCCACCCATGATTCCTAAGGTTCCCCAGGTAAATATTGGCTATCTGTTCTTTTCCTTTTTTCTTTTTTCTTTTCTTTTCTTTTCTTTTCTTTTTTCTTTTCTTTTCTTTTCTTTTCTTTTCTTTTTTTTATAAAGAGGTTAAGAAGATTGTATGCTAATATTTATTTCGGTGCTATTAGTTTTTGACTTAAGGGCATATTATTTAAATACAGTTAGTCTAGGCCTCCAATATATAAAAAAAGCAGCTTAACTTGCACTTATTAAAAAAAAATACCAACTGAAAAGTATAATTGAAAGTGTTTCTGGAATTGTTAAACTGGAAAATATCCTTAAATCCTCAACATACAGTGGGTAAGGAACCACCTAGTAGCTGAAATAGACATGAAGGGTATCTCACATCTTCTTATGTGTTTACTGGATTAAGTAGGATTTACAGATTTGGGGGCAGATCTGGCCCCCAAATACTTGGGAAAACACTTTTGAGTTTCACTGCTTAGACCTCACTGCCTTGCACTAGTAGAAATTTCACGATTTTTCAAGCACCTATACTGTTCATTGGGTCAGAGTACAGACAAAGAATCTTACTCTCTCTTTTATACATTCAAATGTGAAATATTAGAGGAAGTAATCATTTCTGTTTGCCACGCGAAGGCTCCTCAGCTCGTGACTAGAACCAGGCAGCAGGACAGTCACAGCAGCAGCCTTCGTGGACCGTGCCTCAGCGCAAAGCATTGTGGGAGTGACGCAGGCAGCAGCCTCTGCGCTCAGGCTCTGCGCCCTGCGGACAACGCCTCGGAATCCGGTGACTTCAGCTGCTTTGGAAGGAGTCCGTGGCTTTAGCACTTCCCGTGTTCCAATTTCCCCGGAAGGCATACTTCAGGATGGAAGGGCAGGTGATCGAGTTTTTGTTCGGAAATGTGGGGTCCCCTCAGAACAGATGTGGTGTTGGGGTCAGGTGCGAAATGAATGTGATAGTCTCAGAACTGTTCTTTGTTGGATTACGAAGTTCCCCAAATTGTGGTGAAATTTGGAGAGCAAGATTTGAAGTTGCCCAGGTTAGCCTTGCATCACCGGAAATGGTGGAGATGATTGCGTTTGCGTCACCTGTGCTCCACCTTTAGGGCCTGGTCTTTAATGAGATCTGAATCCCAAAGGTTGAGGAGAAGGCTGGAAAGTGGCAGAAAACCTGTTCTTTATTAGGAAGCCAGGTGGAATAGGGTCATGTATGCAGCTGTCAACAGTTTTTCATCTGATGCTTCAAAATCCAGGAACCTATTAGCAGGAGGTAACATTATCACACTGGTATGGGCCAAAGACAAACGCTGGTAAATTGCTTTCTCTGAGGATTACAAAACCCTGTATTTTGGTCAGGCTTCTCAATACCCTTGCAAGTGAGTTTTTAGCTCTAGTTTACAGGCCAACTGTTTTTATTTGTTATGACATTAGAAAATGGCTAAAAAATGGCCTTCTCACTGTGATTTGCTTTTTCTCCACCCACCTGCTGGGTTGGTGTAACAGAGCTTGCAAAATGGAAGCTGTAGAATGCCGTGTGGTCCATAGACTTTTTTTTTTTCAGCTTGCAGAGGATTTAACATTTTGAGAGGAGAAGTTCTTAGTTAATAAGTGGGAGATTTCATGTAAGAACAATTTCCAACTTCTGAAAAGTCAGTTTCCATCTTTTAGCTAGCTGCTGGGAATAGCTGCCTCTCTTAGTTAAGGCATTTGCTTACTTGTTCACCATGACTCACTTTGTTCAGTTTCATTCATTATCTGCTTTGCCCTTCACCATAACAGGTGAAGGAGTTAGGAAGCTGATGTTGACTCCAGGTGACTATTGGGGATCTACTGGCAGATCCCAGTCTGCTGCGGCCATGTGCTGGTTCTGAGTTCTGTGGTACATGAGTCTGGCTCTGTAGTTGGTTGCTTTGCTCCTGAACTCCTTGGAGGTAAGCTCAACTGCAGTCTAAAATCAGAGGCAGAGAAGTGTGTGTGTGTGTGTGTGTTAAATTCTCTTGGAGAATTGTTGGCTTTCCCCATAAGAAAAGTTATAATAATAATACAATTATTATACATATGTATTTTAAACAGGCCTTCTTATAAATCATTCATTTACATTTGACCATGACCTGTAGAAGTGGGGATTATTATTGTCCCTGTTTTGCAGATGAATCCCAGGAATCAATCACTTATCTCAGCAGGGCCTTAAGAGCCCATATATATATTTTGTTTGAATTTTCTCGGTGTAGGACCCAAGTTTCAGCTTGAATGTGTGTGTGTGTGTGTGTGTGTGTGTGTGTGTTTATAGTGACAGTTTAGCACGCAGAAACAGGCAATTACTCATATTCACCCTATCACTGCATAACCATTCAGGGAACCCAAGGAGGAAAAATCCTCAGTACTGCTTACACCTGTAAATTTCTCAAAATGTTTTGAATCCTAAACTATTAAATATTAAAAATAAATATATTTTTAGTAACAAAAAATGCCTTGGAATTTCTAAATTTTCAGGAATTTGCAAACCATCATCACCCTTTTATATTTTTTACTATATCTGCATACTATAATAGTCTTAAAAATTTTTTAATCAAATTTAAATTGACACATATCAATGGTAATGAATTGACAATAATACATTGAATTACAAATTTAAGAATATAATACATTGACAATGTATCAATTTAAATTTGAATTAAAAAATTTAAGAATATAATGTGGTTTAAATAATAAAAGTATGAGTTTGATCTAGTAGTTATATTTTTAAATGTCCATGAAAATATGCAACTACTAATTTTATTTTAAAGTTTGTGTGTTACCTAAAATTATGGCACATTTGCCATCCTTTGGGAAACTCTGCTTCTGATGGAAAAACCATGCAAATTGTAGCTCTTTATATTTGTGTCACAAGTGAGCTTTCCTGGCTCAGTGTTGGAAATGTATAATACAACAGGCATGGAACAAAATCATTGGGGAACTAGGCAACATCTGTGCAGTTGTCATAATCTTTCGAGTCTTCCTAGGATTTCATGTGGCAATGGGCAAAGCTGATGCTTTGGCAGATATGGGATGCGCTGGGCATATATAATGACTCATAGGTTTATAGTGATCCTGCCCCAAAACTGGGGAACTGCATTCTTCACCTCGCTTTGTGGAGAAATTTAAGTTCATCCCTGGTTGATAACCTCCATCTCTAAGAGCTTACAAAAGGAACTGTCATATGAATATTTATTTTCTCCAATCCACGATGTTAACTTGATTGGTTTAAGAGATGGTAGGAGAATATTCTTCATATCTTGAATATTGAGTTTAAATGTACTTTAGAATTATAGCATTAATTCATTTATTTTATTTTGTATACTTAGAGTTTGAGCCTTTTGAACTCTGTTATATTTATGTACACCATAAGCTAGTTATTTGAACAAAAGGTCTTGATTTTTTAAAAATAAATTTCAAGTACTGAAGAAAAAGTGAGCAAACTTTAATGTATTTATTTGGAAATATCTGAATACTGAAAGCAACACTAAAACCAACAGGAATTCTTGTGGTTTATGTGCTAGATATTCAGATTGCCTGGATTCCAGTGTCTTCCCAGGCACTGACTTTATTGAGTTATCCATCTGGTTCATATTGGTAGGGGAAGGTAGGGCCATTCTGTAGGATCCAGGAAAATAAGACCTTGAGAGATGCCCTCTGGGCTACTTGGAGAGAAGAGGATTTTGATAGCTCAACCTGCTGCATGTATTAGCTCAACTTTTTGAAGACCAACAAAACAATCACTGTATAACATTTCTTAATACAGTTTTTAAAGCTTGTATTGTTATTTAAATGTTTGCTCATTATAATAGTCACCGTGGTCTTCTGAAAACTAACTCGTAATTTGTAATTTGGAAGAGATTATATTTTTTAAATGTGTGCACTCAGTCCAGAATGGCTCTCAGCGGATATGCTGCACATATAAATACCAGGCTGGAGACAGGGCTTGGATTAATAGACTGCAGAGGGCTGTTTTTAATGGAGAGTTTAAGTGTATATTATTGTTATTCCTAAATTGTATTAATAATCATATCCTACACATGTCCAGCACGTGTATGGCATTTACTGTTCTACAGAGTACGCTGTGTACGTCATCTCGTTTGTTCCTCACAGCATATCTGGGAGGAAAGTTGGGACGTTTTCAAGGGTTGACACTGAAGTCCTTTGCTGGAGACAAAGCTCTGGTAATGTGGGGGGAGAAAAGATGCTGTAGAAACAAAAGCTTTGTTTTTACTGTATTTTTGACTAGTGTGATAGCAAGCATTCAGATTGGTTTTGGACATGTCAGTCCCCAGGGAGAGACCGTATATCATGATTTCTTCTGTCTGATGGTGGGGGAAGAAAGAACAAAACATATAAGTACTTTCTTGGAGGAAAAAATTGCAAGAATAAGGGAGAAAACTAGCTTCTATTTCATAGCAATTAGCAGCAAACCCTTGGATTCCCTACTGAATACTTCTCTATATCGCTCTTGTTTAAAAACATTTTTCTATATCTTGTGCCATTCATAATAATATATGGAGAATCAAGTAAGCATGTAGAAATTGTCAGAGGAAACAGACTATTTTGTTATTACAGTCAATAGTGATTAAATCTGGACTTATGTATTGTTTATGGAATATTTTGAGCTTTCCTATTTTACCAGCAGCAACATGGGAGCTCAGAGACAAAAAAATTGCTTGGTATATTGATAGCCCAGATAGAATAATGAACCCAGGACTCTGGAATCCTGGACTCTGTGCTGAGCTATATTTAAATAATTTATCATAATGATTATTTCTACAGGATACAACTCCAGGATTAAATGCTAATTTTATTTGACTTACATAAAGGGGAATTATTACTGCAGTTACTTTTAAAGAGCTCCCTGGGTTTGCTGGGAGTATCTGAATTAACAGTAAATTGAGCACCATTACTTATTAATGGGGTCTAGTTGATTTATTGGTGGTATATCTGGCAATTAGCCATTCTGCATAGTGTCTTCTGTTTGGCCATTATTTTTTCACTATTGAGTTCAAGTTCAGGGATGAGCACCTTGAACCAATGGGAAGTCTGCCTGTCAACCTAATAGGGCCTTGCATCATCTTAATGGTGAATTATGATCTGTCTTGAAGGATATTTGGACACACTTAATATCTTTTGGATGGCAACCATTGGAGGCATAAATGAAAGTACATGTTGTCATTGAACCACTGAAAATCTTTATCTAGTCACCAGATAGCCATTATATTATATGAATCTCTCTGGCTATTTTATTTTTTAAAATTATACAACTGCTTTTAGGTTCTGTGGCACTTATAGAATGAATTGTTGTGAGTGAACTGTAGCACAACATGTTATGGCCAACAGTATTTATTTGCAAGAGTCACTTTGGGGTGCCTAATTTGTTCTCAGGAGAAATATTTTTTGCTCAGCTTGCAAAATGTTGTAATAAAAATTGGTGATTGATGTTGATTATCAGATTAAATGGCTGGGCCACAGTGGCCAAGGCTGTAAATCAGAGCAGCCCAAAGTTGTGATTGGCCACTAGAGAAAGTTCTAAGAGAGTGTTTTTAAAATGAGTCAGTATATTTCAAGTCTTTATAGTATTGGCTCCTAAAGTTTATTGAAACTATATTTAAAACATCATTCTACAGTGTTTTTAATAAGTTTCTAACACCATTTGGTTTTGCTTATCTAAGCATACAGTACTGGAAGAAAATACATGAATATCATCTTTTTAGAGGAAAAGCAGTTTGAGTTGGGATTGGTGTGGGAGTTGCTAAACCCAAATTAATTGCTTGACCCCTTGATTATAGAGTTTTGTATTTGGTTGTTCAGAATTACTTTCTTCTTAAGAAATTCCTTGGGGAATCAAACCCCTTTCTCATTATCTGTAGTCTGATGCCATCCTTCTCTGTCCAAGGGGCAAGCCTCTGATCTGACATAGCCCCTGTCTGGAATTTGACTCTTGAGTAGAGGGACAAACATTGGAAAAGTTTGGAGTCCATTGTTACCAGTTTGATGAGAATGTTCTGGTCACTCTCTTTTTCTGACCATCTGAGTGACAATTGCTTTTCAAGTCTGTTTCTCTTTCCTTTGACAATTCTGGCAGTTCCATGATAGGATTCCAGAAAATCCCCTTTTGTTTAACTAAACCAGAAGTGCTTTCTCTTGCATGAGACAAAAAAACTCTTAAGATACGTTGGATATCTGCAAACCCACGGGAAACAGAATTTCTGATTGGGACTGTAAATATTCATTCATTCATTCATTCATTCATTTATTCACCAAATATTTATTGAGCTCCTACTATGTATTAGGCATTATTCTCAATACGTGGGAAATAGGGAATAAAACAAACAAGAATCTGTGCTTTCATGAAATTTATTTTCATGAAATCTATCTCTCTGTCTAATGAAGGAAGATAGACAACAAGCAATATAAATAAGTTAAATATGTCTATTTGTCTTATATATAAATATATAAACAAAACATTAATATACAAATATATTTTTATATATTTAATTTTTATTTATATGTAAATTTTCATATAATTATATATAAGTGAAGTTATACTTATATATAAATGAATATAACATGTGTTATAGTGATGTGTTACGCATATATAAAATATTTCCCTTAATTAGTTCTTTCCTTGTTAAGTTCCTTGAATCAGATAGGCTCTGTCATTCTCTTGTACCTTACTCCAACACATTTCTACATAGCTCTCAAAGGGGTTTCATTTGGGATCTGAGCCAAGGCAGAGGGTCTCTCCACCTGAGTGAGGATGAGTGTTTGCTGAAAGCATAGAGCTGGAGAAAGAACTTGGGTTAGACATGGAGGTAGCAGGAGTTGAACAAGGGCTATAGTCTTGAGGGGGAGAAATTATTCCTTTTGGGGCCATGTCTGGGCTCAGGTAGGTAAAAGACAGGTATTAAGATTGAATCGGGAAAGCTAGTTGGGATTGGGGCAGGTGGCTGGGCACAAGCATATACAAGCTGATCGGTGGCAGGGAAGGGGAGTCCAGGTTGGAAAGGGAAGGAAGTATCATCATAGGATTGATTACATGAGATGGAGCAGTATAGCAGTCTTCAGAACCTGTCAGGGCCAGAAAAAGTTGAGAATCATATGATTTCATTCATATGTGGGATATAGATGTGAAAGCAACAAATGAACAAGACAAACAAAAACTCATAGACACAGACAACAGTTTAGTGGTTACCAGAGGGAAAGGAGGCATGGGGAGGTAGATAAGGGTAAAGGGGGTCAAATATATGGTGACGGAAGGAGATTTGACTTTGATTGGTGAACACAATACAATATACAGATGATATATTATTGAATTGTACATTTGAAACCTATATAATTTTATTAACCAATATCAACCCTATAACTTTAATAAAAAGAAAAACAACCTTGTAATGTTTGAGAGTATCAGATGATATTAGTGAAATGTTTAGTTTTGTTTGTGCAAGTAGTGAGGATGCCCAAATGTTAGTTGTTATTTTATTGGGGTTTTATTTTTTTCTTGTTTTGATTTGGTTTGTTTTAGAAAATCACTGTAGAGTTATCATGGTGATCATTTCACAATATATACACCTTCAAATCATTATGTTGTACACCTGAAACTGATATAATATTATTTGTCAATTATATCTCAATAAAAAGAAGAAAAAGAATAGAAAAATCATTTCATATCTACATAGATATGGATATACTTGGAGACAGATTTTCTTTTTTTGGAGAAAGTAAATGCACGAGAATAAATGAAAGAAGAAGAGGTAGAACAATAAGAGAAGAACTATAAGAATTGTTCTGATGGAGCATGGCAAATGTTCTCTTGAAGAAGGTCAGAGCTGGCTGCCCTGTTACCTAGCACAGTATCTGACAGGTTCAGTTGGGAAATATGTTATTCTGGTGTATGCAGCAGATATTTTTCTGAAATGTGCTTACCTACTTCTAGGATTTTTCTTGTGGGTAAAAATGACACTTTCAGAAGTGGATATTGTTTTAGGTTTTGAAAAACTTGGCCTTTGTCATAGCCTAAGACAAGGTAATAAGGGAACCTTTGATTCTCTGGGTGTCTGCTAAAGCTACTTTTGGCTGAAATGAGAACATCCCTAGTACTTTTAACTTATTTTTTTCTCTACTGAAAAAGTAGAGGAAAGTCAAAAGGAGCCTACCAACCTGGTTCTAGTTATGACTATTAAGGAAGTATTGGTTAATGCCATGGGAGGGATAGACAAGGTCAGGAGGAAGAGGCTGCCCTTGGCAAAGAGTTCATGTTTCCAGGAAAAGGAAGCACAATCAGACTGTGTCCCAGATGTCAACACGTTTAGAGAAAGGAAAGGCCTGGGCATTTCAACGGCATGATACTGAGTGAGGGAGGATGGCCCAAGGAATGAGAAGCTCAGAAAAATACAGTTCTAACTCTGAAAAGGTGGTACCAGTGGATGCCTTGGGGGGACCTCTCACTAATCTCCATGAACCCCCTACAAAGGTGTAATAATGGAAATAATAAATTATTACTTATCGATATGGATAATAGGTATATTATTAATCTCGTTTAAAGTGTGAAAGTGTATTTACTAATCTCACTTTTTATCGCTCTATTACATAAATAATGGCAAAAATATATTTGCTTGTTATTACTGTCACCTCAAAGCAAGACCCAACATATACTCCAATCATATTGCTACCATCCCTAAGCCCCTCCTGTAATTTGGAGCCACCATTGTGATTGTCAAATTGCTAATCATCTGGAAGAGCCCTGAAGGGAGTTAAAGGAACAAAGTTCGAATTCTTTAAACATTAACGTAATTAAAGAAATAGAAAGCAAGGTATATACCAGAGTGTTAGTAGGAGTGTAGTATGTATCTGTAAGAATGATATCAGAGAAGCTATGAGTTGAAACTTGGAAAAATGACAACAACAAATGATTTTTTAAAGCCACGTTCAGAGCAAATAAAAGGTGGTTAGCATTTTGACCGTTTAGCAAAAAATATAATCTCAATCCATATTTTGTTTTTTCTTTTGTGTCATGAAGAATGTTCTTAGAACATCAAAAGGCAGAATAGACAGTATTAAAGGTTTGGAGGGCAAGAGTTGGGAGGTGGTATAATAGAACTTTTGGCTTTTTAAAAGTGTCTGTGTTACACTTAGGGCCATGTGAGTTTCCTGAACTGATGCTCATAATTTTGAGGAATTATAAAAAAAGGCCCAGAAGACTTAAGGTGGGCAAGTATTTTGCAGTATTTTGCAGTATTCAAACTAAGGGTGCCAGAAGATGGAGTCTAAAAATACAAGGCAGCAATCTCGATGTTGATTTCAATCAGAACTATGGAGTTAGTCCAGAAGTTGAGTTAGGGATCACTAGGATCCAGCAGGAGTTCATGTTAGATGAATCTTGTTTTCTTTCTGAAAGGCTCCTGGACTGTAGATACGAGGAGTCTGGTAGTTATGGTATATACCTGGACTTAAGCAAGGCATCAGACAAAGCTTCTGATAGTTTCTGTCAATTTATATATTCTGCAAACATCTATTGATTTCTTACTGTTTTAGTCTGTTTGGGCTGCTGTAATAAAAATGCTGTGGACTGTGTCACTTCTAAACAACAGAAATTTATTTCTCACAGTTTGGAGCCTGGTAAGTCCAAGATCAAAGCACTGGCAGATTCGGTGTCTGGGAGAAGTTCTCTCCATGGCTCATAAACAGCTGTCTTTTTGCTTTGTTCTCACCTGGTGGAAGAGGGGAGAGACCTGTAGGTGACATAAGGTGAGTGCAAGAGATCTTGGGAGGCTTGAGTAAGGTCTGAATTTAATAGGATGAGTAGGAGGGCCTATTATGGGGTTTGGAAAACCAGGTTCATGACCCAGAATGAGGATGAGCTGGCCTCTCACCCCATGAGCTGGGAAACAGTATGAGTGTGTCTGCCCTAAATTTTGGCTTGTGTTTATAGGAGAATAATATTCAGAAAAAGGAAGGTGATTGTTTTCTTCTACAATATGCTGAAGACAAGACACCTGGGATGAGCATTCTAGTGCCACACTGAAAGAGTTAGTGTGGAACTCACTCAGGAGTGAATAACCAAAGGATGAAAAGACCAGAAACTATTTTGCATGTGGAATAGTTGAAAGAATTTTGTATATTTAGACTGGAAAACATAAAGCTCAGGGGGAATATGATGGCTGTTTTTAAATATTTCAAATATTTGTCTTATGGAAATGGTTTTGGGCTTCTATTTGCTTCAGAAGAATTTGGACCAGTTAATGTGTGTGTGTATGTGTGTGTGTGGGGGGGGGGTTGTTTTTTTCTGACAACGGGGGATCCAAAGATTGGATGATCAGTCTCACAGAGGGACCAGTATGGGTTAGATAGTCACTTGATGGCACTAACCAGGTAAGGATGACGGGTGGAGAGGGGACACACAGGGGCTTTTCAACCCTTCCCTGATATGAGCCTGTTAGGAAGTGGCAGATTTGACATGTAGCACAGGGCTTAAAGAACCAAATACGCTGACCCAGCTTAGAACTGTTAGTCATTTCTTTTCCTCACTTTTGCTTAATGTTTATAAATCTCTGTTTAATATAACTCTGGTTTTAAAACCCTAGTTTTGAGGTTATAGCCACTCTTTGAATCCACTCTTGGTGCAGATGTTCTTCTCTGCTGTGGTTTTTTTTTTTTTTTTTTTTTTTTTTTTGCATGGATCCAAAATACCTTGAATTTACATGTTGTAGCACCTATAGCTGTTTCAACTTAGTGAATGATTTCATGAACTGTGTTTTTATACAGCCTGCTGCTGAAGTCATTATCTCATAATTCTAATTTAGTTCTCTTTAGAGTTTTCTTTCTGCTTCCAGCAGAAGATAGAAGGAAAGGTGATATAGCAGTGATGGCTCCCTGGTCTCTGTCTTCCCCAGGTGCCGTTTTTCTCAATCAGCAGCATAATTTTCTAGTTTCCTTTTAGCAACTGAGAGAACATCTTCTTCTGTCTTCCACCTTGCCAGGTGCTACTTGAAATTTGCTGATAATTTAAGTACAATGGTTAAATGTACTCATTAACCACTTCACTGAAGCTCAAACTGGTAAACTTGGTTCAGAACACAAACAACTTTCTGTTATAGGGGTCATACCTCTTCCTAGTAACAAATCCAAGCTTAACCAGCATATATATATCTAAAACACATTCAAAGGAATTTATAAGGTTATAAGAACTAAAGTATAAAGAAGTTTCACCCCCATATGTTGTTTCTCCCAGATTATACTCTTGTCTTTTTATTGGAAGCCCTCAGGGACTGAGCTCAAAGCAATAAACAGTGGGGTGATTTTCTAAACCTGGAAGGATTATAAAAGAGAAAGTTTCAGTGAGGAGGGCTTTGCTGTCCTTCAAATGCTACTTTGGGGTTGTTGTTTGCCCATGTCCAGTTCTTATTTAGAATCCCAAATGTTAACAAAGTAAAAATCCTATTACCCATGATTCCTGAATCAAGGGAAAGCCAAGAGAAAACCCCAATGGTCCTGTGGTTCTGCAAAAATAGAAGTTAGGTCAATTGAGAAAACCTAAGGAACAAAACCTTTTTTTTCTTAGAACTACACTGCCAGTCAATCTGGCAATAGCATATTCCAGCTAGAAAAAAACCACATTTATCTTTTATTGTTGAGAGCAAGGAAGAAACCCCAGACTGCTGAAAGCAGCTTTTCTCCCTCATTAAATGAGCTTTCCATGTAGGTTAATCTGCCCAGCATTTATGAGTACCAGCTTTGTGCAAGGGCTACACTAGGCAATGGGAAGATGTACGGGTGAATCAACCCAGTTTAGTCCTGAAGGAGTTTCCTTTGTACATGGCTTTGCTTTGTGTTCTTCCTCTGGAACCTGGGGATAGTGAGAGAAAGGTCTTGGTTGTCAAATCAGTAGACCTTCTCTCTGCAAGAAGAGCAAGTTAATATAATTTGGTGGCTTTGATCTTAAGGGAATGGCCTTAAGACCTGTTGGAATCATCACAGCATTGGCCTGAGCAACAGACCAAACTAGGCTTTCATTTAGCCTTGCCCATCTTTTCTTCTAGTGCGCTAATTGTTCACTGTGACTCATCCATTGTCCTGACAAAGTGGCAAATGCAAATGCGGAAAGTAATTAAAATAAGTGTGTGGTTTCAATTATCATAATCTATTGCCCTGAGCTGAATGCCATTTTGAGGGAATTGGAGAAGGGCTGCATTTGGGCATAGTTTCTTGGTTTGTCTTTTATAACAAAAATTCAACTTGGAGAAATGGACTAAAGAAGAGAAACTTGGAGCTTAATTTGATAGTTCTTTCTTAGAACTTAAAATAATTCTGTGTCATTGGTTATGATCAAATTTTCTAGGGTGTTGTCCATATATATGAACTGATCAGAAGGTCTATACATGAATTTATACATGATTTGCATATGACAATGTGAGTTTTGCCTCTTATTGGAATAAAATAACATTGGAATATTGATTTGTAAATAGTCCTTATGAATATAAGCTATACATCTCTGAAATCATTTTCCACAGACTAAATTTTTGGGAAATCAAATATTGTCAATTTGGAAAGTGTGGAAAATACTTTATTATAAATAACTTACATTTATTATAAATAAGACAATGCTCATCACATATATTTTAGAAAACAGAAACAACTGTAAAGAAGAACTTCCTTTGCATTCCTATCAGGCTGAGCTAATCTCTATAAAGCTGGTTTTTTTTGAATGATGTGTAATATGTGTGTGTTTACATAATTAGTTTTACACTCTACAGTGTTTTGCATTTTTCTCACTTTCCATTTTATTGTAACTTCTAGAAAAGTTTATTTTATTTTTTATTTTTTCCAGTTTTATTGAAATGTAATAGACAGTTGCTTGTATTTACATTTAATAATTCAATGAGTTTTTAAAATTATATTTGGCATATAGTAATATATTAGTTTCAGTTGTACAGCATAGTGATTAGAGATCTCTATAATTCACAAAGTTAAAACTCCACTAAATCTAGTACCCTTCTTCTCCCTTACATATTTATTACATCGTTAGCTATTTCCCTTATACTACACTTTATATGTCCATGTCTATTTTGTAACTATCTATTTGTACTTCTTAATCCCTTTACCCTTTTTCACAGTCTCTCCAACCCCCCTCACATATAGTAGCCCTCAAAATATTCTCTATATCTATGAATTTATGTCTGTTGTTGTTGTTTTGTTCTTTAGATTCCACATGTACGTGACATCCTGTGATATTTGTCTTTCTCTATCTGACTTATTTCATTTAGCGCAACAACACCTCCTAGGTCCATCAAGGAAATATCTTTTTCCATCCCCTTCTTTTTAGTCTATATGTGTCTTTTAATCTGAAGTGAGTCTCTTGTAAGCAGCATATGTTGGGGTTTTGTTTTCTTATTCATTCAGCCACTCTATCTTTTGGTTGGAGCACTTAATTCTTTTCCATTTGAGGTACTTGTTGATAGGAATGTAGTTATTACCATTCTTTATTCATGTTTTTGATACAAGTTATTTTTCTTAAAGAAGTACCTCTAACATTTTCTATAATACTGGCTTGGTGTTAATAAATTCCTTTAGCTTATTTTTGTCTGGGTAGCTCTTTATCTGTCTTTCGACTCTAAATGATAGCTTTACTGTATAAAGTATTCTTGGTTGTAGATCCTGGGTTTTCATCATGTCGAATATTTTGTGCCAAGCCCTTCTGTCCTGCATAGTTTCTTTTGAGAAATCAGCTGCCTTATGGGTGATTCCTTGTAGGTAACTAACTGCTTTTCTTTTGCTGCTTTTAAGATTCTCTCTTTGTATTTAACCTTTGGCATTTTAATTATTAATGTCTGTTGGTGTGGGCCTCTGTGGGTTCCTCTTTCTTGGGACTCCCTGAGCTTCCTGGGGTTATATGTCTATTTGCTTCACCAGGTTAGGGAAGTTTTGACTGCATAATATTTAATATTGTGTCTGAGCTATAACTTATACAACCTACATATAGATATTTGGGATTTACCCACATCTCTGGTGCACAAATATTTGACCACAACCTTACTGATTTCCCTTAGATGGATTCCTTAATGTAAATTTCTGGGGCAGATATATGATGCCATTTGAAAAGGTTACTCTGATACAAACAGACAAAAGTTGAAGCAGATCTCATTTTTAGACTCAGGGTATTATTTCGGGATTGTTTTCCTTTTTTTCTGTTCTGATTTGGTTTTCACAGTGCTAGTTTTTTGGACTTTAGAACTATGAAGACCAAGATTCAAGTTCTAACTCTGCTGTTTATTAGTTACTTGATATCGTCAGATGACAGCTCCCTAATCTCCTGTTCTCATCTATGAAATGGCAGCGATAATAGATTTTCTCTGAGGATTAAGTGCCTATTTCTTGCTAGGGGCTCAACGAATGATTGTTCTCTTTTCAAGGAGTGTACAGAGATAATGAAGATGTGATAATTGGTTGGATGAGGACAACAAAAATGCTTTCCAAGTCATGTTTTGAGATATATACTTCACACCATTTAAATTTTATTCTAATATGAAAATTCACAATAGACAGGGATCAAAATCATGTTATTTAGTTATTTAACTAAAATTACCCCAAGAATTAAATAATTAGAAAACAACCAAATGGTAGACATACTAGTTTACTGCACACTGGTTGATTTCTGTCAGAAGGCAGTTGAATGTCTGGAAATGACGAGAAGCAAAATTGCATTAAGAAACAATCAGAATCGTGTCCTTTGGGCTGTGAGGCCATTTTTATAAGACTCATTTTAATGAATTGTAATTTAAAAAATTATAAAACTGGTATTAATACATTAACAAAAAATAAAGTGGCAACTGACTTCTGAACAGTCTCATTTTTTTAATGATAGACACTCAGTGTTTTGGATGTTAAAAGTTACAAGCCAGTTAACTGATAACTTGAGGGTTAATTAAGAAAGTCTTAGAAATCTACTAAAAGTGCATAAACAATATGTAAAATGTTGCAATATTTTAAGTAATATAGTACATATGCAAATATTCTTTCTTGCTAATTCCTATAATAAACTCTAGCTTAGGTGATGGAACACTTTTTTTTCTTTCCCTGATTAAGCTTCATAAACTTATATACAGACAAGGGACAAATCCTTGTAAGGAAAAAAGTGCTTAAAGAAGTATGGTATTTTTACCCATAGGAAAGAAATGACTGGTGATGAGAAAAGGAATGTCAACTACAGACCTTTAGCTTTCAATTTGTAGCTTTCCTAATCACTTAAAAGTAGAATATTTTTTAAGAGATAATTTAAAATAATTAAATGTTAGAAGTACTGAATTCCTATTAACAGAATCAAGTAGTTTGGAAATATATAAGGATTAGCACATTTTTATCTGAAAATAGGTTTTATTCTTTAAATACTAAAAAAGATGATGAACATTTCCCCTAAAAGATATGGCATGTGTTTGTGCCTGGCTAGATCAGGCAAGGTCCAACCAGGAGCCAGAAGCAACAGTAATTTGAGTAAGACAAATTTAAAATAAAGAATTATTAGTTATAATGGGGGAGTGGAGTAATGAGGACTTGGTTAATAAGAAGTAAATAGAGCTCTGAAGAATATGTGAATAGCAGGTCTAAGGAATGATCACAACATCTAGGGCTTAGATAGAATACCCAAGGAAGACCCCCTCAGCCCCGGCTGAGATATACTCATTGTAGAGAGCATGGCCATAGCTAAATGGATGCTGAAGAAGTCACTGAGGTGCCGTGCTGGCAAAATTTGCTGGAAATCTGCCCTCTGGGATATGGAGAAATCATCCATAAGAAGTGCCATACCTTGGAACTTCCCTCAAGGCTGTGCAAGGGGAGGCTGGTGTAAACCATGCATGGTGAGATGCCTTGCTGGTGGCATTCCACTGTGAAGCTCATCAAGGGGTGCTGGTGGAAGCTGCTGGCCACTGGGAATGGCTGGATGTTGTGCGCTACAGGTGCCGGGTGCTAGAGAAGCTGCTCATGCTGCAGGAGTGGGTGCTGTTGAGGCTGTGTGTGCTACAGGACTCTCCTGAGAAGAGCACTCTAGAACCAGTAGAGAAACTCCTTTTCCCCTTGAGCACCTGCAGCACCATCTAGTGATGAAGCCTTTCATTCCAACTAGCAAAGGAGAAATATATATATAGATCTTAGTACCACAGAGGAGGCAATAAGGGGTGGATCTGGGACATGGGCAACACATCAGTAATTGCTACAGTCCAACCCTTTGACTGCTCAGCTTCTATATACATTCTTTTAGCACATTTGAACTTCCATTCAACAATGAAACAATTTTGTATTTCTCCCTAATAAGATATAGCTATCTTTACAAGCAAAGTTCTCATCCTCTTCCCAGAATGAGGAGACATACAGTCCCAACAGTCACTGCATTCATCACTGGCTATATTAATTACTCATCAAATTCTGTCAGGCTCATGGAATATTTTGTTACTTGCAAACTAAATTGTAAAGTTAACCTTCAACAACTTGTATATAAAATAAAGATGAGGAGGAGGTAGAAGAAAATTGTTATCATATACAAACAAGCACATACAGTAAACAAAGAGAAAATATGCAAAGCTACTACAGACTTTGTTTCTCTAATGGATCATAAGGCTGTGATTGATATCAGTGGCTTCCCTTTTCCACCATCCTTATCATATTTCCTCTGCTTTCCTGCTAGAACCTCAGCTAGTTGTGGTTCTTTATCTGATAGAGTAACCCAAGCTTTCCTGAAGTGTCTGAGTCCTCAATTGTCCTGCATTTTTTTTTTTTGGTTGCTATAGTTTTCTGTTAACCTTTACTGTTGTGCTTGGAAATACTGAGAGATGCCCCCAAGAATCTCCTATGTTCCAGAAGTAGTTCTCTTTGCCTTCATTTGTAGCTGCAGTCTCATTTCAGCGTTGGTAATTGAAATAAATTACTTCCAGCCAGAAGAGTAACCTCCCCTCCTCCCCCCACTTGTCAGTTCCGTGGCATAGGACTAAAATGGCCAGTCTTGCCATCCAGTTCAGTAGAACCATTGTTAGGCCCTTGATCCCTTGAGAACTGAGATCTCCAAACTAGCAGAGCTCAAGTTTGGCAGCATAGGAAGCAACAATTCTGGGAGGGATTTATTATGCATAGTAATAAAAGGAGCTACTTTCATGTCTACTTCTTGACTTCTGAATCTCTTAATTCTGGTTATTGGGGAGATAGCCTGTGATTCAAAGCATATAGTGCATCCTGTAAGACAGAACACCCTTTCAGGGTACAGGGTCTTAACTAGTATCATAACTGACTCTTCATTAAGTCCTTCCACTTTTCAGCTATCCAGATTATTTTATGGGTGTAAGCCCATTGCTACCTTTATTTCTCTGTGAAATGAGTTCATCAATCAGAAGCAACATTATGGAGACTGCCATTATGATGGGTAAAGCATTCTGTGGGTGTATGGATGGTGTTGCTCAGCTACCACTTTTCTTTTCAGCAGGAGGCAAGCACACATACAGAATATGTGTCTATTGCGGTGAGGATAAATTTATGCTGCATCCATATTGGATGGAATACAGTGTAATCAACCTGCCACCTGGTGGTGTTCTGTACCTCCAGGAAATGGTGCTGTATCTGAGGATCAGTGCTGGTCTCAACTGTTGACAGATTAGTTACACTTAGCCAGGTTGTTTCTAGGAAAAGTGCATATTGTTGAGTCCATGCATAGTCTTCATAGCCACTTCGTTCATGGGCCAAGGGAGAAAGGAAAGAGCCTGGCATCCACAGAGTGCATCATTTTGTCCATTTAATTAGTAAGAGCTTCCTCTGCAGTGGTTATAGCATTTCATGTGGAACACAGATATCTTCCTCAGTCACTGGTGATAAGGAAGCCATTGGCATGGACTGAGAGGGAGTAGATAATGCAACTGGAGTTGTATTGAAGTCTGAGAGACTTTCTTGTGCAATTGTCAAGTAGCACTGCACCATTAACCAATGCCAGCGGAGGGCTCCAACTACATGGATAATAACAAAGACCATCACACCACCAGCCACCAGGGATAGAAGTGAAAAACATCTGTGTCACTGAATCTTGGTATTGGAGCCACCAAAGAAAACACAACATGGTCAAGCACTAGATGGAGCAATGCTTTTTTCACATAGAGAAGATACAGAGTAGGATCAGCTCCAATAGTGTGCACTAGTCCCTCATGGCTAGTGGGTGCCCTCTACAGCCAACACAGGGCAATTGGCCTAGGTGCACTTTTGTCATGCTGCAGCAGAAGGATCTCTCTTCCTCTCCTATAGTCTGAAAACTGAAAGCTGAGACCATGCCTGAGGGACATTGACACATACTTAAGCAGAACAAAGAAGCACAGATTGAAACGGAATCAGGAAAAGATATTCCCACAAAAGGTGATAAGCTCAACAGGGGATATGTAAGCTCTTTATCTCAGGGTGAGGATGTCTTTTGGACCCAAGGCCTATTCTTATGTGGCTGAACGGAGATGGAGAAACTGTGCATGAGACTGTCTTTCTCAACACTGCTTTCTCATACATGTCAAGCCTGCTTGATCCTGGTCTTTCATTTCCATTTTATGATAGATTGTTACTGCACACACTCAGTTTATGATGGAATGCTCAGGCCTCTTGTACACCTGATGTCCCATGGCTAGGAGTTCAATCTCCATAACAAAGACCCAGTAGCAAACCAGAAGCTGTTTCTCAAAAAGAAGATAGCTACTGAAGAGGGCATAAATTTTCTCTGTAATCCTAGTGGTCTGCATTGTGTGTCTCCTATTTGTACTTGCCAGTGGTTCTAAACAACATCCCTATTAGTCACAGAGATTTTAAATGTTGAATCTGCTAAATAATAAAGATCAAGTGGTAGAGAGGCTTTTACTTCAGCCTGAACTTACTGCAGAGCCTTCTCTTGCACTTGAAGTTGGTAGACTCATAGGTAACTCTGTAAGAGTTAAAGTAACATACTAAAGTGTGGTATATATTTCTTCCAAGATTCCAAAAGACCTCCTAAACATTGTGCCTTTCATTTGGTGGTAGGTGGTACAAAATGCAGGAACTCATCTTTAGCTTTGGAAGAAATGCCTAAACTGCTTCATACTATTAAATCCCTAGAAACTTCACTGAGGTGGGGGGCGTGGGGCTGAAATTTTGTGGGTTTACCTTCCATTTGTCTTATTAAGACATTCAGTACTTGCTCATTCCTGTTTATTAGATCCTATCAGCTTAATCTTGTCAATGTAGTGTGAACTTAGTGGAATGTCAAGACAATCAAGATCTCTGCAAATCATATTATGACAGAGAGCAGGAAAATTGATATAGCCCTGAGGCAAGACTGTGAAGATACACTGTCTTTGTGAGGTAAAAACAAGCCACTTCTGGTGGTCCTTGCAAATTACGATGGAGAGAAAGGCATTAATTATATACCATGTGTGAGAGCCATGTTTATTTTCTCTAGTAAAGATACTCTCTGGGTGGGCAGCTCTCTTGGTTAAGATTGTAATAATCATGGTCATTCTCAAAATCCACTTGATTTCTGCACAGGCCAAATTGGTGAGTTAAATGGCCATGTGATAGGTATTACATGTTATTGTCCTTGCTTCTTTGATGATAGCATTAATTTCTTAAATTTCCCCAGGTTTAACTTTTTTGTTAAAAAAAAGTAGAGGGAGGGGGGAATTTCAGTAGCTTTTACCCCATAGAGATTATTCCAGTTGCCAAGCATGTCTATTCCAATTATACATTCAGAAACTGGGGAATGACTGCAAGGTAGGTCCATAGACCAGATGGGCCCACTGTAATTTGGAATTGATATAAAACTTCATATATCACCTAAGCAGTGTGAGCCCCACATAGATCTCAGTGATATTTTTGGTTTCTAGAAATTAGTTTCAATTCAGAGTTAGTGTTTATTGGATGAAAGATTTAGGTATTTCCTTTGTCCCACTGTACAGACACTCTAGTAAATGGCCGTAGATCCTTCAGGGGAAGACTTGGAGGAATATTTACAATGAGAACTTATAGAGTTTTTTTAAGGCAAATTCTATCACAAATTTAAATAGCTAGGAAATATACAATAATTAACTTTATCTGAAATTCCGTTTTATTGGTTAATTTATCAAACAGCATGGTGACCATTTCTTCCAAAAGATATGGCACAGGAAGAAAACATTTGCCTGACTTTCCAGCTGAAATTAAAGTCTCGGCCATTTCAAGGACATCATCACTCAAACCCTGGATCTTTACAGACTTGTGGAATAATATTTATAATGATCCAGAACTGATATTAGAAACAATAAATGAAAGCTGAAAGAATCATTCTCTTACAGACCAGAAAGCAGCTGGTTATTATGACAAAATTCTTTGCAGCCAGCAAAGGTCAACTTGTCACCTTTGCTCTAGCTGCAAATCCTTTCCAACGAGTTGCCTTTGAAAAGTAACTGAGGGCAATAGACCAAGCATGTGCTTCCTGACTATTTGAAAAGACAAAGCAGTAGTGAGCCTAGGCAGTTTAAACATAAAAGCTGACCAATTTAAGGTGAACAAGATGCTCCAAAATGTTGCCAAGTTCGGGAAAAACTCAAATTCACACTTGATCCCTAAGCCCAGTTGAAAACTGTGATTTCACTTGTCTACCCTATTGCCTATTTTGCTAGTTCAATAAATAACAGCTAGTTTGGCTTGAGAGCCATCCTTCTCTTTCTGTATGTACAGTTACATCTAATGAGCAGGAGCATGGCTCAAAGCTGAGCTAGAAGTAAAAGCTTTGGAGAAACCACAAACTAGAAAACCTGACGAATAATTGACGGTTTAACAGCCCACGCAAGCTGTATTCAGAAGCCTGCTTCGGCAAGTACAGAGGGCATAGCATTACTTCCTGGAAGGAAAAGCAACCTTTGAATTATGCACTAGAAGCTTTCACAGTGCAGATTGGGCTGCCTGTTACAGAGAATAACGTATTTAAAATAGCTTGTTTGAAATCTTTGTTGCCAAATTTCGTTTGTCTAAGACCTCTTTTAAGAGTAATCTCATTTTTAGTTTCAGGTAATATTAGAAGCATAGGTTCCCCGTTCCTCGCCCTTTTTCTCTAATTTAAGAATAAGATATTAATACTTATTAGATATTTTATTTGATTAAAACTTACATCTGGCTTGCCTGTACTTAAGACTGCTTGGCTGTACTTAAAAGTAGTAAACATATTGGTGATGTTGCGTTACTGGATTTTTTCCCTTCCCTCTTCACTGTGACCACTGTCACTAATTGCAAAATAAGAAATGGACAAAAAACAAAACTAGAAAGATGAATTCTATGACATACTGTATATAGGATGTCACACTTTAGGAACCCATTTATATTTTTAAGAACTAGGATCACAATAGAATATGACATATGGCTTTAGTTATCAGCTGCTATTGTTTTTGAAAATGATCACCATACAGAGACAATTTTCTACACTTAATTTTTCTCCTAATCTTTACTTTTACCTTACCTTAGATTTACCTATGACTGTGTAATCTCTGCCTATAATGTATAGTATAGCTTTCAAATTATTTCATGCATTGGTTTATTCATTTCAAATTCATATATTCAACAGCTTTGAACCTATCTATCTCAATAATATTTTTCACTTGTTAAAATTTACATTTATTGTTTAAAGGTCACATACAATCCTGTCTCATGGAATTTCTTCTTTGCGGCTTAGTAGTAGTGTGATCATTTGACATTTTTGGAGTGTGGGAGGCATTACATAAGTATAAATTATCACCTTGCTATTTACTTGTAGAAATGCCTTAATATTCACAATTATTGAGGCACTATAAAATGCTACTCACCCAGTTCCAGGAAGAATAGGGATTTATTCAGAAGCGTTCTTATGTTTGTATAAGGGTCTCTATAAGGAGAATGGTCTTTAGGCCATAAATGGTAAAACCCAGTTTAGTGAGAGGAGAGCCCAAGATACACTTAGGAATTGGTAGGAGACTACCCCTCAATTACATTGACCAGATCTCAGTCTCCAGGTTCAAACAAATGGTATCCTAAATGAAGAAGAACCTGCACAGGTGAGCTGTGAGTTGGAGAAGACTTAGGCATATATCTTAATTTCTAAGATGGAAGATGGATTCTGGATATAGCAGAGTAGAACTACTATTGATTCCCTAAAGAAGGTTCTGGTAACTTAATAAATAAAGCGTTGAGTAGCAATTAGGGGTTTCTATGAAGTTAGGTTGAATCACATTAAATTAGCAATAATAGATTTTTGGCCTAGAAAATGGCAGTCTCATAAGATTCAACCTACCAAATACTGTTTTGATTTTTTTTTTTTTTAAACAAAGCATTTTTAAAAGCCTTTCAAGATGAAATGATGAAATCTAACCTGGGTTAGCTGATTCAGCTCTTAAGTATGGATAATGATTCAGTGTCACCTTGACCAGTGTCTCTTGCTGAGTACTAAATTAAAGGGCTCTAACCTTGGCTCCAGCCTGTCCAATGTTTTCATCAATGTCATAGGTAAAGCTGAACAAGGCAGACTTATTAAATTTAGAGGGAACATGAATTAAGAAGTATAACTAAATGCTGAGTTTCGACTGCAAGTGACCCCAACTAACTGAATATCAAGGCTGATTCAAAAATTAAGTAAACAGCAATGGATGGAGGTTACTGAATTTAGTTTTGTTTAGTTCATCAGGCCTTATTGAGTCCCTACCATGTGCTGGACACGGTTCCAGGTACTGGCCATGCAGTGATGAACAAACCTAGGGTCCTGCTTTGGGGCTTAGGATAAATAGACAAAGACTAAACTACCCCTTACCCAAAGTAGGATAAGGAAGGAAAGGAAAGATGCTCAATGAAATAGGTTCTTATGAAAAAATTCTGGAGGTTTTTGATCATCATTAGTTTCAATGCCACAAACTTTCTGGATGTGTCAGGAATTGTACTAAAATTGTCAGTTAAGCAGGTGGTATGTTTGCTACAAGTAAAAATGCCAATGAAACCTCAGGATTTGTTGTGATAAATACAATGTTCAGCCCTTTGGAAGTGACCTGCCTACAGTTTTCTGGGCCTTTTGGACCCCTACAAGGGTCATTCAGTAGTGGAGTGAGTGAGAGGGATAACACATTTTAAAAGGGATGTCAACAAACTAGAATATACCTAGATAAGAGGAATCAGGATGTTAAAAGATCTAGAAGTCGTGTATTTTAAGAAATAGCTAAAGGAACTGTAGAAAAAGAAAAACTAAAGGGAGATGTGCTAATTGTCTTCAAATATTTGAAGTGTTGACAAGTAGAGAAGGAAGCTTACTCTTTTTGCTTTGCTTAGCAGAAATAGCATGAGGAAATGGAAATTTCAGGGAGAGAAATTTTTGTTTTGGTAATAGTGACACTTCTCAGGTACTGAACCTGTCCATCAATGGAACACATGGTGCTTGAGATAGTGAGCTTCCTGTTTCTGGCATTATTAACCAGAGGCTAGTTGGTTCTTGGCCAGGACAGCATTCCTGAATTGGATAAGAGATAGAAAGGGGTACCCTGTTAGTGTACGTCTAATTCTATATGCATAAGTTAATGTGGGAATATGAGTACTGTGTAGGTTTTTCTTTTCTCCCCAAAGGAAAAAAGACCAATTTAAGTTGGAGTTGGAGGGTAGATTACCTCCAAATTTTTGGGACCAGACTGAGTTGGAGAGTCACTCCAAATTAGGTATAGAAATGCTAGAAAGGGGTGAGTAATAGGCCATAAAGCTGGTCCAACTGGCTTAGGGCTAGGGCCATAATGGGAGCAGACAAGGCATCAATGAGATGAGGTTTTACTTCATTATTACTCTTAGACTTTGGGGGTTGGAGTGTGGTGCTAGTTAGGACTCTTGATTGCAAAGTGCCTGAAACTATGGAGTTATTGATTCATGTAACTATAAGGTCCAGGGATTGATCTGATGTTAGGCATAGTTAAATCCAGATGCTCCAACCATTTGTCTTCTTCTTCCCCTCCCTTTTGATTTTCTCTGTGTGGCTTGCATCTGCCATCTGGAAGGGTTCTTGACAGGGTAGATATCTAACAAGGTATGTTGAATGCATACATGAATGAGCCCTCCAGCTTAGCAACCTTGGGTAAAGTCTCCATGGATAATGTCTCAGATGGACTCCAGTTTGGCCCAGCTTGTTCATGTGCTTGATATAAACCAGTCATTGGTGATAGGGGAGGATGGAACACACTGATTGATTAGGCCATTAGGCTGGACTGACTAGGCCTGGGACTCAATAATACCTGGTTCCATTTTATTTCCCCATCTTTTCTGCAGGGTCAGTAACAGAGGAAGGAAGGCCCTCTTACCTTTCTTTTGTATGCCCCATAGAGACTAGTACTAAGTGCATCATTTTTAGTTAACAAGTATTTATTCTTTTCCTCTAACCAGAATAACTCTTAACAAGCTGAGATGCTGAAATAACTGAATTGTAGAGTCTCCTTTGAAAGCTGTGTAACAAAAGATTTGAATGAATTCAGAGTTTGATGGATTGCTTCCAAATAGTTTTCATGTGCATAAATATAACTGGTAAATAAGAATTTTGAATTTGTCCTAGTCACCACAGAAGGCTATCCTTTCATCTTTTTTCATGCAGTTAAAATATTAAAATTGAATCAATATTTCATGCAATATGAATAATTTTCATGGAAAAGTTTATCTTTCCATTGGTGGTATCTGACATCTATTCCTGGAGCAGAGTTAAGGGATGATTAATTTTTTTTTTTATTCTTTCATCCAATTTGCAGCTCCTCTGTAATGAGGACCTGCCCCCAAAGTTGTCACTGCCCTGTTTGCCAGCAGTAGGGCTGTGCTTCAGGGATACTGGAAAATGGTACTGAAAATGAATTTGAGCAAATAAAGGGAACTTTACAAGTTGGCTCTTCTTTTTAAGTCTATGGGGAGCTGACTTTTCTCAAACACTAGACCGTTTCAATGATTTGGACTGGCAAGGATGTGCTGGGAAATATCCTGATGCAATGTGTATGGAACTATGTTTCCCTAACAGTGAAAGAATATGACTCTTTTCCCTCAGAGAATCCTTCTATTTTATATTTGAAATGCTCTTGCAGTGATACAACAGAACCACAATCTGTGTGAGTTCTTTTTTTTTTTCCTCCCAGTCTAATTTAACAGAAACTGAAATTTACTCACGTTTGGTGGAAATTAAATATATTTGCAGTGTATTTATCCTATTTGATCACTCTTTAGTTATTTAACCATGTTCTTTCCATGTCATTATATAGCATTATCTCCTGAGAGATACTGTAAGGCATATCATGTGACGATTAAAAAAATAATTGACTGACACTTCAAATGAAAACAAGCCTGTTATTATTTTATAGACAGACCTGGAGTGTCTGAGAATCGACAGAGACTATGTTGATAAATATAACTCTAGAATTCAGAATGAACAGATATTAAACATCACTTTACTTGTGTATATATTTATCTTTTGTTAAATCTTTCCCTTCTCTGTCAGCTTCTCAGAATTGAGATCAGGTAACTTGCAATAAAAACAAGGATGAAGCTGTGCTGCGCCATAACCAGAACATGTTGAGAGAGTTTTATGAGCGCTGTCTTATTTATATTCTGTATTTACCTGATGGCTACAGATATTACTGCTATTCTCACTTATTGTACCAGATGCCATTTGTAGTGGAGAACATGTATATTATTAACTCCTTGTAAATATTTGCATTTTGCAACTAGATGGAAAAATCTCCTTAACAGGTCTAAGCCTCTTTTTCTCTTCTACTCAAAAAGTTTAATTTTCTAAAGAACATTGAACCACTACTACCAAAAAAATTGAACAGGTTAAAAGGCATGAATAAGGACTTCCTATTGGTTTGACAAATAATCTTACCTTGAGAAGGAAAGAGGTTTGTCTAGGAGATAGACTGAGCGGATTGCTTGTTCAAACCTTCCACTTTTCTGCTTGTAGCATTTCATAAGTGCTATCAAACAATACTTTCCACTTGAGGAAATCGTAGCTTAATGCCTTCAGAATCTCTGCAGTAACCACTTGGGTATTCACATACTTTTTCTAGCTTGGATTTTAAGCCATAAATGCAATAGGTGGAAAAGGGCAAATGGGACATTTTATAAGCTGGAACATTTTTTTAAAAACTAGTTTCTCTCTACAGATTTTTATTGTAATACTGAACATTAGATGCATCATGAAGAATTTTAGTAAATATAAAACATTCTTTTGAACCATAGTTTAATTTTGGAATCATTCAGATACTCACCTTTCTCATACAGGCTATAACACATCACCCTTTGAAGCTTCAGTGATCTCTTAAATTGTGCTAAACAATGAAAATTTAGTTAATATTCTTTAACATTCCTCTTGCTTAGGAACTTGTATTCATTTGCGGCTTTCTGATGTCAGCCTGATGGATTTTGCATAATTTGGGTTCCTGTGCATTTTTAGAAGGAAGCCTTGCTTTTCAGAATGTATTACTATTGATTATCATTACAGTGTGGTCAGAGAGATTAATGTGCACTTCTTAGAATTTCACTCAGTTTAGTTAGGGTCCTGGTTGGCAGGATTTGATTTACGTGTAGGCATTATGGCTGATCCCTTGCAGATATATAAGGGCAGTAGGAGAGTCCTGCCCAGAAAACTCTCCCATAACTAGGGTATCTGAATTTCACTTTATGATACTTCTTTGGGTTAAGCATTATCTTCTTTGGCTAATCTTTTTTTAAAACTATAAACCTTAAAAGGAATAGTTCCTCCTAATTGTATTTGTTCTATGTTATGGAAACACATGCTCGCGCGCACTCTCTCTCTCTCTCTCTCTCTCTCCCTCTCAAAGACTCTAAAATGAAGGAAAAAGTACATAGGAAGAGTTTTGCTAAAGGTGAATTCAAGTTCCTTCAAAATTTTTGCTAATGCTCAACCTCGATGGGTGAAAGAGATTTTTTTAAAGCAACTCTGGTGTTCTAATCTTTTTCATTTACTTCTATTTCATATTAACCAATTCAAAAGATTACAAAAAAGTAAACACAGAACCATAATGATCGTAATTTTGCAAAAACAACAGCAAAAGAATAAAGTAGGTTTCAAATGTTACACTTTAAAACAGATCAATTCTATTTTTTATTTTTTTGCAAATAAAACAAAATAAAATCTATTATCTGGGAATGATTGAGCTTTGAATAACAGTTATAGAAATAATAATAAACAGTATACTAGTTAAAGAGTAGCATTTCCAAAATTAGCAAAAACATATATTTTATGCTATGGAAACATATATTACCTTGTGTTTTGCCTTTTGGAATTACATAGTAGCCCAGACACTCTATGATAGTAAGTCAATTTTCTGCTTGATGAAAATAACATTAATTAGCAGCTTGACAGAGATGGCTATAAATTGGAGATTGAGGTCCTGAGGGAATAATGGTACTGTTATCCCTGGCCTGGAGTGGTCCTGGCCTGGAGCAAGTAGAGGAGAATGACACTATGGTGGGCTCTTGATGTGGGGTCAGGGGCAAGGGCAAGGTTTATGACAGTGGGGATGCCTGGTGGTCAGTGAGTAGAGACAGTCATGTTTAATGCTGGCTTTTATTGTCTTAGTTATCTTGCTGAATCCTTTAGAAAGATGGGAAGAAAACTTATGCATCAATAAACTGATGCTGCACAGGCTTCATTTGAAACAAGGAGATATCAGCTATCAAACTGAGTAGCAGTGCACGTTTATATAAGAACAACCATAGAATAGTAAATAATTAAATTTTTTTTTCATTATTAAATAAGTACACCTCCTGTTGACTGGTTTTTGTTTTCTTTGTCACTGTGATTTGGGATGGACCATGACTTCTTTCTTCTAAGACCCCCGTTATTATTGACTGCATGCCTAGAATAGATACCAGAGAGAAATGCACCAGAAAGTCCGTAGTGGTGATCTCCGAATAAAAGCATTCTGGGTCATTTTTATTATCTTCTTTTTTGTTTTCTTTACTTTCTAAATTTTCTGTTATAAACATCAATTACTTTTGTAGTATGTAAAATATAAGACTGTAACAGTAACAGCGTGTTTTGATCTCTAGATAGGATCATGTTGAATCCGATTCTGCCAGCTGAGGAGGCTGCTTCCTCTGCACAAATTGGGCTAGTTGGAAGACAGTTGCTTTCCTCATAAATGTGTCAAATCCCTCTTCACTACTCTAATTGCTTCCTAAAATGGCTGAAACTGTTAAATGATCAAATGCTTAATTTACTGCAGGGAATAGTTTACTAACCATGATTATATCAAATAAACATGTCTTAAAATTTGTATTAGAAACCTGGTCCATTTATAGAAAGCTGCCCCATCGAAATGTGGATTTGGGATTTAAAAACAAACAAACAAAAGAGAAAAATTGAGAAGGGAGAGGGTTTTCGTTGTGTTAGGAAGTATGACTTTTGAAGCAAGTTCATAGCATCACCTTAGTTTTTAAAACTCTATTTTAAAAGATTGTGCTTTTAGTTCATTCTTAACATTAATGTGTAGTATTCTGAATTTTTTAAAAATACAGGTTAAACAAGGTATAAAAGTCTTATTTTTGCTTAAGCAAGATTCTGCCAAATTTTATGTAGACATGTATACACACATATGAGAATACTTTAAAAGTATTTCATTAATTTATTCATATCTTGCTTAATTTTAGAAAGGGATCTGTTGTGGCTTATATGTATTTCCTATTGAAAGAAATGCAGTTGTTTTCAAGAATAGCTGCAATTAGCATATTCTTATTCATATGCCAGAGCTTTTATTTACTATTTTTAAGCATAAATAGCCAAAGGAGGATTACTGAGTCAAATCATGGGCTTATTGTGCTGTACTTGTGACTATGCACGTTCTCATAGCAGTCTAAGAGGGTTTTTTTTCCGAAGTTTGCCATGTGGGGTGTTATTGCTCTTACAAGTTTGTGCCAGTCTGATGACTGAACAAGGGCATCTTCCTTTACTTAATTTGCATTTTCTTGGTTAGCTGTGAGGGTGATCATCTCTTCTGTGGCCACTTATTTTGTTCTTCTGCCATTTGTCCATTTTTTTTTTTTTTTGATCAACTACATTTTCTTATCAATATGCAGGAGCCTTACATATTTTATGAATAATAACCTTTTATTGTTTGTCTGGATCGCAGTCTTTTTCACTGCATATCGTTTGGGTTTTTTAATTATTTCTTTTGCTAAACCAAACTGCTTAATTTTTATGTCATGAAAAACGTTTTCCTTTATGGCTTTTAGATTCTTGTCTAGCTTAGAAATATCTCCTCCACTCCAAGTTTATAAAAATATTTTCTGATATAATTTTTAGAGTTTAGATTAATAGATTAATTTTATATTTAAACATTTGACTCATTTGAAATTTATTTTTTAAATGGTATGAGGTAAAAGTCCACCATTTTTCCATGTGTATAACCAATTGTACCAGCACATTTATAAACAAATCACCTTTTCCCATTTAAATTTAAATGTTACCTTTATTCTGTCTCAAGTGCTCATGCGTACTAGAAGAGATACTTAAGGCACATGCTCCAACATATATATTTTATATATTCAGTTCACTAACGCAATTTAATGGTAAATGAGATATGCTTTTTAAACAGTGTGCATATGTACACACAGACACACCCTCCCAATATTACACCAGCACCTTCTTTTACTAATTGTCCTTGAAATTCATATAATAAATGTTCACTAATGAGCCTTGTTCACTAGTTTTTAATCTTGTATTTTCTGAATTGTAGCTGATCCAGGGAAGGTATTTTTTTTTCTACTGGACACTACTGGGCACAGTAGCCCATGGAGCATTTTAATCATAAACTTTTGTTGACACTTAATTGTAAACAACAAAGTCCATCATCTAAACACTTTAAGGAAGTTAATGTATGTTTATTGTTTATGTATTTCTTTAATTTAGCCTTTTCCAGGTTCATGAGCTATATTTTACACAATCAATTTTTCTTTTGATTTAATGCTGTTTTATGCTCTATCTATGTATCTATGGTGGTTCAAGTAAATGCAAGTTTTCTAAATATAAATATTACCAAAAGTCATGAGATTTTATGCACTTGGTAAAGGTTTTTAAATGGCAGAACTCTTATTTAATGGAATATTCTTGATCTTCTCATTTAAGAAGGTAAGTTGATTTGAGATTATTATTTATGCCACTGTAGTAATTGATTTAATGGACTATGGTCCCACAGATTTATATGTCACTCATGTGACTGAATTAAAACCAGTCTTTTAAAGAAATAATTCTAGAAATTAGGTATATATAAGATCTTTTTACTGTAACTTGAAAATTTTAATTTTTTATTTTTATTTAATTTTAAGGATAGCTAATATAAATAAAAGTATAATTAAATTATTTTGGTTATTTATTTTATCCCCAGTAACTCAGGAATAAACAAGATAAAAAAAATAGCTGAGACTCAAAGTGAATGTAAATGGGTATAGCTGGATTCTAGCTTTTCCCCTGGCATGCTGTTCAGTGGAATAACTGAATAAAGAAGGTGTTTTTTACCCATGCATCCTTGTCATGAGCCCTTGTGGTACATCACTGCTGCTTACAGATAGTCTATCTCTCCCACTGCTGGACACATCTCAGGATCATTCCTCTCTGTCCTTGTGAAATGAGGTGTTGCCATGTGACTTGTTTTGGCCAATGAAATTTAAATGGAAGTGACATGTTTACTTCTGGGCTAAGCAAATGAGAGCTATGTGCGACTGCTGTGTGTGTCCCTGTCCTCATCCATCTGACCAGAGACAATTCTGAGGCTAGTGGCACTGTCTGTCAGCCTGGATCCCAGAGTAAGGATGACAAGGAGAAGGGAGCCCTACTGACCTGCAATGGACATGAAATGTAAATGAGAGGGACACCTTTGTTGTTTGAGGATTTTTGAGAGTTGGAGGTGGTTGTTACAGCATAGCGCAGCTTATCCTTCTAGATATAAGCTACTTATTAGTGTTGGGAAGCACTGAAAGGCAATAGGTATATATTTAGGTTTCTTTCAAGCTTATTATGATACACTTCTTCCTGCCCACAGGGATGAGCACCAAATTTATATTACTTCCTTGACCTCATTTGTTTGGCCATAGTAGTTTGGGTACCTCACCCGAAGCTGTGCCAGTCAAATTCTCTTTCACAGGAATTTGGAGCCAGCACTGAGAGAAGTTCTGAGAGAAGTTCTAGGTTTGGCTGATGGAGTGACAGGTGACATTGACCAGGGAGCTGCTGGGCCCTTGTATGCAGAGAAGCAGAGGACAGCGTTGCAGAGAAAGCCGAATGAAGTATGTGCAGAGTGCCACAGGCCAAGGTCTAAGGGAGAGGGGAAACGAGACGGGGAGGGGGGAATCTGAGGGAGAGGTTACCACTTCGGTTCCCGATTGCTCCAGAGTTTCTGATCCTCATCCTTCTCAAAGATGCTGTGAGGCACATGAGTAGTATAGTAAATTTTCCTCCCTTCCGCTCTTTTCTATAAGATGGTTTGAAATGGGTTTCTTTTAGTTAAGACCAAAATCCTTGGTTGAGGCAGTATCCCTTGAAGGTGCTGCAACCTGGCCCTTCTGCCAGTATTCCTAGGATGATTCAAGGCAGTGATTTCATTTCCATTTGAAGTCTGCTTTTGCCTCAGAGTGAGGGTGTGCAGCTCTGCCACAAGGCTGCCTAGCAGAATAAACTAAGTTTGTTAATTGTGAAACAACTAAAATAGTTTCAGTCTGAACTGTGAGGAAAATTGGGTGTGGCCAATGCAATACAATGGGAACTGTTGAGTTTTGTAACCTGTCTCGGCAGAGTCTGAGAAAATCTAAGATGTCAGAATTAGTTCTCATAACACTAATTTTGGAAGACTGCTGTTGCATACAGGGTTTCTCATTGGAAGGAAAGGGGTGCATGGCTTGTCTGCCACATCCAACATAGAACTACATGGCAGTGGGCCCCTTTTTGAGACTGGGGGAAAATTTTAGGATTATGTAGGAAAGGCATTGCTATCTCTAGTATTGATATCTACTAAGAAAGTCTGGAGGAATAGAGAAGAGTATGCAGCATCCAGATTGTGAAATAATATCTCCTACTTGATGATAATCCACCTGGATCCTAGTTGCATCCTTGAGGCCTTCCCAGAGCAGGTGAAAACAGAGTTTTTCCAGCAGGATGGCAATAAAGCTAAAGATATTTACATTAATGTTGTTAATTGCCAAATAGTGTCTTGGGGCCAATATTAATAACTACTGTCTTAAATTTCAGAGTAAAGGTGCACAGCCTGGGAAGGGGCCCGGTGGTTGACAATGAATGGGGCAAGGTAAGAATTCATTTAGGCTTTATATTTAGAGTTTTGTAAAAACAAAACAAAACAAAACCCCCACAAAGAACAAGAGAGACAATGCATTGAAGTAGACAGGACTTCACTTAAATCTTATACTATTTTTATGACTTTTCCTACTAAAATAACATTTTATAGTTTAAATTTTTTGTTCATTCATTCAACAGGTTTTTATTAAGCTCATACTTCTTTTTTAGACACTATATAGATCCTAGGATTACACTAGTTCCGTCTTCTTGGGTCTTTTTGTCTAATTTGAATACAAATTTATAAAATTATAGTTTGCCTGTAAAGAGTTTATTTAAATATATTCAGACCCCACACTGTTTCAAGGGGGATTTAAGAAGGCTTAAATTATTTTAATTAGCTTCAGATGTGGATTGTATTTGAATTATTTAAGCACCATTTATTAGAAGTGGTGCAGACTGCTGTTCTAAACTTCCAGGCACATATGCTTGTCATCTACTGGTGATGAATTATGAAAATAGATACAGGATCTTTAAAATTCATCCAAGGAAATAAAGGTCTTTGTCCTCACAATAAATTTCAATATATCTCCTAGTAACAGATGATATCATAAGACTATAGCAAAAAGTCTTTATAATTGTAATATATATTTTTAAATTTACTTTCGAATAGGTAATGCATGTACATGCCACACAATTCTAGGTATAAAATGGCATGCAACAAAAAGTGAGTTTCACACCTCTCCTTCCTTTCAGTTACCTATCTCTGCTTGCTCAAAGGTAATTGTTATTTTTTTTTTTTTGGTTTGTTATTCCTGAGAGAATTTATGTAATTTAAAAACACAAGTATGTATGTGTGCTAATCTCTATATAATGATAGCACACTACATGTTGTTTTGTATCTTACACTTTTGTCTGTCTAACATATCTTGGAGAGCATTCTTCATCTGTACATATAATGCTATTCATTTTAAAAACTGGTTTTTGAGTATTTCATTGTAAGGATAAACTAGAATTTATTTACTAGTTCCCTGTCAGTGGTGGACATTTAGGTGATTTTTAATCTTTTGCCTTTACAAAAAAATATTTCAATAAAATTCCCTGTACAATATCCTATATATAAATACCTAGAAGTGGAGCTACAGAGTTAGAGAGTATGTACACTTTAAATTTTGATAGGTATTGCTAAATTGTCCTCCATATATGTTGTGTCAATTTACAATCTAACTAGCAATGTATGGAGTTCTCTTCTTCCCACACTGTCAACACTCTGTTTTCAGATATTTTGATTTTTACCTGATAGGTTAAATGGCATCTCATTATAGTTTTATTTTGCATTTCTTTTTTTACAAATTGAAGTTGAATATCTTTTCATATCTTCAAGATCAATTCTTATTTCCTTTTTAGTGAGATATCTGTTCATATTCTTTGCTTCTTTTTCTATTGGTTTGTTGACTTTTTTTTTTTATTATTTGCAGGACCTCTTTATTAAAGAAATCAATTACCTAGAACATGAGTTGCAAATATTTTTCTCCAGTCTGTTACTTTTTCAAACTTTATTTTTCAAACAACTCAGAAAATTTAAATCATTGATCAAATTTATTGCTCTTTTTTGTTGCTTCTGGATTTTGTATCATACTTAGGAGGGCTATTCCCACTCTGATATTTAAAAAAAATCTCCTGGGTTTTCTTCTTATGCTTTTATGGTTTGATATTTCAGATTTATGTCTTTGATTAATTTAGAATTAAGTTTATTAGAAGGCATAGGTAACGACCCTACATTCTTATTTTTCCCGCTAGCTGGCTAGCTAGTCGTCTCACAAGGCAGTACTTTGTCAGATGGTTTTAGTGTAGTATGAGAGGTTTTACAGCAGTGGGAGCAGGTGGAAAGACACTCTGGAGGATCCAGGTGGTAAATTCTGACATTTTCCTTTTTTTGGGCTCTTCAATTTCTTCCTGCTCACACCCAGGCTTCTCTTGATTTTTGTTGCCTTATCTAATTTCTGGATGTTCCTAAGAGGGTCTCTTAACCCAAGAGTGAATTGGGTTAGCCTGTATTCTTCCTATAGGAAGAAAGGAACGAATAGGCACAGAACATACATGTGTCTATGTGGTGAGGCCTTAACAAAGCTGGAACTAAACCCAAGGTGCATATAAGGCTGATGATGCATATTATTTACATTCAAGCTTTCTAGACCTTGGAGTAGAGGTTGACTTCTTGAGGAGGTCACAGAGATGCTCGTTGAGATAGAAGACTTAATGTATTTTTCAAGTCATTTTGCTGTTGACCTAAACATCCATTTACTGTGAGAAGTTGTTTAGAATTTGGTATTACATATCCTTAATGAATATATTATATTCTATGTGTAAATGTGTTATTTATCCATACAAGTAACTGGTTTTGTGGATTTTTTATTTTTTTGCATGGTCATTAGTCAATAGGGACTCTGAAGTCAGCACTAAGGCTGACCTGATTTCTCTTGTGGCAGCAACTTTCCTGGGAAGGCATCAGTGATTTTTTTTTTAAATTAATTGTAAGAGAGTGTGGTAGAAAGCATGGTATCTAGAATGCTAACTCTGGCACCAGGCTTAGCATACTCCCTCCCACCTCCTTCTTGATCCCATGCACAGTCTCTCATCCTCTTGAATCTGGACCCTTCAACCCTCCTCACCTTCAAAGCCTCTACCCTGCAGCTTATAAACACATTCAAGACCCTCATCTTTATAAAACAAAAACATAAACCAACTCCTCTCAGCCTTCTACCTCCCACATGCAGCTGCTCCCAGGGATTGGGGGCTGTATTGAGAAGCCCCCCTGCTTCCCAGAACCCTACCAGTAGGACCTTCTCAGACCAGAGTCTTCTTCCTTAGCACCATGAGGTCTGAGGTCCTATAGCATTTACTTTTGCTGGTGAGGGCCATAGCTAGAAAAGGGCTGACCCATTGGATCTGGAGGTGTGCTGAGCGGCAAGTGAAGGCAGGATCTAATGAGATCCAGAGTGGCCTACTGGCTCTGCCAGGGTCGTCATACCCAGAATCTTTTCTTATAGCCAAGATTCTTGATCACCACCTCCCTCAGAGTCCATTTCCCTACTGCCAGCATCCTGACTCTGCTCTCACAGTTGTTTATATCCAGATCATAAGCCTGGTTCATGCCCACCACATTTCTGTGATCAAGAGAGCACCCCCCACGCAGCCATCTCTGTAGTACAGCTGAGGGCATCCCCACTTGAAGGGGAGAGGCCCAGTGTCTGTAGAAGCTAAAGCTAACAACGTTTGAACTAATGCATACTCTCTTAACCTCCCTTCTTATTCAAGTTTTTTGAAAGAATAGCCTCTTGCTACTGTCACTCGTTGATTCCTCAGCCCACTGTTGTCCAGGCTCACCTTTATCATACTATTATTATGACTTTGACTTGGGTCAATGATGACATCTTCTAGTCTCCAGAAGTAGTGGATATTTTCCAGTCTCTATCTTTATTCTCTGTTGGATTAATGCATTCAGCACTGCTCATCACCCCCTTTCTTTCAATTATGACACATTCCCCTCTTTTTTTTGATTAGTCTTCCTTTCCCTCTCAAAGTTGTGCTTCTGTTCTTTTTTCCACTTAAATATTGAGCAGTCTCCAGGTTCTAGCATCACCATTATTTTTACTGCTTTACATACTCTTTGTGGATTATATCATGCATACTTTAATATCAACTGTTTTATAATTGGATGCACCTTCTTTATCTTTATATCTCAGCAGATCTCTACCCTGAGTTCTAGATTAAAAAAATCCAGCCACTGCTGATGGCACCACAGGTTCTCAAACACAGATGATAACTCATCATCTACATTCTACATTAGCTCCCCTTCCTCCTCCATTCCCCGTCTGTTTAAACAGCATCACCCTTCACTCAGTTGCTGAGAAAGAACCCAAACCAGGGGCCTTATCACCTCTTTTCTTTCTCTTACACTTACATCCAATGAAGCACCAGCTTTTGGCAGTTTGCCCCCCCCATGTCTTTAATCTGTTCTCCCCTCTGCCATAGTTCAAGTCCTCAGCCACTCTCATCTGGACTACTTTTAATTGGCACTTTTCATTCTACCCAGATCTATTTTTCATACAGTTTCTAGAGGGATCTCTTAAAAATGCATATCATACTAGGCCACACCTCTTCTGTGGCTTCCTGTGGCTTATGGGATAAAGTCACATTTTGGGCTTTATCACAAGACTCTCTGATCTAGCATGCCTACCTCCCCTTCTGTCTCTTGCTACTCTTTACCTGGCACTTTTTTCACATTCCATAATACAGAACAACTATAGTTCTCTTTTGGTCTTCCTTCCTTTGTTCAGGCTGTGCCTTTAGCCTATCCCCTTCAAACTTTGCATGAAGTGATATTTACTCTCCTCTAGGACAACTCAGGTATCACCCCTGGGAGAGTCTCCCTGGAGGACTTCTCATTCTGTTCAGATAGGCTTCATAGGAGATAACAGAATACTCAGCATCTATCTCTTTCATTGCATTTACTTTACTATTTATTTATTTATTTTTTTGCTTCTCTTCCCCTACACTGGGTTTAAAGGCAATGATAAGTATTTTCATTGTGTATTTCCCATCCTGAACTGAGCTTAGCACACATTTTAACTTGTCAACACGTGTTGAATTAATCTTTAAAGAACGGATGAATGAATGAAATTTAACAACTGTTTGTACACAGATAAGCCTAACAATGTTGACAGAAAATATCAGGAATATTTTTTTTATTAAATTGTATATAAATACAAACTCACATCCTTGCTCATATTTATTAAGAATTTGAAGCAGAGAAGCTTAGAGAAATCTACATTTCTTTTTATTCCATTTTTCTATTCATCTGATTTTCTTTGAAATTGGCATTTTTTGGGGACTGTTAATTATACTTGCATCTTCCTATTCTGAAGCGAGATTGAGAGGGGAATGAAGATATTGACAAATGTATGTAGGAACATTGAAATGGTTTCTTTAAAACCTGCTTTCAAGAATGTTCTAAGCCATTTTGATAAAAAAGTTAACCAGTTTTTTTAAATACCCGGAAGACATAGCTTACTCCAGTACCACGTGGTATTACTTGAAGGAGGAGACATAGCAAGTAAGGTACCTTGTTGTGACTTTATGAAGCAGTTATTCTCTAGACTGGCCCACCTTTTGAATTAGTGTGTTACTAGTAGAGTCTCTTAAAAGACTATGTTTATTGTTTGACTCTATAATAATAGGACTGCATGCCCAGTGGTCAATATACTGTCACTGATCATCGTTCCACATTATTGAGCCTTCATCCACACTCAGTCATCCAGCACAGTCAACTACATTAGGAAACGAGGGCCAGTTCTTGCTCAGCAATACATTTGATAAGTTCAAGTTGCATTGGAACTAGGGGGTGATATGGCTAGTCTGTGTTCAAAGGGAAGATAACTTATTGTGATTTTTGGCATGCAATTTCACCCCTGCTGGTCCAGAAACTCATTACAGGGTGGAGACGATTGCTAAGATTTCTGGGCTCCATTTTTTCCCTGATAAGTCTTCTTATTCCTTTCACTCTTTGTATTTTATCCCAATTTTCAGCTGATGTCAGCATGTAGCATGTCTGGCCATAAGTAAGAAAACATTAGGGAGGGCTACGTGATATCTTAAAATATTGAAATAGTTGTAAATCATGTAAAATGACTTTCCTTTGTTTGGATTTCCTAATCATGACATCTCTGTAATGGGAATTTCTGAATCTGAGGTACTGGAGTATTAAAATGGCTCATTATCTGGAGATGCATTTTCTCATTGGTCTGTAAAGCTCAAAGGTACCCTATAGTGCCTATTCCATAGCTATCCATTCCTGGAGCCCTGACAAAGGGAAGTTGGTATGGTACTGTGGTTGGGGCTGACATAGCATTTATAACTGGTATGGAATATTTATAGAGCATTTAGAAATAGAAGAGAAGGGGAATGGTCAAAATGGGATTTAGAGTGGGACCATATGTGAAAAATGTTACATATGTTTTCACTCTTGATTATTTCACAATTATTATTAAAAATAAAAATTACAATATGCTGTGTAGTTTTGGTAGTTAAATCCATTAAAATGAAATTAATAATAGTTCATATTTCCCAGAAAATAATAGCATTTATTCTTTTATATATTTTACACAAATATTACTTCTTTTATTATTATCTTAAACACCTATTTATTTTGCAGATTATAGCATGTGACTATTCTTTATACTTGGAGGGTTTTTGTTGTTGTTTTGATACCTATGTTTTAGCAAAGTTTCAAGGAACAAAGATATAACTAAATAAATGCATGGACAATGTACTTTCCTAATATCTAAGCTATGTACCAAAATGTATATTATGTTGTCATAATTTATTTTTAAACGCATTCAAAGAAGGTTGCTATTTAAAGGAATCCTTAGTGAAGGTTTTTGTAAAGCAAATTCTCACCCTCTAATCAGGATGTTTATGTATTGGGTTTGCTTAAAGCAATGCATGAAGTTATATATAAAATTCAAAGAGTTTTAGAACCCAGCAGGAAGCATTTGGGGATTGTGGATAAATTCCAAGCCATGGTGAAGTTATTTTGTTTTAATTCTCAGTGAGATTTTATAGCACATTCAGAGTGATTTTTTTTACCCTAATAGAAAATAAATCTGAAGGTGAGAGCCTATATAGGAAGTGACCTTTTCATTGAGAACTCTGTGCCCCCTCTAGCCCTCAGGGCCTGAGCAGTGGGCATACAGAGTTGTGCTACCTGTGCCATGGGGCTGAGCAGAACTCAGTCTGGACATGAGCCTGTGACTTGCTCAGCCTGTCCCTACACATCCAGGAGCAGCACTTTTGATTATGGCTGCTCCAGGATGAAATTTGAAGTCATAAAGTGTTCAGGGTGTTTCCTTTATATAAAAAATTAAAATGATGTTTGCTCCATGTTTTACCCAACCCCACAGAAAGACCTGCAAGTCAGAAAGCCAAAAAAAAATCTCCAACTTCACTCAAGATGACCCATGCCATGTCTTCCGACTGGTGCTTTCCTTAGTTTCATGCACTTTCTTAAAAAACTTTTACTTCGTTTGGATTTCTGACTCTAAATCACAACTAAAAATAAATAAATCTTCTTTAAAAAATTTAAAAACAAGGGAGCTCAAACCACAACATGAACAAAAATGGCTCTCACAAGGAGCCAGCTGACAATCTTGTCAGGTTTTTGTTACATTAGTAGGTGGCCGATTCCACCTCATTTAACACTTGTTAAAATGTCACCACATCTATGGTAGGCCACGCACACTCGTGTCAGGCTCCAGTGGTAATGTTGCTTTCTGGGTAAGGTGAGGATGGCTTTGCCCCCTCTCTCTGAGCTCCCTTCTTCAGTCTTCATTGCGGCCACATTTAAAGACTTTGCTAGGTTTTAGAAAAAAAGCTGATTATTGTGGTGATCCATAGCTCCGCGGAGGAGAGCCACAGATACACAGGTGTGTGCGTGTGTGTGTGTAGACCCTCAATGTATGATTGCCTTAGGATAAAACAATATAATTTATTTAATATGACTAGGTGTTATTGCTAAGTAATATTCTGTATTACTAAGTTTCAGTATTACTTAGGAATATATGTATGTGTGTATGTATGTGTGTATGTATGTGTGTATGTATATGTGTGTGTGTGTCTGTGTGTGTGTGTATATATATATATATATATATGCATAATTTATAAAATGGTAAAAGAAAAAAGTACTATAAGACAGTAGTGGACATTTTAAACAGGAAGAAAACACATGGTAAAAGCAATGTGGTTCCCTTTCAGTGGACCTTGCCATGTAGTGTGGAGGACAGTGATCCAGGACCCAGCTCCTCAGGGCAAAGATAACAGACTTTAGAGAAAACCTAAATGTCTTTCCTGGATGAGGTCTCTCCTCTCTAATTTCAGGTGGAATGAGGAAGCTGATCTCATGTGGACAAATGTCAGTTTGTTTAATTATCTGTGGAGAAATTTTCCCTCTAAAAACAAGAGTTGTTATTCTGGATTTGGAGTTCATTTATAGAACACAGGGGTCTCTGACCCTTGAAATTATATGCAAGCTTTTGTAGGTATTTTTATATGTGCATGTTTCTGGGGTTAGGTTCATATGGGTGAACATTTTTCTGGGGACAGGCTCTGTGCTTTTTTTGTTGTTAGATTCTTTAAGAGGTATGTGAACACTCCCATCTGGTCAAACAACTATGTCCTAAACCTTTAGGATATTAGAACCCAGGGATGGTAGGTATTATTATTATTCAAAACTATTTACTGTACCTCCCTATTGTCTCCTTCCTTTAGAAGGTTTAAAGTGCCACCCTCTGATGTTGGATTTGGCCATGGATTAGCTTTGGCCAATGAAATGTGAGTAGAGGTGACACAAGCCACTCCTGAGAAAAAGCTTTGTGAGCCATTGCATGGTTCTACCATTACTATTTTACCTCTGGCTGACATGTCCCAGAGAGGGGCTGCTTCTACTGTGTGGGCTAGGAATGAAGATGCCAGAGTTGAAGTTGACTTTTGAACATGTTACGTGAGACCCTGTTGCAGAGTACTGAGATTTGGGAATTCTTTGCTGCTGGCAGCAAGACTTATCCTGAATTGACTGATCCTGCAGGTAGAAGTCAAATTACATTCAGAATCCAACAGGGCACACTGAAAAACTCTAGTATAATGAACTTCCTGTGGTGTGGAACATTTGTAAGTGACAGATTTTTCCTGTCGATTCTGTGTGGTCCTTCGAGATTTTTCCGTGGAGTCAGAACTAAGACCTCGGAACTGTGGAGTTAGCTTATTAGGGTCAGAGAGCCCATTTTATTGGGTCAGAATTCTTCTCTCTGGTGGAAGGGAGCCACTCTGAGCCTGTTTCTTCTGTATTCCCTGTTGCTAGTGTGAGCAGGAAAGAATTACTGATATGAGGAGTGTCTGAGGGCAGGAATAGCTCTCTGAAGCATAACGCAAACACCTAACACAGTAGGGACAAACATATTGAAAAATTATAGGGCACATACCATTTGTGATGCAAAGTACAGTACAGATTCATTTTCTAAAATGCTCCCTGACTCCAGGCGTGACAGGGATGAAGAATAGGTTTTACCACAATAGAGCACAATGAAAGGCCACCCAAGAAAGAAAACAGATTTCAGAGGTGACTCCTAAACAAAGTACTACCATCCAGAAAATGAAGAAGCCATCCATTACTCACACAATGTGCATTATAATAAGCACAAGTGCTTCATCACCATATGTTTGATGGCTAGAGGTCAGAACTCCCGCAAGGGAAACACTGCAAAACTTCATAGGTAAGTAAGAATGGGCTGCATCTGACTCGAGGAGCTATTCTGTCTTTGGAGAGATTTTATTTATTCCGTAACCCAGATTCTTAACTATTGCCACCATGAAGCACTTTCAATTTTTAATAAATTTCTTATTTAAAAAAAATCTGTACTAAGTTAATTATTCCTATTGACTTAAAATGGAGAAGGTTGGTGACCAGCTCATAACATACCCCAAGTGGAATAATTTCTTCTTAATCTAGTATATCAAAGAAAATGTTCAACTTTTTTTCATCCTAGAATATAAGGCTTTATTTCATTTACTTTATGGTATTTATTAATTTATTTAACAGGCACTTATTGATTGCCTGCTCTTTGCCAGGGGCTGTTCTTGGAGCTGGAGCACAAGCAGACTCTGCCCTCCAGTAGGTTACAAGAA
Source organism: Eidolon dupreanum (assembly GCA_028627145.1). Lineage (NCBI taxonomy): Eukaryota > Metazoa > Chordata > Mammalia > Chiroptera > Pteropodidae > Eidolon > Eidolon dupreanum. The sequence goes on from CM053507.1 coordinate 20,903,405, forward strand.
GACGGAAATTAAATATCAACAACAAAAACAACTGTAATATTTCAGATGGTGATAAATACTCTCAAAACAATAAAGCAGAGTAAGAGGAGATAGAGAATTATGGGCATGGGATACTGTTTTATACAAGGTAGTCAGGGCAGTTCTCACTGACTGGGGACATTTGAAAGTCCAGAGTGAAGTGAGGGAATGGCTATGCCAGCGTCTGTTGGAAGAGTGGGGGTGCAGAGTTGATTTGTCTCCTTTTACTCAGATACATTCCTGAGAAGTGGGATGTAAATTGAGTTCTATTTTAAGCATATTATAAAAACTTCTTATAAGTTTTTTCCCTTAGTGAATCTTTCTCGAAAATGAAGATCTCATTGGTAAAACGAACAGTTATGCCTTAAAAGTATCTGCATTGTGAGTTTAAGTTTCCAAATATTGAATTCACTTTAAGCAATTATACATGTTCAGGATGAGATGTTATAGATGAATGATAGACAATAAGGACAGTTTGAATAAGTGCAAAATCTTGGATGTAGATTTAAAAAAAAGATTTATTTTAAACTATAATAATAAGCAAATCAGCAATGTTGCATGGTTGAGGCTCTTATAATTACCTCTTTGAATTAATTAGAATGCTTTATTATTAGCATATGCAAATCACATAAATACTTTCAAAATATCCAACAACCCTTAAAAAATGATTTTTGTAGTAGGGTTAGTGTTCTCTTTGCACTTTCATGTACCCTGAGAATGTGCTGGAAATACACGTTTCAAAACCAATGCAGACAACTCAAGCCCAGGCAAGTTATTTCCAAATAAAGGTATTTAAACTTACAAGATTGTGCTCTACCCTTTAGGTTCATTATTCTTGGATTTAGTGATTGTTTTTTGGGGAAAAAAAGCAAACACTATTAACAGAGTACAGTGAATCACCAGACTTGTTATCACCCCATTTTAAAGTAACCCTTACATATAAACTTGAACTTCATAATATAAATCGTATGATCTTGTGGTTGTGGTTCAAACTTCAAGGAACATGAGCTTGGATGGCCACTGCTATTTTAGAACATTAAGATGGTTGCTAATTTGTGGAACAGCACAACCAGTTTGAGGAGGAGCAGTCAGTATAAGAAATACAGTTCCTCATCCCCTTCACTTCCTGCAACCTTCCCTTACCCCCTTTCAGTAGGTATGGTAAATGTCAGATGCTGAAGAGGAAGAATCAGATCCATCCTTGTAGTATTTATGACCAGTGTCAGGATTGTACATTTCTGGGGGAGTGCTCGTGTGACACAGTCATTTCCCTCCCTCTTTAATCACAGAACCCTCTGTGAATTATCCAGATTATTACACTTTTGCTGTCACAAGTTTACCATTTATAGCTGTCTTTCTTAGGGTTACCTGAGATGGTGTTTTTGCATGTATTTCCTCAGTTGAGTTAAATTACACAGCTGTTACTTTTAATATGTAAAAACATTTGTTTCTTCATGGCAGAATGGTATTTTATAAGCAAAACACTTCATCTTTAATTTACAAATATACCACACCAAGCTCTTCATCATAAAAAATACCCAAACTTGGTTTATTTCTCTTTTCTAAGAAATATGTTTTGTGTTGTTCCCTAAAGAGTTTATTTTTTTCATTTCTGGGCCTTGAAATAAGGCTCAACAGTATTATAGAATCAGTGGATCCTCTTTAGAGCACCAAACAATCCAAGTGGTTGCGATTGAGGCATTGACTTTTTTCCTGGTTCCAGACAAGCAAGCAAGTTATATCTTTCTGTCCGTCCATCCATCCATCCATCCATCCATCCATCCACCTCTTTTCGGTTGTGTAGATGTTTGTTTTTAAAATGAGTTTCTTCTTGCACTCCTGACTTCTTCTACCTGCTTTCCCCCATACCTGCCTAGCACTGCTGTAACAAATTTCCATAAAGTGAATGGCTTAAAACAGCAGAAATTTATTCTTCCATAGTTCTGAAGGTTAGAAGTCTGATAGGGTGTCAGCAGGGCCAGGCTATCTGATAAGGTTCTGGAAAGAATCATTCCTTGCCTCTTCTAGCTTCTGGTGTTTGCCAGCAGTCCTTGGGGTTCTTCATGTTATAGACCCATCACTCCAGTCTCTGCCTCTGTCATCATATGACATTCTACCTGTGTGTCTGTTTTCACGTAATGTTCTTTTCTCTATATCTCTGTTTAGATTTTCCTCTTCTTATAAGGATACCAATCATTGGATTAGGGCCCGTTCTAATCCAGTATGACCTTGTCTTAATTACCTCTACAAAGACCCAGTTTCCAGGTAAGGTCTCATTCTGAGGTTCTGCATGGACATGACTTTGGGGGGTGGGGGTGGGGGTGGAGGTGAAACTGTGCAACTCAGCACACATGCCCAGAACTGTTCTTGCCCACAGCTTGTACATGGCCAAATAAAATCAATTTTAGCATGAGACTTTTCTTTTGGTAAATGTTCCAGGTACATAGTATATATTTTTTTCCTTTTGTACATGTTTTATTAAGATTTAACATACATGCAGAAAAATTCATAAATTATAAGGGAATGAATTTTTACAGAGTGAACGCAATCATGTAACTACTACTCAGGTCAAGATATAGAACTTTACTGGCAACACAGAAACCTCCATCATGCCTTTCTCAGTCATTATTCCTGCCCTGTTCCCCCTCTCAGAATAACCTCTATTATGACTCCTACCACCATAAATCAGTTTCGTTTGTTCTTGAATTTGATATTATGTATTATTCTGTGTCTGGCTTTTTTTTTTTTTTTTTGCCAAACTTTATGACTGTGAGTTTTATCCATGTTATGGTGCATAGTTGTGGTTAGTTTGTTCACTCTGCTGTGTAGTATGAATATGCTGCAACTATTTTTTCATGCTATTGTTGGACATTTGAATTACTTCCGGTTTTTTTCAGTTATGAGTAATTGTGAGTATTTTTGTGCCTATCTTTGAATGCACATTCATATATGGCTGTTTTAGGTATGTGGTTAAGAGTAGAATAGTTATGTCATAGAGTAGGTACTTAGTATTAGCAGATTCTTTCAGTTTTCCAAAGTGGTTGCATCAGTTTACACTCCTACCTGTAGTGTACAAGGGTTTTAGTTGCTCCATATCTTTGCCAATACTCAAATATATATATATATACATATATATATATATTTTAATTTTAGCTTTTTTAGTGAATATATTGTGAGATCTCATTGTGATTTTAATTTGCATTTCCCTAATGACTGATTTTGAGTACTTTTTTATATGCTAATTTAATGTTCAGATGTTATCTTTGTTTAGTGTTTTTTAAGTCTTTAGCCCTTCATTTAATTAGATTTAACTCTTATTATTAATTTATAACAGTGTTTTACACTTTTTGAATATGAGTTCTTGTCATATATGTACTTTAAAAAAATCATGGGTATGATTTGTTTTCTATCTCTTAATGGTGTCCTTTAATGAGTGTAAGTTCATCTCTCTCTTTTTTTTAAATATAGTGAGAGCTTTTTATATCTTGTTGAAGAGAACTTTGTTTGCCACAAGGTCATGAAGATATTATCATGTTATCTTCTAGAAGATTTATTTTTACCTTTTACATTTAGGTCTATGATTCATTTAAAATTGATTTATATATCTGTGTGAAATAGAAGTCAAGGTTGTTTTTTCCCATATGGATGTCTAATTGATCCATCACCATTTATTGAAAAGATTATACTTTCTCACTTTATTGAAAATAAGGTGGTTGTATACGTGTGGGTCAGTTCTTGGACTATCTAGTTCTTCTTGTTTGTTTAGCTTTGTGCCATTACTATAGCTTTCATTATTACAGCTTTATCATATGTCTTGATATCTAGTAGTATAACCTGTAAGTTTGTTATTCTTTTTAAAGATCATCTTGTCTACTCTTGTTTTTTCACATTTCCATGAAAATTTTGAATCAGCTTATGAATTTCCAAATAAAATATGCATTAGGAATTTGATTGGAATTATTCGAGTGTACAGATTAACTTGAGGAGAATTGGCATCTTTATAATATTGAGTCTTCTGATAAATGTAAAATATAAGTTCTTCCATTTTAGAAATCAGCAAACTTTTTATGTGAAGAGTCAGATAGTAAATATTTCAGGCTTTCTGGGTTACATACAGTCTCTGTCACATATTTTTCCTTTATGTTTCATAACTTTTTAAATGTATGAAAACCCTTCTTAGTTTATGGGCGGTACAAAAACAAGTTGCAGCTTGCAGTTTGCCAATCTTTACCCTGTTTATTTAGGTTTTCTTTAATATATCTAAATAATGCTTTATAGTTTTCTGTATAAAGTCCTTACATGTCTTTCATTATATTTAGCCTCAGCTATTTGGTGATTTGTTGGTACTATTATCAAGAGTATTTTTCCAATTGTTTTTGCTTGTATATAGAATTAAAATTGAATTTTTATATATTTACTATTTGTCTAGTGATCTTACTAAATTTATTTATTAATTACAGAGGTTTATCTGAGTTTTTCTGGAGTTTCTGAATATAAATAATGTCATGTGCTAACAATAGAGTTATTTATTTTGTTTTCCAAACTTTATAGTATTTATTCATTTTCTTATCTTACCATACTGGCTAAGACTTCTATTAAAAGGATGAATAAAAGTGATGACTAAATTTCTTTGTCTTTTCGAGAAGGCATTTAAATGTTACAATTAAGTATGATATTAGCAATAGAATTTTTGTAGAAACTTTTTACCAGATTAAACGAGGTCCCTTCTCTTTCTAGTTTGCTAAGAACTATTTTTGTATTTTTAATCAACACTGAGTTTTATCAAATGTTTTTTTCTGCATCTGTTAAGATTATATTATGTTTCTCCTTTATTTGTTAATGTGGTAAATTATAATTTTCAAATTATGTTTTATTTTCAAATTAGTTTCAAATGTTAAACTAACCTTGCATTCTTAGGATAAACTACATTGATAATTGGGTATTATCGTTTATTATGTATCTGTATCTATATTGTTATTTTTCTGGTGTGTATTTTCATGAGAGAGATTGACCTGTAATTTTCTCCTTTTGAAATGTCTTTTTCGTGTTTTTATATAGAGGTTATGCTAACCTTTTTTTCTTTTTTCTCTTTGCATTCTCTGAAACAATTTGGGTAATGAATGAAACTATTTTGATCTCTCAAGACCAGCCTACTCCCTGGTATACTTGCCAGCAGGAGTGACCCCAGTCAGTATTTCAGATGAAATCAGGCGTGTTCAGGGTGATAAGGCCGTGGACAACCAGTCAGTGTTTCAGAGAGCAGAAGTGTCATCTCTCCAAGCTTTGCCTGAATTCATGACCCACAAAAAGGATGAAATAGAATTAAATGGTCATTGTTTTAATCTATTAAATCTGAAGATACTGTGTGTATAGTAATTTAGCACTATAGTTTGAATTTGCATTTTAAAAATAGAATAATGATTTTGAGAACCTTTGCATGTATTTTGTCATTCACATATCTTCCTTGGTAAAATGTTTCTTCAGATCTTTGGCTCACTGATTTTATTGGATCTTTTTTATTATTGAGTTTTGTGAGTTCTTTACATATTCTGGATACAAGTCCTTTATCAGATATATGTTTTGCTGATATTTTCTCCCAGTCTATAACTTGCCTCTTAATTTCCCTAGCAGTGTATTACAAAGAGAAAAAGTTTCTAATTTTGATGAAGGCCGATGTATACATTTTTTTTCTTTTATGTCTTTTCCTTATTGTGTCTCATTGAAGACATCTGTATTTTCTTCAGTTTTCTTCTCTATATTTTACAGTTTAATTCTTAACATTATGGTTATGGTCCATTTTGAGTTGATTTTTGTTTATGGTGTAAGATAAGGTTTGAGATTTTTATCTTTTCATATGGATATCCAATTGTTTTGGTACCACTTGCTGAATACTATCTCCTTTGAGTTACTTTGGTAGCTTTTTTGAAAATGAATTGACCAAAAAATATGTGTATCTATTCCTCGACTTTCTATTCTATTTCAATGATCTGTATGTCAGTCCTTATACCAATATCACATTGTCCAAAAAACTGTAGTCTTATAGAAAACTTTGCAATTAAGCTATATGCAGCCTTCAACTTTATTTCTTTTTCAAATTATTTTGGCTATTCTATGTCCTTTGTTTCACATAAATTTTAGAATCAGCTTGTCAATTTAAAAAATGCTACTGATATTTTAATATAGATTTGTGTTTAATCTATAGGTTAATGTGGAGAGATTTGATATCTTAACAACATGAAGTCTTCTGATCCACGAAGATAGCATATCTCTCTATTTAAGTCACAGTTGATTCTCTCAGCAATGTTTTATAGCTTTCAATATACAAATCATTCACATATTTTGCTAAATGTATTTCTAAGTAGTTAATGTTTCTTGATGCTATTGTAAAAAAATCATAAGTTTCAGTTGTTTATTGATAGTACAGTCATCCCTTTATATCTGTGGAATTGGTTCCAGGACCCCCTGCGGATACCAAAATATGCAGATGCTTAAGTCCCCTTTGTAGATGTGGAACCCATGGATTCGGAGGCCTGACTGTATATAGAAAACACTTGTATACTGATCCTGAATCCTGTGACATCACCAAACTTACTTATTAGTTCTAGTGGCTTCTTTGTAAATTCTTTAGGATTTTCCCACATGATTTTTACTTTTAACAGTCACGCATGCTTTTAAGAATTTAAGAAGATAAAATTAGTTTGTTATATTTGCCTAGATAAGTATCATTTTTGTTGCTCTTCTTTCATTCCTGAAGTTCCATGTTTTCCATTGGTGTTATTTTTCTTCATCTGAAGAACTTTCTTAAGCATTTCTTTTTTTTAGCAGATGTTCTGGCAACAAATTCTCTTAGTTTTCCTACATCTTAGAATTATTTTATTTTGCCTTTATTCTTGAATTATTTCCGACAGAATTTTGGATTAGCAATTATCCTTTCATCTACTTAAAGATGTTGTTTCATTCTCTTATAGCTTTTATGGTTTCTATTGAAAAACCTGTAGTCATTCAACTCATAGTTCTTCTGTATGTAATTTGCCATTTTTCTCTGGCTGCAGTTTGATTATGAGATGTCTGGGTATTAATTCTTGAGTTTATTCTGTTTGGGATTCTCTTGAGTCTCTTGAATCTGTAAATTGATATCTTTAACCCAAACTGGAAGTCTGTTCAGTTTTGTTTTTCAGTCTGTGTGTGTGTGCACACATGCTTTATTTTAGTATTTTCTATTTCTCTCTCTGATATTTTCACTGATATGTCACTAATATTTTCTTCTTCAGTATCTCATTGGATGCTAATTTTATCAAATGCATTTGCATATCATATGTTCTATTTTTTATTCAGAATTTCTATTTGAGTTTTTATATTGTCTGTTTTTCTGTTGATTGTGCTCATATTTTTCTTTACATCATTGACTGTATTCATTAAGATTTATAACAGCTGCTTTTAGTGTCTTTTTCTAAAAATTTCATTGTCTCTGTCATTTCTGGTTCTGTTTCAATTAATTGATAGAATCCTTTGTTATAAGTCATATTTTTCTTCTTTGCCACATGCCTGGTAATTTTTGATTGGATTCTAGTCACTGAATTTTACATTGTTCAATGACAGATTTTGTTGTATTCCTTTAAAGAATGTCGGACTTTGTTCTTGCACTTGCAGATCAGTTTGGTTCCTTTGAAACTTGTTTTTAAGTTTTCTTGTGGCAATTCCAGAGCAGTCTTTGCTCCAGGCCTCATTTATCCCCCAATACTAAGGTATGACTCTTGAAGATTCTACCTAATGCTCTATGTATCATAAAGTTTATTTACTCAGAGTGATGGGAATGTGAGCTATTCCCATCACTGTGATTTCCAGGAAATCAGCTTATTGCTTTCAGGTAGTTCTTTCCCCAGCCTCATGGAGGTTTACTTCAGGCAAGCGCAGATTAATACTTAGCCACCGACCCAAGGGGATACCTTCGAAGACCTCTGGAGCTCTCTTCCTGTTTGGTTTCCTCCTCTCCAATATTCTGACCTACAAATTCTATTCACCCTAGATGATTTAAGCTGCAATTTTTGTCTCTTCAACTAAATGAGACTGTCGGGTTCTGTCTGAGTTCCTGCTCTCTGAGCTGCAGCCTTGAAAATGTCTCCAGGCAGTAATCTACGGCAATGGTAGCACTTTCTCACTGCTTCCCTTCTCTAAGAGATCACAGTCCTGATCTGCCTATTGCCTAGAGAAAAGTTATTTTATATATTTTACCCAGTTTTCTAATAGTTTATGGGAGGGCAGTCCTGGTAGCAGTTAATCCTTCATGCATGAGTGAAAGTACACTTTTGAGCATCCTTTATATACAGGGCATGGGGTTAGGGTCATAATAATTATCTTGAATGAGTGCAAAGTGGAGATGTGTATCTCTGATGGGTTATTTATTAATTTACCTTTCCTTGAACCTCAGTTTTTGGTACTTTCAATTTGTTCATTATTTCTGTAAAATTGATTGTGTTTTAATGTAAATGACTATAGATACTAGTCTGAACTATTGAAGGTCTTACCCATTCTATGGGTGGACTATTGTAGTAGACACCTAAATGATCTTAATCTTTTTGGTCTCACTCTCTTCCACTCCTGTCTCCCCATTGTCTCTAAAGTGATTTTTAAAATATATAATCTCCTGGATAATTGCAAATACAATGTTATATTTGTTTCAGGTGTAAAATGTGCTGATTAGACATTTATATATCTTACAAAGTGATCACCCCAATAAAGGTAGTACCCATCTGGCATCATACAGAGTTATTACAATATTATTAACTGTATCCCTTATGCTGTACTTTACATTTCCATGACAATTTTGTGGCTACCAATTTGTACTACTTAGTCTCTTCCCCCTTTTTACCCATCTCCCCTTGTCCCCCTCCCATCTGGTTACCATTAAAATGATCTCTGTATTATGAGTTTGTTTCTGTTTTATTTGTTTCTTTATTTTGTTCTTTAGAGTTCACATGTAAGTGAAATCATATGACATTTATCTTTCTCTGTCTGACTACTCCACTCAGCACAATACCCAATAGGTCTATACTTGTTGTTGCAGATTTTGTTCTCCTTTATGGCTGAGAAATATTCCATTGTATATATATGTACCACCTCTTCTTTATCCATTTATCTATTGATGGATACTCAGCTTGTCTCCATATCTTTCCTATTGTAAATAATGCTGCAATGAACATATAGATTCACATATCCATTTGAAGTAGTGCTTTGGATCTCTTCGGATAAATACCCAGAAGTGGGATTACTGGGTCCTTTTTTGTCTTGTTATAGCCTTTGTTTTAAACTCCATTTTGTCTAGTGTAAGTATTGCTTCCCTAGCTTTTTAAATTTTCATTTTCATAAAATATCTTTTCCATCCCTTTACTTTCAGTCTGTGTGTGTCTTTTGATCTGAAGTGAATTTCTTGTAGGCAGCATATGTAGTGGTCTTGTTTTTATCCATTCAGCCACCCTATGTCTTTTTATTGGAGCATTTAATCCATTTACATTTAAAGTAATTGTTGCTAGATATGTAGTTATTGCCATTTTATTACTCATATTTTTGATCCTCCTTCCCCTCCTCCTCTCTCTCCCTCTTCCTCCCACTAACATTTCTTGTAATACTGGTTTGGCATTGATGAACTTTTTTAGTTTTTTCTTGTCTGGGAGGCTCTTTATCTGTCCTTTGGTTCTAAATGATAGCTTTACCGGGTAGAGTAATCTTGGTTGTTGTTGATCTTTGCTTTTCATTACATTGAATATTTTGTGCCAGTCCCTTTTGGCCTGTAGAGTTTCTGTTGAGAAATCAGCTGACAGTCTTATGGGAGCCCCCTTGTAGATAACTGATTGCTTTTATTTTGCTTCTTTTAAGATTCTCTCTTTGTTTTTAACCTTTGGTATTTTAATTATGATGTGTCTTGGTATGAATCTCTTTTAGTTTATCTTATTTGGGACTCAACTTCCTGGCTTATATGACTATTTCCTTTACCAGGTTAGGGACGTTTTCCACCATTATTTCTTGAAATAGGTTTTCAATTCCTTTCTCTCTCTCTTCTCCTTTTGGTGCCCCTATGATACGAATGTAATTATGCTTGATATTGTCCCAGAGGCCCCTTAAGCTCTCCTAATTTTTTGGATTCTTTTTTCATTTTGCTGTTCCGATTGGGTGTTTTCTCCTACTTTATCTTCTAAAACACTGATTAGATCCTCTGCTTCATTGATTCCCTGTAATATAGTCTTCATTTTGGTTGTTATGTTCCTCATCTGACTGGTTCTTTTCTGTATTTTCTATCTCCATTTTTATGTTTTCTATCTCTTCATTAAAGTTCTCACTGAGTTCATCTATTCTTCCCCTAAGTTCATTGAGCATCCTTATAACCACTGTATCTGGTAGATTGTTTGTCTCCATTTTGTTTCGTTCTTTTCCAGAAACACAATCCTAATTAACCAGTCTGGAGTTTTCTGGTCAAGCACCAGTAAGGTAAGCTTTCTCGTGGGCCTTCTGCTTCCCCCTTGGAAAGAAGAGAATCTGCATGATAAAAACTCATCTCATTCTCTTCCTCCAAACAAAAAATGTCCTGGCCCCGAAATATTTTTCTTTTGTTAATAGCTTCTTTGCCTTACTCTTCTTCCTATAAAAAACCTTCTATTTTGTATAAACCTTTGAAATGCCCTTCTAGTTGCTAGATGGGATGCTGCCCAATTTATGAGTCACTTAATAAAGCCAATTAGATCTTCATATTTACACGGTTGAATTTTTTTTTAACAACTCCCTTCCATTGAAATCTTTGCCGAAATGTCACCTTCTCAGTATTGTCTTCATAGCCTCCCAATTTAATGATGAAATCTGACCCCATGCTGGCTCTCTCACATTTCTTGGCAACATCTCAGACAGCACCCATTGCATTATAATCATTTGTAGGCATTAGAACAATTTCATACTGAGATGTGAACAGGTCCAGAACAATACAAACCCTAACATTTTGGCTGTCAAGCTTCTTCCCCTCCCCCTACTAAAGTCATAAACTCAGGAACCTATAGTGGAGAAGGGGGTGTGGTTTGCTCTTTCATGCTCTTTCCTCTTCCCTCTGCTGTTCTGTCAAGTTCAGTAAAGAATGAAAGAGGAAAGGTGTTGGCTGTTATCAGTTGAGTTGCAATTTGGTGCTGTCTCTGAGGCAGAGGCTCGCATACATGTCAGGTGTTCACACCCTGCCCCCCCGACCTGGCCCTTATCCAGAGACTTCTGCGATCTATAAAACCCTGATGTAGGTGACATCTCCTTGACTAATTTCTAGCAGGACAACTCACTTAGCACCATTCTGCTGAGAAGGTCTCACGTTGGTAAAAGCCCTGTTTGGGCAGCATCCTTTCAAGATGTTCTGGAAAGAGAGACTGGATGTAAAACTCAATGTACAAAGATTGGCCTGACACCTAAAGCATAATTGTCAACACAGTTTATTGTACCGCTTTTATTCCTGCCCTAAACCATGAGGCAATTAGTTAGAACCTCAGGTGTGATTTGAATCTATGGACCCAACAGAGAAGTGGAAATAGTCCTTTGTGGGACTCTATCAATGACCTTTATTTGGCTGGATACAAGTTTCCAAACCTTAATCTTAACATTCAAATGAATGAGTAAGTATACACATAGTCTTCTGCTATTGGTTGGAGGTGTAGCTATAACAAAGTTGCTTAAATTCTCTGGGATTCAGCTTTGTCATCCACAAAAAGATATGGTTGAATGTTTAAGTTAGCATCTAGCTGTAACAGCCTGTGATTCTCTTTGGTTCTCTGTCTCTTGGTTTCTTTGATGTGCCGTGGAGATTGTGCTTTGCAAGGTGTGTTGAGCTCCCTTGCTTTACTCCTCTACAGGATGGCGGTTGTAGCACTCTGAAGCATTTGTTTTAAAATTTATATTGAATTATTAACAAAATATTATTTCTAGAGAATAAGGCTAGGACACAGTGGGAAAGCCAATAAACATAAATATCTCAAATAGGGAATATTCCATCCTTTTCACTTAGGCAGCAAACTTTGCTTGTAACAGAGTGGCTACTAGAGATAAAGAGAGGGGCTTGGTGACATGTGGCAGGCATGCCTGCTGTGGGTCTTGGAAAACAGAAGTTACTTGATAGAGGGATGTGATAAATCTTACTGACAAAGCTCCTGCCGGGAGAGAATATACATAACTCAGCCCTGAGCCTTTCTGTGAGCTCTGCCAAATCCAACAGACAGGTAACAAAGCACTGAAAATGAAGTAATGTCAGCCTAGCACAGCAATAGCCAATACCACACCTTAATTACTCTACCTAGTGACAAAAGCTATTCATCAGGCTTGAAATAAAGTGGTTTTAAAGTCAGAAATTTATGTGCCAGCCCGTCAGAGGCTGCAATTTGGGGGGCATTAGTTTAAAGGGCCATAAACTAAAATGAAAGCAAGTTGGAAAGCTAAGCAACTTTACATATGCACAGTAGCACCATCACTTTTGGTTCTTTCTGATTTTCCCATCATGTCCTTGCACGCATGTTTCTAATCACTTACTACATTTCATCCAAGCCAAAATCCCACCCTGGAGCCAAAAGGAAGACATTCAGCCTTTATTTATTTGACAAATATTTATTTTATTAAATGAGTATAGTTGAAAAGAAGGCTGAAGAATTCTGGAGGAGTTAATTCATTTATTCAACAAACATTAAATGCCAGACATTGACTGAGGGACTAGGCATGGTGGTGGTGAACAAGATAGCAAAAGCCTCTTCTCTTATGGAGCTCACATGTATAAATGAAAACACATATAAATAAATGAGGAAAAATGGGTGGTATTAAATGATAGTTGTGGGGGCAGAGGAGGCGGGGGAGTGCAAGAAGAGGCACATGAAGATTGGGCAGAAGAATCTAAGCGAAGAGAGCAGCCTTTGCCAAAGCACTAGAGCAGGCAAATAGAAAAAGCAATCAAAGTAGCTAGAATGGGAAAGAGTAGAAACAGATGAGATGAGAGAGGTAAGGCAGGGGCCAGACCTAGAAAGGTCTTGTAGGGTAGGATGAGGAGTGTGGATTTTATTCTAAATACAGTGTAGTCCGTCGAAGAGTTTTAAGCAGGGAGCAATGATCTGAACATTTTGTTGAAAGAGAAGGAGTGGTAAGTTTTTTGCAAAAGAAGAGGCATTGATTACTTAACAACTGATTAATTAAACAAACATTTATTGAACTTTCGCTATATGTCAACTACTGATGACGGAAAGATGAATAAGACACTCCTTGTCCTCAAGATCCAGTGGTGACAGACAGTCACATACATGAACAAGAACAACATGGCAATAACGAGCAGCCACACCATAGTGGGCAGTCATGTGTAGTTACTCGGACCATTTTATTAATAGAATTTAGCCTCTTAAAAGAGACTTTTCTAGATGTGGTTTTTTAATGCTAGAAGGTACCTACTACATTCCAGATGATGAATATGCCCTTGGGTCAGCTCTTCCAATGGAAAGGCAAAAATTCTAAGAGGCACAGTGGAAACAAAAATCATAGGACTAAGGTTTTCTTTTGCTATGCTATGTGGCTATGAGACCAGAGCAGGCGTTCTCGGGAATCTGGGCTTCACTTCATCTGTAAGAACTGAAACAATTGCTCTATTAGTCTCCTCCAGCTCTGTCAATCTGTAATTCAGGGCAGCGGTCACCAACCTTTTTCAGACCAGGGACCGGTGCTCTTATGAGAATCTAATGGCTGATGATCTGAGAATCTAGTCTGACGATATGAGGTGAAGCTGAGGCAGTGATGCTAGTGCTGGGGAGTGGCTGTAAATACTGAGGAAGCTTTGCTTGTTTGCCCGCCGCTCACATCCTTTTGCGTGGCCTGGTTCCTAACAGGCTACGAACCAGTACTGGTCTGTGGCCCAGGGGTTGGGGACTCCTGATTTAGAGGATACTTTGTCTTAATCATTCGCTTTAGGCTGCATTTCTGCCACGATAAAATGGAAGACTAACTTTGAGCCCCAATTAAGCAAAATTTTATCCCCTAAAAAGAATTCAAATCTTCTCATTAGTATACCTTTATTGTGAAAAAAAAAAATTGCACTCAATTATGATTAATATAGTTTGAATTTCATCAATAAAGTATTTTTAGAAATTTGTCTTCTCTCTTGTATCTAAGTTCCTATATCATATCCTTGATTTTGCCTAATGGCCTGCAATTTTAAGATCTATTCTTAGCAACTTTCTAGTTCAAATCAGTTATGGTATCTGAGAGCGTGTTATCTTGGTCATTCTGGTATTTAAAAAATGGTTGCTAGAACTCAAGTAATTCATTCCTAGAACTTTGGACTCACTGCTCTAGACCATTATTCTAGAGAGTCTTGCATTTCTGCTTTTGGGGACTATACCCTTTGTGCACTGAGTTTCACTGTACTTTCTTATTCATCAGTTGCTTTCTGTGTCTTACTATGAAAACACAATGAAAACAAATGAGCTATTTATAATTTTCTTCCTGGAGCCATTTCAATTAAAAGTTAATTAAATGTCTTCATATCATAATTTTAAAGTAGTCTTTCAGTAATAGTGAGACAGTGTGTGAGCCGTAAGAATCCCCGAGTCTAAAATAAACTTATGCAAATACCTTTTCAAAATGCCATGTTATGTGGAGGCAGCATTGCTTAAACATGATTAGTACTTTTATGTCTTTATTAATTTTATTCATTAAAGTATTGAAATGATGAGCTTGTGATAAGTGGTATTCAGTGTAGTCCCTCCTGAAGTATTGGATAATAGCGTGGGAATGGACTGGTGACTCTACTTTAGCAATCTTTGCTTTAGAGTAGGTGGTTCTCGCATTTTGATGGCTATAGGGAAACATCCCAAGAGCTAATAAAGAACACAAAGCCTTAGGCTCATTGGAGTAGGGCTTGGGCCTTTTGTGTTTTTATTAAGTTTCCTAGTTATTCTGATAACCACCAAAGTGTGAGAACTACTGTATTGGAGCATCAATCTGCTTTAGTGTTTCAGATCAAGGATTTTAGACATAATAAACCAAGAGGCAAATCTGTTGTGTAGTACCCAGAGCCACTTGGGTGCTTTAGGTGTAATATTTTCCTTCTCGTATTACAAGAATGTGAGTATATTGTTTACAAAGTGACTGGAATTGGCAGGGGCCCCCAAAACTTCATGCCTAGAAATACCTCATGCACCCTTTCCTTTGAAATTGAATTGTGGGATTCTGGAGTTCTATTGATAAGGGTGCAAATAGATGGATTTGCAGGTGATATATTGGCTTGTGTGAAAGCAGTTTCTCATTTCCCTGCCAAATGCATCTGCTATGGCAGCTCCCAAATCTGTTTTTCTGCTAAGGACCCAATGGCGGCTGTAAGTGGGAGGAGTCTGTATGGACTAATTCAATTGGATGGACTCTTCTCAAATCAAAGGCAGCTAAGGATGTTAACCTGCAGTCAGGGAAGATGGGGTTCCTACAGAGTTTGGGCCCTTTAGGTCTATGTCTTGTTTCCACTGTGGGAGAGAAAGTCTTGGTGTCTTGGTAGTAATTATTAATGAGAGTTAAGCACTATTCCAAGTGCTTTACATGTAATATAAATTCCACTGAGAATTTATTATCCCTAGTTTACAGAAAAGGAAATAGAGGTAAGGAACCCTGTCCATATTCACTGCAGCTTGTTATGTTAGCTAAGATTCAAACGCAGACTGTCTGGCTCCAGAATTTATCATTTTAACCATTATGCTCTGTTGTCTTCTAATCTAGCAGGATTTATGCTCCCCTCTTCCATTATGCTTGCCCAGGAATCATAAATGAGGATGATGCAGAGACGAACATGCCTAGGGAAGCTCTGTGGAGAATTAAGAAGTCTGTCTGGTAGTGAGACAACTGGGAGCTCTGGGGAGCCCTCCCTTACCTGAGAAATCAGGGCTGGGGATGGGTGGGGTGGTGGTGGATCATGCAGGCTGGCATTCAGTGGTGAGGCTGAACTCACTGATTATAGGTAGCATCCATTATTTTTCTTTTTTTTTTAATTTGATTTTTTTTTAAAATTATGGTGACATTGGTTAACAAAATCCAGTAAGTTTCAGGCATATAATCAGGCTTACAATTCAACAGTGGGTAGCATGCATTCTGATTGGGCAGTTCTGCAGCATACCTGTTGTTGAATGTTTTGAATGTTGCTCCTGGGTGTATGTTCCTCTTCCTGAGAGCCATGGCTGGCTTGGTGATAGGCCCCTGATTTATATGGCTGTTTTCTGGGTCAGGGAAAAGAAAAGGCCGGTTGTTCACTGGGCTGTTTGGGTGCTATGACAAGTAGCAAACTGTAGGCCACTGGGAAGCCCCTGGGATTTGGGGAGGGAATGGATGGAGGGCAGCGGAGGTGCAGTGAATAGGTGCCATGATCTAGGGCAGGATTTCTAAAACTCGAGTAGTATAAGGATTCCTTTTTTGGGAAAAGTGTTACAGCATATCTCCAGTGTTTAATGATATCAACCTTATTATAGTATTATTTAAATATGTTCAAATAGAAAACTAATTACAAATTCCTCATACT
This sequence comes from Eidolon dupreanum, assembly GCA_028627145.1. Taxonomy (NCBI): domain Eukaryota; kingdom Metazoa; phylum Chordata; class Mammalia; order Chiroptera; family Pteropodidae; genus Eidolon; species Eidolon dupreanum. The sequence continues at coordinate 20,919,969 of CM053507.1, forward strand.
TTTAATTGTTGTACAACTATAACTAAAACAACTCTATTTAGCAAAATCAAATAGAAACAAAATTATAACAGTAATGATATTTCAATTAGTGGTACTGATTTATTGGGGTAGATGCTTTTATTTTTATTTTTTTTGCTGAAATAGCCACAACTTACTACATGTATGTGGCATTGACACTACAGGTTCTTTAGATATTGTGGCTTCCAATTCATGTCTTGGGATGGCTTGGTTATAGTAATTCTTAAACATGTGTCTAGAAGGGCAAACATATGAGGCCTTTGTACAGGGGCCATGATGTCCTTTGGTCTCCACTGGGTGCAAAGACATTATCCATGAATTAGGTTGGCCTCTGTACAGCTCCTGGGTGATGTGGTCACAGTACCAAGCTTGGGTACCAATGTAGTCTGGCATTTCTTTGTGCTAAAGGGATTGACTATATAGATGTTAAAGAACATGCTTATATTAATTTTTTGAGATTGATTTGGGATTGCATTCCAATGGAATGTAAGCTTTCATGAGAGCAGGGACTTTGTTTTGCACTCTACCATATTCTTGATGCTGTGCATAGTGCCAAGAACAGCTTTGTCCAATAGAAATATAATGCCACCCATAAATATGAGCCATATATATAATTTAATATTTTCTAGTAGCCATATTTTTTAAAAAGTAAAAAGGAACAGGTGAAATTAACTTTAATAATATATTTTATTTAACCCAGCATATTCAAAATGTTATCATTTCAACATGTAATCAAGATAAAAATTATTAATGTGAGATTTTATTTTTTCTTTTTATGCTAAGTCTTCAAGACCTAGTGTGTATTTTATACTTACGTACAGTACATCTTAGTTAAGACTAGCTACATTATAGGTGCTCAATAGTCACGTGTAGCTAGTGGCTACTATATTCAACAGTGTGGGTATGGAAGATAATAGATATTCAATAAACATATTTAAAAACTAATATTACTGGATAAATAAAAAAAAAGCTTTCAGACCCTCAGGATACTATTTTCAGAAATGCTGGTGTTCCTTCTCATATTATAGTGGGAGAAAGAGAAGAAGGGGCTCTAAACTGCTCACCTCTCACCTACATGAATAAGGCATCCTCCCACCTGGTCTCTCTGTGTGCGGCCTTGTTCCTGTAATTGAGCTCCCCAGGACAGTCATTGTACTTTTTCCTACAATGCAAAGCTTATCAAGTTACTCCCTTGCTTAAAAACCCTGCAGTGGCTCCTCTTCAGCATTAAAGTCCAAGTGCCTTAGTATAGATTCAGAGGCCCTTGGTGATCTGGCCCTAGCCTTTCTTTCCAGTAGTCTTTCTCTCCGTAGTATTCACTCCAACTGCCCTTCTTGTACTGTCTGCCCCAGGCACACTAGGCTTGTTTCTATCTTTCCACAAGGCAGGCACCTTCACCTTTGTGCCATTGCACATGCCACTTCCTATGACTGTAACAGTCCTTTAACTTTCCTTCCCCTTCTCATTCCTTGGATAACTCCTACATATTCATCAGGGTAGAGTGTCACTTCCTCCAGGAAGACCTCCCTGAACCTCTTGCACTATTTGACTGATTCCTGCTGTTGTTCACTGCCCTACTTGAATATTCCTCTCTCTCATCTCTCACACCAGAGCTCCCTTTTTAGGAGCTGTGCGCCCAACCTTTTGAGATCTGAGGAAACTTAGGGAAGAAGACCGATTTGGATCATTGAGAGGCCTGGAAGATTTTATTGTCAAAAAGTATGGCCAAAAATCTTGGGAGAAAAGGAACAGAAACTTTCTACTTGATTTAAAAATATGCATTATGAGTAAGAATTAAATAAATTGCAGAAATCCTATTCCTTATGGCAATATTTGACAATCCCTTCCCTCCCATCACTGCAGGGACCAGGGGTTATTCTAGTTGGGATCAGCCAGCCTGTATTCACTGAGATGTTGGTTATTGGAAAACTTGTGACTTGTCTGTCCTTGAGTACTGAGGGTTCCTCCCGGGTTCCCCCTCTTTTCAATTATTTGGTGTACTTATCAACTAAAAAAGTGGTTCTGAACCAAAGGAGCATCTCAGAATCATTGAGTTTTCCTAAAGTACAGCTGTCTAATATCCATCCATCCTCCCTCAACTCCCCTGCAGACCCATGGATCAGAATCTCTTGAGATGGGGCTGAGGAATGCATATTGTAAATAGGCTTCTCAGCCAACTCTAATATTTCATCTCTGGTTAAGAATCACTGAGCTAGGGTAAGAGAAAGGTAAAATAGTCTAAAACCAAAGCCATTGCAGCTTATTATGGGTGGCTTCTTTAATGAGGCACTGCAGGGTGACTAAGGGCAGTGACATTTCCTACTCCAGGAGCATGATGTGGAAGAACTGTTAGCCAGGACAGAAATGGGCAGCTAGTATGAAAGGCAAGAGAATTCCAAATCTGAGTGATCAGGTTTTATTTATTCCTTGTGCAGCTCATAATCTTAACTTTTTATTATAACACAGCTGCCAATTTGGTTTTACAATGCAAATAAAAGTCTAATATGACACTGTATTTATTGTTCACCATATCTAGTAAGAGATGGAATAGTTTATTAAAAATTGTTCTCAAATTGTATCCCAATGCCTGTTGATAAGCATGTTAACATAGTAAAATCTGTTTCATCTTCCATTGGCCATGGAGCTGTAGAACTGAGGATAAAAAATGATGTCTGTATATTTATGAGTAGGGGTCAGGGAGACACACAGTGTTGACCATCACAGTGTTTTATATTCATTCAATAGGTACATATTGAGGCTTTATGATGTACCAGGTCCTGTTCCAAGCAGTGGGGAAAAAATACAAACCCCTGCCCTATGGAGTTTATATTCTAGTGGAAGAGACAAAAATAAGCAAAATAAAGAATTAAACAAATTAACTATATAGTACTATAGATTTAATAATTGCTATGGATAAAAATAAAGACTGAAAGGAGGACAGACTTTATTGGGTGTGGAGTGGCAATGGGTAGGGGTGATGGTGGTGACATTTGAGCCCCAACCTGAAGGAGAAAAGGGGATAAATCATGTAGGCATCTAGGACTCCATATGGATTTCATATGGGGCAGTAAGTGAAAAGGCCCTGAGGCAGGCAGGGGCATATTTGGAGTAGCTGTGGAATCATCAACCTGTGAGGATAGCATGGAGAGAGGAGGGAAAGCATGGTAAGAAATGAGGTCAGAGAGGTAGCAAGGAGTCTGGAAGGGCCTGGGAGGCTACAGCAAGGAGTTTTGCTTGAGACAGTAAGCCACTGCTGACCTTTGAGCTGAGGTACAGGAGGTATGACTTAATATCAGAAGAATCACCCTGGTGGTTGGTGGAAACTGCACTCTATTGGAACACAGGTGAAGCAGAAAGACCCTTTAGGAAGTTGTTGCAAATATCCCTGGGGAACGATAGAAGTGACTTGGACCAGAGTGACAGAAGCAGAGGTGGGTCAGGTTTTCAGTATATTTTAGAGACAGAGCAAACAGGATTTGCTGAGTGCTGGGTGTCTGAGAGAAAAAGAAGAATCAAGAACGAGGCAAGTTCCTGATCTGCACAGCTGGAGAGATGGAGTGGAGAGATGGAGTTAGCAAGGATGGGGAATATCACGAGGCGGGGTGGGAAGCAGGGCAAGGACAATGCTCCAAAGCTGAGGAATTTGATTTAGACCATTTTACAAAAGCAAGTTGTAGTTCTGTTGCAGCACTGAGATTGGTATTGCATAGAGTTGCTGATTCTAGTCTTAATGCTTTTGTCACCTCGCTAGCTCAGGTCAAATAAGTCTTTGTTGGTCATCCTCTTATGGGAAAAAAATTAAGATTCCCCAAAATTCTATTTCCAGATCTATCCTTATTCATTAAAAACTTTTTTCTAATGTTTTCTGTAAACTTTGTATAATTAATTTCTTAACTCTTAATTTGGCTCTGTGTTAAATTAAATAATCTTCCTTTTCAAAGTTGTTACTTCCAAGAACTAGAATAATTTCTCTCCTAAGCAATTGCTTTTTAAAGAGAGTGATCCTACCAGCTTCCTAAATTGCATGACACGGATTCACTCATGTGACTCTTAATGATGAGAATTTCACTATAAGGTTTCTATACATCTGGGGACAGAAATTAAGGTGGGGCTTTTTTCTTTTTATTTTAATTTACTTCTGTATATATGTGTGTGTGTGTGTATATATATATAATCTCATAGAAAAAATGGCTGTAAGACTTCAAATGAATAAGTACATAAAATGTAAATAAACCCATGGGCTCATAGTGACACTAAAAATAAAATAAAAGCTAAAACTCATTGGTCACCATTGAAGGTTGGTAGGGCATAAACTCATTAATCTGAAACAGTAGAATGATAAAGAGAAAAGAATTCAGCATTTTTTCTGCTTTCCTTGTTATATTTGAAGTTAACCATTGTTAAAGGACGAAAAGTTTCTTACAGAAGAATTTCAGCTAAAATACAGAAGGAATTCTGAAATGATAAATAAATGGATCTAGGCCATGTTCATCAATGGGTGGTAAAACCGCTGAGTGAAAGGCAGATGTAGAGCTTCGTGATGGATGGATCAGGCTGAGAACACCTGAACCCACTGATCAGTCAGTCTCTGTATCACTCGAGGTTGGACACTGGATGATTGGCGTGGAGGGGCTCAGTGTATTATTTTTGTGATGTTTGAAACTTTTCATGATAAGTTTTTAAAAGACAAACGTCTTTATGCACACACAAAAATATTTTTAACTACGAATAGGATTACACTCTATATATTGCTCTGCATTTTACTTTTATCCACTGAATTGATTTTCACGGGTTCAATATTGCTAAGCTTATTGGCTTCTGGACTTTCATATAGGGCTTTGCTGAAGGTTTTTATTTATCAAAACTGGTAGTGAGTATAGGAGATCAAAAGATCAGAGACAAAAACAATTACTCCCAGACAGGTTTACAGGGTCCACTCTGGCAAGGACCTCTTGAATACCAAAAGGCAAAAAGGAAACTTTAGGTGAGCAGTGTCAAGGAAACCTAAGTATTTGAGGCTGTGTTTCTGAGGAGAGAAGGGATTCACAGACTGCTCATGATGCCATTTGGTGCCTGTGTTCTTGGGAGCATCTGGAGAGAGGGGAGGTGGCCGCTTCCTGACCTTGGGAAGCCCGCTGCTCAGTCTCTCCAGCTGCGCTGGCAGCCAGTCAACTCTTTCCAGAGAGTTTGATTCTTTAGTTCTGGAGTATGACCTCCCAGAGGTATACATGTGGCTAAACACAAGGGGTGAAGGCAGTAGGTGGAAGTCTAAAGAGGCAGCTCTGTTGCGAGGCGTCCTGACAATTAGTGAAGAGAGCAGCTGGGCATGTGTGGAAGGAGCGTGAACTTTGGAGTCAGGCCTGAGTCTGAATGCTGGATTCGTATCAGCTGTTTGTCCATGGGCAGATTATTTAATCACTGTGATTCTGTTTTATCCCTCTATAAATGCTGCCCCAGATCTCTTCTTCCTTTGCTGTGATTGGACTCCATGACACTGTGACAATGCCTGGGACTTGGCAGATACTTTACAAATGCCCAGTCTCCATTTCTTTCTTCTTCTAACAGGGCCACTAATTATATTAGAAACCATGCTACAGAGATTGGAGCCTAAGAGATGAAAATCAGAGATCATGGTTTGGTCACTGAGAGACTGAGCTATTTGGACTGACAGCTGGTTTCTGAAAGAGACTGGATCCAATGCAGGGCTTCTCAGAATGGAGCACACTGCTTCAAGGAAACACAGCATTTACCACCGTCTGCTCTCCTGCTGTCTTGGCTTTGTTAGTCTGTCAGCCAGGAAGCTCCAGGAAGATAGGGGCCCACATGTCCCTTACTTGCCATGGTATCCTACAGTGCCTCACATGCTGTGGGGGCTTAGTAGCTACCTGTACATGAGTGAATTCATATTCAAGGAAGAAATTCTAGCAAATACAATTCGGAAAGAAGCAAAATCACCTCTAACCTAATCACCTATTACTAACATTACGGATGTTTATCCTTTCAGTTCTTTCTTATAATTTACATAACTGAGGTCATGCTGTTTTATAATCTGATTTTATGAAAATGTATCGTGGAAAAATTTCCAAATTGCATATGCTTTCCTATAAAATCATTTTAATGGCTGCATAGTATTTTTTGTATATACATACCAGTTTTTATAATGGACAAATTCCTTGTCATTAGAGATTTAGGTACTTGTACAGTATTTTACTAGTAAAAACTGCATTGTGATAGACATCCTTGTAGCTAGATCCTTGACCAAATAGCTGATGAGCTTCTCCACTACAATACTAGTTCTTTTTTTTTTTTTTTTGAGATAATTGTAGATTCACATGCAGCTTTAAGAAATAGTACAGAGTCCCTCCTCATACCCTTCACCCAGTAATCCCCAACAGTAACATACTGCATAATTTTAAACAATATTATAATCAGGAAATTGGCATTGATACCACCCTTTGATATTTATTTTAGGCTTTTTGGTTTGCTTGGCCAGACAGATGTTGTAGACACACTATCGGGAAGCTCTAGGTTTGCATTTTCAAGCATGTTTCTTTGGTCTATCAACCACCCTCCTCCTGCTTGTCCCCTTCCTCAGCTGAGCCTTGTTTGCTAGTAAGGCTGCCCTGATGTCAGTATTCCAACTGTCTTTGCACAGGAGCGTGAGTTCTAGATTCTCAGAATTTTAAGCACTAATCTTCTCCAGAGCCCCTGTGAAATAAAGTCAGAGACTGTTTCCTCTGCTATGAAACTGTAGCCATCTGTTGGTTTTTACTCTTTAATGTCAATGCAGATAACGCCTGGGGTACCAGAGCCGGCAGGCATAATAGATACAGTCTGCTGCTGATCAGATTCACTAATTAAAGCTGTGAGCCAGGATGTAAGGTTACATTTCCTTTGTTCTTATTTCAGATTCTGTGTAGTCTCATTTTATTTACATATGAAAAGCATGTCTATGAAATATTAATAAAATTTCACCTTACATGTAAATGAAATCATGCAAATATTTCAAATAAATATCAAGAATTGTGTAATTTCAAAGCTAAAATGGCAGCTTGAGTGAAATGGTAGCTGTGTTTGCTTTTGCATGATGGCCCCACTTCAATGCTGTAAGCGGACAATTTCACCAGGCTTGGTCAGAATGGGAACTTCTGCAAGTGATGTTGGTTACCATTGCACCTTTATCTGAATATTCACTGTTAATATAATTGAGTCCTTTTTTTTGTAATCATAAAATAATGTCACTGGTGCTGGTGCTAGTTCTCAAAAGATGCCTGAAAACCAGTAACTGAAAAGGAAGGTAGATGTGACAAAACACTATTGAGACAAACACATACTATGATACACTGTGCTGTTAATTTCAGAGAGAGAGCACTTGATGAAATATTATAGATAAAGCTGAGGAAATAAAAGACTGCATTAAAGCAAAATATGCTACAATAGTTGTAGATTTATGTAGCAGCGTATTCATACTTTATATTTATTCCAATAGGAAAATTAGTTGTAAATTATGCAAGTTTTGATTAATGCAAGGTCTTCAGTAATTTATCCCTTATATAAAATGCATCCAACTATAATGGATTTACTTGGCGCTTTAACCATGATTCAAGTGGTGTGTACATTTAAGATGAGAATTTGAAACTTCTTAGTCCTAGTGGAATTGAATTTCTTTTTATTTTTACAATTTATAAATGAGATTAAGTCAGTTGCTTGAAATTCAAGAATACATTTCTCAAAGAAACAGTCATTATGTAGAAACTTGCATTCGTTGATTACTTACTATATGTCAGTGCTTTACATATTAGTTCTATTTTAATTTAGTCCTTACAACAACTCTGGGATCTATCACCACTCTGCATTTGTAGAAGCAACTTCCCAGAGTCAGCAAAGTGAAGTTCAAGCAAGGCCCTACACTGATGGTGGGAGAGCCAGTATTCAGATATATGTCTGATTCCAAAAGTTGTTTTGTCTGGCAGCCCATGGGTTCCTGGGAAGTCAATGGATGGAATACAGAGATTCACTATCCCTAAAATAGTAGGCATAATTTTGTTGGCCTGTGTATTCATTTTTCTGGGCAGAAGGCCCATGACTTTCAACAAACATCCAAGGAACTTGTTGATCTATTCTAGTGTTATACACCCCAGAATCACACTAAAATCCTTCCTAAATGACCCACAGAAACCTACTAATTTTTCTTTCTTTCTTTTTTTTTTTTTTTTTTTTTTTACCACGTATCAACCATTGCAGTTAGCTATGTTAGGTGTTAATTAAGCATTGCAGTCTATGGGAAAACATTTCACAACATGCAGCAACTCTGGAAAAGGGTTCCTCTCTAACACATCCCCTCAACAAGTTGGAGAGTGGGGTAAAACCCATTTTCTGCAGGACAAGACTCATGATGACCCTTGTAATACTTTTGCTCCCTGGGTTCCTAAGGGGTCCCAGACCTGTCCTCAACATGGTTCTGGTCATCCATTCAAATGTACAAGACTATTACGAAATCCATCTAATTTCCTATTGCTCTTCATTTGTTTCTCTCTTGTGGCATTTCTTCACACATCATGCTGCCTTAAAACGATTATGTTCATGCCTCATCTCCCCATTCAAATTGCAAGGCTCCTGAAAGCAGGAGTTGTCTTTTCCCCCTCTTTTTTTTTTAAATCTTGGGGTTCTCCAGATGCCCTGGATCATCAGTGACAGGGACAGACACACTTGAGGTATCAGATACATGGCAGTCTTTCTCTTCAGGTTCTGCATTCTGTGGAGCCCTCTGTGCTTGTTGCTGTGGCTCCTAGCCTCTGTGTAATGACCGAGGAGTCTGAAAGAAAGGGTGTTGGGGAAATGAGACAGTGAGTCAGCGCAGGATGGAGATTTGAAAGAAGAGAATGGGGACCATTCTGATAAAGGGGCACTGGGGAGAGAGATGGCAAAGAGGGTAGTGGAACGTTATTCTCCCCTCCTCACTGCCACCCCCACCCCTATGCTTCTGTCCAACTTTGGAATTCCACTGGTCTTCAGGGCTTCTGGGACGTGGCTTCCTGTTACATTTAGGCTCACCGTGGTGAGGGACATGCAGATTTAAGTTAATCACACACATCTTTTAAGAGCAGTGTAAATTTTGAACAACTGAGTAAATTGATTAGGTTGGTTTTTAGTAAATATGCTTACCTTTTCCCTCAAATTAAATTTTAATTATAGAACATAGTAGTTTCATAGAATTTAAACAATGACAGAGTATATAAACTAAATGGTAAAACTTCCCCTTCCCTTTCACTCCTACTCTCCTTTTCCTATCCCAGGTAACCTCTGCTAATAATTGGGATTTGCTAATCCAACTTCTCTGTGCAGTGTTTATTTTTCTATGGACGAAGCCCCACAGAGTTTAGAGAAGAAAAAAATCTCTTCTTGAGGAATATAAAGTCTGAATAATGACAGATATAGAATTTCTTCACCCAGTTTGACCAGAAATGTAATTGCTTCTTCTGTCACACTTGAGAGACCACTCGTATCTCCCTTGCAGGAAACCATCTGTGTGAGTAGGTCCAAAGTTTGGAGTTGTGAACTCAGAGCATCCCATAAGGAAATCCCTTAAGTCTTTGTTGGCCTCTCCTGACCATGCAGAAATTGCCTTTTCCCACTACCATTCACTTGGTTAAGCTATGGCTGCTCTTGTGGCTGTCTTTTCTTTCTTCTTTTTTGCTTGACAGTGTCCTCTCAGTCAGCACGTCTTAGCAAGTGCTTTTCTTTGCTAAGCTCCCCAGGGCCATGTCAAATAGAGCACCAGGAACATCTGAAATAAAAACAGCATCAGTCATAGTGTTGATGTTGGCTGTAAATCAGTGCATTGGAGAGGTTTACAAACCATGGCTAACACTTGTTAGGGGCTACCCACTTACTGGGGTACAGATTTCCTCACATAGTGGCACTCTTTATAGATTGCTAGCACTGTCCCTGAGGCCTTTGTGGAAGCATATGTTTGTTTTTTTCTGGGCTCTTGTCTTGTTTCAGCTTACCACCCACATCCTGGTGGGATCTTGCTCTATGTTCTTGCCTTAGGCCCTTTGAACTTGCTATGTCCTCCTTGGAATGCTTTTCTCCTGCTCTCATGCCCTTTTCAGGGCCCAGCTTATGTAATTTCCTCAGGTCCCCCAGACCAGGTTAGCAGCCTTTACTAACCCCTCAGGGCATGTTGTACTTCACTCAACACTCTCCATGCTTAGCATTCCTTTGTCAAAGTCTCTTTTCCTTTCTAGGTGGCTCCCTTAAAGAGAGTAAGGACTGTGTCTGTCTCCAACACTGCTGTAACCCCAGCATCTTGCCCAGAACTTGGCATAGAGGAGATACTCAGTAAATAACTTGTCAAATAGTGGAATGAAATAAGAGCAGGTTTTCTAAACTTGCTCAGTCACAATCACTTGTGGAAGCTTGGTTAGAATACAAATTCTTGGGCTCTTCTACCCTGGAGATTCTGATTTAGCATGCCTGGGGTAGGGTCCAGGATTGTGGGTTTTTAACCAGAGTCCCTTGTGATCCTTATCTTGGGCCAACTTGGAAGTCTACTGGGGAACCCTTGAGGAGGAGCAGAGAACAGAAAAAGCATTACTAGGTATCTGAATATCTGCCAGTAACTACCTTTTTGATAGTGGCTCTGGGCCATGGAACATCAACTTTCTCAGCCTTCTTCTCCTCATCCATAAACTCCGAGATGCAGATTGAATAATCTTTTAGGTTTTTCCAACTCTGACAATCTCCATTTCTAAAATCTGTGAAGGACAGTCCAAAAATGTATGTGTCTCCTCCCATCCCCTATCCTTCTTTCTTTTGGGCCCAAGCAATGGATATGTGAATGTGAGAAGTGACTTACTGAAAAGCAGGCAGATATTGAGGCATCTAATAGCTTACATTATTCATGAGGTTGTAGTAGAATCATTGGCATGGGAGGAAGGAGCATAATGACGACTTATGTTGGTCTATTATGGACAAACTTAAAGTTGACTCCCATGCTCCCTGCTTCTTGGTGTTCATGCCCTTGCATAATTTCCTCTTCTTGAGTGTCAGATGGAACCTGTAGAATATGCAAAGGTGATAGGCTGTCATTCCCGTAATGACATTACATTAAAATACTTAAATGGTTTTTATAAGATTTGTAATAGGATTACAACTTGCTCTCAGACTTGCTCTAGAATCTTTCTCTTCCTGTTGCTAGCTTTGAAGGAGCAAGCTGCAATGAATCCTACAGCCAAAGGGAAATTAATCTTACGAGCAAGCTAAGGGAGCTTGGAAGTAGACCCTTTCCTAGTCAAGCCTGTGATCAGAACCAGCCTTGCCTGACATCTGATTAACAGCCTTGTAAGACACTAAACAGAGAACAGAACCCATCTAAGCTATTATTTAGACTTCTGATTCACAGAAATTGGGATATAGCAAATGTGTGTTGTTTTAAGCAGTAAGTTTGTAGTAATGTTATGCAGCATGGGACTCTAACATAGTCAGCAATTGATGCAACAGTGCTGTATAACAAACCACCTTAAAATCCAGTGAACATTTATAATAATAAATATTTATTCTTATGCTGATGAGGCTGCAGGTATATGTAGCACAGCTAATGTAGGCTGGGCTCAACTGAGTTTACCTCTTGTCATGTAGAGGTCTGCTCTATATATGTTGGTCCAAGGGAACAGGCTAAAGGGCAGCAGGCTCTCATGGTGGCTCACTGGTGCTCAAGAACCAGGCAGAATTGTAGAAATATATATAAGGCCTATACTTGTGTCACATTTACTAACATTTCATTGGCCAGAGCCAGTCACATGGCCAGCCCCAACATCAATGGGAAAAGAATATTTTCTGATCAGTAATTGAAAGTATCTTAGTTTTGTTTAAAGTACCCTCATGTACACCAGCTCATTCTGTTCTCCTTAAAATCTTATTAAGGCAGAGAACAATTTTTTTTTTCATTTTTAGATAAGGAAAGCTCAGACTGATTAAATGAGGTTCTCACTGTCAGGTGGCTGGTTTCTGGCAGAATGGGATTACAACAAATGTCTCCCTACTCTTTGTCTAATGATCTTCCCACAGCATTAGGGTTTTCCCAGATGTAGTCTATTTATGTTAACAGCGTATAACACTCTATTAAATGTTTTGAAAGCCATTTAAGTATTTTAAATAATTCCAAACTTCTTCACTTCCCTGAACGCCCTGCTCCCTCATCCTGAACCTTTGTGCTGGCCATGTCCTCTGTCTATAATAGCTTTCCCTGGCTCCTCCTGACCCACATGACTTAACCCTAATACTTCTACTTGTGTTCAACTTTCTGACCTTAGTTTAGACTTTCGCTCCTTTGAGAAGTCTTCCTTGACTTGTCTTTCCGTCTTCTCCCATCGTAACCTGAACTTCTCCCATTGGTAGCAGACAACCCACTTCATTATAGTTACAGTGTACTTACCTGTCTCCCTACGGGGCTGTGAGCTCCCTGAAGGCAGGAGCTAAGCTATGCCTCCCTTTCACCACCATGCATCGCAGCATCGAGGATAGAGTAGACATGGAGTGTTTGTTCCTGATTAATGCTGTTTTCAGAAGCCACAAATGCTGCTGCTATTTATCTGTGAGTGACCCACCCCCCCGCTCTAATGTTTTTATCCTATTTTTTATTTACTTTGAATAATCTGGCTTTGTTCACCATAATTATTAAATAAAACCTGGATAATTTTTAAGAGCTAATGGCGTCAACTAGTAATTTTTAAATACCTTGTGAAATCTCCTAAACAAAGAATAGTAGACTGTTTAGTGCTGGGTGTGGAACGAAAGTTCAGCTAACCAATCCCATTATTTCTTGGCAAGAACCAGGGCTTTAGGCCAGATCATGAAAGTCCTGGAAGGTAATATTCAGAACTTTAGACTCAGTTTGTTCTAGATAAATCTACTTGGATGAGCAAGGGTGAATAAGGGGTATCTATGAGATGCTGTTGTTCTGCTAAGAAGTTCTGATGGCTTAGACCAGGGTAGTGGTGATGACAAAGGAGAGGAGACATAGATTATAGAGATATTGAAACATATTTACTAGGACTTTAGGGATGTGAAGCTGGCCTGAGGCAGTTTGGGTTATATTAAAGATAAGCCCAGTTAGAGATTTGTGACCAAAAGAGAACAACTCTTGTGTATAGTGCAAGCAGAATGGTCTTTGGAGTCACTGAGGAGATAAGTTACTTAACCTCTCTAAATTTCAGAATGCACAGTGAGGAAATTCAAACTTTCCTCAAAATAGAATGAGGTAGATATGTAAAAGTGATTAATGGATGGTAACTGCCATTAAACATTCCAGAAATGTCACTACCTCCACACAGGCTCCTTGGCATCTATTAACAGTCTATTTATCTTTCTTGGGTCAGCTGAAATTGCCACCTCTTCCCCGATCACGCCCACCAGAAGTGGTTCCTACCTCAATGCCTGGAGCACTATTATCTGTACCAGGCAAGGGTGCCTGTTATGTTTTTGTGTTTTGTCTTCCAGAGCAGTTTATCATATTCCTCACTTCCTGTATTATTAGTCCAAGTGAGACTACTCTCTCACTTTATTACCTTTAATTCTTCTACCTCCCCATGCCCTGTCCCTACCCCTCCAGCAACCATTTCACCATATTATAGTGTATATTCTTTTTTTCATATGTATTCTTGAAGAAGGGCCTGGTTGGGACCCCCGTAGCAGAGGCCTCACAGTGTCCCCAGCTTCACTTTTCCTTGCCCTATAGCTTAACAATAGATTGTCCCCAGCAGTTTGACCCAGAACTTGGAACGTCCCCTGCCATAGAAAGTTGCCCTGAAACTTATGATTAATGCCCTTATGCTCACTGATCACAATCCTCCTGGTCTAGCATTCTTTCCAGACTACTCTCACCTTTGTTCCTGGGTTGCTCATGCCTCTGGAGGACCAAGTTGCCAGAGGAACGGCTCCATGAAGTATAACAGCCCCCTAGAACTGTCATGCAGCCTCTGGAACAAGGCCCAGACTGAGAAAGGAAGGCAGTTTCGAAGGTATTCACTTGCTACCTTCGCAAATTACCAGTGCTCTGACAATAAACATTTATTCTAAAAATCCCAACTGCTGTGAAGGTCTATTGGCTGAGCAGCATGGGCAGCTCGAGCCTAGGACGCGGTTGACCTGCAGTTTCACTCCTGCAAAATGTTTACTGTTTTTCTGTGAACATATATTTTTAAATTGCATAGGTGATAGTGTTTTATGTCTCATTCTGTTTCTTTTCTTTCCCTCAGGACTGACTTTTAAAGCACCATTCATGTCACCATGGTGTATATCTAATTTATTACATTTTTACAGCTGCATACTATTCCATATTGGGCATCCCTCACATTTTACTTATTCATTTTTTTCAATGAGAGACACCAGGGTGGCTCCAACTCCTCTTTTCATGAATAATGTTGCAATGAACATCCACAAGCATGTCTCCTCATGACAGTGGTTCTCAATGGAGGATGATTTTGCACTGTCAGGGACATTTGGCTATGTCTGGAGACATGTTTGGTTGTCACGACTGGGGAAGGATGCTACTGGTATCTAGTGAGTGGAGGTCAAGGGGTCTAGGGGTGTTGCTAAACATCCTGCAATGCACAGGACAGCCCTATGATGAAGAATTATGGACACGTGGGAGGATTTCTTGGGTCAGATTCCTGGGAGTGGGCTTGCAGGGCCACAGAATATGTGTGTTCTTGATTGAGCACATCGCAGCAGCCTGCGGTCCTGTGTAGCTGGTCCAGTCTGTAGCGCAGTTCACCACCTTCAATGCCCCACGTCCCTGCCGATGCTTGGATTACCTTGCTTTAAAATTTTTGCCATCTAATATGTAACAAATGAGATTCATTTTGTTTTAATTTACTTTGATTATTGATTATCAAAGAGTTAGCTATCTTTTCATTATGGTATAGTAACTTCTTGGGAGGCCACAGCAATGTAGTTGAAAAGTTGGAAGCCTGCTGTTTGGCCTTTTATAAAAATTTCACCAATTACCTGGTCTCTCTGAGCATCACTTTTCTTTGTTGTAAAATCTGGAATAAAAATAGTAACCTTTTTCATAGGTATTGTTATCCCATCGTTATTTCATCATCAAAAGTGAGATAATAAAAAGAAAGCTGGCCTGGCACATAGTAAGCATTAAACAAGAGCGCTATTATTGTAACGAGAATATAATGTACCTTTCTTACTAAGTTATGTACCTCCCAGTACTTACCACATAAAAATGTTTCATACAGTGTTATTGAGTAAAGAGCCAAAAGCTGAAGGGAGATGGGAGGGAGGAGGAACAGGTATGCTTATAACCTGGACCACCTTAGAGCTGGTGGGTTATTGTTTCCACAGATGCTGTAAATCTCAGGGCAGTCACACTCAAGGTCAAAAGAGACAACTCCATTCTTCTCATTTTCTGTTGATAGTCACAAAGACAAAAAAGTTTGCATCTTAAGGGCACTTTGTATTTATTAAATATCTACCAAGTTCTACACATTTCACATACAAATATGTCTTTCAATCCTCATGCCTGCCCTTTAAGGTAGATCTTTTTATCCCCATTTCACTGGGAACTTATGTAACCTGCCCAAGCCACCTTTCTAACTAGTGAAGGATTTGAACTTGAGACTTTATGACTCCACTTAGCCATGTTCCCTTTTGCCCCAGACTCATAGGTGGGCTCTCAGTGAATATCTCCTTTAAATCTGCATGGGATTATACCACAGAGAACATGGCCGGGGGAGTCCAACATCTCAAGTTCTTCTATTTGCAGATTTGTCAGATGTGTCTGACTGTGTGCAAGGGGAAGAACTTGACCATGAAGCAAAGGTGTAAGAATCTTTGACTGTTGTGATATGAACTCCTCTAGTGGCTCCAGGCAAACAAAACACAAAAACAACATGGTGTATATTGGAGGCAATATTCTAATTCTGCTGAGGTTTGTGCAGCTATGCAAATGATCTCTAAACTTGGTCTTGAATCATTTCAGAGTCAGTGCAAATACCATTAGCAGTCTAGAAATAGAGATGAATACAGACGATGGTTTGTATTCCCAATGTTTGAGTTCCCTTCGCGATTGGATTTACAAAACATTTTCATAATTCTGGTAGTCTGATGGAAATACCGTTTGCCTGATCTCCATAAAAATTGACTTCAAGAAAAGTTAATTCTGGGCTATAAAAGGACTGAATCTTTTCCTTACCAAGCTTATTTCCTGCAACTAATATAATGAGCTAATTAATAAACATGAGATAATTTGACCACTCTTCCTGAAGCAGGCAAATTTTTACTTCTGAGAGTCACAAAAGGACAGGGAGAGCTTCATTATTAAGCACTAAGTGGAGTCACCTTCCTTTGTGCCTGGCTCCTTGGAACTGCTGCTCTTATTTAAAGGCCAGAAGCTCAGATCTGACACCTGGGAAGTTGAGAACTTGGCAACAACACCTAAAGGAAAAAGAGATACATAATTACTTTGTTGCACCTATCAGTTCCACAAGGAAGGCAGGTCCTAGGATAATGACATCGACACCCTGAAAATGGTATCTTTGTGCTTCTCTTTGATAGCTATAAAATGCACTGACATGTTTCACTGCAAATTACTTCTTAAACCGTTAACCATAACCTCCTAAAGAGACATTTTGACAGAATAAAATGAGAGTTATTTTTGTATAATGAAAAAACATTTATGAGTTGATACGAAAGTACAGTTTAAATGACATAACTTGGTCTGCTTCAGCATCCAGCATATATAAGGCAGACTTCTTAGAATGAATTCAGTATTTCCGAATCTTTTGTGACGTGACCTAGGATGAACCATAAATTTGGTTTTAGCACAGGAATTTTTTGAAAGACCCAAAGTATGAAAGCACAGGATAGCTCAAGATACAGGTAGTGAGGTAGTGCGGTGATAATGGAAACTTACCCAAATTCAGAGCTGCCAAGGACAAGTAGCACTTGAAAATTGGAACTTTAGATGAACATTTTAGGGGCTGTCAGTAATGGGCTTAGTGGGTAGACTCCATTTTGGAATGTTAGGCCTCCGGGGTGCCAAAGCCAGAGACATCAGGCCCACAACCTTGATACTGTTCTGCGGAGACCTGGGCAAATATATTTTGCAGGGGCTGTCAGTAATGGGCTTAGTGACTATAAAAGCAAGTCTATTTAAAATGTCTTATAAAATTCATGGGCCATGCGAGGTAAGTGACTTACCAATGAAGATTTAGAATAATGAGTAGAGAGGTGGTACTGACTTACGTATTGGCTTATTGTCCAGTCATTGTCAGTGAAGGCCTAGTGTAGTGTCCAAGTCCCGGCTCTTCCTATTCACATCCAGAAACCATCTCTTTGTGCTTATTGTTAAACGCGCTCCTCCTGACTAACTTCATATCTTCCACAACCAGGAAAAGGTAGCAGTGCTGTTATTGCTCACACCACCTCGGCTTACTGCGATCTGTCTGAAGCCATCATAAATGGAGAGGATAAGGGTGGGTCCTGTGGGCAGAGTGAGAAGAGGGTCCCATGTGAGCAAGGAATGTTCATTCATCATCAGGCATAGCTTAGCATCAAGTTGCTATGTCAGTGAGGTCAAATGAGGACACAGATCAGAAAGGTCTATTAACATTGCAGAATAATTATCTTGAAAACCCTTGGAGAAGGACACTTCCACATCAGAGGGACTGCTTGGCAGGAAGTGCAGAGCCTGTGGGCAGGGGAGTGGGAGGTAGTGGGGTGGCTAGCCAGCAGTGGGAGTGGGGGAGGTCACACAGGATAGAAGACCCACCTCTACCATACTTGGGTGCTATAGACTGGAAGTAGTACCCTGGTCAGAAAACAGACAGGTAGACAGGCGAGGACCGTAGAAGGGGCCTACACACGCAGCTCAGGCTCACAGGACTGCTGTGACCCATTGTAAGTGATGTGTCCAACATAAGTGAGAGTCAACCTAAATTAGTACATTGGCACTTTTCACGAGGCAATTCTGTGTTATCCCGTGGAAGAAATACTCCGCTGGCCAGATCACTCTCTTGGAACTGGAGTTTCTCAAAGATAACTGGAATGCCAGAGCTCTTTGAATCATCCGGGGGAGTGAAAGGAGAGTATGTGAAATGAGAGAGTGGGGGAGGAAAGGTCTGAGCACGGAGCGAGGTGTGGATCAGAGTTGATTGAAGGCTCCTGATCTCTCTTATCCTCCCCTTGGGCAGTCCACGAGTGGAGCCTGAATCAGTGCTCTGGGACCTGGTATCTACTTGGGTGAACACCATGCTTTGCATGCACAGCTGAACTGCAGGCGTTGCTGTTCCTGTCAGTATCAGGTGGAGACTTCCGTTCTGCAGGAGCCAACATTTCGCTGTTGGCCATGTAGCAGGAGAGATGCCCGCGTGAGTGACTTGAGGCCCTGGTTACCCAGAGGAATGGTGCCTGTGTTGTGAAGGGTGGGACTTGTATTAGTTTGCTCGGGCGGCTGTAATAAGGTATAGACTGAGTGGCTCGAACAACAGAAACTTATTGTCTTGCAGTTCTGGAAGCTTGAGGCCCAAGATCAAGTTGTTGGCAGGTTTGGCTCCTTCTGGGAGCTGTGAGGAAGAATCTGTTCCTTGTCTCTCATCCAGCTTCTGGTGGTTTTCTGGCAATCAGGGGTGTTCCTTGACTTCTGCTGCATCACCCCAATCTCTGCCTTCATCTTCCTATGACATTCTCCCTGTGTGTATGTGCTATGGCTGTTGGTTGTGTTCTCAACAGTTACTTGCACTTCCTTTTCTTTGCCCACTTCCCACGACAGAGGCTAGGAAAACCAGGCTTACCCTGTTTCTCAGCTTCCTTTGCAGTTAGGAGTGGTTATGTGACCTAGTTCTGGCAAATGAGATGTAAAGAGACGTCAGCTGGTGGTCTCTGGGAAAGATTTTCTTCCCAGGTAAAAGGAGAAAGAGGCCAGTGGGGAGAGATTTTTTTCTGCTTCTGGAATGTTGTGGAGCGAGACTGTGATGCTTGATGCTGCTCCAGTTTTCTGCCACCATGGGGGAAAGGCCAACAGGATCACAGAGCTTCACACCCGGCACTGTGACCTCCCTGACTCCCTGGAACAAATAAGGAAAGCCTTTCTCTGCACAGTGTGATATGTGAGGTATTTAAATTTCTTTATTGTTTAAGACATTGTTGGCTAGGTATTGCCACTCACAGCCAATATCATGTCAACTTCAGTAGGTGTCCTGCAGAAAATGGTCAAATAGATCAGGCAAATGTTGACTGTTATCATTTCTTTAAAAGTATTATAGTGCACAAAAGCAATTTAAAGGCTTTAAGAAGTTCTGTTGACCCTCGTTTTAACCATGAAGGCTATCTCTCTATTCTCTTCTCTCCTCTCTTCCTGCCCCACTCTCCTATGACATCTATTGATGTAACCATTGTGTTTTTTAGTATAAATTCTTGATGGAATTCATTTCGGAAAACACTAAAAGAATGGTGTCAGATATGCTCAAGTTCTTTGCTGAAGCCAAGGTTTTTGACTTTTTACTGCTACCCATACCACCTCTGTAAATAACCACCTCCAGCACATCCCTGTCCCAAGAACAAGCACCTCACGACCTCCCACTTTACTGTGTCTGGGCGGATGTTGTCCCTTAATGCCGGGAAGATGGCTGACTCCACTGAGGGGCTCTCTGTTCATGAGTGATCTCCCTGGATGAAGCAGTGACCTCTCACCGGCTCCCCTACCATCTCTATGTGCTTCTCTCTGAGACAAGCAGAAAAATGGAGTCAGAGGCTGTGCTTAAACTGTCAGCTCCAGAAGAGCCATCGTCTCCCTGGAGTTATCAGAGACTAAATTCAGGGAGAATGTATGTTCTCCCTCTCCAGGAGACGGAATGGAGCAGATGGTCTATTAGCCAGGAAGGAGTTTCATTAGCAGCAGCTAAAACAGCTACAAAGAAGCAGCTTTGGTGAAAACCACTTGCAGCTTCCAGAGGGACTTAAGTCACTTATGTTTGAAAAAATACAATTTTCTGTCTTATTTTTTTTGTCATTCCTGGGCTGATGGGGTGGTAAGTGAAGCCACTTGTGCTGCTTTATATTTAACATTCCATGTGTATAAAGTTACTTTCATCTGCTCCAATCAAGAGTTCTCTTTACTGTCCCCTTATCACAGAAAGGAAATTTACTTTTTTTCATCCCATGAGCCTACCAAGATTAGAATTTGCACCTTGTGAGCAGCTTAGCTCATTGAGGGGATACATTCATAGAGCCAAATATTTCAATAGCTGTAGAATGAAGTTCACATACCTAGCACGATGAGAGTACACTGAGTCTCAGTTTGGAGCTGGACCAACCAATGTCTGGGTCCATTACATGTGATTTTTAGTAAGTGACTTGACTTTTCTAAGCTTGTGCCCTCATTTGTAAAGTGGGGATGATAGTGTCTGCCCTGGACCCTCCATGGTATTGTGAAAATTCATTGAGAAGCCCAAGGTCTTTGTCTTGTTTATTGTAACTTCAGCATCCAGCTTGTTCCCTGGCATATAAGAAATATTCAATAAATGAATGTTGAGTGAAAGAGTGAATAGATGAATAAGGGTTTTTGTTTCTCAACTGCACTTCTAAATCTTATTCCTAGGATGGAGAGATGTTTGCAATTATAGAGTTAGTTGTTTGGTTTGTGAAATTACTTGCTTAATACTTGCTTAACTATAAAATGGCACAAAATATATATTTTTAACACAAATATCGAGATTCTAGATAATTAAAATAGCAATTAAAAGATTCTATATCCCCCTTACCATATTTTAGTCAGATATTTGTTATAATATAGACCTAGACCAATTCATACCTTTTTTCCTCTCATATCATACTCTCTGTTTGGTGTTTGCTACTAAGTCTGTGAAATTTAAAGTGTGCATAAAATCATCCCCCAGGTTAGGTTCAGAAGATAGTGGGGATAACAGAGTAATTTTTAGGGTACACAACTTAATCTTTTGGATGACCATGGGAATAAAGGCAGTATTTCTTATTGATATAACGTTGGAGGTTCTTGCTGTCTATATATTAAGAAATATACTGAGCAAATGTTTAACATGAGGACCTTCTATGCCAGGCACTGGGCTAGGCGTGGGGGAGAGAATGGCGAGCAGCACAGACCCTTTTGCCTTCATAAAGCATACATTCTAGTGAGGAGATAAGTATTAAACACATATTTGTATAAATAAGTCTAGGAAGGAAATTTAAACAGTGCAATGAGAAATTATAATGGAAGGAGCGATTTAAACTAGGGGACTGAGAGGGCTTCTGTGAGAGAGTAGAATAAGCAGAGATCTAAACTGAGACTCAAAGATGAGTAGATGTAGCCAGGTGAAGCAGAGGGATAAGAGCGTTTCAGGCAGAGGGAAACTGCAAAGGCCCCGGGGTGGCCAAGTGGCCTGCAGCATACCGAGCCAGCGCTAGGTGGGAGAGGTAAGTCTGGAGAGTTAAGCATGACCAGGTGATACCAGAGCTTTGTTGTCAAAATGAAGGTTTGGAATTTTTTCTTCTCCAGTTTTATTGAAATATAATTGACTGATAGCATTGTATAAGGAGTACAACAGGATGATTTGGTGCATGTATATGCTGTGAAATGATTATCACAATAAGGTTAGTTAACATCCATCACCCCACATAATTACCGTTTTTTTGTTGTTGTTGTTGTTTTGTTTTTTGTTTTGATGAGAACACTTAAGATACACTCTCTTAGCAACATCCAAGTATATAATACAATATTGTCAACTGTAGTCACCGTGCTATATGTTAGATCCCCAAAACTTACTAGTCTTATAACTGGAGGTTTGTATACTTTGACCAAATGTATACAAATGTTTGTATACATTTCCCCCACTCCCAGCCCCTGGT
The DNA here is from genome assembly GCA_028627145.1 of Eidolon dupreanum. Taxonomy (NCBI): domain Eukaryota; kingdom Metazoa; phylum Chordata; class Mammalia; order Chiroptera; family Pteropodidae; genus Eidolon; species Eidolon dupreanum. Next base: position 20,941,866 of record CM053507.1, read on the forward strand.
AACCACAATTTTACTCTCTGTTTCTAAGAGTTTGGCTTTTTTAGATTCCACATATAAGTGAGATCATACAGTATTTGCCTTATTTTATTTGCCTTATTTCATTTAGCATAATGCCTTCAGGGTCCATCCATGTTGTGGCAAATAGTAGGATTTTCTTCTTTTTTATAGCTATGTAATATTCCATTGTGTGTGTATATGTATGTATATGTGTGTACATTACATTTTCCTTATCCATTCACCTGTTGATGGACACTTATGTTTGTTTTCATGTCTTGGCTATTGTGAATAATGCTGCAGTGAAGTACGTAGATATCTCTTTGAAATACTAATTTTATTTCCTTTGCATGTATACCCAGAAGTTAGATTACTGGATCACATGGTAGTTCTATTTTTAATTTTGGAGGAACTTCTATACTGTTTTCCATAGTGGCTGTGCCAGTTTCCGTTCCCACTAACTGTGCATACAGGTTCCCTTTTCTCCAGGTCCTCACCAACACTTATCTCCTGTCTTTTTAATAATAGCCATTCTAATTGGTGTGAAGCGATATCTTATTGTGGTTTTATCTTTAAGGCAATGAGAAACTACTGAAAGCTTTCAACAGGGAGTAAGAACTACCTTTTCAGCAACCATGTTAATGGATGTGTAGAGAATGAATTGGGTCAAATAAGGTAACCGATTAAGAGCAATTGCTGTAGGTTAGACAAAGGATGATGGTATTGGGATGAGAGAAGTGAAGGTGGTGAAAAACGGAGGAATTAGAAATATACTTTTGAAGAAGTATCTCTAATACTGGTTGAAAAATTGAGCATTTGGGGATTGGAGGAGATGATGGATCTTAGAGGACTCCAGATTTCAGGCTTGAGTAATTGGTTAGGTGGATGAGCTGTTTACTGAAATGGAGACCACTGGAGGAGAAAAAATTTGCTGGGACAGTTTAGGAATATGAACTCAGGATGTCAGTTCTTAAAAAATTTATATATATATATATATACACACACACACACACACACACACACACATATACATATATATATATATATACACACACACACACACACATATATATATATATATATATATATATATATATATATATATATATATATACACACACATATATATATGTTTTAGAGCAGTTTTAGGTTCACAGCAAAATTGAGGGGAAGAAAGGTACAGAGATATCCCGTGTACCTTCTGATCCCACACATGCATAGCTTTCCTCATCATCAGCATCACTCATCAGAGTGGTACGATCGTTGCAGTTGTGGAACTACACTAACACATCATAATCACGCCATCTATAGCTTACATTAGGGTTCACTCTTTGTGTTGTACCTTCTATGGGTTTGGATAAATGTATAATGACATATATGCATCATTATCATACAGAGTATTTTCACTAATATTCTCTGTTCTGCCTATTCATTCCCTGTTCCTTCACCAGCCCTGGCAAACACCGATCTTTTCACTGTCTCCATAGTTTGCTTTTTCCAGAATGTCATAAGGTTGGAGAAATGGCATAAGTAGCTTTTTCAGATTGACTTCTTAAATATACATATAAGGTTCTTCCATGTCTTTTCATGACTTACTAACTCATTTCTTTTTAGTGCTAAATAACATTCCATTGTCTGGATATACCACATTTTATTTATCAGTTCACCTACTGAGGGACATCTTGGTTGCTTCCAAGTTTTGGCAATTTTGAATAAAGCTGCTATAAACCTCCATGTGCAGGTTTTTCTGTGGGCATATGTTTTCAGCTCCTTTGGGTAAATAACAAGGAGTGTGATTGCTGGATCATATGGTAAGACTTTGTTTAGTTTTTAAGAAATAGTCAAACTATCTTTTAAAGTGGTCATACCATTTTGCATTTTCACCAGCCGTGAATGAGAGCTCCTGTTATTCCACATCCTTACCAGTATTAAGTGTTGTCAGTATTCTAGATCGTGGTCATTCTGGTAGTTGTATAGTGTGTCTCATTGTTTTAACTTTAACTTCCCTGATGACATATGGTATGGAACATCTTTTTGTGTTTGCCATCTGTATATCTTCTTTGATGAGGTGTCTATTAAGATTTTTTTGGCCCATTTTTTAATCAGGTTGTTTTTTTATTTTTGAGTTTGGATTCTTTGTATATTTTGTATAACAGTTCTTCATCAGATGTGTATTTTGTAAATATTTTCTCCCAGTCTGTGACCGTCTTCTCATTCTCTTGACTTATTTTTCACAGAGTAGAAGTTTTTAATTTTAATGAAGTCCATCTTACTAATTATTTCATGGATCATGGCCTTCGGTGTTGTATCTACAAAGTCATTGCCATGCCCCAAATCATGTAGATTTTCACTTACATTCTCATCTAGGAGTTTTATAGTTTTGCATTTTACACTTAGGTCTATATTCCATTTTGAGTTAATTTTTGTGAAGGGTGCATGTAGGTGCCCAGTTGTTCTAGCACCAATGTTGAAAAGATTGTCTTTGCTCTATTTGTCAAAGATTTGTTGACTATATTTATGGGGATCTATTTCTGGGCTCTGCATTCTGTTCATTGACCTATTTGCCTGTTTCTTCATCAATACTACACTGTCGTGATTAGCCTTGATTTATAGTAAATATTGCAGTTAGATAGTGTCAGTCTCTCAATTGTGTGCTTCTCCTTCAGTATTGTGTTAGCTATTGTGGTTGTTTTGTCTTTCTGTATAAACTTTAGAATAAGTTTGTCAATATCCACAAAATAACATATTGAGATTTTTATTGGAATTTCATAGTATCTATATATCAAGTTGGGAAGAACTGACTATTGATGATATTGAATCTTCCTATTCATGAAGGAGATTCTTCCTTTAATATTTAGAAACTTAAATGGGTTGTTTTTCAGATTCAACTTTCCATATTTTCTAAAGCAGCTGCAGAATATATTTATTGAGAAGGGAAATAAAATTTACATTTGTAATCCTCATATTTTGATTTTTTAAAAACAAACATGTCATTGGCTGTGTTATGTTTCTTAGCTATAATGCAAGTCTTGAGACACATAGGAATAAATTAACTATCACACATTCATTTTTTTGAGTTGTGTCAAGATAAGTGTGGGGAAATCAGTTGCACTTCATAATGAAAGCAAATCTACTTAGCATTATATGACAGATTTTTGGTTAGATTTCTCAGATTGTAGGATATAAAGTGCAATTAAAGTGGGAATTTCTATTTTCCCCTCTAGAGTGTTATGAAAATCATTAAGAATCAACCACATTGGAAGATTTTTCACAGTGGGAGAAAAGGTTGAAGGCAGATCAAAAATTCAGAACTGCCAGTATTCTTTTTTATGTCTCTGTTGAGATTTCACCAGAATCTTTCCCTACTTGGCAGCAGTAGGCAAATACCGATGGGCTCCATTCATATAAGGGATATGATACTTATTCCTTAGCCTTGAAAGGGACTATGAGCCACTTTCAGTTCCCACTGAAGTGTTTACTTTGAGAAAGCATTATTTATTTTAATTCCTAGGCCTGTGGATCAGTGTTTATATACTTGGTAGGGATAAAATACATATTTTTATGTTTCACAGGAAACTTTAAAAGATTTTACTTGAATAATACTCATCTATTTATAATTGGGAGTAAAATGATAGATTGAAAGGATATCTTAAAGAGGATCATTTAACTTTATTTATTTGTTCTAATCAATAATCTGTATTAAATGATACCGAAACACATTGTTAGTCATACGTTGAAATGTCAAAACTGGATACCAGTCACCAGCAATTCTAGGATTAACATATATTGGATTATTTAGCAAGTATATTCCAAGTTGCCTGTTTATGGATTATATGATGAAAAATGTAGTTCAAAAATATCAAGCTTAATTAAGATCTACTCGTCACTTATTATTTATGTGATGCAGAAATTAAATCATTGTAAAAAATACTACATTAACTTAATATCCAGTAGGAAGATGTTGAGAATGCCATGCACATTTAAAATCTCTTAAATTATTTAACATATGGAAATTTGTCTGTGTTACTGTTTATGTAAAAAAGCTTTTCCTGGTTCCTTGGCAGTAGCAGTTAAGCTTTATTTTCCATGTCAAAGCTTAATAATCACAAAATATGGTGCATATACTCAAGAAGTTTACTTGTGAAGAATACTAAATCTTCTTTGATAAATTAAGTATCTTTGAAACTCTCCTCCATATGGAATTTTGAAATTTCAGATTTAAGGCCATTTGAGAAATAGTAAAGTTAGGACGAAAGGAGAGTATAGTTGTAGGACCTAGGTCAAGGTGAATAATAGTTTTGTAATTAACCAGTCCATTATTGAGAATAAGCCGAGGTGATTGTACTTGGAAATGATAGACAATATTCATTTCACTTACTATTGTTACCTAGATATATTAGTTTCCTAGGGCTGCCATGACGAAGTACCACAAACTGGGTGGCTTAAAACAACATAAATTTATCCTCAGTTTCGAAGTCTTAAATCAAGCTGTTGGCAAGGTTGGTTCCTTCCTGAAGACTCTATGGGAGGATTTTTCCTTGCCTCTTCCAGCTTCTTGTGGCTCTAGGTTGTCTTCACCTGTGGCAACAAAACTATCTTTGCTTCTGTCTGTACATGGCTTCTCCCCTGTGTTTCTCCTCTTCTCTTTGGGTCTTCTTTTCATACAGAATGCTTGTTATTTAGGGTCCTTCTGGTTAATGCAAGATGATCTCTTCTTGAGACCCTTCACTTATTACAGCTGGAAAGACCTTTTTTTTTTTTTTTCAAATAAGGCTACATTCATAAGTGCTGGGAGTTCAGACTTGGAGCTATCTTTTTGGGGCCACAGTTCAACCCACTGCAATTTTTTTTTTTTTTAGTTTAAATGCTTTGCATTGCAGCCTGTTACTTAGTTCTTTCGAAAACTCAATTCACTAATTATTTAGATGACTGATTCTGCTAAATTACTAGTTGGAAAGTAAAAGAGTTTGACTCGACCAACTGTTTTATAGACTCAACATCAATATAATGGATCAAGCGATGTTTTTGTTTGAATAACCAAATTTATTTGTGTCAGTTGGCTGGTGGTTCTGGTGTCTACAAGCTAAGCTTTAACTTACACCAAGGTATTTACCATTGAAGTCTATTGCCCCTTCACTGCTGCATTAAGAAGGTCTTGTCCAGAAGAACAGGTAGCATAAGTGATGTGCTCATGGTCACTCAGTGAAGCCCTTCCCAAATCCTGGAGGAGGCTACCAAGGAGGAGGAGCCTCTGCATCTGTGTAGACTGACATGGGAGCCATATTGGCCAGAGAAAGTATACAAATATTAACAAGCTTCTAATATCACATCAAGGGATAAAGTGAAAGGAAAGAATAAAACTATTTTGCCTGTGTAGGGATATGTGACTGCATTTTCTTCTTGGAGCATGAGTTTAATTCACAGCTGGAGACTTGCAAGTGGAGAAAATACATGAGGTTAGAATAGTAAAGTTGAAAGGAGAGTCCGGTAGAAGAAGAAGAGAGGGAGAGAATTAGAGTGGAAGAAAGTAGGGAAGCGATGAGTCCTCCTGGGTTGGCCTTAGTAGTCTTACTGTGAGATAAACTCAAGACCTTAAGCCATATAAATCTTTGAACATTTCTCTGAAATTTCAGCCATAGGTTCATTACTTACCTGTATATTTGATCTATTTGATCATTTTTAATCTCCCAGCTTGACATGTTAATTGCTTTAAATTGTTAGGTAACAAAGAAATCCTGTGTTTAAAGAAAACCAGCAGAAGGCTTTATAATTCTTCTCCTGATACTGAAATTCTAATCACGAATTTTGCACTCCAATCAATACAAATTTTACTCATATACAACACAGTGATGTTGAGCTGTCTTCCCTCATTGTCTGTGACCCCAGACTTGGTGGTGTCAAAGTCTTTTTCTACATTACATGGCCTAGGGTACTATTGGGAGAGACTTAGGGGGATGTCTGCTAAAACTTCACTTTTTAGTATCCATTACAAAGTGGAATGTGTACTAATTTATGACTGAAATTGAATTATGTCAACATTTTAACATTTTGGCTATGAATATTGGTGTCTATAAAAATGATTACTTTCATGTTTTGGGTCACCTCACATTAAATGTTATTTTTCTATCTATTCATTCTTCTAGTACCCCTCCCCTCCTCTTCACCTATCATAGTACCTTGAAAATGGTAGGTGCTCAATAAATAGATGTTTAGGGAAAAAAGAAATGATAACAGAAAAGTTTTCCAAACTTTCACCACTGACAAAGGACATATTTTTAAGGGAAGAGCAAGTGATTCACTTTTGGATATTCTTTCAATTAACATTTACTGTGAAATTTACTATAGTCCAGATATTTTTCTGGGGAACCAGTGATCAATTAGACCTGGTCCTTGAGCTCACAGTCAAGTTATGGAGATGGACATACGTACAAGGCTATCACCAACCGTGGTCCTACTTAATTTGTCTCTAGTTTGCTCAGTTAGTGAATGCTCCCTACTCCTTAGGATAAGTGTAGGCTTTCTGCACCAAGTGTTCAGGACTCCTTGCCCATATGGCCTTATGGATTTCCTGGGGTGTGGGAGGTTTGATGGGATGAGAACCGAGCAATGTCTGGTGATATGGAGCGTATCAGGGAGTTGAGGGTGAGTGTACTCACAGAGGGAAAGTGAAGGGAAGGAGGGGAGGGGAGAAGTGCAGAAGAGAGGTCACGTGGCATAGACCGTGGGTGCAGGAGACAGAAAGCTCTCCTTGAAGATGAAAGCTGAGCTGTCCTTGGGCCCTGGCTGCTCTCAGTTCTCAGTCCTCAGGGACCCCCATCTCTTTCAGCATCTCCATAAGTCTACTTACTCCCTTTTCCCCTAGTCTTCTTGAGTCTCACCCTCCTCTCTGTATTTTTCCACATAAATTTCCCTCTGTTCTCTTTCATGACAGAACCTTGGCAAGTCATCACCTACCCCAGTTTTTTCTTGAAGTTTCTGAAGGTCAGGAATAAAATCTTCAAATACTCCCACATAGTGAGGGGATATATTTCTTTTCATTCTTTGTCTGCAGCAAAAGAGGGGAAGAAAGCAGAACATTTCCATTTTTATATTAAAACAGGTTAGCACGTCGATATTCACACACATGTATAAACAGATAATTATGGTAAGAAGCTACATGAACTTTAGTAGAGGCATGTGTAATATTCTATGAAAGCAAAGAGGAGGGAGCCAAAGGTGAGTACAGTCTTCCCCGAGGAATCGATGCTGGAGCTGGGCCTTGGAAGATGTGTGGTATAGTAGAATTTCAGGTGGAAAAAAGTAGTGCATGGAGCCACAGAGGTCAGAGTTTTGGGCAGGCTGGGGCGAATTTGGTAGGGGAATGGCAGGTCCTGAGGCAAGGCAGCTGGGGAGGAGCCAGACTGTGATCAGCTGTGTAAGCTAACCAGTTACCTTGACCTTCCAGGCAATGGAAAACAATTACCTGAAACTCTTAGGCACCTCTTCCTTCTCTTTCTCTAAATCATTCCAGCTGTTAATAGCATGCCTCAGCCTCACAATAAATATGGGGTCATCCTGCTAACTTGGGCTCACCCTGAGAAGCTAGTGAGCAGCTGTCATCTAGTAAATGAGCCACACGTTTAGCAGGAAAGGTTCTGCCTCCTCTCATTCCTCCCTGCCTGTCTAGTTAATCAATACTTGTATATCAACAAAGAACTGAAAAAAAAAAGGAAAAAAGAAGATAAAGTATAGTTGTTGAGTGAGGCGGAGCCATCAGATTCATGGAGGCCTTAGAGGGAAAAGCAAGGTCTAATTGACATTTCTTATCTTTTTGGCTTGTGCTCAGGTGGTGAATGAAAATGGATTGATGGACACAGGTGACAAGGCCTGATAGTCCCAGAGTGATGAACTACAGCCACACTAGTCCACTCAATTTCCTGGAAAGCAGAGTTGGCCTCGCTTTTTCCTTTGTTTTCCTCTTGCTGTCACATAAAAAATTTTATTTAAAAATGGATTAAAGAGTTATTACTTGTCATGCCAGTGTTGGACAAAGAGTAAGTTTAAGTCCAAAAATAGTTTTAAGATTTAAGTAATCCATTTAGAAGTAAAGCCAAAAAGGTTGAAATTTACCACGCAGGACATAAACATTTAAGTTTACCCTTTTTGGATATCACCCGGGGGGATATTTATCCTTTCAGGTCTCACTTTATCTATACAGTTTTCATCTTGAAACTATTCTGGAGCCTTGCAAGACTGACCTGGTGTATTTACTGTGGTGAAGCTTCTGTAAATCTCTTCCACTGATGGGTACAGCCAGCATTGGCCTGAGTGAATTATTATGTATGTGAGAGAGAAAATGAACTGTTCACTTGAAGGGCACAAATGTTGGGAGTTACCTGAGGGTATTTCGAAAATGGCAAGTGTCTGTAACTGTGATTTCAAAAAGGACATCTCATCTAATTAAAGGCAATAGGCATCACATTAAAGTTGCAAATCATGTGCTTGGAATTTCATTTAGAAAATTTGCCTGGATGTTTGGATTTGGGTGAGATGAGAAATGCCTCTCAACTTTGTATTTTTAAGAGCAGAAATCAATCCACTCCCATTGTTGTGACTCCTAAACTTTTTCCAACTTTCTCTCTATTGCTGATTTCTCCTCTCAGTGGCTGGGGGCCTGGCATTGTCAATGTGAGCATGAAGACAGACAGGTGGTAGATTAATTACCATCATTGATGGTGGCGAGTGTGAAGCCTAGGGGTAAAGAAGGAGGTACTGATTGCTGTTTCTTTTTTCTGTTTCTCCCCTTTCCCTTCCATTTCTTTCTCTCTTTCTCTCTCTCTCTCTCTCTCTCTCTCTCTCTCTCTCTCTCTCTCTCTCTCTCTCTCTCTCTCTCTCTCTCTCTCTCTCTCTCTCTCTCTCTCTCTCTCTTTCCTCTTCCACTTCAGGAACAACATTCATCAAACTAAGTAACAGAGACCCAATTTTGTAATTCATGTAAATTAATGATGGTTTTGTGGGCCTGGAAAGCCAAGGTTCACAGACTGCACTAAGCTTTCTTCCTAAACAGGGTAGGAATTGCCCATGGGGCATCATTGCAGGTACTGCCTTCATTTAGAATTCCAGCATCTTAGAATCTCACAGGCTTGGGCTTACTCTTGAGATATGGATTCAGTAATTTTGAGTAGGGGAGCCTAGAAATCTGATTTTTAGACATAGTCCAGGTGATATTTTTTAATGGAATGTTAATTAAAATGTTTTATTAGAGAAATTTTTAAGTAGCCACAAAAATAAATAAAATTGAGTAATGACCATATATGTACCCATCACCCAGTTCCATTAATTACCAATATTTTTCATTACATCTGTGTCCCCATTACATTTTTTTCTATATATTTTAAAGTATATCCAGATATCAGGTTATTTTGTGAGTATTTAAGTATGCATCTCCATTAATTTTTGTTTCTATATTCCACTATGGCATGTCACACCCAGCAAAATTAATAATTCTACAATATCAATTAATACTCAGTTCATTTTCAAATTTCCCTAATTATCCTAAAAATGTCTTTCAATGGTTGGTTTGTTTAAATCTATCCAAATAAGGGTCATACATTGCATCTAGATGCTCTGGTCATAAATCTCTTAATTCTACATGAGTCCTCATTTTTCTTATTTGTAAAGAAAACAAACCTTCTTTACAAATACTTATTTGTAAAGAAAACAAATCTTGTCTACTTTAATGTGCACATGAATCACCTTCAGATGGATCTTGTTTTAAATGCAGATGCTGACTTAGTAGATTGGAGGTAGGCTTGAGATTCTTCATGTCTGACAATCTTTCAGCTGAAGCTGCTGAGGGTCAAGGCTGTAAGAATGTCCTACATTATGGATTCATCTGAGTTCATCCCTTGGGGTTATATAATTTGCTGTAATCCCTGCATTGTCAAAAAATGGGAGTTAAGTATAGAGACTTGGTTAGATTCAGATTCAATTTTTTAAAATTTTGGCAAAATTATTTTTATAATTGGAGTTACCTGCTTCTTGTAGCATATGTATTATTATCCAATGAGGCACATAGTGTCCTATTATTCCATTTTTAGTTATGCTAAGATTGAGCAATGGGTTAGATTCCAGGTGATTCGGATTGGGAAGTTCTATGATAAACTGTCTTAAAATAAGATTCTGGTTAAAAATGGTGGCAATAGCCACTGTTTATTCAGTGCTTAATTATGTGTTAGGTAGTACTTTTAAGTATTTAAATGTATTGCTTAATTCTAACAACAACCCGAGGGGAAAGGTATTATTAGTTCAGCATTTAAAAATAGGGACACTGAATCTTGGAGATGTTAATTAACTTGCCCAAGATACCACACAGCTAGTCGCGGGCAAAGCAGGATTCAAACCCAGGCAGTTGGGTACTATTTACCGCCTATCAATTAAAAGGGGAAAGTCTTGGGAATGAGAGTAACAATTATTTATTTCCCTCTGTCCTAACTAGTTGGCCCATTTATTTTCCACAAGTTGGTATCAATTTATACACATTTGTATAAACAGATTCCCCTTGTCTTTTCCAGAGTAGGTTTTGATAGGTGGGGAGGAGAAAGATAGCAGTGAAGTTGGAAATGGAATTGAGAGACAGGGTTAGAGAAAGGGAGAGAAAAAGGGAACATTCATTTCTGAGAAAGGTAGGGCATAAGTCAGGTCTGCCTAATGGAAATCAGTCCTGACCTGCTGTATAAGTTAGTCACCTACAAAGTTAGAGGAAAAAAGTTCACAGAAAATCACTCTCACTTCTAGAATTAACTTTGAGTTTGGAGGATGTTCTCAAGCCACCATAATGTTTAATAACTTCCTAGAGGGACTCACAGAACTCACTGAAACCTAATTATGGTGTTTTACAGGGAGGTTACAGAGTAAAATCACTCAAGGGGAAAGATGCATAGGAAAGAGTCCAGGAGAAGAACCAAACATGGAACTTCAATTTTTAAAAATTTTGGCAAAATTATTTTTATAATTTGAATTACTTCTTGTTCTGGCATATATATTATTATACAATGAGGCACATAATGTCCTATTATTCCATTTTTAGTGATGCTTTCCATGGAGTGGGGATAGCATTGCTCTTCTGGCATCAGCTTTTGACAAGACACATAGAGTAGGGAAGCTCACATGAGTCTCAGTGTTCAGAGTTTTTAATGGGACTCCATTATGTAGGCATGATGATTGCTCACAGGCTGATCTCAGTCTCTAATCTTCAGTCCTTCCAGATATTGACTGACACCACTGATATCAAAGCCCCTACCCTAAAGTATATTGTTAATACCTGATGTGGTCAGCCTCCCCCTTGTGGCTACCTGGTGTGGCCAGTACCTCCTCAGAATCACATTGTTATGCTATCCTGTGTGACCCAAGATCAAGGCAAACAAAGGTACTCCTATCAGATATGACATTGTAAGGTCTTAAAGATTATATTCCAGAAACCAAGGGGAAAGTCCAGACCTTTTTTAACCTCTTTTTGAGGATGGTGAAATTTTTATAAATTTAAATTTACTACACATTTGCCATTTTAGCAGGAGGGAAAGCCATAATCTGCTTACTTGGCTGTACTCGGGGTACCTCAGGGAGTCATATACTGTTTTCATCTCTCCTCAGGGGACAAGATACCATTCTTGGGCGTATTACAGTCAGCTAACGCACTGGGGAGAAGATGAGCCCTGTGAGAGGAGGGATTTGCCTTACTATATATCTCCATTCTGTTAGCACATTGGGCAGGTGGTATGTGCAAATATCAGGTGAACATTGCAAATCTTATCTAATAACTTCATTTTTCTCAGAGGGCCTATGAGATACTAAACTAAAGAAAAACAATGCCATGATTGATTTTAGCAAAAGCGATGAAAAGCAATTATATTATAAGAAGTGACTAGGTTTGAGTTGAGGGCTTATACAATTAATGGACATTGTCGAATTTTAGTTTCTTTTATGAACCTTCAGAAAAGGATGTAGATTTTACAACTGGAATTAAAAATAACTCAAGTTCACTTAATTCTTCCTCTTGCCTACTAGAACTTCACTTAATCATCTCAGGCACATGCAGCCTCTCCTAACTGCAGAAACTCTCAGGGGAGTCTGTCAGGTGGGGTTCTTTGTCCCTCTATCAGAGATAACTGCAAAATGTACACTAACCATAGGCCACTAAGCAAATATCCCACTCTCTGCTAGGGTAATAGCATTCTGGCACCCAGATGGGAAAGTTGAGCCTAAACATTTGCCTTTGGCTAGAGGAGGGAGCTTTGATGATGGATCCTCACCAGCAGAAACCTCATCTAACTCATCGATATCCCTAGTGCCCAGCCCAAGGCTTGACAAACAGCAGGCATTGCTTGCCAGCCTTCTAGAGGAACCCTGAAGATGATGGTTTCTATGTAAATACCTGCTGTGTCTAAGTTAGCACTGGTTTGGAAAACTCCTTTTAAAAAATCCCACTTTATTAGTTACTGAAATAATTCAGACTATGTAGAAAAAACCAAATAGGTAAAATTAAAACAGGAAATCTTTCACAACGCAAAAGATTGGGAACAATAGTTCTATTTTTTTCTCAAGGTGCTAAAACACCACTGAAATAACAGCAAATTGAGGGACTGATATGAAGAATGAGAAGAGAGAATAATAAAACTTAACATAATAAAGTGATTAATAAAACAGTTCATCAACTAAATTAATTAACTTAATAAAATAATTTATTTTTAATTTATTTTTAGTTTTAAAAAAGCCTATCAAGTGATGGGAGCATTCTAGCCTTATAGGTCCTTTTACTGAAAAAAATTTTTTTTCAAACAGCTTTATTGAGATATAATTCACATACCACACAATCCACCCATTTAAAGTGTTTAATTCACTGTTTTTTTTTCCATGTATTTACAGATATGTGCAACCATCACTATAATCAATTTTAGAATATTTTCATCATCTCATGCGGGAACCCTGTACTCCTTAGTATCATCCCCTTATTTCATCCCTTCCCCAGCCCTAAGCAACCACTAATCTACTTTCTGTCTCTTTAGATGTCCACATTTCACATGACTGGAATCATGTACTATGTGAGGTTTTTTTGTGTGTTTGGCTTCTTTCTCTTAACATAAGATTTTTGAGTTTTATCTGTGTTGTAGAATGTATTAATACTGTATTTTTATAGCTGTATACCATTCCATTATAACACATTTGTATAACACATTTTGTCTTTCTATTCATCATCAGTTGATGGATATTTGGGTCGTTTCCATCTTTTAGCTATTATGAATAATGCTGCTAAAAACATTGTAGTGCAGGTTTTTGTGTGGACATGTTTTTATTTCAGTTGGGTATATACCTAGGAGTGTAATTGCTAGGTAATATAATAACTCTGTGTTTAATCATTTGAGGAACTGCCAGACTGTTTTCCAGAATGGCTGCAATGTTTTACATTCCCACTAGCAGTGTATGAGGATTCTTATTTCCCCACATTCTTGTCAAAACTTATTTTCCTTTAAAAAAACTTAATATAGCAATCCATGTGGATGTGAATGGGTCTCTCATTGTGGTTTTGATTTGCATTTCCCTAATGACTAATGAGGTTGGGCATCTTTTCATGCACTTATTGGCCATTTGTAAATCTTCCTTATATAAATGACCATTTCTTTATTTTTAATATTCAGTTCTTTTTAAGCTTCATCTGTAAAATAAGGTTGCAATGCCTAGTTGTTATTAGGATTAAATGAAATGGTATATATAAACATTTAGCTTCTGTCCAGCTCTCAGTTAATGATTCGAATTATTGTCACCACTCACAACATTGCTGCACCTCTGTTCATCTCTATTGTCCTGAAATTCTATGATTTTCTTTCTATTATACAAGAATTATGTAAGTAATCACTAGTATTTAATATTAAATTATTTTCTGTGCTAAATTCTGATGAATAGAATTATTTGATTCCTGACAAGTACGATCCTGATGTTTGATATTGACCCTCCCCTGCCTGAAACTTTAATGACAGTTAAATGGAGGACATCCTATGAATTCATTTGGAGGCATCACATGCAAACCTCAGATTCCACGTGCTACAAGGATGGTGCGAAAGGCCTGTCAGTGGAATGTCATACCAAGAAACCTCAAGAGTTAGGCAGAACAAAATTCATAGTCATAGTTATGGATGAAAAGCACTGCCTAGCACAGCTAACTCTTGTAATAAGAACAGTCCCTTGTATAACACTATGTGCTGTGACCTGTTATAAGTTTTATATATATAATATTTTGTACATATAAAATATTGTTATATATAAAACAATTTCTCAGACACATATGCATATGACCCAGAGACAGAACATGAAAGTAATGAGCCCATCTTAGAGACTATTCTGTTATAAATCTTAGCATGCCTGAGATGCAGCCCCTCTCTCAGGGCCATTTTACCTTTGGGCTTCCTGCAGGACCTAACTTTAGGTCCATTTCTTCCTTGATTTTTTTCCCTAGCACTCTGCTGCCTTTGATCTCTCCTTCTCTGAACTCCTTTTGGGTTTTGGAACTATTTCTAGTTTGGGCTTTGCAAGGTCAGAGCTTAGAGTCTACTGCAGTTAGACCTCCTGCTGCCCCCCGGAGAATACACCTTCTTATGACCTCATGTTTCCAGCAGCTGGGTTCTTCACAGGGAAAGTTAACAGCAAGGGATAGCAGCATTCATTTGCACTAAATGATACCAAAGAACAACATGCATTAGAATTACTTTTATTAGGATCACTGAACATATGTGTTATCTTATGTGAATTATCATTGAATTTAAATAGATAATTACCACTGCTCTTGAGATAGAGGCATTTTTTGGGGTCTGTTCTCAGTGTCATAATCTGAATATCTAGAAAAGTACCTGACACATAATAGTTGCTCAATAAATGTTTGTTGGATGAATGAATGAATGAATCGATGAATGAATGAATGAATGAATGAAGAACTTCCTACGTGTCAAGCACTGTTCTGGATGCTTAGCTTGGGTAACTTCACTTAATCCTTATAGCAACCTGAGGAGCTAAGTTTATTACCCCTCTAAAGCAGTACTGTCCTACAGAAATATAATGTGAGCCATATATGGAATTTCAAATTTTATGGTAGCTACATTTAAAAAAAAATAAAAACATCAGATGAAATTCATTTTATGATATATTTTATTTAACATCTAAAATATTAGTATATAACATGTAATCAATATAAAATATTAATAAGATACATTTTTTCGTACTAAGTCTTTGAAACCCAGATGTAGTTCACAATTATGGCACCTTTCCACTTAGAGTAATCACATTTCTGGTACTCAATAGCCACATGTGGCTACTGAATACCATATTGGCCAGCAGAGCTCTGGAATTTAGGATGATGAATGTGCCCGAAGTGGCAGACCTGGAATTTAAATTCAGGCCACTTGGTTTCAAAACTGTGGACTTAATCACATGCATGCTGCCTTCTAACAAACTTCACTTTAGAGCAGACTTAGGGAGCACCTAGATATTATTAGACAACTTATTAATTCTTAGTCATTATCAAATTTCAGTCAGTATAACCTTATAATATTCTGAGGCATGAATAGAAGAAGGTGTTTTTCTGGCTTCTGTGGAACTTTTTTCTTGAAGTTGCCTCCTCTGGGACTCACTGCCTCATCCAAGACTTCAGGCCAGCTCGCTCTTAAAGTCCTTCCAAGGGGACGCCTCAGGCATGGTTTCTGTGATAGGTACAAATGGTACAGAGAGTCTGTTCATTTTACTTAGGCTGTCAGAAGTAAAGGAGAGCATGGCCTTCCCCCTTCTCCCTGGCTTCCTGTCTGTTTCCTGTATGTTATGGTCACATTGGGAGGGGAAGAAAACTACACGGTCACCCCCTGAATAGCTTTTCCACCAGAAAGAAGTCCTTTCCTCTCGCTTTAAATTTAGGGTTCTATCATTTTTCATATTTAAACTGAGTAATTCTTTGTCAACTATTACAACCCTGGATATGATACTTTAGTTTGGATAAGACTGCTTTTGAAAAGGAGAAATCATATCTTTTTTTATTTTTTTATGTTACAAATTAGTGCTTATATTTTGCAGATGTAAGAAATCATTACTATTTCTACCATTTAGTACTTGGTCATTATTCAGCTTCCTATTGCTTTGAAATGACAACCCCCAAATTTAGGGGCTGAAAACATTAATTTCATTTAGTTTCTAATTTTCTGTGTCAGGAATTTTGGAAGGGTTCAGCTGGGCGGCTCATCTCATGGCTGGGGAAAGGTTTACCCCCAGGACAGCTTCTTCACCCACACATCTGGGGCATCTCTTTCTTTCCATGTGACATTTCATCCTCCAGGGTCTTTCCAGCATAGCGTGGGCTTCACAGAAGGGCGGTGTCACGGTGATGATATTCTTCCACGGTGACTGGCTTCTGAACTATCCTTGGAACTGGCACAGTTATTACTCTGCTATATTCTGTTGGTCAAAGCAGTCACTGGACCCAACCAAATTCAAGGGGGTAGAGGTTCTACTTCTTGATGAGAATTTGTTAATGTCATAATGTCTAAGATCATATAGGGTAGGAAATGTAGCAATTTTTGGAAAATACAAGCTGCTAGTTATATGGCATCTTGAATAGTGTCTGTTTGTTTCATATCTTACTGCCATTGAGATTGTAAGCATCTTCTTATACCTTCTTTTCTCTTGTTTTGTGTAGAGGCCAAGAAGCCCATAATACGCACTAATTAATTATTGTTGATTTGATGATATCGCATTCAAAGAAAAATTGATAGTTGAAATTTTAAAAATAAATACAAATATCTATTTGTACCTCACATGAAAACTACTAGTTTTAGCCCAATGGTTTACTTAGTTGATGGAATATACTTTGTGTTTTTCCTTTATTGTGCTTTCCTGTCTCATTCCTTCCCACCTTTCTAAACCACTCTTCAAGACTTACAGCCATCTCCATGAGGTCTTCTCCACTTAACTCAGTCTGCTGTGATCTATTCATTGTCACTACCCTAGCCATATGTGCCAGTTATGAAGATATTTTCTCTCAGCTCCAAACCCACCCTTCTGTATGTTACTTTGTGAAACTGAGGTTGGTATCACTCAAACTAGATTCATCTTTTGTAGCTGTCTTCCTATCAAGTTCTACCAGTAGGACATAATAGAGGAAGCCCAGAAGGTAAGAGTGAGAGAGGATGGATGTGCTTCTTCCTGTTTGCCTCCTCTTTTTGTCAGATCCTCAGCAACAGTTGTTCACCCTGGATGTAAATTTTGGTAATGTAATATATTTAATCATGTGTCAATGTTTGGATAATGGAGGTTTTTGTGATTATTATTATTATTATTTTTGTTAAACAAATGTTTTGCTTAATCTTTGTTTAACACTTGATCATGAGAGAGAAGCAATGATTCACATCCAGACATATGTGTAATTTGGAGGATTAATGACCACAGTAGCATCAACATAAATTGCAGGCCCATTCACCTGATGAGGGGCTTCTCTGTTGAGTATCAGAATAAACAGTTAAAATTAAGAACCCTAACCCACACAGCTTCCTTGTTATTAAAAAGTACATATTTAATCATCCATTTCTTAAATTTGGCACTATTAAAGATGTTTTGTTTCATTTTGCTTTAATTATATTTTAACTTGAGGAACTACATCCATGAAATAAAACTGATTACCAGTCTTCACTATCCAGTTTTTTCCTGTTGACTACACAGCCATCCCGGCACCTCTTCTTTTTTGCCTGGAAAGCTGATTCATTTTTTGTGTTCATAAATAATTTCAGTGCTTTAATAATGTTTGGTGCTTTCTGATTCAGTGTAATTTGAAATAAATCTAATTCATTAAAAATTTGAGGTGCTTGCACAATTGTTTGTGAATCTGGAATTAGTAGTATATCCATGGAGGGTTAAATCAAGGCACAGGATGAAAGTTCATGAATTGTTTTAAAGTTAAGAAGAGGTGCCTTTATAGCTTTCAAAAGTGTTTGAAAATTAAATGTTTGATTTATAAGGGCTATATATACACAGGGCTCAAATTATTCATGTATCATTTGGAAAATGTAAAATGCTTAATGTTCTGACATTATGTGATAATTGCTCTTCTAATATACAGTGTCTACTAAATCTGTCTGGGAGCGAGTGAGGGTGGCATTGATATACAGGAGCACATGCTTCATGTGCTACTAAATCATTCTTCCATTGAATTAAGGCCAAGGAGAGAGCATTGAGTGGAACTTAAAGTGATATTACAGTATCTGGTGCTGTTCTAATCAAGAAATATGTAGCAGTGCTAGTGAAAAATGGTCAGAAACACACAAAAATCCACTAAGGAGAAAATGCAATCAGAGCTTTATCAGTGATGCTCTTTGCAAAGTTTCCAGGAATCATGGTTGTCATTCAAAAGAGTTGCTTTTCAAGGTTGATGCCATCTTAATTCTCTCTTTTGAGTTGGTACCCTTCTGATGACATGCATTAGAATCACTGCTCTTTGTGGGTACTTACTCATTAATGAGTTAGAGTCCTCCTGGCTCTATCACTAGCCAGCTAGGTGAATTTGGACAGGTAGCTTCATTCTCTAAGCTTCAGTTTCCATAATAGTCACAGCTACCTTGTAGGATTAATATGAGTAAATGAAAATAATTCATGTCAAGAACCTAGCACACGCACTGTTATATAATAATCACTTGATATTGCTGCTATTGCCATTAACCTTGTGCAGATCCCTACAGGATTGCTGTAGATACAATTATTTTGACAAAGAGTGCAAGGGTGCATTGTAAAAGGGACCAGGGGAAGAATTGGGGAGGGACTAGAGAATTGGTGACTTTATCCCCACTTTGCCAATGTATGTAAATGGAAGTCTCCAAACAGGCATGAAGATGTAAGAGGCCCAAACCTGATGTATGTGGAAACTGGTTGGCTAATTCCAATTCTTCTCTTTGAGTTGTAGCAAGGAGCTTCAGATGTACTTTTTATATCCTCTGGTCTGTATTAGGGAACTCAATTCCTGCCCTTGATAATATAGAGCTCAGTTCCCAGGGGAAAGGGAAGTGCTCCTTGGCTATAGTCACTTTCTTCTCTGGAGATCAGAAGTCGTGGAGACAGGCACTGCATCTTAGTTGAGGAAGATGATATATGAATGTCTTTTAGGGGTGTTGGGTGGAGGCACGAGAGGGGATAAATTAGGTTAGGTACTCTATGTCAATATTAGAGTAGCGAACTCATTAAGCATCTTCAAGAGCCAACTCTATGAGTATTTATTAATTACCAATACAGGAGAAAACAGATAGGGAAAAAATTATAGATTCCTTGTTCTTGAGGATCTTACCACATAATAAATGGAGGTTCTGAGAGGATCTAGAAGTGAGGACATCACACACACACCCACCTCCCTCACCCCCCACACATGCAGACAGATGACCTGCTTATGTATGGGGAAGGTCATGACGCTACTACTCATCTGGATTTCTTTGTGCTCCTTGTGCTCTACTTGTTCTCTGGCACCAGCAGTATCGAAGCCCTGGCTTGTTAGTCTAGGCCGGTACCAGAAGGAGAGAGTCTCCAGACTCTATGGAGCGAAGGTTTATAGCAGATCCTCTAAAACAGTGTTTCACAAACTTCATATCCTCAGGGCCCATTTACTATCTTAAAAATTATTGAGACTCTTGAAGAGCTTTTTTTAATGTGTTGTAACCATTGAGATTTATCATGTTAGAAATTTAAAAATTTACTAACACTTAAAAACTCACGTCTTATTAACATAAATAACATTTTAACAAAAAATGCATTTTCAGAACAAAATTAGAAGAGTGGCATCATTTTACTTAAAAAAAATCTCTTTAATTTCTGGCTTAATAGAAGGCAGCTGAATCTCAGGTCATCTTTTGAACTCAGTCTGTTGAGATCTCACACATTAAATTGTCTTGGAAAGCTCCACTGTACACTCATGAGAGAATGTGAGTGCACAAGGCAAATAATATCTTAGTATTAATATGAAAATAGTTTTGACTTCACAGACCCCCTATGATGAAAACTAGAAAGAAACTCCTTTAATGAATCAAAGGAAAGAAGTGGGGTTTATCACTTCTTTTTGGGGGACTGTCAGGAAGCTAGCAGGCATTGGAAGTAGTCAGGCATTGGAAGTGTCAGAGAGTGGAAGTAGGGCTGTCCTAGAATCAGAGCCCTGATTCTGCCACTTACTAGCTGTGTGACCTTGGGGAAGTTATTTAATCTCTTTATGATTCAGTTTTTCCATCTTTAAAATGGAGCACATAATAGGACCTACCTCTAATGGCTGTTGTGAGGTTTAGTGACATAATGTAGGCAAAGTGTTCAGCTAATAGTAAATATCAGTATTAGCTTTCTTTCTTTGGTTTTTAATATTGTTAAAGTGCCAGTTCATTATGAACCTCAGTTTCCTTATCTACTAAGTGAGACTGGTCTGGAGGGTCCTGAAGGTCTGGCCTAGCTCTAACCCTCTATAATTTTGCTCTGAAGGCTTTCTTTCCCGCATTAGTGGTGGAAGTATGGAGAAGGTATGTGCAATTATAGTGGTAAGAAAAGCACTGATTTTTCTGTTGTTTTTATATCTTAACCACCTTCCCTGTCCCCACTTCTGCTTACAAATATATTAAAAACTTTCAAGGGCTTTACAGTTGTTTCCTTGGGAAAAATTTAATTTAGCTCTTTCAGTTGGAACCAATATAGATATCAGAAATTTAAAAATTTGTTTCCAGGTTCCATGGTGGTTTCAGGTCAAAGTCATAATAAGGTTTATCTGATGTCTAAATTTAATCGAAGGCAAATAAAACTATGTTGAGAGACTTCACTGAGCTCTCAGTTTACAGAAATACAGAGACTAGGTAATAGCCTTTTAATGGAAGAGAAAAGTAAGGAGCCTGGATTCAAGGAATGGGGATAGAAGAAAAAAAAACAGGGGCAAAAAAGCATTTTGAAAAGGCAAATGCTTGATCTGCAGTTTGAGGACCCAGATCAAAAAAAAAAAAAAAAAAATCAATACAAATGCTTTGGTTTATTTATTTATTTTTTCCTTTTTCACTTAAGTACTAGTCTTTAATACAATAAAAAGTGTATTAGAAAGGAAATAAGAAAGATGGTCTCAGAATAGGAAGTGCTGCATGTGTTGCATGCCATTTAGTTTAAGTTTTCTGGAGCCTTGCTGCAGGGTCCTCTGGGAGGACATGAGGATTTACCTATAAAGAACTTTACTGGAGGGGATTCTTAGAGGGAATCTTGAGAACACCACAGCTAAAGCACTATTGCATGCCGTGGGCTCTCAAGGACAGTACAATAGCAAGGTTTGACTGTGGGTTGAAAATGTGCTAGAATCGAAATCACAGAAACTTGTGTTGCTTGCAAGAAATAATAGCACAATGACAAACAAAATGGAATAAAGCTAAAATTTATGCTTAAGAGCTGACTTTCAGGATAGCAGCTTTAGCATTTATAGATGGGATTGTTTAACCCAATATTTCGGTAATTTTGATACTGCTGACATTACTAGAGTGGTGCTTAATGTCAATTTTTCCATCAAAAGCCATATGATACAATAATGAAAAGTATGGGGTCTTGCAGGGTGAGAGGCAAGCTCAGATTGAAACCAGCAAAATGCTTCTGACAGAGGCATTTGTATGTGCTCAAAGGAAAAAAATAATAGCTATAATCAGAGAAATTAAGAAATCTTTTACTTGTAATCACTGGAAAAAATATTTTTCATCTTTTTCAAAAATATGTAGTTCTGAAGGAGTCAAATTCGTTTTTTGCCATTTATGACTTGCGATAATTATCTCTTGACTTTATCCCAGATGGTACTAAAAGTTATCCATTTACAATTTGTTTCATCATCAGAGCCATTATCTGCCCAAGTCTTTCATCTGTCTTAGAAAGGATATGGGAAGAGTCCTACCATGGCAAAGGGTCACAAGTATACTGTGTGTATCCTTCTCTTTGTGCTGAGCAGTTATGTCCTGATTCTGGCCCCAGAGAGCTCTCCTAAACTGCAGATGCTACAACTCTAGCTGATGCTTTTAGAGAGCTGGGGAGCGGTTCTGTGGTTACATGGTGCTATGGCAGGTGCAAGCCCTGATGGCTATGTCTGGGATTGAGCATCCAGGTAGGGACCCATCAAAATGGCCAGGGAGCCTGAATAGCGAGAAGAGTAAGAATGACTTTTCTCTCTGAAGGGCTGGGTGAGTTGAGTTGGCCTGTGGAGCAGACAGACCTCTGTTGATGCAGTTGGAAGGTGCCTAACATCCTTCTAGGCACATAGTAGGTGCTCGAGTAACAGTTTAATTGAAGTCCTCAGACAGTACAACTGAGTAGGTCATATTCATGTAAATATGTTTCTCTGATGATTAATTCAGAGAAAAGGATGCAAACTGGTTTGTTTTCTCTGTTTATACATTAGGCAATCTGCTTCAGAAAGAAAATGATGACATTTAAATTTCAGTACTGTCTGTCCTTTGTGATAAGTGGCCCTTTAGCAAAACTGCTAAACAAGAAGGATCGTAAGGGTGTCTGCTTCCTTGAAACTGGTGGAGAGAATTTAGAGATAAGAGTTCCCAATATTGACTTCAGGAAGTAAAAAGTAGCTTAACTTCTCCATCCTTCACTTTTCACCTTTCAAAAATGAGATAGTTCCTTATGGGAGATGTTTCTAATGCTTAATTCACCCATATCTAATTCTTTTTGCTTTTGTGGTGTGTGAGAAATTTGCGCTTCCCAACTCGTTTTTGCAGTTTGGTGGCACCATGAGACCAGCATTGGCCAATGAGTAGTAGGCAGAAGTAAAGTGTGGCATTTCTCAACCAGAGCATTTCTTCATTAATGGGAGACCTCTATCGTTCTCTTGTCTTTGTTGCTGCAGCCAGGTGTTCTAGATGGCAGAGCCTCCATCAGCCTCAGTACCAGTGAGAACATAAGGAGCAGAACTCCCTTCCCACCTTCGTCTGCACCACCAGCAGTGCATGCTGAACATATAATGTGAACAAAACACAAAGTTTTGTTTCAAGTCTCTAGAATATGAAGGCCCGTTTTCACCACAGCATAACTGAGTTTATTCTTACTGATACGTAGCCATTGCTTGATTCTTCAACTAAAGGATTATTTCATTAGTTTTTAATCTCTTTTCAATACACGGGCCTCTGGTTCCCATGTTTTAGAGTGCATTGGAATCACATCCTGCTGGTCCGATTTGTAGATTCCTGGATCTCACTTCCAGAGGGTCAGACTTCTGTGTGTCTAGTATGAATTCCAGGAGTCTGCTTTTTTTGTTTTGTTTTGATTTGTTTTTAAACAAGGTTTTTATGTGATTCTTATTCAGGAGGGAAGACCACACTTCAATAAATGTTGTAAATCTGTATCATGTTATAAAGACTCTGGCTATTATTTCTCAAGTTCTCCTAGTCAGACACGTTCAGGTATTAGTAAAAGGTTAAAAACATTTACGGCAGGAGTAAATGTAATGAATATAAAGTTTGCCAGCTCTGTTTCAAGGCTACAGGAAGCAGAAATAAAGTAAAGACACAGAAGTGGTGATTAATAGACCCGACCACTTTCTAAATGAGAATTCTAAAGATTGTAAATCATTTGGAAATTGAAGTGATGACCTGGAAAACAAGTCAAAATTAAGAAATATCAACTAAGAAATGAACTGGAAGAAGTAAAAATAGAAAACATAGACAGTTCCCTCACAGTTGATTTGGGAGGAGGGTAGAGGGCAGGCTCCATGGGGACCTCTCTGTGAAGGAGCAGGGAAGGAGGGAGCTGTGTTTAACTCCACTTTGTGGGCTGTGTTTTATATCAGGAACCTTGGGGTCGACTCAACATTTTTATATAGTACTGCCATTTACAAAGATTATGGTTTTCTGTGGATCCAAAGGAATTGGGTTTTACTGAGTTCACAGAAGGAATGTGCTCTTCTAAGTTTTGAAATAAAAGATTTTTTGTAAAGATAATGATTTTATTCCTTCCATCCACCCCCTGCCACTTATCATTTCTCATAGCTTCTAGAGAAATTGTGAAGTTAGTAGTATTGCACTGACTTTATGAGTTCTGTATTTGGTGGGATAGAATCATTTAAGGATCCTTCCTCTTGTAGTTTATCAGGGGTGACCAGTTGTACCTGGTAAAAGCGGCAGTGGAGGCAGAGTTGGTGGCAGCATGGTGTCTCCAGGTATTGTAGTCAGTTTGAACCTCTGGGGTCTACTTGTTTCAGAAATGTGTATCTAGAGAAGAACCAACTGCCTATAGCAGAACCATTCATGAGAAATAGAGAGGGGCTTAGCAGGGTTAAGGTGGGGGGAAACAGGAGGCAGTAGTCATGTGGGATGTTAAATCAAGGAGCCAGCCTAGCAAAAATGGAGTTAGTTCTGCCAGCAAGTATTGGAAGTGTCCTGAAATCATGGTCTTAGACATCGAATAGCTCATCTTCCCTATATCTGCTGTTATCCTCAAGGCAATTCACATGGGTCTCCACTTACTGATATGTTGCTCGGTCTATCTTTGAGTGATTTGTTTTTCCCTGCAGTCCTGCCTTTGCTGTTACTTGTAAACATATTTTATTTGTATAAACATCTGAGGAGAAGGAGTAGAAGCAGTGGACAGCATGATTTGCTTGGGTTCCATACTGAGTGTTGACCTGGGTCCTTTACTCTGTACCCCCACCTTTAATTTGAAGGCATTCGGAGTATGCCACCCCAAAATATTCTCCAAAATATGCCACTCTGGCACAGGATTATTTTGTGCTGAAGGCAGTTGAGAAAAAGCAGACAGAATGAGTTGCCCGCCCTCCCCTATCTGCCCGAAAGCAGAACATAAATTTGTGAAGGTGTCTCCTCCCCACCCCTATTCCCCATATGAGAAAGAGGATATCAGCTTAATCACTGGAGATGAGATGACACCAGCAAAGTCTACACAAACAAACCTTACTAACCAGCCCTTATCTTCCATCAGTCTCCTCATATATTTGACTTCCCATAATTTTCCATCCCTAGAGGCTCAAAGTCCTCTTCCTTTACCTTGCCACTTTTATAAAAAATTATTATTCTTTGCTGAGATGCTATGTAAACCTCAGTTTTAGTCATCTGTTCAAGTTACTCATCACTGGGTGCTACCATGTGTATGCATGATGTTAATAAACTTCTGTTCCTTTTTCTCTTGCTTATCTTTCTTTTGTCAGTCTAATTTACAGGGCCCCAGCCAGAGAACTAAAGATGGTAGAGGAAATATTACTTTTTCTCCCTACAACCCATGTCCTATTTTTCATGCCATAATTTTAATGATTTTTAACTCATATAATTTAGAAGGAAAATTTTTGTTTCAAGGGAAAGAAAATCAAATTGAACTAGCTTATGCAGAAAAAAAGTGTGTGAGTACACACATATGTTTTGTGTGTGTGTGAGTCTATGTGTCATGTATCTGAAGAGTCCATAGGTATCTGAGTTCAAGTATGACTGGACCTGTGTACTCACATGATGTTGCCAGGAATCCATCTACGCTTTCCTCAGTCCTGCTTTCTTTGCGTTGTTTTAATTCTCGGATTCTCCTTGAGAGAAAGCAAATACTCTCTTCACTTGCATTCTTTTAGATTAGCAAAATCAGTGGGAGGAGAGTATCTCTGTCTCTGGAATTCCAGCAGAAGTTCTAGGGCTGATGTCTGTTGGCTCTGACTGGCTTGCCTTGAGTCATATCCTCCTATCCTTGAACCAGTTACTGTGCATGTCCCAGTGGACTAGGCTGATTGGCCAGGCTTTGGCTCTATAGCCACCACTTCTGGATTTTGCAGATAGGGTAAATCTCACCTGAGTCATGTGAAGAGCGATGAGAGAGAGAGGGGGAGAGAGAGAGAGAGAGAGAGAGAGAGAGTGAGAGTGTGTGTGTGTGTGTGTGTGTGTGTGTGTGTGTGTATGAGTATGAGTGGTTGCATAAAGGAAAATCAGAGTATTCTTGCTAGAAAGGAGAAAAATAGCTATTGGAAGCCATAACTCAAAATTGTCCATAGGAGAAGCGGTATTGCTGTCACCTTGTTAACAGTGAAATTTGAAGTTTTTAGGTTCTAATAAACAGCCAAGAGAGGGTGAGAATTGGATTTACTTTGTTCTCATTTCCTATCAGTCAGTATATGAAATGAAAAAATCTAGTTCTCAGTAGTAACATCCTTTATTTGACCTGTTTTAGGAATCATGAGAAAATTGGCCTAATAGGATTAATATTGCTTCTTATTGGTGCCACATAATCTAAAGCTCTTCAGAATTTCTATTATAAACTTACATTTTATTCTACTATCCAGATTTGTCATTTTTGTCAATGAGAGGTATATTGTCACATACACAGTTTATCACATATTTCACATTTTATATTTGGTACAAAACTCTACTGTTTTTTATAATGAAACTCACTATTTATTGTTCTTAAAGATGTGAAACGAAGTTCACCTTGATATTGAGGAAATTTCACTGGAAGTAAAAACTCCACAGAGCTCTTCTGTGACAAATCTTTATATTCTTTAGTATTAAGAAAGTGGGCTCCTGTCAAACCCTTGCCCCCTACTGAATGAGCTGGGCGACCTTACGCAAGACACTTAGTCTAATCTGTAAAATGGGATAATAAAAGACCTCTCTCCTAATGTTGGGGAAGAAATAAGTGAAGGTATGAAAAGACCACAGAACAGTGTCTGGCACATTGTTAGGATTCAGTCAGTGTTCACTGCTCTAACCTTTTAGAAGTAAATGACCTGAATTGTTAGTTCCTTTCACACAAATTCTTTGATAATTTCATGTGCAGTTTGAAAGTAGGAGCCTGTGGTTTGTGACTGGTGGTGCAAATATTTCTTATCCCATTCTTTATAAAAAATTCCGCACTAAGACGAATTTGTAAGTGAAGTAAATTCTAACCTCTAATGGTTATAGTTATCATGAAAAAAAAGTAATTATAAAAATGGTGAAAAAAAACTTCATTATTGACAAAAATAAAAGCTTTGGCATTTACACACATAAGCAGTTGGGCCGGCACCCCAATATGGGTGTTTCAGTCCAGGACACAGCCCTGCTGAAGCAAGGAACAAATACATTTCATCATTTCAGAGAGGAGGAAAGAAATTTTTTCTCTACTTGTTTAACTAAATTGAGCTTTCAATCTAAGAGAATGGGAGGCCTGGTATTTCTGTTAGGACATAATCTCATTTGACCAGTAGACCAGTGAAAATATTGCAGTTTAAGAATTCATCTGATATCAGCCTAACATCACAAGTAATAGGACCATCTTTCAGTTGGTTGCTTTAGTAAAAACATCAGTTGGACTGAGTATTTAACTGAATTGGCCCATGTGATGTTTGCCCTTATCCTTTTTTGCCTCCAAGATTTTATGCTTAAAATTTGTGGAATTTTCCCAGGAGGAATATTTGATATCTTGGCATCAATGACCAAATTACTACAAGATTTGTATAAAAGCAGAGTACAACCCAAAGAATTTGTTAAAATAAAACACAGTTAGCAATGAGTCTGTAGTTCCTAATGTGGAAAAGTAGTTTATAATGTAGGGCAAAATTTAAAGAACTGTCTAATGTAATGGGTTTCAATTGTGTTCTATTCTTGCTTATTTGACCCTGATTTCCACTTCTGGGCTTTAAAAATAAAGCTCTTAAAAGCCATTTTAAAGTTTTTTTTCTAATTATAAAAGTTATAAACACGGAACACTATGAAGCTGTTAAAAGCAACAGACAAGATTTGTACATAGTATTAGATAGATCTTAATAGAGTTCTGAATGAAAAAAAGTAAAAATGAAATGCAAGAAATGTCACAATACATTTATGTGATTAAAACTACATATATCAAAGCAACAATGCATATTTTATTACACAATACCACGGTTTCCCATGAGAAAGGAATGGGAGTAAAAGAGAAGAAAAAAAAAAAAAAACAGCAAACAAGAGAAGGACCTTGTAAGAACAAATGATAATGTATGTGTTCCTGAGGACCAATTAAAAAAATTAAGTGTAATAAACACTTATTGCAAAAAGGTAAATAAAAACACACTTATTAATCCTATTGAATTAATCCTAACCACTGTTGGCATTTGTAATCTTTTAATTTACAGCTTTTTTTAAGAGAAAAATCTTGAGTGCTTTCCATATAGTTTTCCGAAGGAGAAAAAAGTATAGACTTATTCATAGCAACTTAAAATTTGTGAGCCTATGGAGCCAATACAAGCTGTTTTATTCAATTACATGTTTCACCCCTTTCTAATTTATTATTCCCCACTCCCCTTTCTTTCTGTCTTCCTGCAAGAACATCTAAGTTGAAATGTTCAGGGGCAGTTGATAATATGGTCCAGATCTCAAGGCCTGGGTGATGATAATAATGTGGGTGGTATCAACTTTTAAAGGTCATTCATCTAACACATAGGTTATTAAGCACTGAATTTATTAATTGATACAATTAATTAATTCTACTGTTATTTATTGAAAGCCAACTATGTGCCAAGCACTGAACTAGTAGAGGGGACTGGGAGAGTATTAACAATTCTGTAATTGGTTGGTACTTTCTCAGTATTAGCTATATACTTGCCATATGCATAGCCCCCTCACTTGCAATTTTTAAGATAATTTACAGTTTTTAAATGTAAAGTATTTGGGAGTTAAATGAATATGAAAAAGGTCTTCTTGCAGAAGGAAGGCTTTTTCAGGGGAGGAATTTCCTTCTGAGCTCTAGAACACTTCAGTCCGTAGGTGTGCAATAAGAATTCCCTTAAAAAGGCTATGCAGACTTTTACCTTTGCTTAAACTATGAAGAAAAGGTTAGGTAAGAAAAAATTAACCCGTGTACAAGATTGTGAGGCAATGTTTAAAACTACTGAGGCACATTTGTGCACATCCCTCTCTCTTTTTATTGTGGGGAAAATGTACATAACATAAAAAATACCATTTTAACTATTTTTAAGTATACAGTTCAGTGGCATTAAGTATATTCACACTGTTGTACAGCCATGTGGGTCCCAGGCCTGGCTCATCCCAGGTCTGGCTGTGATCCAGGACCGTGCCTAGGAAAAGGACCCTGGAATTAAAATGTTACATTAGTGTAGTAGGGTGCCTGCACCTAAAATATGTAAACATGCTTCAGCTTATTGTATCACGCATGTGTGGCTGAACGCCACTATAGTACTCTGATGTAGACCCATCCAGTACCCTGGAGAACAGAAGGGGAGCACAATAAGGGGAGCAGAAGAAAGGGAGCAGGAGAAGTGCATGGAATACTGCACCCTCCGCAATGGACTGCACTTCCCCCAATAGAACGTTGCTCCCCACAATCAAGTCAGTGCTGGCCATTTCATTCTCATGTTGGCCTTTTGTGCATTCTTCCAACTCGGCGTGTCACCATCGAACCTTCCCTCCTCGATCAGCTTGGTGTTGACAAGCTGTCACGACCATCCATCTCCACAACTTTTTAATTTCCCCAAACTCCATACACATAAAAAAAAAAAAAAAACTTTCCATTTCTCCCTCCCCCAGCCCCTGGCAATTATCATTCTACTTTCTGTCTCCATGAATTTAACTATCCTAGTGCTATAGACTGAAGTTTGTGTCCCCACCAAATTCATATAAAACCTAATCCCCAGTGTGATGGTATTTGGAGGTGGGGCCGTTGGGGGGTGAGTAGACTGTGAGGGCTCCATTGGTGTCCTTTTAAAGAGACCTCAGAGAAAGAGCCCTGTCAGAACAGTGAAACAATGGTTGTCTGTGAACCAGGAAGTGGTTTCCAAACACTGAATCTGTCAGTGCCTTGATCTTGGACTTCCCAGCCTCCAGAGCTGTGAGAAATATTTGTTATTTATAGTATTTAGTTAAAGTAGCCCAACTGACTAAGATACTTAGGTACCTCGTATAAGTGAAATCATACAATATTTGTCTTTTTGTGATTGGCTTATTTCACTTAGCATAATGTCTTCAGGGTTCATCCATGTTGTAACATGTGTCATATTTTCCTTTTTTTAAGACTGCATACCCATTGCATGTATATACTATATTTTGTTTATTCATTCATCTGTTGATGGACAGTTGGTTGCTTCCACTTCTTGGCTGTTGTGAATAATGCTGCTATGAACATGAGTGTACAAATATCTGTTTGAGTGCTTACTGTCCGTTCTTTGGGTATATACCCAGAAGAGGAATTGCTGGACCATATGGTAATTCTATGTTTAATGTTTTGAGGAAGCATCATGCATTTTTCATAGTGGCAGCACCATTTTACATTTCTATCAGCAAGGCACAAAGGTCTTAATTTCTTCACATCCTTGCAAACACTTGTTATTTTTATTTATTTATTTTGATAATAGCCATCCTAATGAGTGTGAAGTAGTATCTCATTGTGGTTTTGATTTACATTTCCCTAATGATTAGTGATATTGAACATCTTTTCAAGAGCTTATTCGCCATTTGTATATTTTCTTTGGAGAAACATCTATTTAAAGTCCTGTGTTAATTTTTAAGTTTTGTTGTTGTTGTTGTTGTTGAATTGTAGTTCTTTATTTATTCTAGATATTAATCCATTATCAAATATATGGCTTGAAATATTTTCTTCCATTCTGTGGGTTGCTTTTTCATTTGCACATCTTTCAAATATCTTTAATACAGCTTAGAAGCATTTATTAACATGTACATATCCAACATTCATTGAAGCAAAGATACAAGAGAAAAAGGGCTTTGCCCTACACGTCCTGGTAATCAAGTTGGAGGAGGAGACAAATTAATAGATAATTATGAAATAATGTAATAGGGAACACCTGATGACCAGAAGAGCACAGTGAAAAGAATGCTGCTGTGTTAGGTGTGAAGTGTTTGCGCTATTCACTAAAGAAGTTCCCCAGACCTCCACTGGATTTCTCAACTATGCCAGGGTATCACCAAATACCCATATAAGGATGGCTCCCAAGTATCTATTAGGAGAGTGAGAACCCAGTTTCTACTTCTAGACTGCTTATCTCTTCCAGGATGTCTTACAGGTATGTCATAATCTTGTTCTGGTTAGTTCATATATTTAAAAATAAAATGTATGCATTTTATTCTATCAAAAAAGTATAATGATTTACCTCTTCATCAAATTCTGACTGAATTTAATTCCTTAAAAAATTCACTGCACTTTTACTTTCAAGGTCATCTTTGTACCTTTATGATACTTACATAATATAGAATAAATAAAAAGAAGCAATTCATAGCTTACCTTGTCATTACCATATTTTTAAAGTTTGATCAAATATGAAACATTATTCATACATGGTATTTAGAATTTCAGCAAGGTCAGTATAAATTTCCTACAACTTCGACTGATTGCTTTTAATATTTTAGAAAGATTTTTATAGAGTAGATATTTCATTACTTTAAAAGCTGGCAGGAGCTGTTGATTATACAGAAAACAATACATGTAATTCCATGATTCTAAAGTTAGACTTAAAATTTTTAATCTTATCCTTAATTTATTTAGTCATTGAACATTCATTTTGCTCATTCATTTAATAATTGATTTGGGGTAGTGTTATTCTTCCAAGGAGACCAAAACAGAGAATATAAGGCAGATTCTTCAGTGCATAAATGCTTTTCTGTGAATACATTAGATGTTCAGAATCTATACAAATGCTTTCTATAAGGCTACTTATTATTCACAAATGATAAAAATGATAACTAACAGCTATGTATTTTTTATGATTTGCAAAGCACTTTTGCATATATTATCTCATTTATTCTCATAGAAGCTTTTCAAAATAGGTATTATTGTCATTATTTTCACTTTTTAAGTGAGGAAGTAAAGGCAGGGAGAGTTTAAGCAACTTAACCAAGGTCACTGGGCAAGAGTTTGGATCCAAGCCTGCTAACTACAAATTGTGTACCCTTTTCATCAGTTGTCACATCTCTCATCTCTCTTGGTACATGAGTTTGCTTTTCTTTAAAGTTTTCAAGAGCCTGACTAACTTGAAAAGATTACTTGTGATAGCCTTCAAAGGTGTCATATATAAAGAAGTAGACCCATGTCATTTACAGGAATAATATGGTTATTATTGTGGAAAGAATGAATTCTCAATATTCCAACTGAATTATTTAATTTCTTATTCATAGTCCCATGTTGTCTAACATTTTCTAATGGGAAAAACTCTATTCAGGAGACATATATCCTTTACTTTCTCAGTCATTTCAAGGTTTTCTTTCACCACCATGCTTCTCACAAAGGCTGTTCTAAATTCCTGGAGACTTTGCAGAGGCAGGGCATCTAGGGCAGGTGGGTGAAACATTAGGTCTATTATTTCATCTGTCCAGGCTGGCATTTGCTGAACAGTACATCATCCCATCTGGTCTCCAAGCATCCTCTCTCCCTGCCAGCATCTGCTGAGATGTCTGAGCTCTCAGCTGGCTTCTGGTAATCAGCCTCCTCTGGCATCCACTGCAGTGTCTTTCTTGTTCTTACAACAAGGCTGCTTGGATCTGCTTTTGCCCTTGGTGCCAGGTCTTCCTGGTTCTTGGCCACAAGGGGCAAAGGCCTCTTGCTCTTTAGGTCTTGCTCAGAGGCTGTTAACCTGTGGTGGGCTCTCTGTAGACATTGCTATGCAACTGTCCAGCAGCCTTGCAAAACAGGTGAGCATTTCTATAAGGCTTACCTCTCCCTGAGCTGCACCTGGAAAGGGTGTTGCCTTACCTGTTATTTTCTTCCCTTTCTCTCCTATGGGTGCTGCCTCATGGTGGACAGTGGCAGGGGTCCTTCCCAGAGAGTATTGCTTCCTCAGTACTCTCTGTTCCATTCACCAGTTTAAGGATTTCTTTTTTCATTTGTGATTCTTTTGAATGTTTAATTTAATTATTACTTAACTATTGATTGTTAGTTACTTATTTTCTAAATTACTTAATGGACAATTTTTCTTTATCCCCATTCCTTCTTTCTCCTTCTTAATTATAACCATTTCAACTTGTTTAATGTGTAAATTTTTGTTTATATATCTTCTTAAACATGCACATGGTTTTATGTGCATTTAATTCACATGAATTGACATTACGTA
The DNA here is from genome assembly GCA_028627145.1 of Eidolon dupreanum. Classification (NCBI taxonomy): domain Eukaryota; kingdom Metazoa; phylum Chordata; class Mammalia; order Chiroptera; family Pteropodidae; genus Eidolon; species Eidolon dupreanum. Next base: position 20,974,927 of record CM053507.1, read on the forward strand.
ATAATACATAGCAATAATATTATAGCTAATTTTATTAAAATAGTATCCTTCTTTATCTGTTTTGTCCTCATACTAGGTAGGTGCTGATGGGAAATTGGCACATGAACCAGATTGCTTCAGTTTTCCTGTGAGCATCGGAAATGTTTCTGCTTATTTAGATAATTTGTTTTTAAACAGATATTGAGGACTTCATATTAGTTGGACAATGGCAGAAAAATAAATGCGATCTCAGCTTTCAAGAGCCTCTAATCTTGAGGGCTTCAGGGTAAGTGGTTGTCATGTTGACTGTGAGTCAAGTCACACGGCCTAACTCAAATTCCATTTCTGGAGATGAAAGAGGAGCCAGAACAGCGTTCCCTCGCTTAGGTTGAGATGATAACATCACTGTTGGTTCTGCGGACTCCCTCATTACAGAGCCCCTGTGAGTCAGTCGGTATCAACTGCTACTACTGCCAGGTTAAGAAGCCAACTAGTCTTGGAGTGATTCAGTCCTAGCTTAAGTGAAAGAAAAATATTTCAAGAATCAGCAAATAATCTAAAAAGGCATATCATGGACCAAAATTCTTCACACACTCAAGCTATATAAACACTAAACCCTAAAGTTGAAATCCATGTATTTCTGGATTGAGTATATGCTCTTTTGTTGCTCTGAATGATGCTCCAAGGCCAAATGTGAGTGTGGGGTTATTTAAGTACTCTAATGATTAATCATTTTAGCCTCATTTTCTGGCTGCCAATACATAGGGGTCAACATATGGCTCTTCTGCCTCTGTTAACGTTAACCTTCAGCACAAGGATGGCCAAGTCAGAGAGCGAGAGAGGACAAATTCTTGTAAAAACCAAACGTATACATACACACAACCTGGTAAGACTCAGGGATGGGATTGGAACAGGGTGTGTATGGGGGCAGGGGGAGTAGTACTTCTTAGAGGGATTTTTTTTCATTATTTCTTTTCCTTGCTTCATGGATACTGCCAGCAAGTCCTCTCACTCTCTGCACCCCTGCCAGCATTCTATGTGCCTGCGTTCAGGGCATTCAAAAACACACAGTAGCCCATGCCTGATGAAAATCATTCTTTGTTTCTTCTCAGCTTTTAGGAAGTTTCACATTGTTGTCTTAGGAAATGGGAATGCAGAGGCTTTAGTCTATGGTGATTTGATTTACATAAAACTTAATCACTCAGATGATTCTGTGACATTACACTCTGGTAAAAAAAAAAAAAAAAATGTAGCCTCTATCTGGGAGTGCAGGGTGTTTCCTGTAATAAGTTTCTGAATTTCTTGAGAAATTTAATTGTGAGGCCATCTGGCATAGGGGTTTATGTCCTTGTCTTGAGATAATTATATTATCTATAAATCAGCAGTGATATCTTCCTTAACTGAATCATCTCACAATTTCTGAAAATATTTTGATCTCATATTTATTTTTGATTAAAGGACTAGAACAATGCAGCCCTATCAAAAGAAGTTTAAAAAAAAAACTGGTTATGGTATTTTTCTGACTTAATTTCTTAAGTAGAGCTAAGGTGAATTTCTTTTGCTTTTGTCATTCCTTCCTTTCCCCAACTAAAATCTTATATAGAAAATTTTACTAGGACATAGCAGAAATGTAAACTGGTAAATAATGGTGGTAGGTAAAATGATTATTTAAAAAAATTTACAGATGATATAGCAATGGGAAAAAGGCTAAAATAATGTAAGGAGGGGATGGTTTGCATTCAGGCATTTAATGAATTGTGACTAAAAGGAAGAGAGATGTATGTATATATGCTGAGGTGACAGAATGAATCTTGGTGGACAGACCTAATAAAGGAAAAGTGAAAGTGGTGGGGGTTAATAAGGAAAAGATATTTAGGTTAATAAGGAAAAGATGTTTAGACAGTGAGAGTGAAAATGAGGAGAGGTTAATAGGAGGAACTGGAGCCTAAAACATAAGGTAAAACATCATACAACAATTATAACAATGAAAATTTCAGTTTAATGTTAGTAATTAGAAACATTTTACTTTATCAAAAAGTAAAGAAAAACAAATGAGTTTGGAAAGGAAATCAACTAGAGGAGCATAAGGCACCACAGTGATAGTCTATTTATTTTCTTTTGGAAGCACTGCTGTGGGCTTGGTTGATATGAAAACCAGTGACCTAGAGTCTGAAGCCATTGAATTCCATTCACAACTTTTTGTCATCTTAAAGAAAATCTGAAGGACAAATGAGCACAATCTAGAATAGCTGGGAACTATGAACTGAATGGGAAACCAAATGAGAAATCTGACCTATTGAAATGAAAAAACAGTACTTTATATGTTTTTCTCCAAGAGTTTCACATTTGGCTTGAGAAATGTGAGTGGTGTCTGGATAAATTGTTTTGGTAATGTTTCAGAGTCTTGTTCTCCTACATGATTGCAAAGCATTTTACTTCTCATTCTTCTGCTACCCTTCCTTTTTGGCTCTTTAGTTTTGCAAACGTTATTCATAAATATAAAGTTTTTAGCAATTCCTTTTCTAGGATTTTGTTATTGACAGACTCACACATGTAGCCAAATATGTATGTATATTCTTGCACCATTATTTGTAATAGCAAAAGAAACATGTAAATGTCCGTAATCTGGTAGCACCTGCAGGTGAAGGGGGTAATACCTAGAAAATCATTATTGTATTATTTTTCTTTTTTTCTGAGCCCATGAGCATCTCTAGTTAATCTGAGAGGCCCTTTGGCCTGGGAAGGGAGAATAATCAATTTCTGACATGCAGAGAAGGATCATGGAGCAAGGTGATAGCCTCTAAAGCCAGGCTATTCTGTAAAGAGAGGATTTTGCAAATATCATTATTTTTCCCTACAACATAGGGAAGAACCAGAAATGATCCTTCTGCCAATGACAGCAAAGCCATAAGGATTTCTTCCATATCTTTCATGGTAGAAGGAGCCTCTGAAGCAAGGGAAATCAGACAAAAGCCTGACTCTCTTCTACTGTGGGAGTTTTGAGGAAGAAGATAGAACAGAAGAAAATCAGTAGAATAAAAGATATGTGTTCCAGTGTTACTCCTCTTTGATTTTTGCAAGTGAGGAGCAAAACATTAGGTATGAGAGGACAATACTAAGGAGAGAGGGTGCTCTACTTCCCCACCCCAGGTACTATCTGAAGAGCTGTACCCTCATGCACCTGGGTGAGGCCACATCACTTTCATAGTACATCTTTAAATTCTACATGGTTCCAGCAAACAGGGAAAAAAGAACTGGAATTCCACCCCCCTTTCCCTTAAGAACCCTTTAGTGAAAGCAGAGTTGGATGCTGTCATTCTTATCTAAAAGCATTGTGCCTTGTGGCCAGTGAAGCTGAACTTGGGCATTTGACCATTGATGTGAAACTACAAAAACAAATAGCAAACCACCCAAGGCTCTTTATTTATAATTAAAAAGGATTATCAAAGAGAAATGGATAAAGTGACCCCTTTGTCACTGGGGGCAAGACGTGCAGTAGTGATTCCAAAACATTTGGACTAATCCTTTAGGCCTTGTTTTGTCCTGAGAACCCCTGCCCTTAGCTGGAACTCCTTCCCAGCCCAACAGACTGCACTGACATCGCTTCGCTCCTTGTCAGGGGAATGAAGATAAGTCACCACTTAGAACATTCCAGCTATTTAGAGCATCACCATTCGAAATAACTAAAAGGTTTACACTTAGAAATAAGTGGTGGTTTATCTTCATCTTTTTCTGCTGTGGGATGGCACTGGCACACAGGCCCGACGGCAGCTGTTCTCCAAATGCCTGTACCCAGGAGTCTCTGAGAGCTGGGCTCAGTGCCCAAAAAAGTACAAACACGAAAAATGAAAATACACACCGAAGAAAGTTGGGCAGAACCCTGGCTCAGAATCAATGAGCCCCAGCAAATCCCTTTCCAAAGAGAAGAATTTCGTCTTCTGTGTCTAGAGGTTGATTTTGTTTTTAAATAAAATTCTGATTCATTTTAAGAAAAGCTTAGAGATATTTCTTATATGTGTGATATTTCTGAGACTGGTGACATTCTGACTCCTAATTCCTTCCTTTTTTTCTTATATTTAATCAAATTCTGGAAATAGAGGAAAAGCACACATCTCCCTTCCCACCCTGAGTTAAAATATGTTTAAAGTAAGCACTTCATTCACAAGTGGACTGAGATTCTGTTTGTGAATTTCCATTAACTACTTCTATGACCTTGAGCAAGCCACCTAACCTCTATGGCTGCAGTGGCCTCACCTGAGAAATGGGTGTGGGTTGATATACTTACTCTAAGACGCCTTTCAGCCCCAGGAGCCTCTGGGTCCCATCTCCCTCTTCTATGACCTTCTACATCCTTTGAAGTGCCTTCTAACCTTAGGCTTGGAGCCTATCCAGACCCCTGCCCTTCCCACTTCTACAGTTTTTTTGCTCCCTATTCCCCTCTTCCTACCTAATCTCAGTTGGCTAAGGAAGCCAGAAAGCATTTGAATGTGGATGACTCCCGATAGCTTTAGGGCTTGTCTATTTCAGTTTCCTTTGTTGTACTTTTTGCGATGGTCACGACTGTAACCAGTTGTGGTGCGTACTTATTTAACGCCTGCCTCCCTCATGAACAGTAATCCTTATGCAGGCTTTGGCTTGCCTTGCATCCCTGGTGCCCAGCAGTGTCAGGTAACAGTAGGACCCAGTACACATTTGTTTGAGTGAATGAGTGATTCCTTTCCAGACAACATGATTTAAACCACATTTAGCAGGCAACTTAAGGTGGACCTGTTGGAATTCTCATTGGTTTATGTAGGTTCATTCTGACCCCCAAATCTAAAATAGCCACCTGGCTCCTTCTCTCATACCTACCCCACCTATCCACCCTTAGACTTTCTTTACTTTTTATCCAGTTTTATTTCATTTCCAAGCACTTATGCTACCTGAATTTATTTATTCCTAGCTTCATTATCTGTCTCTTCTACTAGAACATAAGCTTTATGAGGACAAGGAACTTCACCTTATTCAGGACTGTATCCTCAGCACCTAAAACAGCACCAGCACATAGTAGGCTCTTCATAAATGTTTGTTGGCTGAATCTTTGAAAAATGACTTATTGTTTGTAGCTTAGTCAAATGACAGGGACTCTTTCTAGTTCGGTATCAGTTAGAAACCTCTTTCTTACAGTGTCCCAGGCCATTACCAGGCACTATTCTTCTCCTGCTCCCAAGAACGTATTGGCTCGTCATATTTTTGCCATTTCCCCCACAAGGCCCAGAGCAGAAATCATGTTCTTGAATGATAATTCAGAATAGATCATCTCTTCCTTCACTTGCTTTATTCTTTGCCTTTATTTAAATTTTTTCTGAACTCTGAAAAGAAAGAGAGCAAGAGACTTGAACAGAGTGTACCAACTCTTCAATCCAATAATATTTGCTCCACTGGGCAGGCAGGCATGCGTGGTATCCAGGCTTCTCTGGTGAGTGAGAAACATCTGCTCTAACTGAGCCTGATGTCTTGCAAAACACTCAAAACTCCTAGCTGCCTCCAGCACAGTACCCAGGATACCTGCCCAGCCTGCTGTTACTACTGCCTATTTGATGGTTGCTTTTCTTATTCTTTTGTGCCTTTGGGTATGTGTTTTTTGTTGTTATCTATAGAACCTTTGAGCTTTCTTATTGTAAAAACCAGAGAGAGGAACTGAATTAACAGATGTTGTTGCTTTACTGTGTAGAGGTGAACTAATGTTTCCCTTGTTCAATAAAGAACATTATTACAATGTTAAATATGTTCCTTGCTTAGTTATGTTTTAAAGGAAAATGTTGGGGTGGGGAGCCTTGGAGATAGGGACAGGGGCAGAAGAACATTTAAGGTCATTTTAAGAGAAAGACTTCCTGCCTTCTAAGATATCATAGACACATTTCTTCATTCTAATAAACTTTCATGTCTGTGTAGCAGATACAAATGAACTTGAATTTAACCCAGAGTGGCTAAGTGATTGATATATACTGTTCCTTAAAAGCATGATAAAAGTTCTAAACATTGGGAAACTAGGAGGGAATAGACTAGAGAAGAGAAAATGCTTATGTTGTAAATTACTTATAAGTTTGATGGAATTAGAAGGCACACAGTGACTGTTCTTCATATTATGTTGGCCTTTAGTAATAGCTTTCTAGGGTTAAAGTCAGCTTTAGTTTAAAAAGAAACATTCCACTCAAAGTACAGTTAATTTTCATGAATTCTTGACTTTCTTAAAATGGGTTATTCTTAATAATAAAGTGAATATTGAAAAACAGTTTCTCACTAATATAATGTGGATTCGATGAAAAAAGAATTGTTTCTATAAACAATACAGTAACACCTTAAAAAAAAAAAAACCTATTATTTAACCTATTTATTCACTTGCTCTGTATTGGAGTGGTACCATGTAAATTATCCTTATCAAGGATGTGCCGTTTTATATGACTTTATTGTTAACCTTCTCCTTCAGATTTCTTCCATAGTTAATTTAGCAAAACTGCATTTAAATCAGTCCCCGATGGGAGGACCTGGAGTTCACATTTTTGCTTTTAATAGACACATTAGTCTTCCTACATGGTAAGATTTCGTAAATGGCTCCTTATTCTTTTCTTGGGAGATAGCTATTATATATCACTCAGTGCATTTATGGTCTTACCTTAGGGAATTTACAGGGGTTGTCATTGCTTTCGCTTCAGCTGAAACACAAAATGGTTTAAATTGGATATTGTATTTGTGTTTAGGATTGAAAAAACTCTTGGTGTACATTTTAACAAGAGTCTTGTAAAGGTTATGTTGGCTAACCTTATTTGAATAACCAAATATCACTTTAATACTTAGTTATTTGCAGGTTGCTTTTCCCCCACCTCCAGGAAGGAGAGGAAGGGAGGGAACACAGGCAGGGATGAGGTGAGACTCTTGGTAGGGTTATTTACATGTTGGCATTAGGGCGTAAAGACTGGGGGAAGCCATCAGTGGGGTATTATCCTGCCAGGTGAAAGCCTTTGTTGATTTTAAAACATTACACAATGTCATTCATGTTCATATTAAAAAATGGATAATACAAATTAACAAAAATAAGAAGAAAGACCATTCATAATCTCATTATCTAGAGGTAATACTATTAAAAATTTGCATATAACCTTTTATGCTTAAATGTTTATGTTTATCTTTTTTTGACACAAAAATGGAATCCTCTGATGAGTTAACAAAGGATGCTAAATTAAAAATATGTATTCTTTATCTATCGCTTAATGCATAACCTTTGCTTTGTGCCACATAATACAAATAATGTTTACAAAGAGAAGAAGAATGTGGCCAACCATCCCAGGTCACCAGCTCCATAAGTAACTGGTCTGAGATAAATTGGAAGAGTACATGGAAATCCCAGAGAGCTTCAGGAGAGAGAGTAATATGCAAAAGCTGCTTCGGTAAAGCCTTTTGTTAAAATAAAAACAAAAAATTCTAAGTATACATGTTCAGGAGTCTCAGAGAAGGATTATAACATTGAAATGAAGACTCATATGCAAAATGTTTTGGTTTGGAGGAAAGTGCGGTGAGGGGGATGAGTGTTACAGAATCTATAACTCTTACCCATTTACTTGTCGTTTGTTGAGAGCTGGAAACAGTCTGAGATTAGTCCTCACTTGCAAGCTAATAAGTTAGCTGCTACAGTTTCGTGAATGCTGCCAGATGACACAAGATGTCTGGATCAGAGGCAAAGGACTTTGTTATTCATGGCACACCAAGAAGCATGAACTTCATGTTCGTGTTAGTTCCTTCATACCTCAAGCCTCATGAGGCCACACAGATAAAGTCTCATGAGACTACACAGATAGGCCCAGGTGTATATCACCCATAAAAATTAGGCATCTCTTTTGTTTTCCACATAATGGGTGCCTTGTAAAACTTAAGCCTCAGTCTGCTTCTTTGCACATCTGCACACATATCTTCCCTCCTAGTTGAATTTTTCCTACCTTCATAGAATTTCCCTTCAAAAACATATTGTTAAAATTCAGTAGCTGCTTTTCAAAATGGCCGTCAATTTTGAAGGACATTTACCTAAACATCAGTGAATGAAAACAACACTGAGCAGGTTCTTTCCCTATTAAAAAAGAAAATGTGCTGCGTATTGGAGTCTGGGCTTCTTGCAGAGTTTAGGGGGCTATTTCAGACTTTGGTTGGGGAGAATCAGTGATTAGGTTACTACTTAACAGGATATATCAGATCATTAAGTTTCAGAAGAGACCCAAATATTTTTTGTTTTAGGCTAATTGCTCCTTTTATAACTTCAGATGGCATCTAATTTAAAGAATAAACACCTTTATAATTAGCCTAGAGACATAAAAAGGTATTTGATGTTTCTACCTTTGTTATCAGGATTTGCCTTTGCCAGCCACAGTAAGTTTTACAGCTCAAATGGTAAAGCCTATATCTATTCAGGAAACTCCATTATGGCATTTGCTAATTTGAATTAATTTTTGCCCAAGGTGTTTAATTAATGTAATTAATATAGTATATTATGAGTTGGTCTGAGGATAAGAATTATGACACTTCTTAATTCACAGTGTGAATATGGGGATGATGTGGGTTTGGGGTCTGGGAGGTATGATTTTAGGCCTGGGAATATCCATGAGTTTGATTGGGTTATACTTGCCTCACCAGTGAGAGGATCTTTAAAAATGGCCATTAAACTCCCATCCTAACCTTCTTTCCCAGCCTTATTGTTAATTATTCTCAGTGGAAGGATTTGTTCGGTCATGTTATTTACTTTCTGGCAATATACAGTAGTTTGTTCCACATTCATGCCTTCTCCCATACCTTCTTCCCCTCCTTCATAGTGGTAATTCCTAGGAAAGCTCAGTCAAGTCCTGATCTTTCACAAACCTCTCACTATTCATGCCATTTCTCAGTGATCGCTCCCTCCTCAAAGATCCCAAAGCATCTGTTTTCTTTATTACTTCATTGACTCATTTATTCTACAAATATTTTGTGTCTGTTACATCCAGGGGACAAGACAGATGCTAGTTCTGTTTCCATTCTGGAGTTATTTTCTAATGGGGAAAATAGACCCTAAAAACCAATTATAGAATTAATCATTTAATTATTATTATTATAAGTTCTGGAGAGGAGAAAAACTAGACACTAGAAGGGTCCTACTCATTTGACACTTGTCTGATATTATCTAAAGGGAGAAAAAATTATTTATAAAATGTATGAAATGTTGTACCAGGCATTAGGCATATATTATCTCATTCCATCTTGTCAACAACCTATGCATAAGGTAATATTACCCACCCCACTCCACCCCACTCCACCCCCTGTATTTTAGAAAAAGAGCAGGAGGCTTGCAAAGTAAAGAAACTTCATCTTGCTAATGAACTGTGGAAATGAAATTTGACTGTTGGTTTTCAAAGTCGATGTGCCTATTTGTTACTCTTGTAGGTGAGTTTCTTAACTCCCTTCAGGAGAGAGTATGAAGTTTGAGGACAGGAAACTTACCTTGTAACTTGCACAAAATGTTGCCTTACAAATAAGCTCCTGGTGGCCAGCTGGCTACTTGACTGAATTAAATAATGGGATAAAATAATAATGTGTAGGAGCCTGAGGGATTTAGGAGCTGATCTGTGAAAAAGCTATAATCACAAGAGGCAGTGACACAAAATAAGCTTTACTGTGTGGGACTTGGACAGAGGTGTATGAGAGGGGAAGTCCTCACAGCATGTCCCACCTTAGGGGAAAGAAAAAAACTCTTGTGAAGTTGACAGTCCAGAGGCATAGGCTCACTAAAAGACTGAGTTCTAATTACAGGACTACAGCACACTTCTCCTCCCCTCACAACCCACCACCAGATTACTAAAGGCTACTGACAGTAGACCCTTTTACCTAGTACATCATGTCTGGATACATTTTTTTTAAAAAATTACAAGGTATACTAGAAGACAAAAAGCACAATTTAAAGAAACAGAGCAAGCATCAGAACCAGACATGTCAGGGATATTGGAATGATCAGACCAGGAATTTAAAACACCTATCATGGATATGCTGAGGCTGTAATGAATGGATAAAGCAGATAGCATGCATGAATAGATGGGCAATGTAAGCAGAGAGATAAAAAACACTAACAAATATAGTATGTCATTAATGGAATTATTAATAGACTGGATACCGCTGAGGAAAGAATCTCTGAGTTTGAGGATATTTCAGTAGAAGCCTCCAAAACTGAAAAGCAGAGAGACTAAAGACAAATAACAAAACAAACAAACAAAAGAACCCAGAACAGAATATCCAAGGATAGTGGGACAACTACAGAAGGCATTAACATATGTATGATGGGAATACCAGAAGGAGAAGAAAGAGAAAAAGGAACAGATGAAATATTTGAAAGAATACTGACTGAAAATTTTCCGCAAATTAATAATGGACACCAAACCACAGATTCAGGAAGCTCATAGAACGCTAAACAGTATACATTCTCAAAAAAACTCTAGCTAGGTGTATCATTTTCAAACTACAGAAATCAAGGATAAAGAAAAAATCCTGAAAGAAGCCAGAGGAGAAGAAATACTTTATCTATAGAAGAAAAAAAATAAGACTTATATCCAGCTTCTCCTCAGAAACCATGCAAGCAAGAAGAGAATGAGAGACTGAGTGAAATATTTAAAATTTTAAGAGAAAAAAACCCCCACAAACCTAGAATTCTATACCCCACAAAATCATTCTTCAAAAGTGAAGAATAAAAATTTTTTCTGGTAAATGAAAACTGAGGGAATTTGTTGCCACTAGACCTGCTTTGCAAGAAATGTTAAAAGAAATTCTTTAGAGAGAAGAAAAATGACATAGGTCAGAAACTCTAATCTACATGAGGAAGAAAAGAGCATCAAAGAAGGAATAACTGAAGGTAAAATAAAAAATCATTTCACTTAATCTTAATTGATCTAATAGATAACAGTTTGTTTGAAATAACAGTAACAATGTATTTGATTACGTATTATGTGTATATATAAATAGTTATGTATGCTTATATAAGTGAAATGAATGAGAATGAAACAAGTGCAGGGAGGGAGGAACTAGGATTATTTTGTTATTATAAGATACTTACATAATTTGTGGAATGTTATAGTGTTACTTGGACTTGGATTGGTTGTAAATGTATATTGCAAACTGTAGGCCAACATCTAGAAAAAGAAATATAACTGATATGTGAGGAAAGAAAAAGTGGAATACAAAATACTCATTTAAAACTATAAAAAATAGAAAAAGAGAGGACAAAAATAGAAACAAAGAACATAATCAGTAGAAAACAGTAACGAGTATAGTACATATTAATCCAACTCTATTAATAGTCACTTTGAATGTCAGTGGGCTAATGCACCAATTAAAAGAAGTTGTCAAAGTGGATCAAAAAACAACTCAATTGTGTGTTATCTGTAAAATCCCACTTTAAATATATACCATGGAAACACTAACCAAAAGAAAGCAGGAGTATTAAGCAGGAGTATATTAATTTCAGACAGAGCAGAATTTGAAGAAAGCTGTCAGGGATAAAGAAGGGCATCGCATAATAATAAAGAGGTAATTCTCTAAGAAGACATAATAATCCTTAATGTGTAGGCACCTAACAGCATCAAACTACAGGAGGCAAAAACTGATAGAACTGCAGGGAGGAATAGATGAATCTACTATCGTAGTTGAAGATGTCAACACCCCTATGGTAGAAATGGACAGATCCAGAATGGACATAGTTGACTCAACACCACCACCAATCAAGTGGATATAATTGACATCACTAGACTACTACATCCAACAACAGTAGAATACACATTCTTCTCAAGCTCACATGAAACATTTACCAAGATTTTAAACACATTTAAAAGAATAGAAATCATACGATGCCTGTTCTCAGGCCACAATGGAATTAAACTAGAAATTTAATAACAGAAAGACATCTGAGAAATCCCCAAATAGGTGGAGTTTAAACACACTTCTAAATAGCACATTTCAAAAAAAAAAAAATCTCAAGAGAAGCGAAAAAGTTCATTTTGAACTAAATGAACATGAAAAGACAATTTATCAAAATTTGTGGGATGCAGCAAAAGCAGTGCTTAGAGGGAAATTTATGGCATTGAATGCATATATTAGAAAAGAAGAAAGCTCTAAAATCAATAATCTAGATTTCCACCTTAGGAAATTAGGAAAAGAAGAATAAATTAAATCTAAAGTAAGCAGAATAAAATAATAAGAATGAGAACAGAAATCACATTGAAAACAGAAAATCAATACAGAAAACCAAAGGAACCAAAAGCTAGTTCTTTGAAAAGATCAATAAAATCAATAAGCTTCTAGCCAGGGTAGAAGAGAGGCTACAGATTGCTAAATTCAAGGATATCGAATAAAAAATAGTACCCAAAATACCAGGTTTCCATGTACTTCTTATTTAACTACTTTCATAGTTTCATTTCTTTAACTTGTTCATACTATAGCTTCTAATTCCGTCCCTGCTTCCCCTGCCTAATCACCTCTAGCTGAGAGGTGAAGGCAAGAGGTGGTCATGTTCAGACAGGTTATGGGGCTGCTTCAGCAGTGGAATTTGCCCATCATTCATTCTTTGAGGCCTGAAATCACTGCGATGGAGTTTCCTTCTTTCAGTTGAATGAGTTGTCTGTGGATGGCAGCAGTCTCAGATTATTAGTGTAAGGCAGCATCTTCAGATTCTCTTTGAAAGGACAGTCAGGCAACAGACCTTGATAGGGAAGAGGCAAGGGAAAGTTGGGTGCTTGGCAAGAGTGGGCTGGAAGGAAACACTTCAGAAAAAGGAGAGAAACTGATAATGGGGTTAGGCAATAGCTACCTATGGGCTGCCCTTCCTCCCAGTCAGACCTCTTTGCCTCTCATCTCTGATGATGCTGCCACAGGCCACCCTCCTCATGATCTTGCTTCCCCATTTCTCTTTAGGCAAAAGCTTCTTCTTTTCTTTGTTTTAGAGTGGCCCTGCGAGCTATCCAACGCCTAAGGCCTCTGTGCCCAGTTACTCAATATTGTAATGGCTCAACATTACTGCCTGTGACCATGAGGACTGTGGCTGTTGACTTGTGATCTTTTTAGCCACAACATATGTTAAAATTATTAGGGCTGGGAGATTGTAATGTTTCTGCCACAGTGCGAAGTGATTTGAGATGACTTTTTTGCTGTTCAGCCAAAGGAAATCTATCCTGTTTAGAGAGGATGCATTAGTACTCTTTCTGACTCAAGTTTTGTCTTATGAAGCTTGGGAGATATGACTTTTTTCTGGCTGGCATCACTAGGCATTTTGAGTATAGTTCAACTGTGGTTATGGATTTTATTCCTTGGCTGGGTAGAGGGCTCAAGAAAATTCAGAATACATCTCTAATTGCTAATAACCCTCTTTTGCTCATTTTCATTCATATTGTTCTTTTGGTGAAATCTTGTTAAAATTAAAGCCAAAGGTAACCTGGAGGGAAAAAAAAGATACTTCAAAGAGGTGTCAACTGGCCTGGAACTCTGCATGTGAAAGTAAAGAGAAGGGGCCATTTAGGTTCCCTAGAACTGTCCTTGTTGATTGTGTGAACATGAGCATCTCAGGTCTTGCTATTTATAGTCAAGTTATATATCTATATCTATATATCTATATATGTACATATATATTATATCTAGTCAAGTTATATATATTATATATTTTATATATACATATTATTATATATATTATTTTTTTCTTATTCCTGAAAACTCATGAGAGTTGCATATGACAATTTGAACAATAGTCCTAGTAGTCTTATTCTAGAAGGGCAGAATAGGAAGGGATTAGAGTCAAAGTATTTGTGTTCACATAGGAGGATAGGGAGCATCTCTTCAGAAAGCTAAGATCTAAATAGGCAAAGAGGCAGCTGTGCATGGATATGGAGGAGAGCATCCTAAATAGAGGGACACAGCAAGTACAAGGGTTGTGCATGTCATGTCTGAGAAAGAACAAAGTGTGGAGTGGAGCTGGACCACAGTGAATGGGGAGAGGGTAGCCCTCGAAGCAGGTGAAGACAGCTTGTGTATGGCCTTATAGGCTAGGGTAGGGAATTGGATCTTACTCTAAAATACAATGAAAAGTCCCTGGAGAATGTTAAGCAAGGGACAGACATGGTTTGATTTGGATTTTGTTTGTTTATTTATTGATTGATTTTATTTAATTTTTTAAAATTTTATTTAATTTAATTTTTTTAAATGGTGACATTGGTTAACGAAATCCAAAATGTTTCAGCTGTATACTTTAAAAGTAAGGTGTATATATATATTTACAGTGTGTGTTCACCTTCCATAGTTAGATTTCTTTCTTTCACCACAAATTTGACCCCCTTTACCCCATCTACATCTCCCTCCCCTCTCCCTCATACCCTCTGGTAACCTCTAGTCTATAGTTCATGGCCATGAATCTCTGTTTGTTTGCCCTGTTCACTTGTTGCTTTTAGGTTTATATCCCACATATAAGTGATATCATGTGATTTTCAACTTTTTCTGTCTGGCTTATTTTGCTTAGCATGATTATCTCGAGGTCCATCCATGTTGACAGTATTTCATCCCTTCTTATGACTGAGTAATATTCCATTGTATATATGTACCATATATACAATCCTTAGCCAATCATCTATTGTAGGACACTTTGGTTGCTTTCATGTCTTGGCTACCATGAATAACGCTGCTATGAACATCAGTGTACAAATATCTTTTCGGATATGGGTTTTCAAGTCTTCAGGGTGATTACCCAGTAGAGGGATTGCTGGATCACATGGTAGATCAGTTCTTAGTTTTTTGTGGAACTTTCATATTCTTTTCCATAGTGGCTGTACCAATTTGCAGTCCCACCAGCAGTGTATGAGAGTTTTCTTTTCTCCACATCCTTGCCAACACTTGTTCTTTGATTGAGTTTTTAAAAGATCACTCTGCCTATTGCATGGTGAATGGATTGGGGAAGAATAAGAGTGGAAGCAGGGACATAGTTACAAGCCCATTGAAATAGTCTAGACAAGAGAAGATGGTGTCTTAGACCAAAGTGGTAGTGTTCGAGATGAAGTTAAGTGGATATATTTGACTATATTATGAATGTGGGATCCATAGTGTCACACATGTATTGAGTGTGGGAGGAGAGGGAAAGGGAGGAATCAATGATGATGCTAACATTTTTGACTTGAGCAACAACTGTGTGGGTGCTAGTTAAGAAGGAGAAGACAAACTATAGGTACAGTGTATAGAAATCAAGAGTTCTGTTTTAGCCATAAATGTGTGCCATTAAACCTTAAACATTAAATATCTAACTGGAAATGTCATGTAGGCAGTTGGGTATAGGATTTAGAGCTCAGCAAAGATATAAGAACTTATGGTAGATATTTGGGAGTCACTGGTATATAGATGCTGTATAAATTCTCAGGAATGGATGTAATCCTATAGGGAGAGGGTGCACAAGGAGAGGAAAAGAGGACTGAGATCTGAGCTTCAACATTTAGAGGTCAAGCAGAAGAGAAGAGAAGAAAACTTGGAAGACTCAGCCAGTATAGTAAATAAAGTGCTTCACCTAGAGCTTGGCATATAGTATGCGAGGTACAATTACAACCACTACTACTACCACTATTTTGTAAAAGAGCTAAAATATGTAAAATCTGTAACTTCTCTTTTTCTTGTAGCATTATCTTTTATTATACAGTGCCAGCATTTCATACATGTTCTTAAATTTTCTTATTTGCCTTCACAGTTGAAGTCACAGGCAACTGGCTTGGGTCCAGAGAGCTTCCAGTTGAGACTAAAGATTTGCTGTTTTCAGCACACCTAGTGGTTTCCAAGTTCGTACCAATTATATCAACTTTATGAGAATTGTAATTCCTATCACTAGTATGAACACTTTTATTTTTACATTTTCTACTCATTTTATAAACCAATAAGGACAAAATGCAACAAAGTATTCATATAATTGCACAAATTACTATACAAAGATGATGACTGCCAAAATAGAACTGGTTACAAGCAGGCAGTGCCATAGTGTGATAGATTTAAATGTTTGTTACTCAGCTGAGGTATGAAAATATGCATAAGGAGGCAGTCTTGTGGGGGCCTATGTATCATCTACAAAGGCAGTTTTTCCCTAGAAGTCAAACATATGAAAGACGAAACTCACTTGTGTTTGTTCATCACCAGGCAGACAAACTTTCTTTCACAGACCTCTCTAGTCCCTTCACAGAAGCCAAGGAGCAAGAAGTGCGGCCTCCTTTTGTGGCACTAGTACTTGACTCAGTAATCAATAGCTCAGAATATCATTTAGTTGATAGTCCTCTTGCTTAATAAGGAGTTAGAGATTGGCTAACAAAAGGCATCACAGATGGTAAGCAACAGACTTAAAGGGAGCCATGCCAGTCCCTAATTACTAAGACATATTTAGAGAACACGGGTACTTGTCTTAACCCACAAGTAAGAACTTCCATTGCTTCAAGCTTTCTTCCATTTTCACAATGTTTGAGACATGGTTTAAAATCAAATACTTTAACAATTGGCTTGGCCTTCTAAATATCAGGCTCATTTTAATTCTAAAAAAAAAAAAAAAAAAAAGAATCCTTCTTATTCCACAAGAGATTAAAGAAATTTAATTTCTCTGAGAACTCAATTCCCTCATCCTAGATTTACCTGTCCCCTGCCCTCCTGCTGCCAATATACACCCCCAAAGCAGTGGCTACTTACTGAGACATTGTTTTTAATCAGTGCAGATTTTTTTTTTAGAATCTACATTGGTAAAAGAAGCCCCCAAATTTACATTAGTGACCCATTTGTGAAGGCTGATCATTTTGATAAGGGTTATTCCATTTTACAAATTTTGCTGGATGTGGCAGTACTTATTTACAGGTAGCTGGAATGAGGAGATGATATTTTAACATTTCAAAACTCCTTAAAATGTTTTAAAATTTATATATGTATATTATAAAGTATAATGAAGTGAACATTTATGAATGTACTCCATGTTTAAGAACTTTACAATGCTATTGAAATTTCCTGAAGTTTCCACTTATATTTCTCCCTTTCTTCCTTTTGTTAACTATTATTTTTATATTCTTAGAGCATATAACATTTTCATACTATATACTTGCCTCATTCTCATATTTTAACCTTAGTTCTTCAGTTAAATATATTCAAGGCTCAGTCCATCCTTTATGCTGAAGTTTTCCCAATAATTTCTTACTTGTCTGACGCTCATTTTCCAGTAGACTACTCAAGAGAGTCTCATGGAATCAATATCCCCGAATCTTTGCATATTCATAAGTGTTTGGTTGACACATTTATTCTGGAAAGATAGATATAAAATCTTTGGCTTATATATATATATTTTGGAATAGCTTTGAAAATGTTGTTCCATTGTTTTAACCATAAAATGTTGTTGAGAAGTCTGATTTCAGTTTTATTTTCTGCCCCTCATATGTGACCTGGCCTTTTTGTTTGTGTGCCTTAATAAAATTTTTCCTTTTCTTTAGTCTGATAGTTACGATAGGGTATATCTTGGTGTTAACTACTATGGGATAATTTTCTTGGGTAGTTGGAGTGCCCTTTTCATATGAAAATTTGGTCTTTGTTATTTCAGGCATGTTTTCTTGAATTATTATTATTTTTTCTGTTTATTTGCCTTTGTTTGTTTGTTAGGGGACTCAGATTATATGCATGCTTAAGCATTTTTGGCCTAGCTTTTCTTTTTCTATGATCTTTTTTTATCGTTTCTCTCTTTCCATATGATTTTCTTTATATTTCTCTTTTTATTGTATATTTAGCTTTCTGAATTTCCATGGCATCTATTTTCTCTTGTGTTCTTTTTGATTATTTTTTTTCTAATTCTATTTGATTTCTGACAGTCTCACATTTTATTCTCTCCTGTCTAGCCATTTTATTTATGACCTCATTTATTTCTGATATGTACTATATTTTTTAAAACTATACTTTCTTGATTTCTTTTAGCTCACTTTGAAATATTATAGTTTTTATCTATTTTGAGTCTACATTTTTCTGGTTTGTTCTCATTGTCTGTTGGGATATTTTACAGTTCATTTAAATCTATTTTTATGGCAATCATTTTATATGGGAATGGAGTATTTTCCTTTCATATTTTAGTGAGATGGGTTTTCTTGGGCTCTGAGGAGAAGGTTTCAGAAGGGCATGGAGTTGTCCAAAGTAGCTTTCAACAGCTTCACAGCTTAAAGACTCCCTTTTTTATTGTTGCCATAAGATAGTTAATATATGGCATTTTCTGTACAACCATTTCTCTATCTGTCAGAGCAAAATCTGCTTAAAGGTTTTTATCCTCTATCCCTAATTTTCCTAGAGCTTTAAAGACCTTGTCTTCAAGAGAAGTGCTCTTACTTTTAGATGTATTATTGCTGTTCAGTACTTCTTGAGTTTAGCCTCCTCTGGCCTCTTCCTCACTGTATAGTATTTTAAACTTTTCTTCTCCATGACCCCCAGTCTCCTGCTTTGCTCACCTTGTTTTTTCTTTTTTACTTCCAGCAATTTTTCCTTGAGTGAGTCTCTGTCTTTCTAGAAGAAAATTTACTATATAATACCTTTTGTCTTAAAGTCTCTCTTTTTAAAAACTGATATTTATATAGCTACCCCCGCTTTCTCTTGCTTAGTACTTGCATGGTATCTTATTCCATGCTTTTATTTCAGTCTTTCTGTAGACTTTTCTTTTAGGTATATATCTTGTAAACAGGATATAGTTTAATTTTTCTTTTACAATCAGACGACTTCTGTTAGTAACTGGCAAGTAATTTTATTTACATTATTTTATTACTGATAATATCCGGAACTATTTCAGACATTTTATTTAGTGTTTATATGTGTAGTTTCCACTTTGCCTATGCTGTTTTCCCTCTCCTACCTCTTCTTATGTTTTGTTTATTTTTTATAATTTTTCCCTTTTGTAGATTAGAACATATGTGGCTCCTGAGTACTACATTTTATTTTTTTAGTGTTTTTTTCTTGAAATCTTACCATGCATATTTAACAATCCAACAAAGCCTAAAGTTTATTAATATGTTATGCCCCCTCCAAAAATTAAGAAAAGCACACATGTATACAACGTACATAAGAACACTCACATTCTGGTCACTCTTCTCCTGACTGATCCATATGCTAACATTACCCATTACATTATTCTTTCATTTTTTTGCTGTTAAAATTGAACTTATATGTTTTTGTTCTTATCATCTGTTTGGATTTACATTAATGTTTCTACTTCATTTACCATTTCTTCTTGCAACTTAGACCTCCCTTCTCAGATCATTTTCATTATATAGTAATAGATAACTTATACAATGCTTTTGATCAGTTATGGAAAATTTTCAACCATCATTTCCTTAAAAATTACTTCTGCATTCTCTCTATCCTCTTTCTTTGGGACTCCAGTTACATACCTTATATAATCTTGATCTGTCTATTATATCTGCTTTATATTTTTGATCATTGTATATCCAAGCTGTATGTTGTAATGTCTACTTATCAATTATAATTCTCTCTTCATCTGTATCCTCTCTACTATATAACTCATCTATTAAGTTTTTAATTTCAAAAGTATATTATTTATTATTTAAAATTTTGTTTGTTTTCAAATTTCCTTTATCATTTTTGGTAGTCTCTTGTTTGATGCCCACTTTTTACTCTATCTTTTAAAGCATAGTATACTCATTTACTTTATATTTGGTATGTGATAATTCCAACTTCAGAAGTTCTTGGAGGTCTATTTTTTTCAATCCATTGACTTTTATTCACACAGGCTTATTTCCTTGCCTGTTTCATGGGTTTTGATTGTGAGCTCATATATAACCGAAGTTATCCTATGGAAATTCTGAGGGCCTGAATTTTAGTTGTTTTTCTGTAGAGAAGATTTGACTTTCATCTGCTAAGATCCAGAGGTGTTGCTGATCTTGGAATGCTTTAGCTCTTTTAATGGTCTTTGCTTAAAGTGTCAGTATCAGATTCAGCTCTTTCACCTTGCCAAGACAATATTCCAGATACCTTATCAGCATTGGCTCTGGGAAAATCCCCTAATTTTGTTTCTTCATCAGTGTCTGCTGTCTGGCACCATGCAAGATTCAGCTCATCATTTTTCTCTTTTCCTTCTTTATAAAATATGTTTAAGTTAATCTATAACTTTGTTATGTTTCTTCAGAGTACCTCATTCTGGTCCATTGTACTGCTGGGAGTGGATGTCAGAATCACTCATTTTGCCCCCCCCCCAAAATAATTTTTCCAGGACCTAGTACTTGAAATATGTAAAATTCAGAGGGCTAAGATATTATCTTTTCTGTTAATAAAAACAGACCTTAACGTTAGGTCTTCCAAAAAAAAAAAAAACCCCATAAATTCCAGCTCATACATTTTTTTATTTGTTCCTCTCTTCTAGTATTCCTCCAGAGAGTTCATTTAAATTATAGTTGCAGTGTAGTTTATTAAGTAAATTCTTTTTTT